>ONZH01028875.1:1200000-1800000 GCA_900303285.1 Rhinella marina
TTGGAGTACATCTAGACATCAGAGAGTATGGATCCCCACACGTAATGTCTGTTTCCAGTGTCGCCCAGAAGTCCCTTGGACCCACCAGAAAAGATGATTCTGATAGTCCACCCTCTGTGTATATAGGACCTTAAGGGCCTTGTTTTATTAGGGTCCATTATAATGAGAGTTTGGGCCCACCAGATGATCCTCTGGAACTCTGATGGGCCCTGTCCCTTTAAGCCAGAGTGGAGAGGGAGAGCGGCTAAGGAAAACTTGCCTTTCACTTTGGTAGACATGTTCTGTCCATGCATGATGAATTTCACCCTCAGAATATGATGTAATTTTACTTTACCTGTTTACCCCTCTCAGGTCCCTTACATGTGGACTGGGAAAACTTTGTCATTAAAGGGGTTCTCCGGGAAGTAAGAAAATGAAAATACTTAAATATCACTTTATTATAAATATATTCCCAAATACCTTTCATTAGTTAGAATGGCTCGTTTTGTCTAGGGAGCAATCATTAGGAGAAACAAAATGGCCGCCGTCCTGTTAGTACACACAAAACCTGTTCTAATCTCACAGCAGGACAAGTTACTTCACATCACTGAGAGAAAGAGCTGCCTCATCCTCCTCTCTGCTCTGCTTGTCAGGGGTTATGATCCTGAGTACAGTTTAATATGATATTTAGCTGAATTATTGTGGACATAGAGGTCATCAGGAGACATGAAGTACAGAAAGGACGGACAGGACAGACTGCGCTAACGGAGACTGCATACAAGTGCTGCTGCTGCTCATTACCACATCTGCTCATGAACTCCATTCCTGCAGAGATTCAGCTAAAGATCTTATCCTCTGGCTTTAGGATCATAATCCCTGACAAGCAGAGAGGAGGATAAGGCAGCTCTTTACCTCAGTGTTGTGAAGTAACTTGTCCTCCTGTGTGATTAGGACAGGTTCTGTGTGTACTAATAGGACGGTGGCCATTTTGTTTCTCCTAATGATTGCTCTCCAGACAAAACCAGCCATTATAACTAATGAAAGGTATTTGAGAATATATTTATAATGAAGTAATATTTATGTATTTTCATTTTCTCAATTCCTGGAGAACCCCTTTAAAGAAGTATTGTGTATCATTCTAGGGCAGGGGTCAGCAACCTTCAGCACTCCAGCTGTTCTGAAACTTCAACTCCCAGCATGCTACATTCATTTCTATGAGAGTTCGGAGAACAGCAGAGCAAGTATGCATACTGGGAGTTGTAGTTTCACAACACCTGGAGTGCAGAGGTTGCTTACTCCTGTTCTAGGGAATCCACAGTGAGGACCAACTTGTATTCCGGTCATGTACCTGGAGGTGGTAATAAGTTCCAACTCATGGGTTGGTCACATATAATATCATCAGCCAGAAAAGATATATAATATACCCATAGGGGAAAAGCCATGAATTTACATTAGATATAAGTAATACATGTCTATAGCTCAATGTACTGAATTTATGACCAGCATTTAAAAGGATTTTCCAAGATTTTAATACTGGTGACCAATCCTTTGGATCGGTGGGGTTCCGACACCCAGGAAACTAGCTGATCAGCTGTTTGAGAACGCAGAAGCAATTTCAGAAACACCAAGGCCTTCTCTCAGCTTCTCCTAGGCCAGTGATGACGCGTTGATTGGTTACATGGCCTAGGAGCATACAAGTACATGGGGCTGAGCGCGATACTAAGCACAGCCGCTTACGGTGCTGTGCTTGGTAAGCTGCAAGAAGGCAGTAGCGCTTACAGGAGCCCCGCTGCCTTCTCAAACAGCTAATTGGCATGGGTCCAGGGTGTCAGACCCCCACCAATCAGATACTGATCCTGGAAAACCCTTTTAAGGCCTCTTTACACTGATGGATTTAGCCTGCTCGCCAGTGAAGGAGAAGCTGCTATTACATGCAGTGATCTCCTCCACAGTATAGTGAGGAGTGATCACTAATGCCATCACTTATCCCCATACTAAATCATTGTTTGCTGGCAGCAGAGTGATGTTTGAATGACATGATCTGCTGCAGGCAAACAATGATTTTGGTGACCACACAAGCAATCATATTACCTGATGAACGAGCACTTGTTACTGATATATCTGGCCAGTGCTCGGTCAGTGTAAAGAGGCCTGTAGAACAATTCCAATAACCTATTCAAGTGCTACCAGCCTAAAAAAATAAACAGTAACCTCCCATGTCTATATTTACAGACTGTCTAGGGATTTATGGACTAGAAAGCAACCTGACCCCGAGCTTTACAATCGCTAATTTAAACCATGGATATCTAATACCATATTTTACCCATCAAATCACAGAGTAGTAGCTCTACGCCATATAAATGTAAGGCTTCTTTCACACCTGCAGTCAAGTGTTCCAGCCAGCAGATCTGGCAGACAAGGGCGGAATCTGCTGGACAAAAAACGCTTCGTGCAGCTGTATTTTTCCGGCTGAGTCCCGGCATATTTGATCTGTAGCGGCTGGATCCCATTATAGTCAATGAGGCCAACGGACATTCCACTACCGTCTGGCAATGCCAGACCCAGTGAGCTCCAGGATGCTGTTCTCTGCCAGAACTGTGTTTGCCAACCAGTACAACTCAATGCGATTTTACAATACGTTACCTTTGATTTTACACAGGACTACAGAGCCACACAAATAAAGCACATATACTACAGTATACCACAATATAGCACTAAATCTATTGCTGTATGTCTCTAACCTTACCAGATGGTTTAATGATTACATATAGACCCTTGCGTATAACTAAAGTTTATAGGTATGCAGACAAAAGCTCTATATAATGTATAAAAATACAAAAAAATGTAAATGTTTTCACTTTATTGCTTAACCTTTTAAGGACACAAATGCCACATGTCCTCGACCAGCACTCTTTTGGGCTATGGTGCACACAACTGCTATTAAATGACACAGATTTCATCTAAATTTAACTACTCAGGGTCAATGATCAAGTAATATCCTGACCTTTTCAGTGTAATCTGGGTCTCCTCCCTTCCCCAATACCTAGCATGCAAAATGTACAGCAGAGCTGTGGGCTATTAGGGCGGCTTCACCCACCAGTGACAGGGACCAGGGTTTGGAAGTGGCATGAAGGGCGTGGTCTAGCCCAGCCGGCTGCTAACTTGTTGGGTTCAGCCATGCATGCTCACAGAATGTGACAGCAGAGATGGATGAAGAGGAGACCCTGGACTCTTTGGAACATTAAGACACCCCTGTCATCTGCGAAAACTTTTCTAAAGTTTGTTTTTTTTCCAACCTGGTTGTTACCAAATGCCCAGAAGAGGACATCTATGAGTAGAGTTGACTGGCTGCGGTCAGGACTGTTTGGTAAGATGCAGGTGTGGTGTACTGGGTGGTGGACAAGTGGGAGGGCTGGGTTTTTAAGGTGATCTGAGACTTGCACCAATGTGCCATACACACCTGCTCATTGGTCTTCCTGTAGTCTTCAGCTCTACATTACCTGCCTGTAGAGGATAGTCCTCAGCATACAGCTTTATCCTGTATCCTTGACTCCATTGTGATGAACTGGTAGCTGGTGGTGGTGATCAATCTCATATATTATGATGCCTTTATCTATAAAGGTTGTATGACTGCGGACAGTGCAGGTCTGCAGACATGTGATGTGCACTTGGTTAGATTTCCAGCCACTTCCATGCTCACATATCATTATCTAACCCCACTGCTGAACATATAAGAGGGATCTGTCTGCGAGAACCAAAAGTTTTTTAGTTTTTAGTTTAAATTTTTTTGCAAGTTCGAAATAAACGTTACTCATAATGTGAATGTATGTATAGATGTGTGTGTATCAAGCTGTGCATTGTACACATTGTTTATTGGACCGCAGGAAGCACATACGTTCAGATGCTAGAAATTTTATATATATGTATTATCTTATTTTATTTATATAATAGTATTTATCCAATCTATTTATCTCTCTCATATATTTCTTCTAGCTACCTCTCTATCTATCTATCTATCTATCTATCTAAAAGTTAGCTGTTTAATATTCATTAATGTATGGCATGTTTCAGTCTATCAATAGTTAATATAATATTTATCTGTATATCTAACATTTGTCTATTTCATATTTATCTATCCATCTATTTATTTATTAATATCATTTAACTTAAATCTATCTACCTGTCCGTTACCATTTAGCTAATATGTATCTATCCATTGATTTATTTAATATTTATTTTTCAAATCTATATATATGCAATTATTCTATCTATCTATCTATCTATCTATCTATCTATCTATCTATCTATCTATCTATCTATCTACCTGTCTGTTACCATTTATCTAATATTTATCTACAACTGTACATATCTTACTTTTATCTATCTCATTTATCTATCCATCTATTTATTTATTTATATTTATTTCTCAAATCTATATATACCCAATTATCTATCTATCTATCTATCTATCTATCTATCTATCTATCTATCTATCTAACTGAATATCTATCTTCATTCATCAAATAATTATCTATAAATCTTCATATCTTACCTTTATCTATTTTCACATATTTATATACCCATTTATTTATTTAATATTTTTTTTCTAAAATATATATGTTTGATGTCTATCTATTAATCTATCTTCTGCATATCTATCATATAATATTTATCTATAACTCTCCATGTTTTACATTTATCTATCCATTTATTTTGTATTTATTTATCTATCTCAAACTAGATCTATCTATCTATCTATCTCATATCTATCTATCTATCTATCTATCTATCTACCTGTCTGTTACCATTTATCTAATATTTATCTACAACTGTACATATCTTACTTTTATCTATCTCATTTATCTATCCATCTATTTATTTATTTATATTTATTTCTCAAATCTATATATACCCAATTATCTATCTATCTATCTATCTATCTATCTAACTGAATATCTATCTTCATTCATCAAATAATTATCTATAAATCTTCATATCTTACCTTTATCTATTTTCACATATTTATATACCCATTTATTTATTTAATATTTTTTTTCTAAAATATATATGTTTGATGTCTATCTATTAATCTATCTTCTGCATATCTATCATATAATATTTATCTATAACTCTCCATGTTTTACATTTATCTATCCATTTATTTTGTATTTATTTATCTATCTCAAACTAGATCTATCTATCTATCTATCTCATATCTATCTATCTATCTATCTATCTATCTATCTATCTATCTATCTATCTATCTATCTATCATCAGGGGCGTAGCAATAGGGGAAGCAGGGGAAGCAGCTGCTTTGGGGCCCAGACCCACAAGGGGCCCCCTCAGGAGGGAGACTAATTGATTTTTTTTATCAGGGCCCCCTCAGCAGTATTATACAATGACATTATATACAGTGACACTATAGGAAACGGATGGAGCGGCTGTCAGGCCTTGTCTGGGAGAGCTCAATCTTGACTAGTCACAAGAGTGAGGGTTGCATGTGAGTTGTGGGTTGCGAAGAAGTTTCTGGGGGGGCCCTGTTCAAAAATTTGCTGTGGGGCCCAGTTAGTTGTAGTTACGCCACTGTCTATTATCTATCTATCTATCTATCTATCTATCTATCTATCTATCTATCATTTACATATATAGTTATGATTTCTAGTATACTGGTGGTACAGTATGAAGCCATCACTAGTGGACATGTAGTGCAGGATGATGAGATGGGTATGTGTGTGGGTATACATTGTTTTTCAGACACCCATTGACAGACAATAGATTTCAATAATTGCCCTGCAGCCATCCTTGTACTTCCCCACTTTGAGAGGTCACTATTGTAATAACCCTAATAACCTCTATTCCTGGGGACACAGGCCTACCTATAGATCTGGTAGAAATATGTCACTTCATACAGGAGGGATGATTAAAAAACTACAAGAATTAACAGTACAAATGAGTAATTGTGCTGCTATGTCTGATTTTGCCGGCAGCTCACTGTAAGCATCAGTTGACCTGGCACTATTTCCCCTGGTTCAGCACATCTAGACTTGCTGAGATAAGCATGTCCCAGGGTGGCACACAGACATGTAAAGCAGGGGGGATTTGCTACATACATTTGTTGTTGATGCAACTGCATTCATATATTTCGTGGACGCCTGTTGAATAGGAGACTTAACACGCCTGATTATTTATGTACAGCTGGACACAATGTGATGCAAACCTTACTACACCGCATACTGGAGACATTGTGTTCTTGGTGAACCTTTATAGGACGACGCCAGGAGCCACAGATTATGGCTCATATATATAAGCAATCCAGAGAGGTTGCAAGATGTGTAGTAACTAAATAATTTTTCTATTTTACTCACTTATATATCACTGACATATTCTGTAGCACTTTACAGACATCATCATCACTCTCTGTCCTTAGTGGAGCTCACAATCTAAGTTTCCTATCAGTAAGTCTTTGGAGTGTGGGAGGAAACCCACAAGAACACAGGGTCAGACTTGGGTTCCTTAGGCCCACTACTGGAAATTATTCTCAGGGCGCATCCCATATAGCATCAATAAAGTCTAATAAGTTTTGAATTCAAGAACCAGACCCTAGTGACAAATGATTAGCTCCAAAGAGAGACAAATGTTTTTTTTTTTCTACTGGACCTTTGAGGCACATTATAGTATTAGAACCTGGACCCTCTGGTACTATCATTGGCCAGTCCAACCCTGGAGAACATACAAACTCTAGCAGATGTTGTCCTTGGTTGGATTTAAATCTAGGACCTCAACTCTGCAAGGTACCAGTGCTAACCACTAAGCCCCCATGCTGGCCATAAGTAGCTTCTTATAAGTATCTGTTGCTGATAGTAACATAATAGTAAAGTAAAAATAATCGTAATAATAATAAGGTCACAAAGCTTGGATAAACTAATGTGTAAGCTCTGATTCATTGAATGAAATATAATTGAGAGAAAATTAAGAGTAAGATCTGAATTTACCACTGATGTGGGATTTCTACTTCCATATCTTGTCTACAGTGAAGTGTGTAATAATCATAATATTAATATATCAGATACACCCACGCTTCAAAGACATACCGATGCAGAATATATCAGTGCTATGTAAGTGAGTAAAAATTAAAAAATACAAAATAAATTATATATACACACACATACATATATATTATTTTAAACTTCAAAAATCTTCACTTTTTTTTTAAATTACACCCCACCAGAAGATGAAATTACACATGGGATTATAATGAGAGAAGTATATTAGAAGTTCCTGAGGCGTTCTGTTATCATATCAAAAGCACAAAAGAAATTTCCTCCTTTCCTAAAAATTAACCTTTATTCAAACAATTAAAATAATATTATTAGAAAAATCCCTATTGATAAATAAGTAATCTTAGTTACATCTATGGTTCGGTTAAAGTTTTGGTTCCATTATCATACATGAAAATATTATTAGAGGTTAAGGGCTCATGCACACGACTGCATTTTCTTTCCGCGTTCGTTCCGTTTTTTTGCAGCCATATGCAAAACCATGAGACTCTGTGTCCTTAAGTCAGTTCCACCAAAAAAATAGAACGTGTCCTATTCTTGTCCATTTTGCGCACAAGGACAGGCATTGTTACAATGGATCTCCAAAAAAAAAACAAAACGGATGCAACACGGACGTCACATGGATGTCATACTTTTTTTTTTGAGGACCACAAAATACATACAGTCGTGTGCATGAGCCCTAAGGCAACTCATTCTAATAGTACATTTTATACTTTCTAATACACAGGTGAGCTGCTACAGAAAGGGAAATTCCTGTCTGCAACTGACTGATATGAAACACCTTCATCATTTTTAAAAAGAAGTTCTGCAGCAGCTCAGGCATGTAGTAAGTTGTTTTGCAGTAGTGGGGTCACATAGTGGTATAATGCATACTGCAGCTGCTAAAGAAAATCTTTTTTTTTAAACAGAGACAGGGTGACATGTCAATAAGAGGTTGTCAGAGGAGAAGAAACTTCCTAAGACTGAGCTGTGACAGACTGCCTCTGCAGGAGGAGATAAGCAGTGTCCATGTAACGCCGCTCATCTCTGTATCATTATCAAGTTGCAACACAATGTCATGTTATATGCAGACATATCAATGGAAAGTTCCCACTGACCCCTATTATAACATTATAACATCATGTCTCATTAGCTTTACTGCATTGAAGGAGGATTTCCTGTGTATTGGGATGCATTTGAACCCACAGTGTTTCTACTGATAACAGCCGCTAGGGCCAAGCTTGTCTGCTCAGCCGCCATTTCTTCTACTATCATAACACCTTTGTTAAAACATAAAATGATTTGTCTCCGTGGTGTTTGGAGTGACTGGTGGGAATGGGGCTTCTGCCCACCCATGTTATCTATGCTTCACTCACCTCCACAGCATGAGTCTATTCATCTATCTTCTCAATGTCATTTGTCTTAGGCACCTATAGGTAAGTTATGTACTTTATTACAATTCAGAGCCCAGATCTTAGATAAATAAATATTCAAAATATATTTTATTTGTGCAATACTGAATGCTTCAGTTATAAATACTCATATCTATCTATCTATCTATCTATCTATCTATCTATCTATCTGTCTGTCTGTCTGTCTGTCTGTCTATCCATCCATCCATCATATCTGTCTGTCTGCCTGTCCATCTGTCCATTCTATCTATCTATCTATCTATCTATCTATCTATCTATCTATCTATCTATCTATATCTGTCCATCCACCCATCCTATCTGTCTGTCTAGCCATCTATCTATCTATCTATCTATCTATCTATCTATCTGCCTGTCTGTCCATCCGTCTGTCCATTCTATCTATCTATCTATCTATCTATCTATCTATCTATCTATCTATCTATCTATCTCTGACTGTCTGTCCGTCCATCTATCGTATCTATCTGTCTGCCTGTCCATCTGTCCATCCATTCTATCTATCTATCTATCTATCTATCTATCTATCTGTCTGTCTGTCTGTCTGTCTGTCTGTCTATCTATCTGTCTGTCTGTCTAGCCAGCCATCCATCGTATCTATCTATCTATCTATCTATCTATCTATCTATCTATCTATCTATCTATCTATCTGCCTGTCCATCCGTCTGTCTATCCGTCTGTCCATTCTATCTATCTAGAAAAAAATAATTCCACGGCACTCCCAAAGCTGTGATCAATGTAGGTGTTCTTTATTCACCAGAGCGACGTTTCAGTCCTCTTACTGGGACTTTTTTCAAGCAGTGATATATGAAAAAAGTCCCAGTAAGAGGACTGAAACGTCGCTCTGGTGAATAAAGAACACCTACTTTGATCACAGCTTTGGGAGTGCCGTGGAATTATTTTTTTCTATTTAATTTGGGAAGTTGGATCACCTCCTGAGCCGCTGGCACACCACATTACTTTGTCACAGCAGTGCTGCTTCCATTTTTTCCTTTTATCTATCTATTTCTGTCCGTCCGTCTATCGTATCTGTCTGTCTGCCTGTCCATCTGTCCATCCATTCCATCTATCTATCTATCTATCTATCTATCTATCTATCTATCTATCTATCTATCTATCTATCTATCTGTCTGTCAATCCATTCTATCTATCTATCTATCTATCTATCTATCTATCTACCAGTCTGTGTCTGTCCATCCATCCACCCATCCTATCTGTCTGTCTGACTGTCTGTCTGTCTAGCCATCCATCCATCCATCCATCCATCCATCCATCCATCCATCCATCCATCGTATCTATCTATCTATCTATCTATCTATCTATCTATCTATCTATCTATCTATCTATCTATCTATATCTCATATCTAGCTATGTAATCTATCTATTGTATCTATCTTTCTAATTATCTATATATCTTATTATCTATTTATATATACTGTACCTATCTTTTTATATTTTTGTCTGTCTATCAAATCTAATCCTGTATATCTTTCTGACTTAATATGTCATAGGTGTGAATATATCATATCTCAATAATTTTCCAAGTGGGATGTTAATTAGCACTCCTTATATTGTAACATTATTTTAATAATTGTTCTATAGCTGACCCAGTAACTTCCAGAATTATCCCCCTAAGTCTGTATCTATGAAGGCACCGGGATAAATCCCTCTCTTATAGATCCTATGTTATATCAATGTATATGGCCAAGTAATATATGAATACTTTGGCCTTTTACATGGGCCGATTATTCGCAAAAAAAAAAACCATCCGTTCCCGGTCACTGGCCCTTGCCAAAGGCCTATCAATCAGCCAGATGAGCATTTGCGGGTTAGTTGGTTGACCAAATGATTTTTGCCGCCTTTAAAAATGATCCTTTATCCGCTGCACATCTCCTAGGGATTGTGCCGCCAACAATAATGTAAATGAACAGTGATCCATTCAAATAGGGGAGCACGTGGCCTTGTTCTTGTGATCCACTGGGACCCTAGGGGTCAGACCCCGCCAATCAGGCACTTACCCCCAAACCTGTGGGGATAAGTTGTAATGGGACAACCCCTCCACCATGATAATATTATTAATTACATTTTATAACATGTTACGACATTAATTATTTTATCTAATGGTAGATAGGAAATATGGCAGTGAATGTTCGTTGCAATTTACCATGCTGCAAGACTGAGCTGAGAACGTCCAATGATTTTTAAAGTGATTTTACTATATAAGAATAGTAGAATACTATTACAATTAGAATACTAATTGTAATAGTATTCTACTATTCTTGGATACACCCAGTATCCACTTATTGACAGCTATTTGTTGGTCCTGCTCAGTAGTACATAAAAAAGTAAGGGCCCCATAGCAAGGATCAAACCAGGCCTCCCACACAGGACAGAAGGATTTCCAACTAAACCTTTTCAATGACTCTTGGGCCATTTGTCCACTGCCTCATTTGCTAAAAGTTCCTTTAGAGGGTAGAGTCCTGACCACGTTTTCACCCCCAGTAGAAGAGGAGATAATCCCAACTAAGACTGGGCCCCCTCTTGCCCTGGCCCCCATAGCAGTCGCATGGTCTGCCGCTATGGTAGTTACGCCCCTGATCCTGCTCCTAATGTGGGAAACAGAGGCCATTGCCACTAAGACCATATGTACAATAGGACATCAGACATATTTGGTAGATCACATTAAAGATGGCGGCATCTACTAATATAAATCCAAGATCTATTCCTAATTATCATTTTCCATTGATACATGGGAGGCTGGTTTATGGGCTACAGTTCTGGAAGTATTTGTCCTTGTAGGTTCTTCTACCCGCAGAAATTGGACGATGAATACAATAAGGATCAGCACCTGGCAAACTTGGGCAAATGCCAAGACCCAGTGGATTTGGGAGATTTTGGGCCAAGCATGCTCTGCCCTTATGCTGAGGGTATAGAAGTTGCGGAGCACACTTTGGGGGAGATTTATTAAAACTGGTGTAAAGAAAACTGTTTTAGTTGTCCCTAGCAATCAATCAGATTCCACTTTTCATGTTTCAGAGCTCCTTGGAAAATGAAAAGTTGAATCTGATTGGTTTCTATGGGCAACTAAGCCAGTTCTACTTTACATTTTTCTTTTGATAAATCTCCCCCATTGGCTTTGAACTATGTAAAGGAAAACTGTCTTAGTTGCCCCTATCAACCAATCAGATTCAACCTTTCATTTTTCAAAGGAGCTCTGAAAAATGAAAGGTGGAATCTGATTGGTTGCTATAGGCAACTAAAACAGTTTTCCTTTAAACTAGTTTTGATAAATCTCCCCAAATGTGTAAGATCAGACTAGCCCACCAGAGTATCAGAGGAACATTCAGTGGGCCCAGGTACAGTAATGGACCCTAAAGGCCTAGCAGGAGTCTAAAAGGAAAACTGCCTTTCTTGTCCATAGCAATCAATCACAGCACATCTTTCATTTTTCAAGCGCACAATGAGCAATGAAAGCTGTGCTATAATTGGTTGCCATGGGCAACAAAGACAGTTTTTATGTAAGACAGTTTCATCAATCTTCTCACATGTCCGTCCCTTATGGGATGATTCACATTATTGATGACATGTACCGTGTACACAACCATACACATGGAGGGTGACCCTCAGAATATTGTCCTCTGGTAGACCCAAGGACCCCTGTCTGACACTGTCCAAAGGTCAACATGAAGTACAAATGAATGAATGGCCACTAGGAATGCATGGACAGTTGGTCCTGTCAGAGCAGATGCTCTATCATAACAGGACATATAGACAACTCCTTGAGATACTAGATTTTATGGTTTTTATCACATAGCCCATACACACAAGGCAATAATGGCCCAAACAGTCGTTCGTATGACCTATTGCTCACGATCATTGCGAGCTGTGAAAAGATGGATGATAATTTGCTTGTTTGTCGTGGATGACATATTTTATGTTGAACTAAAAATCAACATATGAGAGGGGAAAAAACGTCCGATCGTGCAAACTATTACATGTAATAACAATGCACATGATTATAGTTAAATACAGGTAAACTGACTGACTTGGTATATCACTCAGTTACGGAAATTTATCTGCCAGTAAAAATAGACCTGAGGTGATTTTGGTGAATGAGCAGTTGCTTAACGTGTCATCAACTTTATGCTTACCTCACTGACAGCATTTCTAGTGACAGAAATACTGATTTCAGCGGTGTGTCACTCATGAGCTAAAAGTAAGTGGTTGCTGAGAATCAGCATCATAAGCATTGCAAAACAGTCCTTGAAAAGAGTCAAATCTCCCTGAGAAGAGTCATGGTTATTCATAATCTCCCGCTCTCCCGCCCATCTGCTGATGATTGGCAGTTCTCTCCTAGAAAGAAAGGGAAACAACTAGGTAGAAGATGTCAGTCATCAGCAGGTGGGCAGGGAGAGCAGGATTCATGAATAACCATGACTCTTTTCAGGTGGCCGTGACTCTTTTCCAGGCACAGTCTGTAATGATTGTGATGTTGGTTCTCGGCAACCACTTACTTTTAACTTCTAAATGACAGACCGCTGAAATCAACTCACCTGTCTCTACTTTATTTTGCCGTTAGTATGGGCAGCATAAACTTGATGACAGGTTCCCTTTAAGTAATATACAGTATAGCAGACATCTTTCAAATGTCCATTTACCACAGTCGGTTGGAAGGAGGAGGAGAGAAACAAAGTAAAAAGCAAAAAGTTGCAGAGAATAATATTGACTTTTTAGCAATAATTGTTTGTAATAGTTTTTTGACCTTTCTGACTGCATCTCCCTCCCACCTCCCGAGAGGTGTGAAAACATGTTTAGCATATTTCAGCACTAAAGATGAGCGAATTTATTAAAATTTGATTCTGGTCTCTGCTCTAATTTGTCCGAATCCACCATCCGATTCGATGCGGGTTGAATTAATTCAGAGAGTCCTCTGCCTGAAAAAGCCTCTACTGTATCTCTCTCTGTCTCTGTCTCTCTCTCTCGCCCTCTATCTCACCTTGATTCTCCCAAATTGAATGAAATAAAATTCAGGTTTGGTAGAATAAGAATTTTTTGAAAAATTCAGGTTCCAAATTCAATTTCCAAATTTTAGAATCAATTCACTCATCTCTATTCAACGTACCTGTCATGACATATCCCAGGATGTAAATGCTCTTCTCCATGCTGTGGAGGAGATTGCTGCATGTAATAGCAGCAGTCTCCTCCGCTAGTGAGCAGGTGATTGCCGGAAAGGAAGCAATCGCCCTGCAGAAATGGCTGGTGTCAGGGGCGTAGCAATAGGGGAAGCAGGGGAAGCAGCTGCTTTGGGGCCCAGACCCACAAGGGGCCCCCTCAGGAGGGAGACTAAAAGATTTTATTGTCAGGCCCCCCCTCAACAGTATTATACAATGACATTATATACAGTGACACTATAGGAAACGGATGGAGCCAGAGGCGTAGCTAGAGGTTCAGCACAGGGGGGGCGAAACATACTTGAGTGGGCCCCCCACTTGGCTTCCCAAACGCACGTTTCCAACTTCACAGGCACATACTACTAGTTGTGGTTATAATATTGTATTAGAAAGATTACTATATAAACTGCTAGATCATCTATGCTGCTAAGTACAGTACAATAGACTTTCTACATACCCTACTCTAAATACTCTACCACATAATGCAGTGAAATATAGGATTAATAGGAGTAAAAAACAAGAGGACTCCTATGTTAAAGGAAACCTGTCCACAGTTTTTACATCACTAAACTAACAGTCCCCTGCCCCCATCAGACCTCAGATCATCAGAATGTGCCCCCCATCAGACCTCAGATCAGTGTATTGTGCCCCACCAGACCTCAGATCAGCGTATTGTGCCCCATCAGACCTCAGATCAGCAGAATATGCCCCCATCAGACCTCACATCAGCCTACTGTGCCCCCATCAGACCTCAGATCAGCGTATTGTGCCCCATCAGACCTCACATCAGCCTACTGTGCCCCCATCAGACCACATCAGCGTATTGTGCCCCATCAGACCTCAGATCAGCGTATTGTACCCCATCAGACCTCAGATCAGCAGAATGTGCCCCCATTAGTCCTCACATCAGCCTACTGTGCCCCCATCAGACCTCAGATCAGCGTATTGTGCCCCCATCAGACCTCCGATCAACAGAATGTGCCCCCATCAGACCTCAGATCAGCGTATTGTGCCACATCAGACCTCAGATCAGCATATTGTGCCCCCATCAGACCTCAGATCAGCAGAATGTGCCCCCATCAGACCTCAGATCAGCGTATTGTGCCCCATCAGACCTCAGATCAGCGTACTGTGCCCCCATCAGACCTCAGATCAGCGTACTGTGCCCCCATCAGACCTCAGATCAGCGTACTGTGCCCCCATCAGACCTCAGATCAGCGTATTGTGCCCCATCAGACCTCAGATCAGCGTATTGTGCCCCATCAGACCTCAGATCAGCGTACTGTGCCCCCATCAGACCTCAGATCAGCAGAATGTGCCCCCATCAGACCTCACATCAGCCTACTGTGCCCCCATCAGACCTCAGATCAGCGTATTGTGCCCCCCACCAGACCTCAGATCAGCGTATTGTGCCACATCAGACCTCAGATCAGCATATTGTGCCCCCATCAGACCTCAGATCAGCAGAATGTGCCCCCATCAGACCTCAGATCAGCGTATTGTGCCCCATCAGACCTCAGATCAGCGTACTGTGCCCCCATCAGACCTCAGATCAGCGTACTGTGCCCCCATCAGACCTCAGATCAGCGTACTGTGCCCCCATCAGACCTCAGATCAGCGTACTGTGCCCCCATCAGACCTCAGATCAGCGTATTGTGCCCCATCAGACCTCAGATCAGCGTATTGTGCCCAATCAGACCTCAGATCAGCGTACTGTGCCCCCATCAGACCTCAGATCAGCAGAATGTGCCCCCATCAGACCTCACATCAGCCTACTGTGCCCCCATCAGACCTCAGATCAGCGTATTGTGCCCCCCACCAGACCTCAGATCAGCGTATTGTGCCCCCATCAGACCTCAGATCAGCGTATTGTGCCCCCATCAGACCTCAGATCAGCAGACTGTGCCCCCATCAGACCTCAGATCAGCAGACTGTGCCCCCATCAGACCTCATATCAGCAGACTGTGCCCCCATCAGACCTCATATCAGCCTACTGTGCCCCTATCAGACCTCAGATCAGCATATTGTGCCCCCATCAGACCTCAGATCAGCATATTGTGCCCCCATCAGACCTCATATCAGCAGACTGTGCCCCCATCAGACCTCATATCAGCCTACTGTGCCCCTATCAGACCTCAGATCAGCGTATTGTGCCCCCATCAGACCTCAGATCAGCAGACTGTGCCCCCATCAGACCTCATATCAGCAGACTGTGCCCCCATCAGACCTCAGATCAGCCCACCCAGCCACATAGGATTAAAATAAAAAACTTTACTTACCTGTTCTGCGCTGCGGCTGCCCTCCGGTCCGCGCTCCGCTCTCTTCCCTGGCCCGCGCACACTATGACCTGGCGCTGCGTGCAGCGTCAGGTCATAGTGCGCGCCGCCAGGGAAGAGAGCAGAGCGCGGACCGGAGGGCAGCCGCAGCGCAGAACAGGTAAGTAAAGTTTTTTATTTTAATCCTATGTGGCTGGGTGGGCTGATCTGAGGTCTGATGGGGGTCCCTAAATACAAGTGAGCGCTTCCATAATGGAAGCGCTCACTTGTATTCGCCTGATAGAAGGCAAGGTCATCCTTGCTGGGGCCCCCCCTGAGTCACTGGGCCCGGAGCCGTCGCCCCCCCTGCCCCCCCGGTAGCTACGCCACTGGATGGAGCGGCTGTCAGGCCTTATCTGGGAGAGCTCAATCTTGACTAGCCACAAGAGTGAGGGTTGCATGTGAGTTCGGGTTTGAGAGGAAGTTTCTGGGGGGGCCCCATTCAAAAATTTGCTGTGGGGCCCAGTTAGTTGTAGTTACGCCACTGGCTGGTGTAATACAGGCCTTAGACAGCAGGTCTAGACCTGCACCAAATTTATCACAGGGGCTCAGGCTGGATGATAACACTAGTGCAGGGATAGACACTTGTCTCTGACATCATACTAACCATTGGTTGGCTTACTTTGGCTGTGGTGTTTCAGTGTGACAGATGATTACTTTGGAGTGCTGAGAGTCAGACCCCTGTCGATCTGATATTGATGATCAATTCTTCAGAAAAACCCCTTTAAGTTACTGGAAGGTGAAATACTGGAATGCAGAATGCACATACACTGTGAAATTTGTAAGATTCAAATAAACACCGATTTCACTAATTTCTAAAATTAGTCTTAAGATCCATTTACATTGGAAGATCATTTTTTCAAAGATCGTTTATAGGAATATGTGTTATCAATCATTGCCCTGAGTAAACATGTCTGCCAATCTTTTGTTGTTTATTGTGCAGATATAAAAATCCTTGGACAGCGGACATACCCTCATCCATGTGCTCATCCCCCTTACTAAGGCTTCATTCAGACATCCATGTCTGTTACAATGTTCATGACAATGGAGAACATAGACAACATACTCCTGTGATTCACTGACAGGTGAAAGATGGGATCATCTGATAAACTAAGGTTTTCTCGTTGTTGGCTTATTGGTGGACATGTTTGCATGGGGTAATAGTTGGGAACGACTGTTTGAAAGTGAAAATGATTGTCATTGATCTGTATAAATGGGCTTTTATGAAATGTAATTTTCAACAGATGAACCCTTTTGTATTAGTCATAAAATGTAATAATGCCTATTACATTAGCAGAAAAATAACCTCGCTGTGAGCAATTAAGGGTCACTACTAGAGATGAGCGTACATTTTGTGATTTGGTTAGTTTCAAGTTTGACAAATTTTTCAAAACGTCTGGCTCAGACCTGAATTGATCCTACCTAAACCTAAGTGGCTCCAATTGCCCTTAAAATTGATATATAACATCCTCCAGTCTCCTAGGACTCATAATTCTTAGGAAAACATTTTATCTCTTTTTGTTAATTTTTTTTAAATTAATTTTTGCATTTTCTCCCCCCGCCCCCAGCGCTTGAACACAATGACAGCAAACCAATGACACTGACATAGCTATGGGCAAATGCATGGTTGACAGTGTTAAAAAACAACATGTTTAAAATCACACTGTGCTATCACAAGCTTCCAAAAATTGTCCCTTATTAAGAGCAAGTGGTGTTTAAACACACACGGTGTTATGGGGGGAAAAAACAGTGGCTTGTTTAGGGGAACAAGCATCCAAAAATAATGTCTTAGTGGGGGCAGAATGCTTGCCCATATTTATATTTGTATTGATAATAGTCAGAAGAAAAAGGGGCTTGTTCTGAACAAGCCTACATAAATTCTCCCTTTTCATTGGCAGCAGAAGGAGTACAGTGTACCTGTAAAAAGGGTAGGGTAATCATGGCATGTCGCTGCAACAGTAGCGACGGCAGTAGCAGCATAGCATGGAACAGATAAGGCAGTAGACGGGCTGTTTAAGCATAGTAAGAGTAGTGGTGGCTGTATAGCATAAATAGTGGGGGCAGTAGGGGATTAGCAGCAAGGAGCAGCAGTTGCTTTAATCCTATTTTAATCCTATAGATCTTGCACACAGCTGTGGTTTTGTGTGCTGGCCTTGTGGAGAATAATCCCCATATGCTTGCACAGAGCTAGAGGCAGCTGAGCTTGGTCTAGATCTGGGACATTGTGAGCCTACGCCCACCGTATCAGCTTCATCACCAGTTCCAAAAATAGAAGCAGGTCTAGCACTGCCAGTTTTTTTGGAGGCTTTGGCCATACATTGCCTCCACTCCTTCCCTGCCACTTTCATGGTGGGTTCCTTGGACCCCTCCTGATTACTTGCTCTGTCTTTGCCCCTGATGCCACTGTTGCTACTATGGCCCCTAATGCCACCACCGTGGCTACAGATGCCATCACCACTACCACCAACACAAGTATGCATGGAGTACCCCCTCTCCCCTGAACCTCTTTCTTATAGCAGTCCAAACATTGACTGCTTCCACTTAAGTTATCAACAACACTCTCTTGACTATCTGCTGTAGTGCATGGTGAGGTTCTGTTGCCTCTTCTTAGACGTAGGCTAGTTGCCTCGTATCAGACTCAGAAGTGAACTCCAGGTCATCCTGTGTGACTGAGAGGAGGAGTGAGCCATCTAGTTCGCAATCTCATCCTCTTTGTCCTCAATAATATATTTGCACCTTTCTGTAAGGAGAACTGTGGCATACTAATACTACTGCTTCTGGCCAGATAGCTGGAGCTGCTACTATCCACATTCTAGCTCTGGGAAGACAAGGCCTGGGTCTATCGTTTTGAACTCCTCTGTATTCCAGAAATTTTAATATGAGGCCTCATGAAAACATGATTTTCCTAGATGAAAAATCACAGGTTTGGTACATAGTCACAAATTATAGAATGGTTATAGCAAAGTTGCAAGTGTGTTTTCTGTAATTTAAAGTCAGAGGCACAATTAAATATCCTTCCCCTAATACAAACACACTGAACACTGCTGTTGACAATTTACTTTGGTAATATTGCAGTATTGGCACAGATAAGATTTCTGCCTACTATGTTATTTGCATTTAAAAACACAGATATAAAAAATACCTTCCTTTACTGTCTATACACACCACCGAAATAATGATGCAGGAAAAGCCAGTAACTGATTCTGTCTACTGTGTTATTTGCATTTAAAAATGCAGATTCAAAAAAGATCTTTACTGTTAAAACAGAAGTTGCAAACTTGTAATGCAATTATTCCCCCATCCACACCACCAGTATAACAATGCAGAAAAGGCTGGTAATTGATTTCTGTTTACTGTGTTATTTGTGTTTAAAAATGCAGGTTCAAAAATAACATTGCAAACTTGTAATGCAATTGTTCTCCCCAAAACCACCAATCATGCAGGCAGTAAAGTTTCTGTCTTTTGTATCATTTGCTTTGAATTTCACAGATATAAGAGTGATATTATTTCCTTTAATGCAATGGATTAAGAAAAAACACGTTTGAAAAGAAATGTGCAATTGCTCAGCAGCAGAATGCTATCGGGTTGCTGTGCTGGCAATCAGCCTATGTAGAATAGTTTTGAGGGGAAAAAACAGCTCTCTGTTCAAATGAAAAAAAAAATATTTCTTGCACGTTGCTGGTTTCGTAATGTAGAACTGCTAGACTGAGATTCTTCAGCAGCTATATTATTTGGCACTGAGTGTGCCCCACCCAGCCCCTCAGCCCCTCACTCCTCAAGTTTTACCTGATCAAAGTCCCTAGTATTGTACACAATTATTTATTCTATTCTTTCCCTAAACTGTTCCTGTTACACTAGAATAGATGCTTGTTTGTGTCTCTGCCTACTATGTAAAACCATTTTCTGTACACTGCATAGATCCATCCACCCTCATCAAAAGCTCAACGCAGAATGAGGTTCTGCATTTCCCTGCCTACTTCCACACCTGATTGGCTGATGAGGGTGTTTTTCAGCCTCTCAGGACAAGCCCCACCCCCCCCAGTTCCACCTATTTTCATGTGAGCATCTTTCTTCCTCCCTTGTGGTTTTGCCCGCCAATATGTTCAGTAAAATGGCTCTGTGTGCTGTTTTACTGGATTCGTACGAAGTGAACCTGAAAAGCTTTGGATTCGTTTGATGGACGAATTTTTGTGAAATTCATAACAAACCAGCTTCATCATGAATCGATTAGCACATCCTTAGTCCCTACACAAACAAATTTTGTTTGGACCCTTTTTTCTCTATAAGGGACAAACACCATGAAGAAAACACAAATGGGCAAGCACACTGCAAACTCATAGTTAGGGTTCCCATCCTGTAATTGCGGATAAACATTAACTTAAGAGCTCCAAGTAATGAAGTGAAAATGTTTCTTTTATTGTGTTCTTTGCACTTTCATGGGTGTACACCTGTACTTCTTGCTATTTCTTGCTATTTCTTCTCTTCTTCTCCTCAGTTTCCACAACAATGCTGTTTGAAAAAGGTTGTTTGACCAAATTGTCATGATTTAGATTGTTTTGTCTAAGAACACAATAAAAGAAGCATTTTCATTTTACACTGCAAAAAAAAACCACAAAAAATGCACCAAAAAACGTCCTAAGAGGTGATTAGTAAATGGAGCAATTTTTTCCCTTTACACCAGTAAAATACTATTTATTTAATATTATGCCTGTGAAAAATAGGTTTTTTTTTATGCACAGAAAATTCAGCCCTTCGAACAGGGAAGTTCTGTAGAGTAATGGTAACTCTTGTCTGCTATACAGAAGGTATGGGGTTCAAATCCCAATGAAGATCTGTAAAATTACTTCTTTAGTAAAAGTCTATGTACTGTGAGACCCTCCCTCAAGCCATATCTGGCACAGCTGAATTAATATTTACTGCACTGAATTGAATAATAATTCAGGCTTCCATTAGAGGGTAAAGTATTTATATAATCTCCATTGGAGCTCCAGATGTGAAAGATGTGAAAGATTGCAAAATTCTACATTATATTATTTCCCTGCTGCAGTGACATTAGAAATATGTCAAGAGATAGTCATTAGCCATTAGCAGTGTTGATGTGGGACACTGCATACTCCCTCTTTTTAAAATAAGCCATTCTCAGCGTCATACATGGGATGGGACTCTAGAAAACTAGAGAGGCTAGGCACATATCCAATCATGGCATAATAATGAATTGTGCAAATATCAACAGTATAAACCTTCCTAAGGATTGCTTGAGGTATGGAAAAACAGTAGTTTCATCAGGATAGGTTAGGGGTACATTAGGGAGTGTCCGGCCAGCCTTGTCCTTAGAACAAGGGATAAAAGACAATGATTCTCATTCAATAATCAGCAAAGGAATGTGTCAAGATTTGTTAGAGGTGGTGATTTGTTAAACAATTTTCCAAGTCACTATCTATATTTAAAAAAAAATCCTTCAGTTTTCACACTGACCACTAGGCCTAAAATAAGTTAAGATATCCTGTCTTTTGAGAGCAGCTACATGGGCCATAGACACAATGGACAGGAAAAGATCCCTTTGACTTATATGGGAGAGTGTTCTAGGCATACTCTGTGACCTGTGCAAAGGTCAGGAGGGAGCTGACAAGCTGTGATATCACATATTGTGAATGGTGGAACTTGTGTTATCTAAAGAGAAGTGTTACTTGTCATTGTAATTCTGCCTGTGGGGATAATGATAATGGCTACTGAAAAGTTACCTGTACAGAACAGGACATCATGAGCTATTATTAGACCTAGGAGCCAGTGTTAAAATTGCAGGATTATATACATCTTTTAAATATAGTTAGTGACGTGGGAAAAAAAATCACCAACAATAAAAAACACAAAAACATGATTTAAAACATAGGTAATTTTCTGATGACACTTCCCTTTTAACTCTAGGACCAGGAGCAAAAATGAATCCATATTCAAACACAAAACTGTAAAGCCTAAATTTTTATTTAGTATGGGGCAAGCAACAGTCTATAACAATCATTATGCCCTCTAAAGTGCAAACAAATCAACAGCGGGCCTTTGGGCCTAACTAAAGCAGCATAGCTCCTTTTAGTTCATTTCAGTTTAATTTAGTCCAGTTTACTCCAGTTCATTCCTTAAGACAGGCCCAAGGAAGGCCCACTCTTTAAACACTGCAGGGTAAACACAGAGATTTAGGGAGTTATTTACTAACAGGAATAAGTCTATATTAGGCGTATTTCTGGTGCAGATTGTGGTGCAAACGTTCTTTGCACCGCAATCTACAACTTTTCCCCGCTCACACCAGGCGTACAAAAGGGGGCGCAGCATGGGCATGGAAGGGGGATGGGCTGGCAGGCCCATCTCGTTCATCATTTTCTATGCCTGTTTTAGGAGTAGAAAATAGTCTAAATCTACAGTATGCCAGTTAGGAAGCTGGCTTACATTTAGAAGCGCACGCTGGATGCACCAAAGTTATGTAGAGGCCGGTGCCTCCACATAACTTTGGCAGATCCACTGCCAGCGCAGGGCCTTATTAAGACCAGCGTCTAAAACGCAGTCTTGATAAATGACACCCTTAGTACCTATGCCTTTAATGATTCAGCCTGGCTGATATGGGCAACTACTAACTAAACAGATGCAGAGTCTCTCAGCCATTTCTTCAGTGTACCATCTCATTGATGCTCTAGAATCCTCAGTTGCAATATCTCCTCCAGAGCCAGACGGAGATGCAGAGTCACCAGCTGCAGAAGAAAGTTTTATACCAATCGTCATCCTCTGGCTTCCTTACAGCAGGTATGACTGACATAGTAGCACTGCCTTGCTCCTCTTTTGCTGGTGCTCATGTGCTTTTTCTGGTTCTTAAAGGGCTAGCACCCTGGTGGTTTCCTGGCAGCAGGCTAGATCCCTGTATAGTAGTTCAAGGTGAACTAAAGGTGGGACAACCAGGATAGTGGTCTTAATAGTAGCCACAAGCCAAATAAGTTCAGTGGCACAGCGGATCCACGCCCACTTCCATAACAGACATTTTATTATTGTACACTTAGAGTGAAAATTAAATAAACGTATTGTGTCAGATTTCCTAATGAAAATGCACCAGAATTAGGGCTCTTTCACACAAGCGGATGCCCTGCATGGAAAGAGTGCCAAGACCAGTTCCGGACAGCAGAGACACAGAGCATTAACATGATTGATAATGCTCTGTGCCGCTCTGTGAACTTTTTACTACAAAATCACAGTGACAACTTTATCTCACTGTGATTTTGTAGCAAAGAGATCAATCATATTAATGCTCCATGTCTCTGCTGTCTGGACGGGGCTTGGCTCTCTTTCACACAGCGGATTCCACGCACGGCATCTGCTCATGTGAAAGAGCCCTTATGGCACACATGCTATATGTCACATTGGCTAGGTGCTTTGAAAATGTGCGTGGCTTAGCAGGAAAGGGGAATGCCTTTAATGAAAAGGGGCCTCAAAATTCTAGTGCTAAGTAAGCCAGCTTGGTGGTGTAAGCTAGACAGTCTAAAGCTGCACCAAATGTATAATCAAAGACGATGATACACTATCTAGTCTATTTTTATGCTGCCTAAATCTTAGATGGGATTAGTAAATCTGTGAGGCTTTTTTTTTAGTCTAGTCTTGTTGTCTAGATCATCAATAAGTAGAATATTGCTGAGAGGCATGGTAGTTATCAGAAGTAGACAAAGTAGACTGGAGAAAGTTCACCATCTCCAAAACATAAGTTCTATTTTAATGAGGTTTTCACAGAATAGGAGATAAATATCTATTCACTGGGAGCATGTACTCTGCTGCTCCATTCAAAGTGTATGAGGGTCTGTGCTTAGCTGTTTTCATCAGCCCCATAGACATTGAATAGAGCAACAATGCTCATGCGCTATATGCCATTCAATCTCCTCATTGCAGTTAAACAGTGAGGAGAAATTGGGGGAGTGGTCAAAAGAAGACTTTGAGTGGTTTGCAGAAGTAAATACAGATGACCTGGTTTCAGACCACCTTGAGTGGTTCCAGAAATGTAGACTTTGCTGTTAGAGCAGACATTCTGGCACAGGAAGAGAGCTTAATTTCTAGGTTTATCAAATGTATTTGTTTATTATAGTCAGTGAAATAGAAAGCTATATTTCCCAGTGAGGTAATTAAGGGGCTGGATGTGTGGCTCAGCACATTAGCTAAGCCATGCTCCCAATTCCATCAAGGCTGATGCACAGAAGGGGGCTGGTTTAGCTAATGAACTCATTTTGTGATATTCTCAGAACTCAGACTCCCTCAGATCAAAAGTTTTTGAAAACTCAGTGACCCTGTAATCCTATACAGCTCAGAACACAAAACTGAACAAAAATGGATACAATACAGAACTGAAAATGGAACAACTTGTAAAAGAAGTATCTGTAATGCATATCTGTATTTGAGCTGTAATTTTATACGCAAATGTGAAGGAGCCCTAATTTCAGTCTAAAAATCTGAAACACATGTTAAACTTCTGACCAGTGAACAATTTGGCTACCTCAAGTAGAGTTAAAATGGCAATAAACATTCAAAAAAGTTAAAAATTACCCTCAGTTACGTTTGGATGATGAGTGAAACAAAGATCCTGCCTTGATTCCTTGCTATGGCATTTCTGTGAAAATCTACAGTTAGGGCTTGTTCACACGTCAGTTATTTGATCAGCTATTTCCATCAGTTATTGTGAGCCAAAACTAGGTGTGGCTCAAAAACACAGAACAGGTGCAGATCTTTCCATTACACCTGATCTCTGAGTAGACTTCACTACTGGTTTTGGCTCACAGTAACTGATGGAAATAACTGATCAAATAACTGAAGTGTAAACACAGCCTTAGTGAGGTATCTGCATAGATGCAAATTGTTCATGCTTTCTAGTTTTAATCATTCTATTTATTCACCTTTCTGATATGTACAGTGCTGTGCAAAAAATTTAGGCAGTGGAAAAATCCTACAAAGTAAGAATGCTTTAAAAAATAAAAGTGTAAATTTATGTTTATTTTTATCAATTTACAAAATCCAAAGTGAATGAACAAAAGAGAAATCGAAATCAAATCAATATTTGGTGTGAGCACCCTTTACCTTCAAAACAGTATCAATTCTTCTAGGTTTTTAAAGGAACTCTACAGTGAGGTTGTTCCAAATATCTTGGAGAACTAACCTCAGACCTTCTGTGGATGTAGGCTTGTTCAAATCCTTGTGTCTCTTCATGTAATCCCAGACAGACTTGATGATATTGAGATGAGGGCTCTGCGTGGTCCAAATCATCACTTCTAGGACTCCTTGTTCTTCTTTACACTGAAGATAGTTCCTAATGACATTGGCTGAATGTTTGGGGTTGTTATCCTGCTGCAGAAAAAATTTGGAACCAGTCAGATACCTCCCTGATCGTCCTGCCTGCTGGATAAGTATCTGCCTGTATTCCTCTGCATTGAGGACAAAATTAATCCTAAACAAATGCTCAACTCAATTTGCTGAAAACCTAGTGAAGCCTATAGTTTGCTATTGACCTATACTATACCAACATGCTTCTGTGTACCTCCATGCTCTGAAAATCGATGCTTCTAATGCCTCACTTTTTATGTGAATGTCATCTTTACAATTCCCACTAACGTACCATAGATTTTTAGGAAGTAATCTAAAATGCATATCACAGCATGCGCTATTTATTTGAATTAGTAAAAAGAAACCCACAACTATATTGCAAACTTGTCTTGTAGCTCTGGTAGCAGATCAACATTGCAGCTGCAGTTGCATCTGTTTCTGTAGAGGCTGCGATAAATATCGTCATCAGTATTTCATAAATGTGTGTTTCTGAATTGCATTATTGATTGAGTTTCTCTCAGTAGCGCTTCTTATACTTTCAGTTTTCTCATACTACATTAGAGAACTAAAATGTTTGAATTGCTGAGATCACTCGTTTTACATCTAAAATAAGCTGACTTCTTAAGCAACCAAGTATTTCAATAAAGAATAATTTGAGTTCAAAGTTTTGCATGCATTGCACATGTAAGTTGCAACTTTGTAACCCCGTATAACCTCTGTGGAAGTTTATCATTTGGAGGAAGCTACTGCCAGTATCTTATTGCCATTTTTCAAATGTTTATTCGAGTTCCATTGGCAAAAAAACAAACGTTTTCGTGGTTGACAAAAATTTTTAAAATCCATTGACCTTAACAAATAGTAGGGAACCCATTTTATGTTATAAAAGCAGTAGTGTGATTTCTAGATCTGAATATTTGTGGTTTTTATCATTCCATTATCAGAAGCAGGATTATACCCAAATCCTCCAGTGTGCAGTGTTAATTTACCTTTGCCCACTACAACAACACTTTCTTGTTTCTCACTCAGGAGCAGAAATCTATTAGGTCGTTGGCTTCCATGCCTCATGCATGACAAGGTATGTGCATTGTTATATGCCTCCAGCACTGCCATTCAAGCTGTCTGTAAACCTACAGCTAGACAGATTCTCAATACAAGTTGAATTGGTGATGCTCTATGCACGTTGAATTAGTGGTTGATTGAATAAGCTAAATCCTGGTTCCTTGATTGGGAAGGAGTGGAAATATTGGTTCAGATCCATGTACAATAATCCTTTTTACATTTTTTTTTTGCATAATTCAGTTTCAAACTACTCTGGTAAAAGCTGAATTTACTGATATACAGCTGATTTACGTTAGACATTTGGCCCATCAATATACGATGCTAGCATTGACCGCAGACAGTAACCCAATGAGGAGATAGGAGGCTGGATTGGTTATAAATAGAGATTAACCTTTTGGTTGTTTCTTATCTTCATAAAGTAGAAAGTAGCCAAGATTATAATTGCAATAAGACATTGAATTGTGGTGGGCTAAAGGTGGCCATACACATTTGATAAACTGTAGCTAAACCTGATGATTTTGGCAGGATCGGTTGAATGTCTAATGTTTATGGAGGTGTCTAGACTCTCCTCTAGTGGGAGATAATGAAGATAAAAAGGGTCAATCATGCTGAATTTCAACATACCCAAACTTTGTATTCTCAAGGGAGATAAGCCACTAGCAGAGGTTTCTGGCAGTGGCTTATTCCCCTCTCCTGAGTGTGCATGTCTATGGTGGTTCAGAAGGAATAGCTGTAAGCCGAATGAGCAGACAGCTGTCTAAAGTGTATGGCCATCTTAAGGCTCAACTCATTTTTTATTTAGGGTGTCCACTTGAAGAACACATCATTACATGCCATAGATATATAACTCTAACAGTCACCTCTGACATACTGTATGCAACTCTATACATATACCCTGTGGTTTTCTATGCAACAAAAAAAATAAAAAATAAAAATAAAAAAAAAAGTTTTCTGACGTAGACAAGCCTGGTGAATGGAAAAACATGTCACGGAATAGAAATTATCTTTATGATTGTTGTGATCATGTAACGTTTTATCCAATACACAGCACCAAGATAATAGGATCATATGCTTACCTCAGTAATTTAATCATGAGTTATGTGCACATTTATCACAATTATGTAAAATTCTAGAAATGCAACCTGAAATATATGGCTCCTTTTCTTAGCATTGAGAAAATGGAAAAACAATAGAATTTCTAGAAGAGCTCCATACAATTTTTTTTCTTATGTATTCCAAATGACTTCCTTGTATTTCTTCTCCACCTCCACAAAAGTTCTTTGAGGTCATTTCCATGGTTCATATGTTTCAATTGCTAGAATAGTCATTATTAAAGAGGTTTTCCGAGACCTTTATACTCATGACCTATCCTCTGGATAGGTAATCAGTATCTGATTGGTGGTGTCTGAGACCTCGGATTCCTGCCAATCAGCTGTTTGAGAAGGCACTGGCGCTCGCAGTAGCACCAGCTTAGCCTAGGCTATGTGGCGTAATTTTCATTGGTCACAGCTCAGCCCCATATAAGTGAATGCTTTGTGATACCAAGCACAGCTGCTATACAATGTACGGAGCTGTGCTTGGTGAGCTGAGAGAACTGCGAGTGTCAGTTCCTTCTCAAACAGCTGATTGGCAGGGATCTCGGGTGTCGGATCCCCACTATCAGATATTGATGACTTATACAGAGAATAGGTCTTCAGTAAAAAAAAGTTTTGGAAAACTCCTTTAATAGCTTCTTGAAGCAAAAAATTTGAAAGCCGTTTTCGTAAACATTTTGGAGGATTCAACACATGTCTGATTGGTCTCTTGTTTGATTGACGTATAGAAATACAATAGTAATTGACTATTCTATAATGTATTTCTTCTATAAATATGATGTGACTAGAATGGACAATGTATTCACTTTTTAACAGTCTTTCCAACCGCTTCAAAATTAATATTTACATGTTCATTTTTCAGGTTAGAAATCAGAAATAATGGGTGACTGGAGTTTTCTGGGAAGACTATTAGAAAATGCACAAGAACACTCCACGGTCATTGGAAAGGTCTGGTTGACTGTGTTGTTTATATTCCGGATCCTGGTACTAGGAGCAGCAGCAGAAGAAGTGTGGGGAGATGAGCAGTCTGACTTTACTTGTAACACCCAGCAACCAGGTTGTGAGAATGTCTGCTATGACAAAGCCTTCCCCATATCTCACATTAGATTCTGGGTGCTCCAGATTATCTTTGTGTCCACCCCCACACTCATTTATCTGGGCCATGTCCTGCACATTGTGCGGATGGAAGAAAAGAAAAAAGAGAAAGAGGAAGCGCTTAAGAAGTGTATTAAAGGTAATGATGAGAAGGACCTTCTCCTCAGGAAGGGAGCTGAGAAGAAAGAAAAACTCCCTATCAGAGATGAGAGGGGGAAGATCAGAATAGGAGGTGCCCTCCTCCGCACCTACGTCTTCAATATTATTTTTAAGACTCTGTTTGAGATTGCCTTTATTGTAGGACAGTACTTCCTGTATGGTTTTGAGCTAAAACCTCTTTATCGTTGCAGCCGTTGGCCTTGCCCCAACACTGTGGACTGTTTCATTTCCAGGCCAACAGAGAAGACCATTTTCATCATATTTATGCTTGTAGTGGCGTGTGTATCTCTTTTGCTGAATATGTTAGAGATCTATCACTTGGGGTGGAAGAAACTCAAGCAAGGTATGACTAACCAATATATCCCTGACCCTGCTTGCAATAAAGCAGAGCCTCCTAGCCCAGTCCCGCGAACTGCCCCTCCAAGCATGGCATTTCCACCATATTATACCGATGCAGCTGCTGCCCCTCCTCCAACCGTGCAACATTTATATGCTAGATCTCCACTTTCTGATTTCAAAATGGCGTCTCTTGCAGAAGAGGCTATTGACCCATCTTATTTCAGTGGCCACCTTGACCACGATGAGTCAGCCAATGAACAGAACTGGTCCAACCTAACAGCGGAGCGGGAAAGAAAACCTGGATCGAGTAGTGCCAGTGCGTGCAGTGCAACTACTTCTGCACCAAGCAGCGGGAGAAATGAGGGCGTGAGCGATGAGGGGGTGACTCCAGTGGTCAACAGAAGTGGAAGCAACACAAGGTCATATGTAGATGATAAACCAGTCACTACCACTGTAGAGATGCACCAGCCTCCAGTGTTGATAGACACAAGGAGGCTCAGCAGGGCTAGCAAGTCCAGCAGTAGCAGAGCTAGGTCAGATGACTTAGCAGTGTAGAAATGAAGCTAGAAACAAGCAGAGAGCCTATGATGTCAGCAGTAAAATTTGCTGGGTACACATTAAAAAAGAAATGAGCATATTTTGTTAACCTATTGAATGGTGGTGGTGTCTGCTTTAGTCACCTCTGTCATTGAATGAGCTTTAACAAATCATTACCATATAGCATAAAATGAAGAGAGCCGTGGCGAAAGAGAACGTCTTATGCCAAAATTCAAGTTTGCTGTTATTGCACACTGTGAGTTGTAGATAGAACGTTGTCATTTTTGGATGAATTACACATCTTAGTGGGTAGCTTATACGCTAACATCCATATAGTATCAAAAACGAAAAAAATCGGCTTCCACAATTTTAAGAAACCGGTTCTACAAATGCATCCAATCAGGTGCTGTGCTATAGCGGTATTACTTCCTGTTATTAGTCTCTACTGTGGCATTTAAAGCACAACATTACAGTTCTACCGCTGTTCACGTTCTGTAACCATACTGTAATTTATGTATACGTAAGATGGTGGTCAATACAGTCATCTTGGTTGATGGCACTTTACGCACTAATATACCATCAAATGAATTAGGTTTATACATTCTGGACCTGATTGATCAAAACTGGCCTTGTTGCCCATAGTAATCCATCACGGTGCAGCTTTCTTTTTGTAGAGCAATTAAAGAAAATGATGATCAATAAAGTTGAAAAAACACAGGTCCATCAAATTCAACCTATAATTCTACAATGTTCATCCAGAGGAAGGCAAGGACCTCTATGAGCCCTTTGCCAATTGCTCATATTAAGGGACTAAGTTCTTTCTGGACTTCAAATATGGCAATCAGAATAAACTGTTGGACCAAAAACCCAACTCCCGTAAGCCAGTACGCAAAACCTGTGACATTTTATCTTAGGGAAAGGTCCCTTTTTGACTCCTTCAGTGAATCAACCTCAACTCACTTAGCCACCAGCACAATATTATGTGGCAGAGAGTTACATGGTTTCACTGCTCTTACAGTAAAGAATCTCATCTATGATGATGAAACCTTCTTTCCAGTAGATGTAATGGATGGCCCCTTGAGATTGTTACCGGCCTAGGTATAAAAACATCATGAGACCAAAAGTTTCTCGCTCAACCATATTTTATCCATTGCCTAGAATTGATTAGTTATATCACAGAGGTTGAATGAAGCCTAATTTAATGTACATGATTACACAATAAAAAAATCTATATTTTTATTAGTACAGTTCAAAGTGTATATTGCTCAGGTATGTATCGTAGTTTAAAGAACGAGCAGCACAATACATAACATTTCAGGGAGACTAAGAACTCAAGTCTTGTTACACATCAATTCACCTTGTATGTTGATTATAACTTTATGTCTAAGGCTTCATCCACACCAGTGTTTTCTTGTAGTTTGTCTTTTGATGCCTTGATGCAAACAAATGCACTTTGGAAGCGGTTTTTCCCATACAACTGGACAGAGTCCATCTATTGATTTGCATCTACTGCAAAAACTTATAGTGTCGACCTGGCTTAAAAATATCCTAATTATATTAGGATAATTATATTATCACTTTCATGGTGATTTACCTAAAGAGAAGGCACACTGGACAAAAAAACTGTTGTAATCCTGGACATACCCTTTAAATTATTTTTTCCAAAGCACTTTTTGTCTTCCTATGTATAATTAATGCCAAAGGATTCATGCACACAATTATGTCACTGCATTGTTATAAGGCACCCCTAGAAGTCCACAGTGACTTACTATGCCTACATATGTCCACATATTCTACTGAGGCCCACCTAGGGGATATTCAACAGAAAAAAAATAAATCTTGGCATGCTTCATGGGATGCCATTTTAATGAGGCATTCTCAATGCTTCTAGGGAAGAGTATTGCCATAATATGGCACCATATGGAGGCATCATATGATGGCTCCATCCATAGTACAGAGTAGTAGGGACTCCATGTACCTCCATATATGCTCAGTGCTCCTAGCTCTGATGTATGCACAAGGCTTAATGTGTAGATGCAGTTAACCTACATGTCCTATTGCCTTTTATACTCTCATAGCATGTTGAGATTTATTTGGCGAGGTCTTCACCACAGAAATTCAATATTCTTTCGCTCTGTAAAGTTAATGAACCTACCAGCTTAGCCTTGACATACATAATATACATGTATAATGCACATCTGAATTTGAGAACCTCCATATTTAAAAAAAAAAATTTTAACATTTTTCTTTTTAATTTAAAACCAATGAAAATGTAAAAATCCACCAATGTATTCTCCCAGAGGTTTCCTATTTTGTTGGTATTGTCATCGGATTGAATGTATCCAAGCAACCAGTGTTTGAAGACAACATGTTTACGTACAAAATATGCACATCCTAAAATGCACATTTTATATATATATATTTTTTATTTTCAAGATTTCTTATTGCTCATTGTATCTGTATGAACAATGGGTCTTTCCGTTTTCTTATATGCTATTACTTGTTTAATCATGTATGACACATACCCTATGAAACTGGTGCTCCTTGTTGGTCTTCTTTGATGAGATGCAATGGTAAACATTTAAGAAGTCAACAAGCCACAAGGAATAAAAACTTGTACATTTCCATGTGAAGGTTCTCATTCATCCAGGTCATGGTATATCAGTAGTAATAAATCATAGCAACTGGATGTGTATATCTTTTTCTTTTATTTTCTTGAAGGTGATTTCACTAGTTCAGTAGTTTCACTAGTCATCAGAATCGGCTTGTGTGGAAAATCTCCAGCATTAAATACTGGTGATTTGTGCTTCTACTGTCTGCCACTTACATTGCTGTTCTAACACCTCCCCTGAGGCAGTTTAATCACACCTAGTATCTTCAGTTAAGCAAATGCAATCTAGATCTTACCTCGATGAAAGAAGCATGAATCATGCTGGAGATTTTTCATATGAGCCATTCTAATTGAGAAAGCCAGCGAAACGTCTTAAGATAGAAAAAAAATATACAAGTCTAGTTGCTCTGGCTTATTACTACTTATATACTTTTAAATTTTTATTTATTCTAGGTGCAATAATGTAAACTAGGAGAGTCGAGAAGGCAAATCTGAAGTTTTGTCTCATCACAAACATTGATGGCAGATAATTGGGATATCCTGCAAGCCCAACCATGCAGCCTCCCAATAAAAGCTTGTTTTTCCGTCTGTGATGAGAAAAACTCTTGAAATCAGTAGTGTATGCAACTGTCTTCAAATGTAGAAATGAATACCCTGTATTACCTATACTATGTCTCAAGGAAAAATGTACTTAGAGGAAACCTGTCCTAGGCTACCTTCAAGTAGGGCAGTATAGTATGGTGACAGACCCATTGATTTCAGTGGTCTGTCACTTTTGAGCTGTCCGTCAGTACTTTTATAGAACTGATATGCCAAACCTCACAGTGTTCGTCAGCACTGGTGCATACTGTGAGGTTCGGCATGTCAGTACTATCAAAGTACTGACGGACAGCTTCAAAGTGACAGACTGCAGAAATCAGTGGGTCTGTCACTATACTGCGCTGTTCTCAGTGAGGCTGTATAGTACAGGCAACAGGTACCCTTTAAGTCATTCCCCCCGGTTATTTATCTATCTTTCATTTGATGGCATTATTATTTGTTACATGTAATATAAAGTTAAATCGACAACTCACAGTTTGCATGTTATCAATTTTGTATGATACAGTAACAGCAAAGTGACACAAAGTATAAAACTATAAATACGATGAAGCTATTCACTCCATATAGACAACATGAAAAGCATGGTTTATACTGAAACATCTTCTGCCACAATAGACCCACCAACAACTCCGATAGCTATGTAACAAAAGGAAGATGCCTTATATAAGTCAGAAGATGGCTGTGGCAGAATACTGCTGAGAAATCATCATCAGTGGTACTTGGAAGATGAAGTAGGAGACTAATATCTTTAGTAAACATAGCAATTAGTGGAAAGTAACGTATATTGCTATTTTAAAAAATGATGTCTTCTATTGGAACAAACAATGTCATGATATACATGAAATATTTTTTCAAGATAGGTCATCGGATAGAAATTCTTGTCATGTTTTTGGGTCATTTGTCTTTAATACACAATGGTAGCTGAAGTTACCCTTAGGTAAGGATCATGGAACTATTCTACTGGTTGTGTGAACAGGTGGGCTGTTTGAAGATTCCTACCTACTTAGATCGAACGTTGAATTGTTTTAAACTTCTAAAGTATAGAAAGAGTTGCACTTTTGAAAATGTTAAGTAATGCAGTATGTTCCCGACAAATCATGAATTACCTTTTTTTTTTATGAAGAAACATTTTTGTGATTTGACGTTTTCAAAAAAAAACAACAAAATACTTTTTGAAGATATACCGATAGTAAAATCGTGTCTGCTTTTAGCTGCTATAAATCATCAATGTAACAGTCACTACAGCTGCATGAATCACTAAGATACATATGCGGAAAATCATCCGAAAAAAAAGCCTATGAAATATGAACTAAATTATTTAAATCTACCGTAATATATTATGGCTTTACATTTCAAATGCTCATGCTTTATTTGCACCAATTTTTATTGTGAAATGTGTGCAATATATTTGTAATTTTGGTTTCTGAAAATGTTACAGTTATCTATTTCATTTATTAATTGCATATTTGGACAAAATGAAGATTTTGAAGTTTACATTAGTATAAATATAGAAATTTGGCAATATTTTCCTAAAATGCATTGAGCCTAAAACCAAATGTCTTAAGAAAACACAGGAGCTCTTCAGTTATAAGACAGTACATTTAGACTTAAAGGGGTTCTACAGTTCTGTAAAACTGATGATCTATCCTCTGGATAGATCATCAGCATCTGATCGGCGGCGGTCCGACACCCATTACCCCCGCCGATCAGCTGTTTGAGAAGGCAGCAGCGCTGCAGGAGCGCCACGGCCTTCTCTGTGTTTACCGCATGCCCAGTGACATCACTACTAGTATCACTGGCCTGGGCGGGGCTAAGCTCCATTCAAGTGAACAGAGCTTAGCACCGCTCAGGCCAGTAAAACTAGTCGTGACGTCACTGGGCCTGAGAAAAACACAGAGAAGGCTGCGGCGCTCCTGCAGCGCCGCTGCCTTCTCAAACAGCTGATCGTGGGGGGTCCCGAGTGTCGGACCGCCGCCGATCAGATGCTGATGATCTATCCAGGGGATAGATCATCAGTTTTACAGAACTGCAGAACCCCTCTAAAGGGGTTGTCTCACTCCAGCAAATTTCATTTATTATATAGAGAAAATTAATACAACGCACTTACTAATGTATTGTGATTGTCCATATTGCCTCCATTGCTGGCCGGATTTATTTTTCCATTGGATTATACACTGCTCGTTTCCATGGTTACGACCACCGCTGCAGTGCATATACAAGGTGGTCTGGATGGGAGCTGCTGCGCATGCGTGCCTGGAGAGGCCAGTGCTTTTTTCTATAGGGTGGTCATAACCCCTGGGTACAAGCAGTGTATAATGTGATAAGAAAATGAATCAGGCGAGCAAAAGAGGCAATATGGGCAATCACAATACATTAGGAAGTGCCTTCTTTTAACGTTCTCTACATGATAAATGCCATTTGCTATATTGAGACAATCCCTTTAAATACCAGAATAACATTTGTTGCACCATCTTCCCTGTGTTGGTTTAATCTTATGCTTTTGTGACGTAGCCATGTTTCATTTATGTTTTCTGTAGTTTTAAGAATAAAGTCATATTATTTAGATAACAAATCAAATCAAACCCAAAAATGATCAAAGTGAGTAATTAGTTTAGTGGTTTACATTTTGGGGACTACAGTTGAAAATACAATTCCCAATATTTTATATGGTTTAAATTAGTAATATTTTTTCTAGCTAGTTTTTTAATTTCTTTATTTTAAATAAAACAATATAGCTATAATTTAAAGTTAATGTTCACCTTTAACCAACTTTTTTAGCATCATGGTATGCCAAATAATTTTTAATATATCTTTAAAGTGGTCCGAGCTCCAAGTTTTTAGGTAGAGCTCCAAATCATATAGGAGCTTATGGCATACCATTTGACATACACATTGAATTTAATGATAAAACTGTATGCAGAAAGCTGGGATAATAAAGCTATATTAAGAAAATAATCAGCCCAAAACCATAAAAAAATTCAAAGACAAAATCATAGTCCTTAACGAGTAGGCCATTAAATCTTTTACTGCATTAATTTACCTTATGTTTTTAGGGTTGTTTTGCTTATTTGCACCTTGGTAGCAACAGTTTTCCCACAACTAAATGTTTGTATTACATTTTCAGCAGTTTAATGCCGAACATTTCCTAAAATTCCTATAGAGTCTTTCAGAGCTACAATGGCTTCTGCAGATAATAAAATACCAATAATCTATTACAAAATCTATTTATTGCATATTTCCATAACATTAGAAGATATATTTTAGAGTTAAGAACCATATTAGTAACCTGAACTTTTGTATGTAATGTACAATGAAGTGATAACCAGGATGTGTCCACACATTCTCAGGTGGTTCTAGCTGTGTGGCCCACTCCTGTATACTTTCAAACGAAGCTCAAAGAATTAGAGACAAGGCAATGTCATAGCAGTTCTTGACCTACAGTATGTCTGAGAGTTGCATGTAGTTAATGACTTGCTCATGGTTTTTTAAGAAATAAGCCTTTCTCCCATGCAACAAACTGTTTTGCAATAGCCAAGGTATCTTTTCCATTTCTTTATTTAAAGGTTTTTTTCTGGGAATAAACTAGTTTGCATAGGTTAGGGCTCTAATAACCCTCGGGATCGCCACCGATCAACAGTACATTTCAATGAGTACTGCTGCCCCTTCATTCCGCTGTTCAGTAGGCATCTCGGGGATCAGAGATGTAATGCTCTATTCCAGGGATGCCCAACCTGCGGCCTTCCAGCTGTTGCAGAACTACAACTCCCAGCATGCCTGGACAGCTATCAGCCTACAGCAGGGCATGGTGGGAGTTGTAGTTTTACAACAGCTGGAGGGTCGCAGTTTGAGCATCCCTGCTCTATTCTAAGGATAATTCATGGCTATTTTTCCCATAAAACCCCTTTAAGTCAAGAACATATATTTTAAGTGTATGGGAATAATACTTTAGTCTAAGAATGGTATATGGTATAATTTCAGCCCACCTGCAACATTTTTATGGATTTGGGAACATACATTGATTTACAAATAAAGGTTTGTGTTGCAGCTGAAAGCTTATAAGGAGGTTTAATGTTATCTAACAGATGTCTGTCATTTCATTACCAAAACCTCATAAGAAAAGGAAATAGTCTTTCTGGGCAGTCAGGGACTTGTAATATCAAAGAAAGCAGCAAGATTGTTTAAAGTGCTGTCTTTAAGGAAGTGCCTCGTGTATTAAATTCTGTAGGACAAGTTGATGTAAATGTTAATTTACCTCAAATGTTTACAAACCTGTTACTAAATAAACTTTTTGTACCAACTTGCTGACTTCTACATTCTGTCATTTCTCCTCGTTTGTAGCTCGGTGTTACACAGTAACATATTAACAGAGGCTTAAAACAGACATCCATCCATCCAGTTCAGCCTGTTCCAGAGGAAGGCAAAAAACTGTCATGAGATGGAAGCCAATTTTCCTCATTTTAGAAGAAAAAAAAATCAAACATAAGAATATAAACATTGATGAGGAACTTGTCATCCAAACTAAAAAATATAAGATGTAAAACGTTAAAATCTGCCTTGAAAGCTGCTTATTGCTTGCTATATTGACAAAGCAGTTTTTGTTTTATTTAGACAGTTTTGATTAATGGTGCAATGATTGGCCTATAGATGATGACACTGTCAATGATGATGACGTTGTAGAAAAACAAGCCAATATCAGGTGAGCTTCAGCCAATGAAATAAATAACATGCATTTGTTAGAGCTTGCTTGATTTAGGAGACCAGTTAAGGTGGCCATAAACATTAGTCTAACAGTGACCAAAATGGACAACTTCAACCAAGATGATCATAGCTGAGCAATGACAAAAAATCATATTCAGAAAGGAACATGTATGGCCAGTATGAACAACGTCCAATATGTAATAAAATGTGTATGGCCATTTCACCAGAAATAGTCATATCTCCCTATTATTGGATATCAGACTTTCCATAAAAGGAGATGAGCGAAACTTTCAAATGACACTTCGCTGACACTTTGGGAAATTCGTGAGAAGGTGGCAATTGGTTCCAACTTTTAAAAGGACAATGTGAAATTTGATTATCACATATATGTATCACTTGATGATGTAGGGAGAAAAATCATAACTGATACCAAGGAAACCCTAGGAGCAGCAATCTGGTGGGGACCTAATGACTTGTCCTCTAACAATTACACTTTTAGGCACCTTTAACTGACATACCATTGGAGTGAACCTATTAAAAAAAATGATGTTGGTCCTTTTTGGGCCAATTGGACATTGTAACCATTGTGTGCCGGAGACCAGAATCAGTATGTTGCAAAATTTAATAGTACCCCAAAATTGAAAAAAGTTTAAAACCTTCAAACCCATTTTATTTCCATACATTGTCCCATTATCCATTTCCTGCTTTGTGTTGATATAATGGGGGAATTTACTAAACTAAATGTGGAAGAATTCAGGCTACATTTGTGTAACAAAAATTTGACTGACATTCCTTTTATCATGGTTATCAGGTATTTCAAGGTAACTAACAGGAAAAAGGGGCAGGGTTTAGAGGCATGCTTTACGCATATTTTAGTTCTGTTCAAAAGCTTTAAAGGGGTTTTTCTACATTTTTTAAATCAGCACCTGGATCTAAATACTTTTGTAATTTTATGTAATTAAAAATTTACTACAGCCAGTGAGTTATTTGATAAAATGTATCTGCATAGTGCCACTTAATTTCTTATTTCTTTGACCGGCTCATGAAGAAAGCCGCACATGCTCAGTTTCATCCTTCAGCTGCCACCTGAGCTGTGATAGGAAGAGCTAAAACACGCCCCCTTAGCTGCAGCAGAAAAGACACTCCCCTTGAGCTGTCAGCTTGATCTAAATCTAGCAAAGCAATGAATGAAGAGATCTCTGGATCCATGTGAGGTACAGGGCTGGTTCTAGCTTTGTTAGAAAGAGGTTGCATGTTCTATATGATGGCTGATTTTCATTTTTTACATTATTCATGGGATAACCCCTTTAAGCAAACAACTTTTGGAATAAAATTAACCTTTCATATACCATTTGTCATTGTCAATTCCCTCAAATTACAATGGCCTTTGAATACAATATATACAATAAATTCAACATACAATGGTCTTTCCTGCGGCATTGTAACTTGAAACAAGACCGAACATACAGTGTCTCAGACACTTCTGATCTGTGGTTTATTTGATTGTCTAGAAGATTCAACCAATCAACATGTGCATTTCGCTGGTAAAACACCTGTATTTGCTGTCTAGTAGTGCCTGTCTACAGCACAGCGGTGGTACAGTCTCTCATACTGGTGATAGGAACTCATGGCACAGAACTCTCTGAGGATCTGGAAAAAAATTATTGTTGCTCTACATATAGATGGCCAGGTATGAGCAATCTCTGGCACTCCAGTTGTTCTGAAACTACAACTCCCAGAATCCTCCCTTCCCTACTGTGGGATTTACAAAAACAGCTGAGTAAGTGTGCATGCTGGGAGTTATAGTTTCACAGCAGCTGGAGTGCCGAAGGTTGCTGATCCCTCGCCTAGGCTATAAAAAGATTGCCAACACCCTGAAACTGAGCTGCAGCATGGTGGCCAAGACCATACAGCAGGTTAATAAGACAGGTTCCACTCAGAACAGGCCTCGCCAAGGTCGACCATAGAAGTTGACTTCACGTGCTCAGTGTCATATCTAGAGATTGTCTTTTCAAAATAGAAGTATGGGTGCTGCCAGCAATGCTGCAGAGGTTAAAGGGGTGGGGGGTCAGCCTGTCAGTGCTCAGACCATACACCGCATACTGCATCAAATTGGTCTGTATGGCTGTCGTCCCAGAAGGAAGCCTCTTCTAAAGATGATGCACAACACAGCCCGCAAACAGTTTGCTGAAGACAAGCAGACTAAGGACATGGATAAGTGGAACCATGTTCTGTGGTCTGATGAGACCAACATAAACTTATTTGGTTCAGATGTTGTCAAGCGTGTGTGGCAGCAACCAGGTGAGGTGTACAAAGACTAGTGTGTCCTGCCTACAGTCAAGCATGGTGGTGGGAGTGTCATGGTTATGGGCTACATGAGTGCTGCCGGCTGTGGGGAGCTACAGTTCATTGAGGGAACCATGAATGCCATCATGTACTGTGACATACTGAAGCAGAGCATGATCCCCTCCCTTCGGAAACTGTGCCTCAGGTCAGTATTCCAACAACCCCAAACACACCAACAAGACAACCAATGCCTTAGTTAAAAAAAGGGTTGAGGTGCTGGACTGGCCAAGCATGTCTCCAGACGTAATCCCTATTGAGCAATTATGGGGCATCCTCAAACAGAAGGTGGAGGTGCGCAAGGTCTCTAACATCCACCATCTCTGTAATGTCGTCATGGAGGAGTGGAAGAGGATTCCAGTGGCAACCTGTGAAGCTCTAGTGCACTCCATGCCCAAGAGAGTTAAGGCAGTGCTGGAAAATAATGGTGGCCACACAAAATATTGACACTTTGGGCACAATTTGGCCATTTTTACTTAGGGGTGTACTCACTTTAGTTGCCAGTGGTTTAGACATTAATGGCTGGTTGTTGAGTTATTTTGAGGGCACACCAAATTTACACTGTTATACAAGCTAAACACTGACTACTTTTCATTGTATCAAAGTGTCATATCTTCAGTGTTGTCCCATAAAAAGATATATTACAAATATTTACAAAAATATAAGGGATGTAGCTCACTTTTGTAAGATACTGTATACACATTTGGTTTGGCCAAACATTCATTCTGTTGTCATTTGGGAAAGGGGAGAGACGCTGTCAGACACTCTTAGAGGTGTCTTACCTCCTGACAAAACACATGGATCCAGCAAAATAATTTAGTTCTCTCTCCCAACATCATGTGTTTTTGGCAAGGATAAAAAAAATGACCATGAAAAAAATGAAAGCTGGCTGTGGTGCCAAGAGATTAAAAAAATACACTGTGTGAATGAACCCCAACAGTCATTTGCAACAAGTGAATATACATGCCCCCATACACATTAGTACATTGTCGGCCAAACCCAACAATGGGTTTGGCCGACAATATTTCCTTTGACGTAACTGTACTGTACTGAATTTGTAGGACAAGTTGTAGTTTTAATGGTACCAGTACCAGTACCGAAAAACTAAAAATGCTCAAAATAAAGTAGATATTTTTTTTATTTCTCTATTTTTCTGACAGATCAGAAGAACAGAAAGCTCAACACACATGTGAACACAGCACTGAAAATATATGGTGTTGGGTAGTAGGGCCTCTTGAAAAGTCAGTAAATCAAAGATGTGTTCTCCTTAGACAGCACACGGATCCTTTGATTTCAATGTGTCTATTCACAGATCCTTATTTTTCCACTGACTGTGGTCTGTGATGCAGACCAAACACACCCATTGTAGTCTATGGGTCCACAAAAACCACTAGCAAAACATAGGTGGAGATGCTCTGAAAATCCCATTGCAACCCAGCATGACACATGGAATACAGATGACACATGAAAAGTAAAATAAAATAATGGGCCTACAGACCAACAACAGACCCTTCACAAACATCTTGATGGATGAAACACTGACTGTCTTATCACGGACGCCAACACTGACATGGACTTGTGAAAGAGGACTTAGGGTACATTCACATCTGTGTTCAGAAATTTATCAGTCTCTTCCAGCAGGAACATTTTTATGGAGTTCACCAGATCAGGCATGCATGCATGATTTTTGAGACCCAGAATTTATGCCAGGAAGCAGCCAGATCCCTACTAAATCCCATTATAGATCCTGCTGGATTTCTGAAGGCAGATGTAGGTTCAGTCAAAACATCCTATGCTGTTGTTGCTATGTTTAAGAGAGCAGAAAGGCACTAATGATGTTGTGCTCTTATACCAATGGCAGATAAAAACTGGAATAGAGACAAATTCAAAATTGACTGATGGAGCAGAGCCTATACCTCTGTATGTATGCCAAAAGGACACTCTTTGGGTCAACACGCCCCCAGGATATGTTCAGCAGATGCACTGAGAGCTTTCCTGGCACATATGCTGAACATACCCTGCAAATGCAGTATGAATACACTTATGGACACCCTAGGACGGCTTAGCAAAGCCATGTCTGGGTGCCTTAATCAGGACATCCAACCAAGAATCATTATTCCCTGTTTTCCACAACTGTATCTGCGTCCTTAGGATGCAGATGCAGTTAAATGTTGTGGTCAAGGCTCATTCTAGCTCTCTGCTGCCAAATTCTCAATCCAACCCCTCCCCCTAGCCCTACTGCTAAAGGCATATTTGAATTGGACATTCCATACATTATTACATATCTATTACATCCAGTGTCTCCTCTGATGTAGAAGTTATCTTTTCTTATCTTCTCCATTCAGACCAGGCCGCCATGACAAATTATTTCAGGCATGTCTCGAATCTACAACTCTGTCTCAATTTTCCATTATCTTTCCCCTCCTGGTGCCCCAACAATACTACATACTGCAGCTACCCCCAATACTGTGCTTCCCCAATACCCCCAAATACTATACTTATGAAATATCAGTGCCATACAGAAATTCCCCAAAATACACTTAAAAGTCCCACCAATAGTAATAATTCTCTCCCAGAGTGCCCTCATTAGTAATAGTGCCCCCTACAGTGATAGTGTTCCTCGAGAGTGCCCCTATTAGTATTAGTGACCTCCATACTGCGCCCAGTAATAATAATGCCCTCACGGAACCCCCAGTGGTAATGTCTCCACCCTGTAGTTCACTAGTATTTATAATTTCCCCCTGTAGTGCCTCCAATATTTAGAATCGTGCCCTGTAGTGGCCCCAGTATTTATAATGCCCCTCTGAAATAGCCCCGTAGCCTTCAGGTTGTTAAAGACATGCTTGGAAAACCTTACATACAGAGCTACAAAACATACAGGGTAATACAGCGCCACATAGTAACATAGTTTATAAGGCCGAAAAAAAGACATCTGTCCATCCAGTTCGACCTGTTTTCCGACAAGTTGATCCAGAGGATGTCTCCTCTGATGTAAATGTTCTCTTTCTTTATCTTCTCCATTCAGACCAGACTGCCATGATGATTTCTTTCAGCCATCTCTTGTCTCTGAAGAGTTTGACAACTACTTTTCAATCCTCCTCCCCACCTTCTGAACACCCCATCCTGTCACCTCTAATACTGTGCCCATTGTAATTCCCATTACAATACTGCAGAAACAGATAATCACCTTGAAAGTACTATTACCACACAGAGAGTTCCCCTTCAATAATTATTGGCACACAGTGCACAGCAAATAATGTCCCTGAAACTTATAGTGCCATAAACATAGTGTCCTCCAAAAAAAATTGTGCAAAGCTGATACTATGCCAAAGTGCCTCCCAATGTAACAGTCCTCCCAAAAGTTCCACTAATTGTAATAATTCTCTGCCAGAGTGCACTATGTGGTAACAGTGCACACAATAGTAATAATGCTCCTCGTTTTGCCCCCAGAAGTAATAATGCCCCCATAGTGCCCCCAGTGGTAATAATCCCCCTATAATGTGTGCCTGTACAAGAAAATACCCCCTTATAATGTGTGCCAGTACAAAAAATGACCCCTTATAATGATTGCAGTAAAATAATTCCACCTCGCATCGTGTGCCAGTAAAAAATGCTCCCTTATAAAGTGTGGCAGTACAAAAATACCCTCTTATGTGTGCCAATACAAAAATGTTCCCTTATGATGTATGCCAGTAGAAAAAAAAACCTTTTAGTGCCCCATGTAGAAGAAATGTCCCCTTAGTGGCCACCTTAGAATGTCTGCCAGTACAAAAATGCTCCCTTATGATGTGTGCCAGTATAAAAGATGCCCAATTATGTGCCAGTATAAAAAAAGGCTTCCTTATAACAAGTGTCAGTGCAAAAAACTACCCTCTTTTAGTGCCCCCAGTATAACGAATGCACCCATAGTGATCCCCCTATGATGTGTGCCAGTACAAAAATGTTCCTTTTTACAGCCGCAATGTCTGCTTCCTCCAGTTACAAAACAATGCCCCCCACCCCATTGCTGCCCAACAGCATGCTGCCAGATAAAAATAATAAACTTGAACTTGATTCTATTTATGGGGATCAGACATCTTAGATTTCATCACGCCCAATTTTCTGTTAATACAAGACGTACAAGACTGTCAGATGTGTCTATATATCCCTATCCCTATCCTCAATGAAAAAAAAAAACCTCAGCAAACTGCACGTATTTAAGGTGGAATCGACAGAATTAGGCCTCTTTCACACTAGCGGCAGCACGGATCCGGCACCTAAAGGGTGCTGACGGATCCGTACTGCCGCTGATACATGTGTGGAGCCGGAGCAGCGCTCCGGCCCCACACATGTTGACATAGACACAGAGAACATACATACACACACATACACACAAACACATACATACTTACATACTCCAGCCAGGGACGCCGGCAGCACGTCTTCACGCGCCTCCTGCGCGCAGTGATGACGATTCCCCACAGCGCCCTCTGCTGGGCGCAGTGGGGAAACGTCATAGCTGCGCGCAGGAGGCGCGTGAAGACATGCTGCCGGCGTCCCTGCTTGGAGTATGTGAGTATGTATGTGTTTGTGTGTATGTGTGAGTATGTATGTATGTCTGTATGTACAGTATTTCTGTATATGTGTAGCCGGATCCGGAATGACCCCCCATTGCAAGTCAATGGAGGACAGATCCGGATTACTGGTGTGTCACACCAAACGGATCCGTCCCCATTGACTTGCATTGGGGGTCATTCCGGATCCGTCTTGGTGCGAATGCCTGGACCAGAGAGAAAACCGCAGCATGCTGCGGTTTGTTTTCCGGTCTGAAGACGGAATGCTTTCAGGAGCATTCCGTTATCTTCAGTTCAGTTTTGTCCCCATTGACAATGAATTAAAAACGCTAGTGTGAAAGTAGCCTTAGCTGTTGGACATTTCTTTTTTTAAACAAGTAATTTAAAAGCCCTATTTCTCTTCATGAATAAGAGGGGCAAATGAAGGAAAAATCTCACTGAACCTCTTTAAAGAGTCCCTGTCACCGTGCTATGAAATACATGCCCTCAAGTGGGCGTGGCCTGGACGATGATGGTGACGGCAGCCTGAGAGTGTAGCTCCGGACTCCCGCTCTACAAAACGGCACACCGCAACGCACCGAGAGGCTGAACTTCTCTCTAAGTCATCTCAGCGAACAGTTCAGATGGGGAAGATCAAAAAGAGACAACCCCCTGCGAAATTGACCGAGTTCTTCGGCAAAACGAGCCCAAGTGAGCAGGGCCTAGGCAGCGTGAGTACACCAGCGCGCGCCATTTCCTCTTCTCCTGCTGCGTCAGCAGCTTCCCCACATACTCCAAATGGCGCTTCAGGCCCAGATCTTGATGCGCACCCTGCCTCTACGCTAACAGAATGCGGCATGAGAGCCTTGCTCACTGACCTGCGCTCCTCCATGAAACAAGATATGATGGCAATGATGAAGGATATTAGAAAAGATATCCAAAGCATTGGGGACCGCACGGCGCACCTAGAAAATAAAATGGCGGAATTTGCCTCCTCACACAATTGCCTCATTGATGCTCATGAGGCTTTAGAAGAAGATATGGACAAACTCACTGCTAAGATGCAGGATCTAGAGGACAGACACCGCCGTAACAATATTAGAATAAGAGGGGTACCTGAGTCAGTAGAACCCGCTAACCTTGATGCATATCTCAAAGATCTCCTTAAAGCTGCATTACCACTGTCTACTGAAAGAGATCTCATAATTGACAGGATTCACAGGCTGCCAAAACCCCGTGGCTTGGAGGCGTCCATACCTAGGGACGTTATAGCACAGATCCATTTCTATACAGTAAAGGACGCCTTCTTGCAGGCCTTGCGTCTAAATCCTAAGCCGGCGGCCATTTTTGAAAATACAGCAGTGCACCCTGATCTCTCAGCGGCGACAATGGCCAGAAGACGTGAGTTTGCTCCAATTACGAAGTGCCTGAGGGACAACCAAGTGAAATATAGATGGGGTTTCCAGTAAAACTGCTGGTAACCTATAATGGAACTTCCTATGTCCTTCCATCGCTTCCAGCTGCAGCTTCCAAGCTACTAGACTGGGGCCTATTCACTAAAGAAGATATGGCGTCTATGGAGTCTTTGGGTCGTCCCGGTCGTATTTTGCCAGTCTGGAATACCACCTGAACTGTAAGTTTTTGTTCAGCCTCAAAGGTGGACTGGATGTTTACCAAAGTGGAAGTGCTAGGCTTGGACAGGACTTTTTTGCCCTACTTTCTATCCTTTGACCGTTAGGTCACTCAACTCCCTCAATTTCCCCGGAGGGATAAGTTTAATGGTTTTGTTTTACTGTTTTTTAGCTTTTCTAGCTTTACATTCAGTTTGTATGTGCAATGTCTATATTGTTCACACCGTGATGTGCATATGGTACTTACATAACTTACCCAGGATTGCAGTAGACGGGAGGGTTACTAACCCGAGAGGGAGGGAGGCTCACAGTATCCAGATTGGTTTTCATTATGGGGATTAAGGTTCTTTCCTTGAATGTTAGGGGACTTAACTCCCCATATAGACTTGGAAGGAGCTGACCAAGTCTAAATCTGACCTCGCATTTATTCAAGAATCGCATTTGCTAGAGTCGGATATCCATAGATGCGTTCACCGCAAGTTTCCGAAGATCTTTCATTCCCCTGCCATACTGAAACGGAAAGCGGGAGTTTTTATTTGTGTCAGAGATTCAGTAGACATCTCAGTCACAAAATGTGTTACAGGCTCTGTGGGAAGATATGTTATATTGCTGTGTCAGATTAATGGTAAGCCTTTCACCCTGGCTGTGCTATACGCTCCCAAAGTCCGCCAAATAGCCTTTTGCAAAAGAATGTTCAATAGGATCCAAAAGCAGGCAGTAGGAGAAGTAATAATTGGTGGGGATTTTAATGTTCCTGTTGATTCAGACCTGGACTTTAAATTGGCCCATCGTCTGAGAAGACCGGACCTTCGCCTCACTTTATATGAGTCTCCCTATCATGATATAGGTATCAGCACAGCAATGAACGCGACTATACATTTATATCAACGGCCCACTTGACACAATCCAGAATTTACTATATCTTGATCTCGCACAGTCTGCTGCATAGGGTGGTTTGGTCGGACATTGGGAGCGCAGAATGGTCTGATCATGCCCCGGTCAGTATTGTGGTAGACGATGGGATTCCCCCTCTCCCCCCGTCATAGTGGAGATTGAACCCTTATTTGCTCAAGTGTGGTAATAGAGTAGAGGGGTATACCGGCAAACTAAAGGAGTACTTTTCTTTCAATGACACGCCTGAGATATCAATTAATACTCTTTGGCTTACACACAAGTCATTTATGAGGGGAATACTGCTGCAGTCGGCAGCTCACCTCAAAAAGGTTAGAGATAAAGAAATGACGGTGGCGTTAGAGCAACTAAAGGCCGCAGAGCTTACGCATAAAACCAACCCCTCTGTAGTTACACAGGGGAAGTTGCGTAAAAAAAGGGACGAGATTAGCTCACTACTATTATATAAGCATGAAGATAGTTCAAGACGCCTTCACTCTAAATTTTACAACCTAGGTGATAAAGCTGGTGCTTTGTTGGCTCGTAGAGTGAATAAAAGAAAGGCGGCAGCTAGAATTGCTAGCCTAAGGTATGATAATGTTACTCATTCGCACCCACAACAGATAGCGGATGCCTTTGCAGCATACTATGCATTTTTGTATAATCTTAAAGACGACATCCACACGCCACAACCAAACATTACTTATCTCTACCTTTTTGGAAACCTTGTCTTTGCCGACTCTGGCACCAGGTGCCCTCAAGGAACTAAACAGCCCCATAACATGTTCTGATCACACCACATGGCTATTGTTTATGTTGGTATTTTGCACTTGTTATTTGGAGCCATGTGGTGCTGACCACACCACATGGCTAATTGTCATTGTTTTGAATTCGGGTCGACGTCCTGTTTGCATCACAGGTCATGTGACGCTGGCCATGTCACATGACCTAGGGGTGGGCTATTTAAAGATGGCAACTGCCAGGGCTAGTTGCCTGTTATTGAAGTCCTTTCTTTGCAGTGCTGTGCATTATTGACTTGTGAGTTTACCTTGTATCCAGACCCATTGCTTGTGACCTCGACCTCGATTCTGCTAATCCCTCGGCTCCTGACGTACGCTCCCGGTTTGACCTTGCTTAGCTTACTATTCGTATTGTGTTTGTTCGTGCCTGTGTTTGTCTTTTGTTCCTTCCGTTCCCAATCCCTCACTTATACAGAGTAGGGATTGTCGTCCAGTTGTCCCCCTAGGACCGTTAGCCTAGGGTGTGGCAAGTAGGCAGGGACAGTTGTGGGATAAGTCAGGGCGCACCTTATCCCAGTGTTCCCGTCCGTGACAGAATAACAGGCCCAAAGATTTTATGGAGCCGTTGCAAGTACTGACTGACCATGTCCAAAATATGGCACAAATGGTCCAGGACTTGGCGGAAAGGCTCCAGCAGCATGAGCAACAGCTTACCACCCCTGTGGCTGTTGCTGAGGTCCCTAATACCACCTTGGAACCTCAGGTTAAGCTCCCCGACCGTTTTTCCGGGGATCGTAAGGCTTTCCGCGCCTTTAAGGGAAGCTGTAAGCTTTATTTTGAGTTGCGCCCAAACTCCTCGGGGCCTGAACCGCAGCAAGTTAAAATTATTATCTACCGGCTGCAGGGTGACCCACGGGAGTGGGCTTTTTCCTTGCCCCATGATGCTCCTTGTCTACAGTCTGTGGAGGCCTTTTTTCGGGCTCTAGGACTCCTGTACGAGGAACCTGACCTAGCCGCGGTAGCGGAGATGCAGTTAAGGAACATGCGACAGGGTAACCGTCCAGTGGAGGATTATTGTGCCGAATTTAGGAGATGAGTGGAAAACCGCCTTTAACACCCCGGAGGGCCATTACGAGTATCTAGTAATGCCCTTTGGATTAAGTAATGCCCCTGCGGTCTTTCAAAACTTCGTTAATGACATCTTTAGACCCTTCATTGGCAAATTTATGGTTGTCTATATCGACGATATCCTCATCTTTTCCGTTGATTGGGAATCTCATGTAGGCCACGTCAGGCAGGTCCTCGAAGTGTTGCGCAAAAACAAATTGTTTGTTAAATGTGAGAAGTGCTCCTTTGGGGTTCAGGAGGTGGCCTTTTTGGGGTACATTTTGACTCCCTATGCGTTCAGGATGGACCCCATCAGGGTGCAGGCTATCCGTGATTGGGTGCGACCTTCTTCCCTGAAGGCGCTCCAACGGTTCTTGGGATTCGCCAATTTTTATCGAAAATTCATTAAAAATTTTTTGGTAATTATTAAGCCTGTCACCGATCTTACTCGTAAGGGGGCAGATGTGATAAACTGGTCTCCTACTGCTGTGAAAGCGTTTGAGGATCTTAAGGAGTGTTTTTCTACCGCTCCGGTTCTGATCCAGCCTGATCAGAACAAACCGTTTGTGGTCGAGGTTGACGTATCTGAGGACGGTGTGGGGGCTGTGTTGTCTCAGGGCTCCTCCACTCTCACTAATCTCAGACCATGTGCCTTCTTCTCCCGCAAATTTTCACAAGCAGAGAGGAATTATGATATAGGCAATAGAGAGTTACTGGCCATTAAATGGGCATTTGAGGAGTGGCGTCATTTTTTGGAGGGGGAGTTGCACCGTATTACGGTTCTTACGGACCATAAGAACCTGTTGTTTCTTGAATCCGCCAAAAGGTTGAATCCTAGACAGGCAAGGTGGGCTTTGTTTTTCACCCGATTTGATTTCTGTGTTACTTTTAGGCCTGGAAGCAGGAATACTAAAGCAGACGCCTTGTCTCGTAGCTTCCAGGCATTCCAACCACCTGAGGCTCCCCCTGAACCGATTCTGCCGGCTGGCATTTGTGTGGCTGCCTCATCACCTGACTTAGCCGACGAAATCCTGGAGGGTCAACATCTCGCTCCAGACGGTACCCCCACTGACAAGTTGTTTGTACCTGTTTCGTTGCGTCTTCGGTTATTGGGTGAGTGTCACAACTCTGTCTTGTGTGGACATCCCGGGATCAATGCCACCAGAGAAATAGTTACCAGGAATTATTGGTGGCCGTCCTTGTCCAGGGATGTCCAAGCATTTGTGTCCGCCTGTAGCATTTGTGCCCGATCTAAAACCCCCAGAACACGACCTATGGGCGAGTTGCATCCCCTGCCTGTACCGGACAGACCGTGGTCCCACTTGTCCTTGGACTTTATCACGGATCTTCCATGTTCTGAAGGCAAAACTGTTATTTTGGTGGTGGTCGATCGTTTTAGTAAGATGTCTCATCTTATCCCTTTGTGTAAACTTCCGTCGGCCAAGGCTCTGGCTGCTATATTTATTGATCACGTTGTCAGACTACATGGTGCTCCAGATAATATTGTGTCGGACCGAGGGGTGCAATTTGTGTCTAGATTTTGGAAGGCCTTCTGTCAGAAGATAGGTACTTCCTTGTCTTTCTCGTCTGCCTTCCATCCGGAGAGTAACGGGCAGACTGAACGGGTTAACCAATCTGTTGAGCAATTCTTGAGGTGTTATGTGTCTGAGAACCAGCATCTGTGGGTCAAATTTTTGTCTCTGGCCGAATTTGCATTGAATAACCGTGTTAACTCTTCCTCTGGAGTTTCTCCTTTTTTTTGCAATATGGGCTTTCATCCCCGTTTTGGTTCTTTCTCCCCATCGCATCCTACTGTACCAGAGATTAAGGGGGTGTTTCAGGAACTGTGCACAGTTTGGGCTAAGGTTCAGACGAACCTAGCAAAAGCCCAAGAGACTCAAAAAACCAAAGCAGATAGGAAACGTTCTCAGGGGGTTGAATTCAGTGTTGGGGACAAGGTGTGGCTGTCCACAAGGAATCTACGTATTAAGGTAGCCTCTCAAAAGTTTGCACCTCGTTTTATAGGGCCATATGAAATAATTAAACTGATTAATCCAGTATCCTTTAAGTTGCGCCTGCCTGAGTCTTTCCGAATTCATGATGTATTCCACAAGTCCCTGCTTAAGAGATTTATTCCTCCAGTACTGCCTGAAGAACACCCTCCGCCTCCAATTGAGGTGGATGGGCAAACTGAACATGAGATTTCGGATATTGTGGATGTCAGAAAGGTCCGAAACTCATTCCAATATTTGGTACACTGGAGGGGATTCGGACCAGAGGATAGAAGCTGGGTGCCATTGACCAGGATTCATGCCGATGAGCTCATTAGAGCTTTCCATCGGTTGCATCCTGAGAAACCGGTTCCCTCCGGTAAGGGTCCGGTGGCCCCTCATGAAGAGGGGGGTACTGTAACGAGTGGCCAGCGGTGCGCTCCCTCTGTGCGGCGCCGCCGGCCTTCTCTGCTGCAGGCAGAGCGAGGACGTGGGGAGCGTCTTCGTCGCCATGGTGATCAGGCGCAGAGGACCGGCGCACTTCTGGGTCTCGTGTGGCCGGCGTCCTCCCCGCCCCCTAGCATTACTTAGGGGGCAGCCATGTGTTGCTGATCACACCACATGGCTATTGTTTATGTTGGTGTTTTGCACTTGTTATTTGGAGCCATGTGGTGCTGACCACACCACATGGATAATTGTCATTGTTTTGAATTCGGGTCGACGCCCTGTTTGCATCACAGGTCATGTGACGCTGGCCACGTCACATGACCTAGGGGTGGGCTATTTAAAGATGGCAACTGCCAGGGCTAGTTGCCTGTTATTGAAGTCCTTTCTTTGCAGTGCTGTGCATTATTGACTTGTGAGTTTACCTTGTATCCAGACCCATTGCTTGTGACCTCGACCTCGATTCTGCTAATCCCTCGGCTCCTGACATACGCTCCCGGTTTGACCTTGCTTAGCTTACTATTCGTATTGTGTTTGTTCGTGCCTGTGTTTGTCTTTTGTTCCTTCCATTCCCAATCCCTCACTTATACAGAGTAGGGATTGTCGTCCAGTTGTCCCCCTAGGACCGTTAGCCTAGGGTGTGGCAAGTAGGCAGGGACAGTTGTGGGATAAGTCAGGGCGCACCTTATCCCAGTGTTCCCGTCCGTGACAGGTATATTCCAATGCAGGCCTGCAGACGGCAGCACTGCATTTGAATATACTGAACTTTGTATTTAGTAATGGAAAAAAATTAAGTAGTGAATATAAATGGGAATGTAATGATTGCATGTTGGGGTCCCCCTTGTGGCCTAAAGGTAAAAAAAAAAAAAAGTTTTGAAAAAATGTATAAAAATAAAAAATCAAATGATCTCCTTTCCTGAAAATTAAAATACAAATAAACAACAAAAAAATTTCATAGGCATCAGTGCATCTGAAAATGACCATACTACTAAAATATGAAAAATATTTATCCCATATGGTGAATGGCATAGCTAAAAAAGTAAAAATGGGTGATTTGCAGTTTTTATCATTGTGTCACCTCCCCAAAAAATTTGAATAAAAAGTACACATACCCCAAAAGGGCATCAATAAAAACTACAGTTCGTTCTGCAAAACATTAGCCCTAAAACAGCTCCATAGACGTAACTACAAAAAAGCTATGGGGGTCCGAATATGGCGATGAAACGAAAAAATACATTTTTCCTCATAGGGACACGTGTTTTATTTCTTATTAAAACACAAGAAAAACAACATATATGTAGTATCGTTGAAATTGTACTGACATAGAAAATGAAGGACATGGGTCAGTTTTACCACATAGTGAACATCGTATAAACAAAACACATAACATGTGGTGTAATCTATGATGTGCCATTCCTTTATTATACCTGCCAGAAGTTATGAATGAATTGTTAAAAAATTGCAATGAAGGTCCAGCTGGGTGTTACCATCTGGGGGTGTGTCCCTGCACAGTCTGACACTGGCAGCACTGACTGGATAACTTTATGGGTTTTGTTTTTACTGCGTTCCCTATTAGGTAAATCTGACCTGTTATCTTCATTCTCCAGGTCAATGTGATTACAGTGATATCACATTTGTAGATTTTCTTGTGTTTTAATATTGAATAAACTTTTTTTTTTTTTTTTTTTACTTTTTATTGCCATATTCTAACCCCTATAGGTTTGTTATGTTTACATCTATGGAGCTGTGTGAGGGCTAATTTTTTGTGGCTCGATCTCTACTTTTCAGTGATACTACTTTGGAGTGTTTGACTTTTTGATCACTTTTTATTCAAAAGTAAAGTGAAAAAAATGGCGAATTGGTCAATTTCTGTTATAGCATTCACCATATGGGATAAATATTTTTATATTCAAATAGTATGAATGAATAAATGTATTTATTGTTTATTTATTCTAATTTTCAGGAAAAGGGGATGATTTGAACTTTTACATTTTTTTTATAAGTTTAAAAACTTTTTTTTACTCTTTTCCCACCCTAGGTGACTATAACCTGCAATCATTAGATTGCCAAATGTATTCTGTGATTGGTATTTATCCATCACAGAACACAACATCCACTATATTCTAATACAGTGCTGCCACCTGCAGGCCTATATTGAAATATACCAGTGACACCAGGCTCCGGGCTATACAGTAACATAACAGCTTCGCCGATCTCAGCAGGGGAAGGCTGTTACGGGCATGGGAGCACCTGACTCCCGCATCGTTAAATTTAACCACGGGATCTGAGGGGTTAAATATCTGTTTGAAACAGCAGAAATCCGGCAGCTATGGCACCCATTGTGCTCGCTGGCGGGCGCCATCTTTAAAGTGACAACTTCTGCAGTATATGTGTTTTCAATCATTGAAAACAAATTGACTCTAATTTCACTTTCAAATTATCTGCTAATCCTAAGGCCTCTTTCACACGGGCGTCACGGATTCAGTCCGGATGCGTTCCGGAAAATCCGCACGCATCCGCACAAATCTGCACGCAGTTTTGACTGCGATTGCGTACGTACGTTCAGTTTTTTCTGCGCTGGTGCGAAGCGTTTTGATGCGGTTTTCACGCGCGTGTTAAAAAACTGAATGTTTACAAACAACATCTCTTAGCAACCATCAGTGAATCACGCATTGCATCCGCAATCTTGCGTGCGGATGCAATGCGTTATTCACGCATCCCCATTCACTTCAATGGGGCCAGGGCTGCGTGAAAAACGCAGAATATAGAACATACTGCGATTTTCACGTAACGGCGAACTGATGCGTGAAAAAATTCGCCCATGTGAAAAGCCCCATTAAAATGAATGGGTTAGGATTCAGTGCAGGTGCAGGAAGAGAGCGGAGCGCGGACCGGAGGGCAGCCTCAGCGCAGAACAGGTAAGAAAGGTTTTTTATTTTTATCTTATGTGGCTGGGTGGGCTGATCTGAGGTCTGATGGGGGCACAATACGCTGATCTGAGGTCTGATGGGGGCACAATACGCTGATCTGAGGTCTGATGGGGGGGCACAATATGCAGATCTGAGGTTTGATGGGGCACAATACGCTGATCTGAAGTCTGATGGGGGCACATTAAGCTAATCTGACGTCTGATGGGGGCACAATACGATGATCTGAGGTCTGATGGGGGCACAATATGCAGATCTGAGGTTTGATGGGGCACAATACGCTGATCTGAGGTCTGATGGGGGCACAATACGCTGATCTGAGGTCTGATGGGGGCACAATACGCTGATCTGAGGTCTGATGGGGGCACAATATGCAGATCTGAGGTTTGATGGGGCACAATACGCTGATCTGAGGTCTGATGGGGCACATTAAGCTGATCTGAGGTCTGATGGGGGCACATTAAGCTGATCTGAGGTCTGATGGGGGCACAATACGCTGATCTGAGGTCTGATGGGGGCACAATACGCTGATCTGAGGTCTGATGGGGGCACATTCTGCTGATCTGAGGTCTGATGGGGGCACAATACGCTGATCTGAGGTCTGATGGGGGCACAATACGCTGATCTGAGGTCTGATGGGGGCACAATACGCTGATCTGAGGTCTGATGGGGGCACAATACGCTGATCTGAGGTCTGATGGGGGCACAATACGCTGATCTGAGGTCTGATGGGGGCACAATACGCTGATCTGAGGTCTGATGGGGGCACATTCTGCTGATCTGAGGCCTGATGGGGGCACAATATGCTGATCTGAGGTCTGATGGGGCACAATATACTGATCTGAGGTCTGAAGGGGCACAATACACTGATCTGAGGTCTGATGGGGACACGGTACGCTGATCTGAGGTCTGATGGGGGCACAATACGCTGATGTGAGGCCTGATGGGGGCACATTCTGCTGATGTGAGGTCTGATGGGAGCACAATATGCTGATCTGAGGTCTGATGGGGCACAATACGCTGATCTGAGGTCTGATGGGGACACAGTATGCTGATCTGAGGTCTGATGGGGGCACAGTAGGCTGATCTGAGGTCTGATGGGGGCAAATTCTGCTGATCTGAGGTCTGAAGGGGGGCACATTAAGCTGATCTGAGGTCTGATGGGGCACAATACGCTGATCTGAGGTCTGATGGGGCACAATACGCTGATCTAAGGTCTGATGTGGCACAATACGCTGATCTGAGGTCTGATGGGGGCACATTAAGCTGATCTGAGGTCTGATGGGGGCACATTAAGCTGATCTGAGGTCTGATGGGGGCAGGGGAGTGATGTAAAAACTGGGGACACGTTTCCTTTAACATAGGAGTCCCCTTGTTTTTTACTCCTATTAATCCTATATTTTACTGCATTATGTGGTAGAGTATTTAGACTAGGGTATGTAGAAAGTCTATTGTACTGTGTACTTAGCAGCATAGACGATCTTGCAGTTTATACAGTCATCTTTCTAATACAATATTATAACCACAACTAGTAGTATGTGCCTGTGAAGTTGGAAACGTGCGTTTGGGAAGCCAATAAGTGGGGGGCCCACTCAAGTATGTTTCGCCCCCCCTGTGCTGAACCTCTAGCTACGCCTCTGCATCCACCCTTCCCGTCCGCTTCTGTGACATTGTGTTCTAGGCACTGTGACCACTGGGGCTTGTGACTGGCCACAGCCATCACGGAACCAAGCTACTTTATGGTCCTGTTGGGACTGGGAGCGGAAACAGAACAGTGGGACTGTGGATAGGTGAGTAAGTTTTTTTATGTTCAAGGGAACAGATTAGGACCCCAGGGGTCGTTGGCTGCAAGGCTGAATAACCCCTTTAAATGGCTGCCGTATAATGCTACAGTTCCCCTCCAGGGAATACGTATAACCAGATGTGAGTAACTATTTAAAATTAATAATGCTTTGTTCATGCTGCTCCATTGTCACTGATTAAATCCTGTTGGATTATATATTTTTTATATTTTGCTATCTAATTTATTTAATTACATTGTAGTTTTCATTTAATTACAGGAAACATTGTATTAAAATAAGCTTCATATACTTCTTCATTTTAACATGAACACTTGCAGTTTTTTACATTGATCACACTGTAGTCTCTTAAACAAAACATTTAAAAATGCAGCCGTCATCCATTCTGCTCCTCCTGTAGCCGGACACTTTGTTGTTTTATAATAAACGGTGACATTAGTTCATATCATGTGATTAGAAAGGATTCATCTCACATTAGAGCCCATAATCACACCCTATAGTCTCATTTTCACGTTTCTCACTGGCATATCCTACTTGACCCTGCTTACTGCAGCACTTTTATTATCCAGTCTAAAAGGACAAGGGATTGAACAGAAACAAAAAAATGCAGGGGTGAAAATTTGCTTTCACACTCATAGCTATGGGTTGGGTACTGTTATAGCTCCCGAACAGAAAAAAAAAGGTCTGGAGTCTAGCCAGAAGCCTTCTATCCAAAGATGTCTACACCTTTCATCTAGGCATAAATGCATATGTGCATAAATCTAAATATTTATTTAGATTTCTGAAATTAATAATCACAGGACAATCCTCATGTGTATGGTATCACAGCTCAGCCACTTTCAAGTGAAGGGGGCTGAGCTGCGATACCAAGTACAGGAGGATTGTCCTGATCTTGGAGCTGCTCCTAGACCATGTGACTGATGGACATGTCCTAGGGAAAGCTGTGAGAAGGCTGCAGAGCTTGCGGGAGCACTGGTGCATTCTCAGACAGCTGATCAGCGTGGGTCGGACCTCCACGGATCAGATTCTGATGACCTATCCAGAGGTCAGGTCATCAGTTAAAAAGTCTCAGAAAACCCCTTAAAAGGGTTGTCCCACGAAAAATATTCTACAGTTTCCAAACCAGCACCTGGGTCTGAATTCATAAATGTGTATAGCCACTGAGTTATTCAATAAAATGTATCTATATAGTACCACCTGCTGTTTCTTTGTCCTGCTCACTGAGGTGGCCGCACATGCTCAGTTTTATCTTTGAACTGCCTCTTGAGCTGTGATAGGGAGATCATGGACACGCCCCCTGAGCTGCAGCAGAAAAGACACTCCCTTGAGCTGTCAGCTTGATATAAATCTAGCAGAGCAATGAATGTGGAGATCTCTGGATCCATGTGAGGTACAGGGCTGGTTCTAGATTTGTTAGAAAGAGAATGTCATGTACTATATGATATCTGATTTTAATTTTTTTACATTATTCATGGGATAACCCCTTTAAAAAAAATTTATCTCCATGGACTAGCTAACTAGACAAGAAATCCCATTGCGAATAAGGAAATGTCAATTCTAGCCTTTTTGCTGCCTGAGGCGAATAATGAAATGGTGTCCTAGGCCCCCCCACCCCCTTTTCCTCTGCTGTGCCAAATTCTCAATGACGATGTAGTCATCAGTGTCTCCGGCCTGATGCAGTAGTTTGTGACCATGCCATCGTTCTGCCCATGCTCAGGTGCAGGAGATACTGGTGACGTCATTACGAATCCCTGCATAGTTCTACTTCCTCATAGGTCTCAGACCTAGTAGTCTGAGGCCTACGAGGCAGAACAGTAGAGACAGGAACCATACTCAACTGTGCCTCTGCCTGAGGCAAGATACTCATCTCGACTCATTGCAGAAGCAAGCCTGCATTGACAACTTCACAACCACAGTGCCCTACAATGACTGAAGGAAATCCAATTGTGGTGGATCAGCTTCTCAACAGATATCAATAGGTTGAATTTGCCATTCATGTTTGCGTCATGAAAAGGCACCGATGGTCAGCAGAATATGATTTCAATCAGCCTTTTTGGCCGTCAAAATTATCTAGTGTATGGCCAGGTTCAGCCTCTCAACCCAACACTATAGTAAGACAGTGATCTTCCCAGTTGCTAACCCTCAGATCTGACTTAAATGGGTTGTCAGAATAATATAAAGAGTAGTGAAGCATCAACTCAATCCATGTTTTCATCCATATTTAGTGCTGGAGAATATCAAATTGGATAGCAATAGTACTTACTCTACCAGGGGTTTGCAAGATAAACTTAAAGGGGTTGTCTCATCTTGCCTAATGGGGGCATATCGCTAGGATATGCCCCCATTGTCTTATAGGTGCGGGTCCCACCGCTGGGACCCGCACCTATATCGAGAACGGGGCCCCGAAAGCGAACGGGGGCGCACTGCGCATGCGCAGCCGCCTCCATTCATTTTCAATGTGGCCGGCGAAGATAGCCGAGCGCTGGCTCGGCTATTTCCGTCGGCTCCATAGAAATGAATAGGAGCGGTGGCCGCGCAAGCGCGGTGCGCTCCCATTCATTTCTATGGGGAGCCGGCTTGGTGGTGGCCGGACCGGAGTCCTCCAGCCACCACCTTGCGGGGCCCCGTTCTCGATATAGGTGCGGGTCCCAACGGTGGGACCCGCACCTATAAGACAATGGGGGCATATCCTAGCGATATGCCCCCATTAGGCAAGATGAGACAACCCCTTTAAGACACTTGAAAACCTGCTCCTCCCCCGCATGTTAGGATGTTAGGAACAGACGCCATCCAGAGTGTCACACAGGGACTTCCAAATCACCAGATGCTGTGTATTCAAAGAGAGCCTGATGCATTTCGGGGAGTATACAGATCCCCTTCATCAGGACTACAAATACATGTAATAACGCTCCCAAAGTCTCACCAATAGAAATAATTATCTCCCAGAGGGCATAGTGTTAATAGTGCCCCGAATAGTAATAATGAACCTATTTTGCCAATACTAGTAATTATGTTCACAATAGTACCTCAGTAGTTATACTTCTCTGTATAATGTGTGCCAGTAGACAAATAACCCCTTTTAATGTGTGTCAGTACAAAAATTGCCCCTTATAATGTGTACTAGTACAAAAAAATAACCCCTTATATTGTGCACCAGTACAAAAAATAACCCCCATTACCTTTCAGATCAGACCCCCATTATCAGACTTCAAATTAGACCCCATATCAGATATTCAGATCAGACTCCCATATCAGACCTCAAATCAGACCCTAATATCAGACCAAAATTAGACCCCCATATCAGATCTTTTGATCAGACCCCTATATCAGACCTCAATTCAGATCCTCATATCAGACTTTAAATCAGACCCCCATATCAGATCAGACCTCCATATCAAACCTCAGATAAGACCCCCATCAGACCTTCATGTTAGCCCCGATATCAGGACCTCAGATCAGATCCCCTTTAGACCTGCATGTCAGACCCCCCACATATTAGACCTCAGATTAGAGCCCATTAGACCTCCATGACAGACCCCCCCATATTAGATCTCAGATCAGACCTTAGATCAGACTTAAATAAACTTACCTCTCCTGCTCTACCGCTACACTCCAGGCCCAGCTTCTTGTCCTGCAGTAGCGCTCTCTTCGCTTCAGGCCCACAATGCACTAAGATCTGACTGTGTGCACGCAGTCACGACAGTGTAGAACGGCCCAGAGAAGGCCATGGAGGAAGGGTGAGTACCACCCTTCACTCACCGCACCCCCGCCACCTGCAGACTAGTGATTGAAGGGATTGTCTCATTTCAGCAAATCAACAAAAGCAAACGAAAAAAAAGGAACTTACTCATGGTTGCTACTTGTTTGAAAGAACTATCGAATTTGGAACCTTGGTGAATCCAATTATTTGTGTAAAATTGCAACATGTTTCTGGGCTGGACCAGCCCCTTCTTCAAGCATACATAATCAGTTTGCCTGAAGAAGACTGTAAATCAATTTCAATTTTACATGAATAAATTGATTTACCAAGTTTTTGCATTCTTTCAAATAAGCAGCTCTTACAAACAAGTCCCCTTTTTGCCTTTGCTTTCATTGATATCTTCCAATCCAGTTTGGGCCAGCGGGACAGAGAGGCAGCGGCTCTAAATATATCCAATCTGGCACGTCAGGTCATTGTGCAGCTAACACAACACCCCAAGGTGAGTGGTTTTTTTTTTATATATGGTAAGATCACAGCACTCAACAATTAGATAGATACATTTAAAACGGAACGCTTTATTAAATTTGTAAATTGTATACACATGGCCAACGTTTCGGTCCTCCCGGACCTTGATCACGGCCTAAAAACATATACATATAGGACAGTGTTAGTATACAAACTTATTAATATGAAAGTGTATTACAATTTAATACAAAATAATAAGACAACAAAGACAACACAGGTTAGATGTTATGGTCAAAATAGGGTAAAACAGTACAATGACATACAGACAAAACATTATCTACAAAATAATAAGTAACAAAAAAGGACTTATAGATATAGAGACTTTGGTTGAAAGGGGTAATACTGAGTTAGTTGAAGCCACAGCAACACGCGGCTGTGCACAACAAAATCCAGAATAGTAGTAGCAACTAACTAGTAAAATAGAAACAAAATGCTAGAATAGCAGGAAATAGCTCATATGGACCATAGACTAGGCAGAACAATCGGGATTAGGACCGCAAAGATGCAAGTTTCAATACATACCGTGGGTGTGTGATAGAAGACAGGGAAATGGCGTCCGTGTCATAACAGGGCAAAATGCCTGTCTTAAATACCCAAAAAGCGCGCGCGCCGCACACATGACGTCGCCGGTCACATGATCGGGCGTACGTCATACGCGCATGTGCAATTGAACTAAGGGCAGCTACAAGGCTAGATTTGCCCTTACTGTAGCGCAGTCAAACGAGGTGTCTATTGAAATCTGTAGATCGTATCCCAGTATAACTAAAGGAATGTGAGGAAGCCTACAATATGGATGACACCCTGTATGTATTATTAAGGAATAAGCCCGATATCTGTGGTCCACTATTTTTGTATAAATAGATAATACATATGAAATTATATATATAAAAAAGAGTTTTTCCATATATATAAAAGGAAGAAAGGATGAAAGGAAGGGGAATGCTAATAAAACAAACTAATAGAAAATAAGGTTGTGGGGAATTAATCAGATATTGGAATATCTGTGATAATTATAAAACCAAGGTCCCATATATCATAGATGGTTAGATAACTATAATCAGAGTTGGTTAGTAAATGACAGATATATAATGGAATAGATTACCTGTACTATATTCAAGAGGAAACAGTAAAAAATCTGTAATAGAATAAATAGGTAACTAAGTATAAGCTATAAGGTAGAGACACAACCAACAAGCACAGAGTAATCGATATATCACAATCCTGTCAAATATATCACAATTCTATCAAATATAAAGCTCGAAGTCACGATTGAGGCCCGCTGGATGCATGGTTTTGAGTTCATGGATCCAGTAAGCCTCCTTTCTCAACAGCATAAGTTTACGATCACCTCCCCTACGCGGTAGAGGAATATGGTCAATGACCTGGAATTTTAATTGGCTTATACTGTGTTTGGCTACAACAAAATGCTGGGGGATGGGAAGATCAATTTTTTTACAACGTATATCTGATTTGTGCTTGCAAATGCGGTCTCGCACACACTGGGAAGTCTCACCAATGTATGCGAGACCGCATGGACACTTAATAAGGTAAATCACAAAGGAGGTGGTACAAGTGAAAAAGCCTTTGATATAATAAAGTTTACCTGAGTGAGGATGGGTAAATGTATGGCCCTTAGTAATATGTGTGCACTGTGCACAATTAAGACACGGAAAAGTACCCTTCTTAGGGGAAGAAAATGTAGTTTGTCTCGCAGTAGGTTTTAATGGACCAACATCAGCCTTAATGAGTGAGTCACGAAGATTTCTCGGTCGCTTGTAGCAAATACGTAGCGGTGTAGAAAACTCAGGTATTATAGGGTAAAGTCTATGTAAAATGGTCCAATTTTTTCGTATAATCTGGTGTAGCTTGGGAACAAGAGGGTGATATGTCACCACGAAAGGAATGCGCGGACCAGAGGATACACCCCTCTTGGTGGTAGATATAATTTTTTGTTCGATCCGATTAAGTTCCCTGTTTAGTACATTATGTGGATAACCACGATTGATGAATTTCTGAGACATTTCAGTTAAACGTGTTTTCCTAATAAGGGGATCACTTACAATGCGATCTACCCTAGTAAACTGGGATCTAGGGAGTGAGTCTTTCGTATTCCTAGGATGACTACTGGAAAATAATAAAAGGGCATTACGATCAGTAGGCTTCGTGTATAGATCAGTAGCAAGAATGCCATGGTCTGCACAGCGTCGACCGACTCGTTTTTTTCGGAGACGAGGCCAACGAAACAGAGGACGCCATTTAGGACCCGTCGGGGAGGAGGCTCCGCCCTTACGAGACACCAACGTGGTCCAGACCCGATCACAGTCCAGGACCTGGTAATTAATATATCCTCACGGACATTATCACCAGCTGAACATATGGTCTTGAGTAAAGGACTTTCTTTTTGCCCACAAAATGCTTTTCATGGTTTTTCTTTTGAGCAGGAATTAAATCGCTTCTATCGTACATTAAGACTTAAGGTCCATTTCTCTCAACAGGGTGCTTTTAGAGATACCTCCTCTATGTGTACACCATCACTTTCTATTGCTAATTTAGGTCTCAGAAATCGTAATACATATATGCCACCAAAATCCTATCATGGCATTGAAGCCTTTATCAATGTCATTGATAGAGAAATACACTCTACGATAGACGAGTACCGGAAGGGAATCTTTCCGTCCCCTCCAAATCTCAGTAATCTTGAACGTCAAGCACTTCGCACTTTACAAACTGATAAAAGCATAACTATCAAACAGGCAGACAAGGGGGGCGCAATAGTGATTATGGATACATCATATTACCTTCAAGAAGTTCATAGACAACTCTCTGATACATCCACCTATTTATTGGTTCATACTAATCCTACATTTAAAATCAGAGAGCGCATTACAACATTATTGGATGAACATCTGACATTGGGTACTATTGATCAGAGTACTTCCAACTTTCTACGTAATGAACACCCTACCATCCCTGTTTTTTATGTTTTACCTAAAATTCACAAAAACCTCAATAAGCCCCCTGGTCGTCCTATTGTAGCGTCCACAGATTCTATTTTAGCACCTTTGTCGATATTTCTTGAAAAAATTCTTACACCTCTGGTAAAATTAACTAAATCTTTCCTTTTGGACACTTCCAACTTTTTACAACTTATTCGGTCTCTACATTGCATTCCCCCTCACTCTCTTCTAGTTACTTTGGACGTAAATAGTCTATACACTTCTATTTCCCATACACAGGGCATTCAAGCTACACAATTTTTTCTATCTAAATCATCCCTTACAGGAATAGAGCAATCCTTGTGTATCAAGTTACTTGAACTTGTTTTATATAATAATTTCTTCATGTTTGGCGACAATTATTATATTCAACAGCGCGGTACAGCAATGGGGGCCAATGTAGCCCCTCCTTATGCAAACCTCTATATGGCTAAATACGAAGAGGATCACATTTACTCACAGCCATTATTTCAGACACATGCATTAGTATGGCGTCGCTATATAGATGACATTTTCTGTATTTGGACTGGTGATTGTGATTCTTTTAATAACTTTTTCTCATATCTCAACAGTGTGGATGAGAACTTACAATTTACCGCCCATATAGACAATAATGCTATCAGTTTTCTTGATACCAAGGTTTCCAAGGATATCCATGGCATTCTTGCTACTGATCTATACACGAAGCCTACTGATCGTAATGCCCTTTTATTATTTTCCAGTAGTCATCCTAGGAATACGAAAGACTCACTCCCTAGATCCCAGTTTACTAGGGTAGATCGCATTGTAAGTGATCCCCTTATTAGGAAAACACGTTTAACTGAAATGTCTCAGAAATTCATCAATCGTGGTTATCCACATAATGTACTAAACAGGGAACTTAATCGGATCGAACAAAAAATTATATCTACCACCAAGAAAAGTGTATCCTCTGGTCCGCGCATTCCTTTCGTGGTGACATATCACCCTCTTGTTCCCAAGCTACACCAGATTATACGAAAAAATTGGACCATTTTACATAGACTTTACCCTATAATACCTGAGTTTTCTACACCGCTACGTATTTGCTACAAGCGACCGAGAAATCTTCGTGACTCACTCATTAAGGCTGATGTTGGTCCATTAAAACCTACTGCGAGACAAACTACATTTTCTTCCCCTAAGAAGGGTACTTTTCCGTGTCTTAATTGTGCACAGTGCACACATATTACTAAGGGCCATACATTTACCCATCCTCACTCAGGTAAACTTTATTATATCAAAGGCTTTTTCACTTGTACCACCTCCTTTGTGATTTACCTTATTAAGTGTCCATGCGGTCTCGCATACATTGGTGAGACTTCCCAGTGTGTGCGAGACCGCTTTTGCAAGCACAAATCAGATATACGTTGTAAAAAAATTGATCTTCCCATCCCCCAGCATTTTGTTGTAGCCAAACACAGTATAAGCCAATTAAAATTCCAGGTCATTGACCATATTCCTCTACCGCGTAGGGGAGGTGATCGTAAACTTATGCTGTTGAGAAAGGAGGCTTACTGGATCCATGAACTCAAAACCATGCATCCAGCGGGCCTCAATCGTGACTTCGAGCTTTATATTTGATAGAATTGTGATATATTTGACAGGATTGTGATATATCGATTACTCTGTGCTTGTTGGTTGTGTCTCTACCTTATAGCTTATACTTAGTTACCTATTTATTCTATTACAGATTTTTTACTGTTTCCTCTTGAATATAGTACAGGTAATCTATTCCATTATATATCTGTCATTTACTAACCAACTCTGATTATAGTTATCTAACCATCTATGATATATGGGACCTTGGTTTTATAATTATCACAGATATTCCAATATCTGATTAATTCCCCACAACCTTATTTTCTATTAGTTTGTTTTATTAGCATTCCCCTTCCTTTCATCCTTTCTTCCTTTTATATATATGGAAAAAACTCTTTTTTATATATATAATTTCATATGTATTATCTATTTATACAAAAATAGTGGACCACAGATATCGGGCTTATTCCTTAATAATACATACAGGGTGTCATCCATATTGTAGGCTTCCTCACATTCCTTTAGTTATACTGGGATACGATCTACAGATTTCAATAGACACCTCGTTTGACTGCGCTACAGTAAGGGCAAATCTAGCCTTGTAGCTGCCCTTAGTTCAATTGCACATGCGCGTATGACGTACGCCCGATCATGTGACCGGCGACGTCATGTGTGCGGCGCGCGCGCTTTTTGGGTATTTAAGACAGGCATTTTGCCCTGTTATGACACGGACGCCATTTCCCTGTCTTCTATCACACACCCACGGTATGTATTGAAACTTGCATCTTTGCGGTCCTAATCCGATTGTTCTGCCTAGTCTATGGTCCATATGAGCTATTTCCTGCTATTCTAGCATTTTGTTTCTATTTTACTAGTTAGTTGCTACTACTATTCTGGATTTTGTTGTGCACAGCCGCGTGTTGCTGTGGCTTCAACTAACTCAGTATTACCCCTTTCAACCAAAGTCTCTATATCTATAAGTCCTTTTTTGTTACTTATTATTTTGTAGATAATGTTTTGTCTGTATGTCATTGTACTGTTTTACCCTATTTTGACCATAACATCTAACCTGTGTTGTCTTTGTTGTCTTATTATTTTGTATTAAATTGTAATACACTTTCATATTAATAAGTTTGTATACTAACACTGTCCTATATGTATATGTTTTTAGGCCGTGATCAAGGTCCGGGAGGACCGAAACGTTGGCCATGTGTATACAATTTACAAATTTAATAAAGCGTTCCGTTTTAAATGTATCTATCTAATTGTTGAGTGCTGTGATCTTACCATATATTCCATGCCGGGTATTCCCCGATCATAGAGCACCATTTTTGGAAAGGAGGAGTGCCAACCAAGTGTTTTGATTTACAAGTTGGTTTTTTTTTTATAACCTCCTCCCTGTTTATGTTTATGCCAGGTGTTGCTTTATGCATTGTGTATTGTTGTGTATTTTTTGTAGACAATTTGAATATCATTCTAGCAAATCGCATTTATCATGTAGAGAAAGTTAATACAAGGCACTTACTAATGTATTGTGATTGTCCATATTGCCTCCTTTGCTGCTTTGATTCTTTTTTCCATAACATTATACATTTCTTGTACCCAGCAATCAAGCAGTAGTGGTCTTGCTTGTACACTATAGGGAAAAAACTATTTAATTTTTTTGTGCGAATTTTCCATTTTAATCCATTTTTTCATGTAACACAGCAAGCAACAGCCAAACCTTAATATTTATTACCCTGATTCTGCAGTTCACCCTCTCTGTGGTTGTAAACCTCTATAGTACATAGGTACACTGCAGGGCTCAAGGGAAGAAGTGCAATAATGTTTTTGGAGGGCAGATTTTTCAGTAATGTTTTTCGGGTGCCACATCACATCTAAGGTACCCCTTGAAAAGAAACGCACAAAAAGTGACCCCATTTTGGAAACTACACCCCTCAAGAAATTGATCAAGGGGTGAAGTGAGCGCCTTGACTAAACATGTGTTTTTAAGGGCCATAACTTTTTTTTTTCCAGAGCAAACTGTAGTTTTTTGGAGATTAGCAGTGGGCTGATTGCTTAGCTGCTCTATTCCTGTGTGTTAGTGTTTCTGACTAATGGAGCACCTATCAGGTGTTGATCCAGGGATTCGGTGCTCTAGTTAAACCCATTCCTGGCCACACACCACTGCCAGTGATAGTCTTGTTTGGGCTCATTAGCTAGGTTCCTGATTCTTGTTCCTGTGCTGATTTATATTGCTCGTATTTTTGACCTTGGCTTGTCTTTTGACCACTCTATGTCTCTCGTGATTTGTACTGTGCATCCCGTCTGGTTCTGACCTTGGTTCGTCTTTATACCACTCTCTGTCTCTCGTTTTTGTACTGCGTTGTACTCCTGGATCTGACCCATTTACTTATGACTTTGTCTTTGTGTTGTTTGTCTCTAGGTCTTTGTCTGTCTCTGCACCTTAGTTACATAGGAACTGTCGACCATTTTCGGTCTTGCTACCTCCCCAGAAGCTGCCCCTTTGTGGTAGCAAGTGCCAGCTGCCATGTACTATTCTCCTACTCCAGTTGCTTCAGGATCACAATAAAGTTAAATTGAGGAGTCAGGAGGGTACCTGCTGCCACTGGCCTGGTACGTACAGTGGGGAAAATAAGTATTTGATACACTGGCCATTTTGCAAGTTTTCCCACCTTAGAATGTAGAGGTCTGTAATTTGTATTGTAGGTACACTTCTGCAATGCTTTTTCAAAACCCATAGGGTCCCTAAAGGCATCAGAATCCATTGAGTAGTACAGCAGCGACTGCACTGCCAGCAGCTTCAGATTGCTGGGTGCCTCGAATGTGGATGTGGCCTGGCTGCCACAAAGGAGATCAGGAGAAGGAAGCCACTCTTGTTCCATTAACTGGTGGCCAGTTCTATTTTCCCACAGATCTGGTGATGCCGCCTCATATACTGCAAAGAGCCATGGTGCCTACATTTGTGTTTGAATGCCATCCTGCTGATCTTGCACACGGAAATGCTTTTGTCTGCCAGTACTGTGGAGAAAAACTGCCAGGCAGGAGATGCTCTAACTGAGCCAGCGGCAATTGATCTTGGCTTAGGTCTTGCATGTTTTGAGCCTGTGCCCACAGTATCAGTGGCATCACCATTTCTTGAGCTGACCACAATAGAAGCAGATTGGCCCTGGCAAATTTTTAGGAAATTTTGCCTGTAAGTTGTCTCTGCCCTTTATTTCCACTGTGGCCATCACCCTTCTCCTCTGATGTCACCTCCTCCTCAGCACCACAATCTGGCTTTATCAGATGTGATATATCATCGTAGACTCCTTGTCCCTCTTCACGATTCCTTCCTTTATATTTGCCCTAACTACTGTCACCATGGCTACCACTGGCTCTACTACCACCACTGTGGCTATAAGTGCCACTACTATGAGCACTACCATAGCTATATGTGGGTTCCCCCACCTACCCCTGAACTTTCTGCTTTTGGTAGTCCAAATGCTAACTATTCTCACACAAGTCATCAACAGGGAGACTATCTTGAGTATCTTCCATGGCGCATTGGAGTTCCATAGCACATGGAGTTTTGTTGCCTCTTCTCAGGAAAAAGAAGGCACCGCAGTAAGAGGTGGCAGTGAAGACAGAGATGATGCAACTGAAAAGCTTCTCCGGGACTGCAATTGGAAAAGCTGACCATCCTGGATCCGGCAGGACAGTCCTGGATTTCGGTGACTGTCCTTCTCTCAGCTGATTGTAATGGGAAGCAGGAGAAATCCGTTCCCCGCTTTACCATTCCTCTCAGATGCCGACACTCTCCAGCAGCAGCATGATATACTGTCACACATTGCACTGATGGCTATGTAGGAGAAATGGAAAAAATCAGCCACTGTGCTCCTCCTACACAGCAAGAGCAATGTGTGACCTCACTATGTTGCTGCTGGGAATCACCGGCATCTGAGTTGTGATCATCTGAGGAACCAGGTGAGTATTTACTGTTTGTTTTTTACTTCCTGTGAATGGGACATATTGGGCATAACTACTCTGAGGGGGGCACATCTTGCTATAACTACTATGAGGGGGCACTACTGGGAATAACTGCTATGAAGGGGTCACATGTGGGAATAACTACTCCGAGGAGGCACATCTTGGCATGTCTACTGTGAAGGGGCACATATCTGGCCATAACTACTGTGAGGGGGAATGTATCTGGGCTTAATTAGTGTGAGGGGACACATCTGGTGATAACTGCTGTGAAGGGGCATATCTGGCCATAACTACTGTGAAGGGGGCACAATGTGGGTATAACTACTATGAGGGGCACAATGTGGGCATTGCTACTGTGAAGGGGCACAGTGTGGATTACTAGTATGTGCTGGCACAAATAATTACTATGTGGGGGCATTAAGGGGACTGGATATGTATAGTTAAGCTTTGGGAGGAGTAAGAGGCGTGAACTATGAAAAAAATCTGCTGCGTGATGCATAAGTTGTCCCTCTTTCCAATTTTCTAAAGTTGGGAGGTATGTTATTCCGACTGCCACAATTTTTCCCAGTGATGAGATGTTTGCCTCATGGGAGGTTTTGTTTTTCTCTGGATCAACACTGTAGAATAATGGGCTTTCTTTCTCTTTCTTTTATCTTAGAAGCTACTGTATATTACTACAGTGGGGAAAAAAAGTATTTAGTCAGCCACCAATTGTGCAAGTTCTCCCACTTAAAAAGATGAGAGAAGCCTGTAATTGACATCATAGGTAGACCTCAACTATGAAAGACAATGAGAAAACAAATCCAGAAAATCACATTGTCTGATTTTTTAAAGAATTTATTTGCAAATGATGGTGGAAAATAAGTATTTGGTCAATAACAAAAGTTCATCTCAGTACTTTGTTATATATCCTTTGTTGGCAATGACAGAGGTCAAACGTTTTCTGTAAGTCTTCACAAGGTTGGCACACACTGTTGCTGGTATGTTGACCCGTTCCTCCATGCAGATCTCCACTAGGGCAGTGATGTTTTGGGGCTGGTCCTGGGCAACATGGACTTTCAACTCCCTCCAAAGGTTTTCTATGGGGTTGAGATCTGAAGACTGGCTAGGCCACTCCAGGACCTTGAAATGCTTCTTACGAAGCCACTCCTTCGTAGCCCTGGCGGTGTGCTTGGGATCATTATATGCTGAAAGACCCAGCCACGTTTCATCTTCAATGCCCTTGCTGATGGAAGGAGGTTTGCACTCAAAATTTCACAATACATGGCCCCATTCATTCTTTCATTTACACGGATCAGTCGTCCTGGTCCCTTTGTATACAAACAGCCCCAAAGCATGATGTTGCCACCCCCATGCTTCACAGTAGGTATAGTGTTCTTTGGATGCAACTGAGCATTCACTCTCCTCCAAACACGACGAGTTGTGTTTCTACCAAACAGTTCTACTTTGGTTTCATCTGATCATATGACATTCTCCCAATACTCTTCTGGGACATCCAGATGCTCTCTAGCAAACTTCAGACAGTCCCGGATATGTACTGGCTTAAGCAGGGGGACATGTCTGGCACTGCAGGATCTGAGTCCCTGGCGGCGTAGTGTGTTACTGACGGTAGCCTTTGTTACGTTGGTCCCAGCTTTCTGCAGGTCATTCACTAGGTCCCCCCGTGTGGTTCTGGGATTTTTGCTCACAGTTTTTGTGATCATTTTGACTCCACGGGGTGAGATCTTGCGTGGAGCCACTGATCGAAGGAGATTATCAGTGGTCTTGTATGTCTTCTATTTTCAAATTATTGCTCCCACAGTTGATTTCTTCACACCAAGCTGCTTTCCTATTGCAGATTCAGTCTTCCCAACCTGGTGCAGGTCTACAATTTTGTTTCTGGTGTCCTTCGACAGCTCTTTGGTCTTCACCATAGTGGAGTTTGGAGTGTGACTGTTTGAGGTTGTGGACAGGTGTCTTTTATACTGATAACAAGTTCAAACAGGTGCCAGTACTACAGGTAATGAGTGGAGGACAGAGGAGCCTCTTAAAGAAGAAGTTATATGTCTGTGAGAGCCAGAAATCTTGCTTGTTTGTAGGTGACCAAATACTTATTTTCCACCATAATTTGCAAATAAATTCTTTAAAAATTAGACAATGTGATTTCTGGATTTGTTTTATTATTTTGTCTCTCTTAGTTGAGGTCTACCTATGATGTCAGTTACAGGCCTCTCTCCTCTTTTTAAGTGGGAAAACTTGCACAATTGGTTGCTGACTAAATACTTTTTTTCCCCACTGTATGTACCATGCAAGGTGCACAACATCTAAAACCTCATTGAAAAGGGACAATAGGGAATAGAGGGTGGGGAAGAGTAGTTACCGTATATACAATGGAGGAATAGAGGTTAGAGGGCTGAGAGGCAAATTTTGTGCACATTGCTTGCATTAGTTCTCACTCAAGTACAATGTCAGCATACACCGAATACTTTTATAATTGCTCACAGAGTTTCTACACTGGAATGTGAAAGGGATAAAGATTTTGGGATTTATTTGTGTAGCTGCTGCCCTGGAGACTGCTGCACGTGCAGACTCTCATGTGTCTTGATGAAGATTGCTGACCCTGCAACTCTTCCATTCAATAAAGTTTAGGAATTAATTCATGCTTCAGACGTCTCTGATTGTTATTCTGTGTTGATTTTGGACCAAGAAATTACAGTCAGGGATTACAAAGCTAATATAAATTTTGACACACCACATACATTTGTTCAGCTGTTTTAAACTCTTAATTAAGATATATAGCTTCCTCTATTAGATAGATAGATAGATAGATAGATAGATAGATAGATAGATAGATAATTACATACATTTACACACAGCAATTTCAAATTTGTCTGTGTAACAAAAACTATAAAGAACATCTTTGCCATAATGAAACTAGCATTCAGGAAACATATACTAGTTAGGGCGCAATCCAATAGATACCAATAACTATATATATGTGTACGAATTTGGTGCAAGAACACTTTTACACTTAATTACACTTAAATAACAGTTTGTTGTTGAAACTTCATCGTACATTTCCCTAAGAAAAGCCTTGAGTTCAGAAATTGGAATTGTGCCACCTAGTGGTGAAGTTTCATACTGCACATTGTTATAGAGTTAGACCACAAAAAGTTCAAAGCCTGTCCGTTTTCACCCCTTCAATTTTTATTGTTTTTTTTGTGAGCACATAACTTTTTTCTGCTTAGATATTTTGCACAGGGCCTTATTTTTATGCCAATAGTATTTTAGTATTTTTTGTATTATTTATACAGAAACAGAAAAAAAAATACATTTTCATTTCCTGGAGTCTGTAGACAGATCCACAAATGTTTTTGTCAAGTTAAACAGCATCTGTCAGCAGATTTGTACCTATAAAAATGACTGACCTGTTTCCTGTGCTCTTGGCAGCTGAAGGCAACTGTGTTGGTCCCATGTTCATATGTGCATGCATTACTGATCACATTTTCACTACCTGGCCCTGTCAATTACAGTGGAGAAGGTGCAACAGTTGCAGAGACAGTAGAGCCTCTAGATGTAACAACAACGACAAACAAACATCATTTTTCTCAGCAATGCGGGTACATATGAACATGGGACCAACACAGATTCCGTCAGCTGCCAAGCGCACATGCAACAGGTCTGTGAGTTTATAGGTACAAATCTGCTGACAGATGCCCTTTAAACAAATCAGCTGCTCTCTATAAAACTGTGAGGCGCAATAAACTGGGCTTTTGTAATAGAAAAATGTATTGAATGGGATGATGTGCTGCCTATGGACTCCAAGAAATGAAAATTTCAGGTAAGTAAATGTTCATATCACTGGTTGTTTATGGCAGTACCGCAGCAGGACTTGATAAACTATAAAGGGGAAGGCTTATGTAACTGAACTTTCCAGAACCTGTTTGCCAAAGGTCGAACCTTCTGTTGTCCAGTCAATCACAAAGGTACAAGCAGAACACTAGGTGGCTGTTTTACAAATCTCCTCTAATGGAACCCTTCTGTACTTGGCCTAGGATGCAGATGTAGAACGCGTTGACTGATCCCTAAGGGGTAAAGGGAACCATCACCATGAAAATGCAGTGCAATCTGCAGGCAGCGTGTTATTGAGCAGGAGGAGCTGAGCAGATTGATATATAGCTTTATGGGAAAGGGTTCATAATGTTTATTTAAACCTTTGCTTTTTCTATGATTAGGAGTCATGTGTGATGTACAACTTAATTATAGACAGTCTTGTATGCTTAGTTACCTGTCAGTCACTGATAGGCAGGGGTGCACCTAGCCTTTCTGCTTCCTGAGGCAAAAACTGAAATAGCGTCCCCCCCCCCATGTCAATTTCTTAACCTAACCCCTTCCCTCCAGCCCTAGTGTTAAAGACACTTGGAAAACATTACATACAGAGCTATAAAACATAAAATATATAAAACATAGGGTAATACAGCGCTGCATACCTCTTACATCCAGTGATGTCCTCTGATGTAGATGTTCTCTTTATCTTCTCCATTCAGACCAGACCTCCATGATTTCTTTCAGTCATCTCTTTTCTCTGCAGAGTTTGACAAACAGACATCTAAGTTTCCTACTTTTCCATCCTACTGCTACCTTCTGAACACCCCATCCTGCCACCTCTAATACTGTGCCCACTGTGCTTCCCAATACTATACTGCAGAAACAGATAATCCTCCTGAAAATACTATTACCACACAGATAGTTGCCCTTCTGTAATTAATAAAAAAAATAACTGTGCCCAGCAAATAGTGTCCATGAAACCTATAGTGCCATAAACATCCCAAAACATCCAAAAATAATTGTGCTAAGCTAATACTGTGCCAGGGCGCCTTCCAATGTAACAGCTCTCCCAAAAATCCCACCAATAGTAATGATTCTCTGCCAGAGTGCACTACGTGGAAACAGTGCACTCAATAGTAATAATGTCACTCATTTTGTCCCCAGAAGTAGTAATGCCCCCATAGTGCTCCCAGTAGTAATAATTTCCCCTATAATGCGTGCCTGTACAAAAATATCCTTGCCTGTAAAATAATTCCCCCTTGCAATGTGTGCCAGTACAAAAATGCTCCCTTATAATGTGTACCAATACAAAAAGAACCCATTTAGTGCCCCCTGTAGAACAAATGTCCTCATAGTGGCCACGCAGCGTCAGGTCATAGTCTGCGCAGGCCAGGGAAGAGAGCGGAGCGCCGGACCGGAGGGCAGCCGCAGCGCAGGACAGGTAAGAAAGGTTTTTATTTTAACCTTATGTGGCTGGGTGGGCTGATCTGAGGTCTGATGGGGGCACATTCTGTTAATCTGAGGTCTGATGGGGGCATATTCTGCTGATCTGAGGTTTGATGGGGGCACATTCTGCTGATCTGAGATCTGATGGCGGCACAATACGCTGATCTGAGGTCTGATGGCACATTAAGCCGATCTGAGGTCTGATGGCACATTAAGCCGATCTGAGGTCTGATGGCACATTAAGCTGATCTGAGGTCTGATGGCACATTAAGCCGATCTGAGGTCTGATGGGGCACATTCTATTAATCTGAGGTCTGATGGGGGCACATTCTGCTGATCTGAGGTCTGATGGGGGCACAATACGCTGATCTGAGGTCTGATGGCGGCACAATACGCTGATCTGAGGTCTGATGGGGGCACAATACGCTGATCTGAGGTCTGATGGGGGCACATTAAGCCAATCTGAGGTCTGATGGGGGCACATTAAGCCGATCTGAGGACTGATGGGGGTGCATTCTGTTGATCTGAGTTCTGATGGGGGCACAGTAGGCTGATCTGAGGTCTGATGGGGGCAAAATAAGCTGATCTGAGGTCTGATGGGGGCACATTCTGATGATCTGAGGTCTGATGGGGGCACGTTCTGCTGATCTGGGGTCTGATGGGGGCACAATACGCTGATCTGAGGTCTGATGGGGGCAGGGGACTGTTAGTTTAGTGATGTAAAAACTGGGGACAGGTTTCCTTTAACGTAGGAGTCCCCTTGTTTTTTATTCCTATTACTCCTATATTTTACTGCATTATGTGGTAGAGTATTTAGACTAGGGTATGTAGAAAGTCTATTGTACTGTACTTAACAGCATAGATGATCTAGCAGTTTATACAGTCATGTTTCTAATACAATATTATAACCACAACTAGTAGTATGTGCCTGTGAAGTTGGAAACGTGCGTTTGGGAAGCCACTAAGTGGGGGGCCCACTTAAGTATGTTTCGCCCCCCTGTGCTGAACCTCTAGCTACGCCTCTGCTAATCACATTACCTCTTCGGCTCAGCCGGCTGGCAGGGAAGCGCTGCGTCTGCTTTAATTTACCTCCGGCTGGCAGTGGCAGGGAATCGCAGGGGAGGCCAGCTTTCCTTCCTGGCTCCTCCCAGCTGCGCTTTCAACTATGACCTGACTGAGGAGAAAGCGCCAAGGTCCTCTGTGGGCAAGGTAAATGCCTGGAAGAGGGAGGTTTTTTTTTTTTTGTTTTGTTTTTTTTGTTATTAAAATACTGATCATGGGGGGGGGGTTTAGTATAATAAGACCCCCAAATCCTCATCAGACCCCCTCAAAATAACCCCCATACCCCACCTCAGTGCTCACCTCACACCCTCAAAATCAGGCACTCCATGATCAGATCTCCCCTATGTCAAATCACCCCTCCCCCCACATGATCTCAGCATGGGGGTGGTGGTGTAATCTGAACATGGACTGACCGTCGTCTGAGCGTGGCCGGTCATCTGAGCATGAGGGTGTCATCTTAGCATGGGCAGTGATCTGAGCATGAGGGTGTCATCTGAGCATGGGCTGTGATCTGAGCATGAGGGGGGTTATCTGAGCATGAAGGGGTGATCTGAGCATGATAGGGTGATCTGAGCATGAGGGGGTGATCTGAGGAAGAGCGGTGATCTGGGCATGGGGCGGTGATCTGAGCATAGGGCGGTGATCTGAGCATGGGGCGGTGATCTGAGCATGGGTGGTCATCTGAGCATAGGGCGGTGATCTGAGCATGAGGGTGGTCATCTGAGCATGAGGGTGGTCATCTGAGCATGGGGTGGTGATCCGAGCATGAGGGTGGTCATCCGAGCATGAGGGTGGTCATCTGAGCCTGTTCATTGTTGTGGCTACTGAGCTGTGCATGCTATGCAACATTGTTTAGGTCAGTGTTATTTGATTGGGGGGGATACTTTTTTAATGTTCGCCCTGTTGGTAAAATTCCCTAGAAACTGCCCTGCGTATAATCAGGGGGTGTTGGTTCCACATGCATGCTGGATCCACTCTGCCTTTTGCCATTTCTGGTGCTTCAAAGGCCTCCACTAATTCAGGGATGCAGGTATCAACATGGCTTTATAGTTACACTAATTAAAATCAACCTATGGGGCAGACGGGCTAGTCAGGAGTGCATGACCAAATGGAGTAGCCACGCCTCCAGTACAAACTTACAAAGAAAAAAAGGGGAATTTCAGTCAGCACATCCCAGTGCGCAGGTGCACGTTGCTATGGCTGAATGCACAAGGAAAGGAAAATACATACAATGCAACGGTACACTGCCAACCAGATAAATCACAAAATGCCATAGTAATATGAGGTATTCTGAAGCTAATGCTATGCTTGTTCAGTAAATTAGAGATTCTTGGCAAATATATTTTGTACAAAATTATCTGAGCCCATCCACCAAATCGTCAAGGTGATCTCTGTAGGACGGGAACCTAACACTATTTCCTACCTGTTATGTGCCAACCTTGGCTTCCGTATAATCAGGGGGTGTTGGTTCCACATGCATGCTGGATCCACTCTGCCTTTTGCCATTTCTGGTGCTTCAGATTTGCTTCGGAAGATTTGTCTTAAATCTTTGTACGTTAACACTACGTACGCATCATATAATTTGTACGCTAATGCGTACATATTCAGTTAAGTAGCGTACTTTTACTGTATATTTGTTCTTTGTGAGGGCCTAGACATTAATACGCTAAAGCTTCGTACGCACTTTGTACACTCAGGCGTAAGTATTCGCCGGGATGTTCACAGAACACGACAGAATAACGAAAGATTTGTATGCAGCTTCGACCGAATAGCTTCGTATTAAGTACGAATCTTTTTTAAAAAATTGGACGAACATTCGGCGAAGCGAATTTTGGATGATTCGCTCATCTCTAGTACCAGTACAAAAATGCTCCCTTATAACTTGTGTCAGTACAAAAAACTACCCCTTTTAATGCCCCCAGTACAATGGATGTCCCCATAGTGGCCCCATTACAATGTGTGCCAGTACAAAAATGCTCCTTTTTACAGCTGCAGTGTCCCCATAGTGCTTTCTCCAGTTACCAAATAATGACCCCCAACCCATTGTGGCCCAACAGCATGCTGCCAAATAAAAATAATAAACTTGAACACTTACCTCCATTCTGCTGACAGCAATGCAGTGCAAGACACAGACCTCTTCTAGTCTGTGCCCTGAGCTCTATGCAGCCTGGCTCAGACGGCGCAATAATGATGACTCCGGCCTCTGATAGGCTACAGGAACTAGGAATAAAGCCTATTAGAGGAAATGGTGGGCCAGGGAGACATCGCCCCCATGCTCCATTGTGGCATTCAACTGTATTGCTGTCCTGAGCGATGCAGTTGAATATGCAGAGATGAGCGCTTCCACAATGGAAGCGCTCATTGCCCATGGCCCTTCCGCTGCCCCCCTCCTCTTGCCCCTACCTGGTGCTGCCTGAGGGAATTGCCTCACCTCACCTCATTGGCGGTGCACCCCTGCTGATAGGGCTACCCACATGACTCCTTAATGAGCAGAGATTTTAGAGATTTAAATGAATAAATTAAAAGTTTTAATGAATCTTTTCCCATAAAACAACATATCAATCCGCTCAGCTCCTCCTGCTTTATAACATGCTGCCTGCAGATTGCTCTGCAGCTTCATGATGACAGGTTCCCTTTAATGGTGATGACAATCCTTGGGCAGAACAGCAGAAGGAAATGGTACCTTTAATCAAACAGGAAAGAGTGGATAGACTAGCTTTAGATCTTTTATTAGGACCTTGAAATTATACAATCAAGACTTCTGAATTTGTAAAAGGCTAACAGCAGGTTTCTTCAGCTGAAGGTACAGTTCACTCCGAGCAGAACTTCTGTCACTTAATTTTTTTCAACAAAAGTTCAGTTACCATTTAAGACAAATAAATAAAATTTTTGGCCCAACTTGTTGACAGGCTAATGGATGATCCATATGATTTAATGATTTAGAGAATGGAAATTCTTCAGTTTGTTGTTTGATCTTAATGCCATGATGTCTTTAGCTAATATCTGATGGAAAAAGTAAGGATTGAGGCTCCATTCTCCTAGTTGGATTTTGTTATGGCTGAACTAATTTACCTTTAACTTAAAGGAATTCCTGAAGTGAACAGCTGTGATAGAATGAACCTTTTTCTCCACCCAGTCCATAATCAGCTTGCTTTCCTGAGACAAAAACAATTTCTTTGTGCCCCTCTGCCTACTAGGACACCACAGACACCATATTGTCTGAAAGGACTATGACATCTTGATTGGTAAAAATCACGTTGGAAATGAAACAAGGACTTTGTGACAGTTTTCAATTCCTTCTGGTAGAAGAATAGAATTAACTTGTAAGGATTCCAAGTGTTCTATAGCCAACCACAAGCCTGAAGCATTTGCAGTGACTCTTTCCTGAGGTACAGAAAGAAAAGAGCTGCCTCTTGAGAAACGATCTTTCTTGAGCCATCATTTGAGGTTTTTGTACAGTAGATTGAGAGAGCAACATTTTATCTAGTCTATAAGGGGTTCAGTCCCAGAATTTTAACAATTTCCTCTGAAGAACCCTTATGTGGACTTTCACCCATGGAACTCCATCAATAGGCAGAGTCAGGAGACCCAGAGCTCTCAGTATTGAACATGCTGAGATCACTGTAAAGGACAAGAGGCTTTAGTTACTGGAACGGATCTTGACAGTTTTGTTTGGAGTAATCTTGAAGGACATTATATGAGAATCCAGGATGAAGCCCAAGTATCTGATTTGTCTACATGGGAGGAGATGTGACTTGTTCAGAATGATCAAAAATCCAAGTTTCTGGATGAGTGCTGATGGTAAGTAGATTTAGCAAAATGGTATTTGGAAGGAACATCTCTTGGCTGTTGCTTAATACATAATGCTTTTCTTACAGCTTTAGAAAGCTTCATAATTTTAGAGGCTAATTTCAATACGTTGGGGAATCACATATATTTTATATATATTAGCAATTGAGTCTGCATTTGTGTCAAAATGATTTTTTTGTATGGAAGACTTCTCAGAGGGGGAAAAAAAGCTTTTCTGGAAAGGCTTAATGTAAAGGCTACATTTTAGGAGCCGATTCACAATTCTTATTATCCTTCGGGTGGAAATAATACACTGACTTGTAATGTACACTCTAAACTAAAAAGTTGATACAGCACTTCATTAGATTTTCAAAAAGATTGGTGCATAATTTATTGCAGATGCAGATACACCAGATGCATGTGGTGTATATGCATCTGCAATAAATTACGCACTGATCTTTTTGAAAATCTAATGGAGTGCTGCCTCAACTTTTTATTTTGGAATCCGTACTGGGAGTGAGTTGGACCAGACCGTGCAGTGGGGAACACCCACATATCCAATCTTCTGTATATTATACCGGGGAGTGCTCTTCCCGCAGTTTTTGTATTGCAATGTGCACTGACAATTGTTTTATCCTTTTTAGACCAGGCGTTTGAGAGAGTCTTCTCTGGGACTGGATGGAAGGGGAAAATTTTACTCGTCCTCTTGGGGAAATAAACACGTCAGTAACAGTAAAACAATACAACATACTGAAAATAAGCTGGGAAATAGTGCAGCACCAACATTAAAAAAAACACTCACAAAATGCAAGACAATGGAATAACACATATGGAGAGCGAGTGCGCCATGAATCTGGCCTGAGCATGCACAACAGAGCCTGTGTGGACCCAGAAAGGAGCACAGAGGAGGATCAAGCACAAAACAAGGAACTACTCACCTTTATATGTAGATATTGTATACAACAGTTCTAGCTGGGGAGTCATAGAAAAGGCTGAAGTGTAACACACAGAGCCACAAGTGAAAAGGAAAATGAAAAACGGGCCCAAAATGACCCCACAACGTACAGACTCTAAGGCTACTTTCACACTGGCGGCAGGCCTGATCCGGCAGGTGAAGGGTGCTGCCGGATCAGGCCTGCCGCAGTGACATGTGTGGAGCCGGAACCGCGCTCCGGCCCCACACATGTCACACAGTACATACACATAAACATACACACACATATAGACATACAAACACACATACAATTGACAATGAATGGGGACAAAACTGAAGCGTTTTATTCCGGTATTGAGCCCCTATGACGGAACTCAATACCGGAATTTTAAAACGCTAGTGTGAAAGTAGCCTAAGTGGGTATCAGGGAACACCAGGAAAAAAAAAAAACAGCCTGTCAAACAGGAAAGAGGAAGAAAAAAGCATGCCGTTTAATTGTCTTATCCTGTAGTTTTATAGGGAACACCAGCTAATTAGTTTCATTGTTAATTATATCTATCTTCTATCTAATCAGGTGTGAGGAAAACTTAACCCCCTACGGTGCTGCTGTAGAGCGAATAAAAATAGTCTTTTTCACATTTTTTGATAAAGACTTAAAAAATTTTTTTTTTTAAATTGTATAACCTTTGCATTCCAGTCAAGGGATAGTTTACGGTTGCTGCATGGCGGGACTAGAAGCACCTTTAACATTACCCCAGTTACAGGAGGAATACAACCTCACTGCAGAACTGATCTGGGTCTGCTAAGATCCAGCAGCTCCTGCAGTTACCTAGCGATCACATGATCACTGGGACGAGAGGTGGAAGCATCATGGCCATTTTCTGATCTGTATACACAGTATTTATTAAGCACTGTATATATATATATATATATATATATACAGCAAGGGGGAAGGCAGGTTTGTTAATAAATCATCTCTGCCTTTTCTATGGGAAGCCCTTTAAATGCATATTTTTAAATGTCCAGTGGGCCATAGGTCTGCAAGGACTCTATGTGCCCTTGGACTATGCTCTTGGGTACAATATATGGAAGATTTTCTCTCCTAAAAATAATGTTTAACAGGGATAGTAGCTATCTACGGTAATTTGGCACTTAAAGGAGCCACAATATTATTTCAGATGGATTTACATGGGATTCTACAGAAGAAAACCTTCCTATGCCTACACACAGAAAAAGATGTGTTTTAAGGAATGCATGTTTGGAGTTTATTTAATCAGTAGTGCATCCCTAATAAATGATGCAGCACAAAATAAATCCTAGAGACAGGGATGTGAGGTTCTGGTTATGGAGGACGTTATTCGGGATTGTTGGCAGTACATGGAGCATGGTTAGTATGATAGACAAAGGTGAGGAAAGAGAGGAGTTGATTTAGGTGTTTGTCAGAGGGCTGGAAATCAGCCATATCCTTCTTACAAAAAAAAACCCATACTTTACCGTAACAGTTGCAACGGGTTACAGTTTGACCCTGTTGCAGTAGCAATACCACCTAGTTGAACTATTGCTGGAACATCAGCATGCTATAATACTATGTTTACGCATGCTATCATATCTCCCAGCACTGAGGTGTGCCATGTAACTATCATCCAATCTTATAAGCTGTGCCATCATGATTTACCATGCACAAAGCATTCAAGCCGCTGTGAGATGTCGGAGAGGGAAAGGTAAATATGTGCGCATTACTGTGGGTGAGACACCCTGTTAGTATTGAGATCATAGCGGACATGTACAGTGATGACATTATGAGCAGGCCATGACAGCATACTGACACTCTTGGAGTCATATACCTTGGGCAGCATGTGATGGACATTACAGAGACCACACTGGAGACAAGGGAAAATGCCAAGTGGATATATACTGCACTGCAGTATACTGTATATTTATGGCACTGGGGGGGGGGGGGGGGGTGTGGACATCTACAAACCAATCGTATTATCACTGTAGGGTAGTCCCTATAAATGGTCTAAAATAAAAGGATCAATAACCATTTTCTCCTCTGCTTCTTCTTGAGCTGCAGAGAAAGCACAAAGAGTAGTCCTCTACAGACCACATGGTCCAGAGCAGTCAGGGGATGGAAGACTGAGCGGGTGCTGCTACTGGAGTCCGCATTTATTCCTGCAAGTAACTAGCGGAATTGATTGCTACTAGTAATAAGAGTACAACCCCTCAAGGCTTAGCAACTGGATCTGAATACCTCAGAGGAGTTGGGGCCAGAGCTGAGACACAAGCTGTGTACCCTGTGCATCCTGGAAGCAGCCAAGTCCTGTGTAAAGACTGGCCTGTAACAAAGAACAGCCAACAAGCCACCCTGTGCGAGAGACTGGGGCATTTACTATAGTGTCTGCGTCTGTTTTAAAATTGCTATTTTAGACTGTCTTATTTTTTAATTAACTACTAAAACATGCGCGTTTTAGAGGCATTTGGTCCTCGTTCACCTATTTTTTAGAGTACGGCCCCATTCACACGACCGTATGTTCATTTCCGTATCTTATCCGCATTTTTGCGGATAAGATGCGGAACCATACGGACCCATTCATTTTTTCCATAGGAGAAAAAAAAACGCGGAATGCACACCATGTGCATTCCGCATCCATATATTACAGAAGTTCTCCCGCAAAAAAGAGGAAACATGTCCTATACTTGGCCGCAAAACACGTCCGCAAAATTACGGAACACTATGGAAGACTTTCCGTATGTCTTCCGTTCTTATACGGACACGGAATACATACGGTAGTGTCAATGGGGCCTAATTCAGAAGTTTTCTAACTCTTGTGTCTATTTTCCAACCTACAGGGTGGGCCATTTATATGGATACACCTAAATAAAATGGGACTGGTTGGTGATATTAACTTCCTGTTTGTGGCACATTAGTATATGGGAGGGGGGAAACTTTTCAAGATGGGTGGTGACCATGGCGGCCATTTTGAAGTCGGCCATTTTGGATCCAACCTTAGTTTTTTCAATGGGATGAGGGTCATGTGACACATTAAACTTATTGAGAATTTCACAAGAAAAACAATGGTGTGCTTGGTTTTAACGTAACTTTATTCTTTCATGAGTTATTTACAAGTTTCTGATCACTTATAAAATGTGTTCAAAGTGCTGCCCATTGTGTTGGATTGTCAATGCAACCCTCTTCTCCCACTCTTCACACACTGATAGCAACACCGCAGAAGAAATGCTAGCACAGGCTTCCAGTATCCGTAGTTTCAGGTGCTGCACATCTCGTATCTTCACAGCATAGACAATTGCCTTCAGATGACCCCAAAGATAAAAGTCTAAGGGGGTCAGATCGGGAGACCTTGGGGGCCATTCAACTGCTACATGATGATGTGTTTCCATCTTTATGCACTGAAGCTGGCACATTGCTTGAGTTTTTCCAGCAAGTCGGTGCACCATCACATTATGGGTGTCAGGTCCGAGCATTCCGAGATGAAGTTTCCTGGAAAGTGGATTGGTCGTCGTGGACCAGTTGAATGGCCCCCAAGGTCTCCCAATCTGACCCCCTTAGACTTGTACACACAAGCACACCATTGTTTTTCTTTTGAAATTCTCAATAAGTTTGATGTGTCACATGACCCTCTTCCCATTGAAAAAAAATATAAACTTGGTTCCAAAATTGCCAACTTCAAAATGGCTGCCATGGTCCCCACCCATCTTGAAAAGTTTCCCTCCTCCCATATACTAATGTGCCACAAACAGAAAGTTAATATCACCAACCATTCCCATTTTATTTAGGTGTATCCATATAAATGGCCCACCCTGTACTTCTCTAGGTGTGCCTTAATTTGGACCTGATGTAGTCATAAAAACAGTTTAATTTCTACTCCACACCAAGGCTGGCATACTTTTTCTGCGTCTGCTTTGAGCCGCAGGAAAAAAAAGAAGAAAAAAGGCTGGATGTCATTTATGTGACCGTTCCACAAAGTGATAGACTATGTCTTATTCTTGGCTGAAAAATGCAAACCACGCACCCACTGAATTTGTCACGCAACATTTTACATAAATTTTATAAATGACCCCTATAGTGTGTACGTCGCTTCATTGTATTCAATAAATAAAAGTGTAGCTGATAAATTCCTCTTTATATTTGAACACCGCCTGTATCATACACACTGCCAGTCGTGCACATCTCCACTGAGGCCAGGGGGTTGGCTGCAGTGGTCACATGACCATAGACAAGATTTCAATTTGGACAGAGGGATGGGAGCCACAGTATACTGGTATTACAGGTCACAAACGGTTTCCTTTTTTCCATGGATTGTGGCTTGTAATTCTGCTTTTCCACCTTCCAAATGAAAGGCACTAACACTAGGCACAGCCCATGGACAGCATGGTGTTATAGCAGGGATCAGCAACCTGTGGCAATCCAGGTGTTCAGAAACTACAAATCCCAGAATGCTCCGTACACTTTTATAGGAGTTATGAATGTTTGCATGCTGGGACTTGTAGTTTCACAGCAGCTGAAGGTTGCTGATCCCTGTGTTATAGGGATGGGAGAGTAGTTTCTGATCTCTCAACCCAGACGACAGTATCCAGAGGTACACAAATGAGATCACTGCCTTCTGTACTTGCCCCTACCAATAAAATGTATTTTGGCGTATTAACATTTAAGCATAACTTTATTGCTTTTGCATAGTCTTAATACGTTTTGAAACCATAGAAGAAAAAGCACTAACATTTATAACAATGTAAATTGCAAGATTTAAAAAGAAAATGCAGTTAGTAATGTAATATTTCCCTCAGTACTATTAATATAGGTTCATTGGAAATTTCCGACATCAGAAAAAAAAAAAACAAAAACAGGCAACACCCGCTATCCGTGATTATTCAAGTAAAAGTGCTATGTGACGAGCAATCCTTTTTCTGGCTGACCCCAATACAAACCTTAAACTTGTATTGAAAAACTGCACATCTGCTGGGGGGGGGAACAATACTGGAGCTAAGAATTATTCTAAAAAAAAAAAAAATATATGAATTCCTTGTGATGGTTTTTGACAAATGAGTAATTTTGAGGTAAAGACGGTTGACTTTAAAATCCGATCTTCGGGGGTCAGACACCCTGCTGATCAGCTTTTCTGCAGTAGATCCAGTGCAGAAACTACACTACCCCATCTGTTCAGTGGGAGCAATGTTGCAGTAACCAGTTCCGACAGCAGAGGGAGCTGTGTAGTTCCTGCACTGGAGCTACAGCAGAACCGCTGATCAGTAGGGGTGCATGGCATTAGATCCCTGATAATCAGATAACCAGTGCAGGCTAACTAAACTAATTAGGACCCCTCTGTTTCATTAGAACCCGCTATGGGTCATATGGTCGGACAGTAACACTGAGTAAAAGTATCGAGCATGAAATTTCAATAGTGAATGACAGACTCTTCTATAGTTGCACGAGAGGTGCAGAGGTTTTATCTCAGTTCTGATATTGTGACCACCATTAGCAATGCAACAGCTAATATTTGTTTCTAACCAGGACTATTCAAGACTTCCTGTGGTGAAAGAACCAGAAAGGATATTCATATATACTCACAGCCCATTCTGTATAGGGTACATTCATACAACTGTATGAATGGGTCTGAAAAATTGCTGAACGGGTGCAGACCCATTCATTTCAATTTGGGGGCAAAAGATGTTGACAGCACACAGTGTGCAGTCCACATCCATAGTTCCGTTCTGCGGCCAAAAATTCTACAGCATGTCGGCCCGTATCCATGTTTTGCGGATCTGCCATTTGCGGACTGCAAAACATGGCACGGTCGTGTGAATGCAGCCTTAAAGTCCTGAAAGAGAATGATCAAAAGATTCATAACTTTGGCAATTTCTTATATTTTAATTAATTAATTAAAGGGGCTGTCCAGGATAGAAAAAAAAAAAGTGGCACACTTGCCCACAGGTTGGATGTACCATTGTAGTTTAGTTCCACTCATTTCAGGGCAGTGAAGTTGCAATATTCCTTGGAAAAAAACAGCTATGTTTTAATCACCCTACACAGGATTATTTGTGCAGTCAATTTTAGGTTTAAAAAGTTTCAAACTGATTTATCGTATGCACTGATAATAGGGTTGTATAGCGCCAAACTCCCCCATAAAAATGGAAAAAAATAAAGTCGCCAGAATCAGATCTGACTCGATCGCTAACTGTGGTAAGGAACTCCTAATTCTAGGTGAGAAAGACATGCAACTTGCCTTAACAAAGCATTCATAAAAACAAATGGCCACTTCAGCCAGACTCTAGCACCTTCACCGTTTGAAAGGCACTGAAATATGTGGCTTGAACACGTGGTTTTCAGCACCACACGACCCGCAGTAGTAGCAGACAATTGAAATCCGCGTCCTCACATTTTTTATTTTCATTAAATTCTTTCATACCAGTCAGAAGGATGATATTTCCAGGTCACTTTAATGCTTTAGGAATGTGCTCTACTAAAAGGGTTATGTCACAATAAAGTACCGAACTTATCACCTATCCACAGGAGCGCTGATAAATATAAGACTGAAGGCGTTCTGACCACAGGGACCCACACTGACCCTGAGAATAGGGGGGGTTTGAGTTCCCTCTCTGAATGGAACAGTAGTGTGCTTTTTGGTCCACTGCTCCAGTCACTTCCATGAGGCTGAAAGTAGATAGTGCTCTATCAGTACCATAGACTGAAACGGAGCAGTGGTATAACAGGACACTACCACTTCATATAGAATAAGGGGACTCAGAAACCCTTCATTTCTCAGGATCAATAGGGGTCCCCCAAGGGTCAGACTTCCCACAATTTATTTATCACCTATGTATAGGTGATAAATATATAAGGGATAACCCCTTTAATAATAATAAAAACTCAAAAGAAAAAAACCTTTATCCCGCAGAGAACATTCTAACTTTTTCCAGCTATTCAAATGCAGACAGTAATTTTATTTATGCGGCAGTATAAGAATCACAAAAAGAAAATTCATGGTAATATTTTAATTGGGAGGGGGGCTAAAATAAAAAAACAAAAAAATAGGGAGAAATGAAACAAAATTAACCAAAAGTTCACGTTACAGTACACAAATATTGACATTTTCAAAATTGTCTAGTTTTTGGTACAGACAAGAATTTCTTTCTACAGAAGCCAATAGGATTTCTCTATTATCCCCAAACTCAAAATAAAAACAGTTCCTATGACTTTACAGTTGAAGTTAAAATTTGAGAGAGAAGGCATAATCTAAATCTTGTTAATTCTAGCTGATTTACTTAACTAGCGAATTTAAGAAACTGGGCAAAACCTTTTTTTTTTTTTACAGAAAGCTTTTTGACAGTAGAATTGTGCAATATGGAGATAAAGCAAATACACATGGCACATTCTCATTCGGATCTCATGTAAAAAGTTACAAACATCCCTAATTCAAATAAATAATAAAAAAAAATCTGAGTTGTATGTGTTGTGTTTTAGGTTTCCTAAAATTCACTACAAGGAAAATGGCAAAATGTCACACAAATATTTACATGGTTATACCCGGGCCGGGTACACTGCTACAAAACTCATAAAATACATGTGGAGTAAACGTGAAATGTTTTTCACTCTTCGCTCTCGGTTATTCACGCCAGCAGCTTGTCTATCTAATGTGACTTCCATTCTTGCCACCGCTTTACAGAGTGAAATAAGATTTAGTCTGTGTCTTCATCCAGTTCATAACTGTTTTTGTCATAAATATCCTTTACTAGTAAAACCCGTATTAGCATGTTTTCCAAAGTGTTGCGACCCAGGGGAGTTGATGCGAACCACAGAGAGGAATCAGAAGGGAGGCTTTCAGGAGTCAAATAAAACACGTCCATTCTCTGGCTGAGATTCTGTGGGCTGCAAAAAAAAAAAAAAAGAAAAAAAGGAAGAATTAAACATACGTTTAAAAGTATGGGAGAAAGCAAAAAAAGAAAAAAAAAAATCAGTACAACATAAAACATTTTGAATATTGAAAACATTCCAGTACAACAAAGCAAAGACATGCAACAGAGTAAAAACTAAGAACTGCTAGTAAGGGACTGCACACACAATCATCAAAATGTTATTTGTGTGAACAAAGCTTCAGGGTTAATAGGGTTGTCTATGATTAGAAATATGGATCTGCTTTTTTTCCACCAGAAACGGCGCCAATCTTGTCATAAGCTGTGTCTGGTATTAAACTTAATCCCCTATTTAACCTCCTAACAGTGCTGCTTTAGCTGCTTATATCTCTGGATACGTAGCAACTAGAGATGAGCGAATCCTAAAAGATTCGGGGATTATGTAAATTTAGGTCACATGTCACTGCCAGCCAATCACTGCTGGGGAGGTATAGGGGCTGTTACATCACAGCAGGCGTTCCCACAGGCTTCCCTTTGATGCTGATTGGCTGAAAAAAACGGGCATTTCAAACTGGCAGTGACTCACGAATCTTCACGAATCCGCGCTGCCTCGGGATGCCGAGCCGAGGCGGGCAAGATTCGTGCGAATCCCAAATCTTGCCGCTCCGGCTCGCTCATCACTAGTAGCAACTAGAGATATGGGATTCCAAGATTTCGAACAATACCAGAACCACAGCATTATCTTCACTATATTGGAAGTGTTACAGGGGGAAGAGTTTCCCCATAGATATTTGCCCCTATATATATATATATATGTATTTAATCCTAGTAGTGAGAAGGCCAAGATACATAGTATTCACTTCATTCTATTCAAAGCCCCCCTCCTGTAGGAATGCCATATGCCTGCTGGGGTATGGGGGAAGACAATAGGGCCATATGTTGACAGTATCATAGGTATGTTAAACTATGGTTCAATAGACCTTTTGTCTCAATAGGTGTGATGCACTTCCCTCTATCTTAAACTGATAGCAGGAACTTTCAGGCGGGCGTTACAATGGCCGGAGACATGGAGGCTGATGAGATCAAAAGAAAGTAGATCTGTGGCCTAACAGCGGAAGGTTCCCTGTAGGGGGTGTTAGGCTAGTATCACTACACCTCACTGCTTTCACCTGAAGGGGGAGGGGGCTTAGATATACAATATAGCCAACTTTGGGGGCCAGAGAAGGGAGTCTCCTGAATGAGTCACCTGAAGGAAGATGGGGGAAAGGTCGCCATGACAGAGTTCCAGCAAGGATTGGTCTAAGTATCCCAAGAGCCCCTAACCCCTCTCTCTCTCTCTCTCTCCTACCAATCCTATACCCCTAATTCCCTTCTGCCTCTATACTTACCCTGCATCCTGACCCCTGCACTACATCCCCAATCTTCCATTCCATGATTAGGGAAAGTTAGCGATAGTTGGGAGGGTAAAAGTATATTGGTGTGTGTATGTGAGAGTGGGTGGGGAAAATAAGTAGGTGTTGGTTTTTATTATATTATTGTTTTATTGTGTGATTTGTGTAACTTTAGCATAGTGTATAATAACTTGTTTTATTAACACTGTTTCATTTCTGTTATACAAGCACAGTAATAATATAATTGTAATAGTACGTTGTAAAGGAACAGGGAAACGTTACAGTTAAGGTACAGATTAATACAATACAGTCTAGCGTGAGTGTGTTGAGACTGTGTTGTATTATAATATTGATGGTTGAAGTCTGATCTGACGCTGTTATCAATATTGTACCTTAACGGAACATTATAGGAGGAAATCATATTAATAATACCGTACTGATAGCCACGTGAGTGAATATTGGTACGGGAGTTATTAATAGAAAATATTAATATTCACGGTAGAATATTAATATTAGTTATGAATATTAATTCTTAATATTTAATAGAAATATTGATATATTAATGCTCATATCTCCTTCTTCAGGAAGACATTGCTGTTAGAAATCAAGATGGTAGTGAAAGCAGCTGAAAGTCAAAGTAAATGCGATTATTCCCGACTCAATTTCTAACTGTGATGTCTCCTGCTGATATTGTGCTAATGCTGTAATTCTGGTCTTGTATAAAAGCTTGGACTTTCAGCTTTCATATCCCTAGCTGATAACAAATCTGAGATATGAGCAGTTAAGGAAGTCTTTGCCCCCCCAAGTTGTGCTTGGGCAGAACTTTTAGGTGGATAAAGGGGTATTGCCATCTCAGACATAGATGGCACATAGCTGGGATAAGTCATCAATGTCAGATAGGTATTATTTAGGGTATGTTCACAAGTAGGTTTTTCTGTGCTGAAAAAACAAATGTGGAATCAACACGGAAACTACACCAAGAATGACCTGGTCAATTTTTTCCATGATTTTAAGACAATTTTTAATTATTCTGGTATCACTAATATTCACCATATGTCTACATTACGTTGGCATCATTTTTTTTCCGGAGTGCTTACAACTTTGGAAGCAATTTTTTCAAATGCTCAAGAACAATTTCAAAAACTGACTATAAATGGTTACTCTGCTAATAGTCTATTATATTATCTTTATATATAAAGCATTTTACTGCTGGTTTGTCAGAGCACAGCTTCAGAATGCAAGCGAATATGACGATAAAAATGACGTAACCTGACTCATCACCACTTACACTATACACTGCTTACTCTAGTATAGGGGATGTTTTGGAGCTAACAGATTCTCTTTAAAAAGGGGTTGTCTAATCTTGCCGATACTACGGCAAGATGAGACACAGTCCTGACCACCAGGACACAGCAGAGCGGGCCAATGCATGCTGTTTCTGTAGCTCTCAATGTGGTGCATGGGAGTGTAGAGCTCTGATTCAACGGCAATGGAGCTACTGAAACAGCTTCACAGCCGGCTGGTGGTCAGGACTGTGTCTCATCTCGCCTTAGTAATGGCACCCCTTTAAAACAAAAAGCTTCTACCTGGAACACAGCAAGGGTTAACAGCAGAACAAACATGCAACTTTTTGATCAGTTTCTATTTAGCTTTTTGGGAAGCAGCAATTCTGCCATTGCTTTAGAGGTTTTATTTTTCTGGCAAACAAATCATTTCCCTCTGCGCTGTACATTGCTGTAGTGGGGAGGGTGTAAAACCGCAAACGGAAAAAACCCACAAAAACCATGGTTTTACAAGCGGAATCCACATAGAAGAAAATTGTGTGAACATGCCCTAAGGCTAAATACCTAAATAGCATTTATATCACATGAAACGCATTTTATTACTCAAGTATGGTTTGTTAAATACAATATAGTCTAAGCAGATCAGGGAAAACTTGCAGATGATTATAAGCAGATGACTGATACTTTTACATTACCTTTGAGATAGATAGTATTCAAAAATTTTCACAGGGCAACGTGATGGGTCAGCTGTGTTTTCAATCTGTTCCATTACTGCCTCGTCATCCTCGTGTTTCCTTTTCCCAGGTGCAACTTTATCTACAAGAGACATGTAACATATGTTAAATGTTTGCACAAGAAGCACTACACGCAAGATCCATGCCTAGTTTATAGGCATGTAGTTTATGCCTGAACTAAGTAGATAAAGTAGATCAGCTGGCTGAAGGAAAAAAAAAAAAAAAAAAAACAGCCAATGGCAGGTGGGGACGAGCCTCTCTAGCATCGCGGGTGATGCTAGGGAGGCTCGTCCCGCCTGCCATTGGCTGCTCCTGCCACCGCATGTTTTCATGGGTGTTAAGAGAGAAGCAGCATCTGAAAAATATTCTACAGTTTTCAAACCAGCACCTGGGTCTGAATACTTTTGTAATTGCATGTAATTAAAAATTTTGTATAACTATTCAGTAAAATGTATCTGTATCGTGCCACTTAATTTCTTATTTCTTTGACCTGCTCTCTGAGAAGGCCGCACATGCTCAGTTTCATCTTTCAACTGCCTCCTGATCTGTGATAGGTAGAGCTGAGACACGCCCCCTGAGCTGCGGTGGAAAACACACTCCCTTAAGCTGTCAGTCTGATATAAATCTAGCAGAGCAGTGAATATGGAGACCTGTGGATCCAGGTGAGGTACAGGGCTCGTTCTAGCTGTGTTAGAAAGGTACTGCCATGTACTATATGATGTATGATTTTCACTTTTTACATTATTTGTGGGATAACCCCTTTAAGTTCTTCCTATCTCGGCCTTTGCAAAAGAAGCTGTGTCAGACTCCATGAGTGATTTCAGTCTAAGGCCTCTTACACATGAGCAATATGGAACTAGCCAGCGTTGTCAGTGAAAAACCAACATCTTTCCCTCAGTTTTCTTTGTTTGCTTCAAAGTTTTCTGCAAATCTTTAAGGCCAGTTCCACACTGGCATTAAGCTTTTCTGGCAGGCTGTTCCAGCAGGGGAACAGCCTGCTGGGTTTGTAATACCGTTTGCTGCAGGAAGTCTGCCCGGCCCAATTTACTATAACTGGCCAGAGATCCGCCCACGGCATGGCACACATTCCAAAACCGCAGTGTGCAGCGGTATTTGTCCAGGCGCCGCTCAGCATACTTGCTGTGATGCGGCTGGATCTCTGGCTGGTCCCTATTATAGTGAAAAGGCCCTGGCGGACTTCCAGCAGCACCTGTTTTCAAACGGTATTATGGATCCAGGTGTTTTTCCCAAAACAGTTTTACACTAGTGTGAAACTGGCCTAAGTTCTTAAGATTTTCCTGCACGGATGCAATCAGTTTTTTTAAAGTGTTCATGTGTGTGAATAAAAACTGAAGAATAACACAAAAGCATTCTCCTAGCCACCTTCAGTGAAAAACAGACCGCACACTGACGACATTCGTGGGCTATGCAATTTTTTTGCAATTTTTCCTGAACAGATGGTGGGTAAAAATAAAATAAATGCATATATATTCAAATGGGTCAGTGCTCAGTCCAGATGCTATCCATTCCAAAAACAGAATGCATCCACACGGAAACTTGGTTTGTGTGAAATGGCCTATTTTCTGCACACAATACATCGTGTGTAGAAGGCCTAAGGTTTTTAGGCCTTCTACACATGATGTACTGTGTGCATGAAATGTGTATTACGTTTGGGCCTCCTACAGGACATGATTTACATCATCATAGGGTTCTATGGTAATCTAAGTTCAGTAAAGTTGAACCAAAGAGGGTCTGACTATTGAAGACTTGAATAAAGAGCTGTATTAATGCTGTGTGAAAGCGGCCTTACTTCGTTAAGTAGTTTTATGTAGTTTTTTGGGTTTTGTTTTTTCACAAAAAAAATTGCAAAACTGATGGAGGGTAATTTTATTAGCCCGATGAAACTAAGTGGCTTACCTTCACTGTCGCTCTCAAATAATGAAGACCCGTGGTATTGAAGACAAGCCCGTTTCTCTTGCGTAAGGGGATTTCTTTTCCATCGTTTTAAGACGCTACCAAAAGAAAGTCTTAAGTGCTGATCTACTGTCCTCAAATTAAAATACTTAGTATTAAAGTAGAAGAGGGTAAAAAGCAGAGACATGGCTGATTGGGTTCCAAGCTGATTTGTTTGCCACAAATAATGTTCCTCGACGCGTGAGAATATTGAGCCTACAAATGAGATTAAAAAAATTATATATAATAGCTATCAATGTTAAATACTCAACATCCACTTGAACTATTCCTATGGTTACACTTAGAACTGCATTGCACACAGAAAATCTCCTTCATACCCTTCTCTTAGGGCTCATGCACACAACAATCTCTATTTTGCGGTCCGCAAAAAAAAATATTTGATGACATCCGTGTGGCATCCTTTTTTTTTGCTGATCCATTGTAACAGTGCCTGTCCTTGTCTGCAAAACGGACAAGAATAGGACATGTTCTATTTTTTTGCGGAACGGTCTTCCAGACATATGGAAAAGGAATGCACACAGAGTCATTTCCGTTTTTTTTGCGTACATGAGCCCTTAGTCACTAAAACAGCCCAGGATCATGGAGTAGATCATAGAGAGGTACTGACTTGCATGGATGTGAGTTTAGCACTGAGACATAAAATGTCTATGCAGTCTCGCTTATTGTGCCTATCTCCGAGTTCCTGCTTGCAGGCACACTTTACATAACAAATTTACGACAGCTCCTTGTTGGAGTATGGCCCTCCATAGGATGAGGCAAAATTATAAAAAGAGGCATGTAACATAATATTTGTGGCGCACCATGACATAAGAAAAGCCAGCCTTAAAACGTTTAACCCCCAAAAAAACCTGGGGGTCTTATGTAACCCTGGCAGGTAAATGTGAGCTAGCATGCCTCTTACTAGCTTCTATTCTACCTGGGCATGTCTCCAATATTTTTCCCTCTGCTGAACTATTGGAATGTTAACATTGCATATAACTTGCAAGAAAAGTAGTCAATAGGCATTTAAAGCACAATATAACTCCAAAACAGCAAGACATTGTACTTGTTTAATTGCTTACCATCTGGTAGAATACTTGGCTGCCAACTTCTAAGAATATTATTGAGGGTCTGTCCAAATATCTCATAATCTTGATCATAAAATATATTTTCTGTCTTCCGGCTGGCAGACAAGAACTAAAGAGAAATGGAAAAAACAAAAACACAACAACCTGTTAAATCCCTATTACACTCACCACAATTTAATCAACACAACAACTTTGCAAACTACCGCCCATTTTATTAATATAACTAGCGTTGAGCAAAGTTTTGGAAAAATTCGATTCGGCTGCGTCATCGAGTTTCACGAAGAAATTCACTTTGTGACGATGACAGAGAACGACAATTGAGCCAACCCAGTCATCGAAACCCTCAGATGCCGCGTTCATCACTGATCATGGCATCTAAGATTAAAAATAAGGGCTTTTCAAGCGGTTAATCAGTGAAAAAAAAATACTCACCTTATACATTTGAGTGTGAAGAAGCTGCTGCGGCCACCTGGATTGAAGATCCCTCGCAAAATCTTGCGCGGTGTGTGATGACGACATAAGTCACCGAGCACTAGATTTTGCGTGGGGACTTCAATCAAGATGGCCGCAGTGGCCTCTTCATGATCAAATGGATATGGAGAGTATGGTTTTGTTTTTTTTAACGCCATCTCATGGAAAATTGATTAGTTACCACGAAGCACGAAGAAATTCGGCTTTGTGGCAAATTGAATTTTTCCTGAAATTCGGATAAAAGTCCACTTCGGATTCTTCCATTTGCTCAACCCTAAATATAACCAATAAAGTAGAAGAAACCCATGTTATCAGAACAAAATAAAATGACGCTACATGTTAATATGTTCAACTTAAGTGTGAAAAATAAAGGCTGGGCTGTGACTGCTTGCTATAGGCAACATGACACCTTTTTTGTACCATATCTTCTATGTGAAACCCGAAGACTCCAAACATTTTAGGGTGGGCAGAGAAGTCCTGTTATGCCAATGCTTTAGACTGTGTCTGGTAGTCAGAACTATATAGATCCCTATGCACCGAGTTCCCCCTAGTGGAGGCTGCAGGTATCCAGTTTTATAAAAATAAGTGTGAAGGGAAGCAGATGTCAAGATGCATGGGGGAGATTTACCAAATGAGTTATAACAATTGCCGGATTGAATACATTGAGAACTATGGTGTTCTGAACGAGCACCATATTTATGAAGCACATGTTCCATTACAATGTAAGGCAGAGTGCGTTTTTCTCTTCATATCCGAAATCCTTCACACACGGAAAAAAATTGTAACTATTGGACAGGCCTTACTAAGTAAAGGTTATGGGGCCCTGAGATTCCTGTGTACACGCCTGCCGTACCCAAATATCCTTTTCAGCTAAGCTCTTAGCGTCCCTAGTCAAGAGAGCCAAGCACAAGGATGCAGCTGCAGGCAAGTTTGATCTCTTTGTGCACACACTTGAAGAACTCCCGCAAAAATTTTTATTCTCTGACCTGTTAGAAAGGTGCATGACATAATCTGTAGTGATTGTCATTTTCTTATCAGTGACTGTTTCTGTGAGTAAAAACCTCTCTTCTTATTGTAGCTGGGTCATGTGACCAACTCCCTGACCTCCAACTGACCCAGGACAGGAAGCCAGTAACTGCTCTATTCATCCCTATGGGAGCCTCACTTTCAGTCTCATAGGAATACATAGAAAATTAGACTTCCTGTCCACACAAGTCTCTGTGTGAGTTGGTGGGTCTAATTCCTAGTCACATGACACAGATAAGAAACTTCAGGATGATATAAGTCAAAAATTCAGCTACTGGTAAGAAAATGACATTCACTACAGATTATATCATGTACATTTCTAGCAGGACATGGAATAAAATTTTTGTCGGGAGTTCTTCTTTAAAGGGGTTGTGCAGCTAGTACATATTGATGACCTATCCTCAGGACAGGTCATCAATATCTGATCGGGGGGTCCAACTCCTGGCACCCTCGTCCTTCAGCTCTTCAAAGAGGAGGTGGCACTCGTACGAGCTCCGCTTCCTCTTCAAGACTGCACTGTACATCATCTCGCTTGCAGAGGTGGTGCAGTGTAATTACAAGTGCTCATCACATTCAAGTGAATGGAACAAGCATCTGTAATAACACTGCGCCGCTAAGACTTTTGATACTGCACGCAGTGTAACCTTGAAGAGAGAAGTACTTTCACGAGTGCCACCTTCTCTTCAAATAGCTGATCAGCAGGGCTGCTGGGATTGGGACCCTCACCTATCAGATATTGATGACCTGTACTAAGGATATGTCATCAATATGTACCGGTTGCACAGCCCCTTTAAAGGGGTTTTCTGGGCGTTAACTACTGATGACCTATCCTCGAATAGGTCATCAGTATCTGATCTGTAGGGGTCCGACTCCCGGGAACCCCGTCGATCAGCTGTTTGAAAAGGCACTGGTGTTCCAGTGAGCGCTGCAGCCTTCTCTCAGCTTTTCCTAGGCCAGTGACGTCACATTCATCGGTCACGTGGCCTAGGAGCTGCTCAGCCCCATAGAAGTGAATGGGTCTGAGCACGATACCAAGCACAACCACTATACAATGTACGGCGCTGTCCTTGGTGAGCTGCGAGAAGGCCTCAGTGTTCACTGGAGAGCCGGTACCTTCTCAAACAGCTGATCGGCGGGGGTCCCGGGTATCTGACCTCCACCAATCAGAAACTGAGGACCTATCCTGAGGATAGGTCATCAGTAGTTAACTCCTGGAAAACCCCTTTAATGGGGGACTTATCTCACAACCTGTAATATAACATATAAGATAACATATTACACTACTGACCTCCTGGATGCCAAGGCATAGATAATAAATGCTGTCTGGAGCATAGCTATCTCCATTTGGTCTTCGCACCTCCTTGATAAAACATGACAGCCAATAACTGAGAACACTTGCCGGGAGCAAGAGAAGGTCTTCTTTTAACCTCACTGATTTATCTGAGAAGTAAAATTGAGACAGAGGTTAATTACATTATTAGAGTTAGAAACTCAATGTCCCCACTTCTACACAAAATTAGTATTGACACAGACTGAGCCATAATCCAACCTCTTTGTGGTGCTGGTGATGTTTTAAAGACAAAGCTAAGGCTGTATTCAGGCAGCCATAAGAGGAAAATGGACCCTCTATGAATCTTATGAGCCGAACTTGGATTATCTTATAGTTCTATGGTGATCAACGTTGGCATTAGATCTGCAAGTGGTCCGGATCTTGTAACTGTAATACAAGAGGCCAAAAACAAGAAGCGTTGAGGGGCATACTTACATTCTGTGAGCTTGTCTGCAGCTACTCGTGCTTTTACCCACAGCTTCCAAGCATTGATGCCATAGGAATACTTCAGTGGAAACAAAGACTCAGAGTTTTCATTAGAGGAGATGTCAGAAACGGCTTTCCTCTTTGCACCCTTTAAATGAGAAAGGTAATGGAGATTTATTGCAAATATTAAAAAGGAAAAAAGCGTAGTAGTAAAGAATAGTATTCGAGTAATCAACTTTTTGTATTAAAAAGCACCTTTTTCAGTGGTTTAGGCTTGAGCTGTTCATCATACTCTTCTTCAAATACAGGAGGCAAGAAAAACTCGCTTTCTGTATCAAATTCCTCAGCAGCTTAAATATAAATAAGATAACACCAATTACATTTGACCAAAAGTTAAATCAAAGCCAGAAACTGAACATTGACTTACAAACCTAACACCTTTAGGGTATGTTCACATGACTTAAGCGGGCACAGACCCTCAGATTTCTGCTGCAGATTTGCACGTACAATGAGTCTAATCAGCATGTGACTAACCTACCTCTTGATATGAATTTCAAATCCTAATAAAAATAAAAAATGTGCTCTGCTACTACCACTTCTCTTTGCATGATATGGGTCCTGGCCAGATGCCATGTTGGGAGCTGGTCGAAAGGAAGCTCACTCATTTGTTCACAGCCTAGGTGACTATTACTTACTTTACTCTGTACATTAACTTTCGTACAATATCTCTTATGTAGGCTATAACAGTTTATTAAACTTTTTATGCACCCAAGCCATGTCAAGCCCATCTTATTTCCGGATCTCAGAATTCACAGTAAAACTATATGAAAGCTAAAATTCCACCTTACCCCTTGGGAAGTCAATTTCAAGATCAAGTTCTGCCTCATATGGCAAATCTGGCAGGCCTGCTGGACTCTCTGCAGTGCAGTTTGTAGAAGCATCTTTATCTAAGCTGCCTTCATCTGATAAGAAAAAAGGGATTTCAGAATTTACTATTTTAAAAACACTTTACCAAAAATGCAAAGGCAGAGCCATAATAACATACCTGTAACACAATCTGCCTTATCTTCAGCAACAGGTGTGTCCAGCACAATAGAATCCACAGACTGCAATGGACTATCATATAAATCCTCTGTAAATGTCACCTCTTTGACATCATCCTCCTTTACTTCGTGTTGCAGTGACTCTCCTTCGTCTTGCAGTGACTCTCCTTCGTCTTTCATTGACTCTCCTTCGTCTTTCATTGACTCTCCTTCGTCTTTCAGAGAATCTCCTTCGTCTTTCAGAGAATCTCCTTCGTCTTTCAGAGAATCTCCTTCGTCTTTCAGAGAATCTCCTTCGTCTTTCAGAGAATCTCCTTCGTCTTTCAGAGAATCTCCTTCGTCTTTCAGAGAATCTCCTTCGTCTTTCAGAGAATCTCCTTCGTCTTTCAGAGAATCTCCTTCGTCTTTCAGAGAATCTCCTTCTCGAGTTTGTTCTTCTTTATCTATGTCATGCCACTCTTCTTTCTTTAACACTTCACAGTCCAGTCGGTGTTCATCCTTCATCTTCTTGTCTTCCTGAGTATCTTCAGTAATCAGTAATATGGAATCATCTATTTCTTCCTCTTTAACTGGTTCAACCTTTAAATCATCTTCTAGCTTTAGTTCTACATCTTTAGGGCACAGCTCTTCATTTAGTTCTTTAATTTTTTCCCAATCAGCTGGCACCAAAACTGGGACTGGTACCTGTCATAAATCAAGTATCATATGCGTTTAGCAGTCTTACCAACCCATGTTGGATTCAGTAAACCTAGTACTTTATACGTGGTCTTGTTTGAAAGAAGACATTCCAAGCTTTCAGACAATACCATGACAGCAATACATTCAGGACAGAGAAAGATATCACTGATAGAAATCGGGATGCTGTGAATTCAGGTTTTACTCGCGATTATTCCCGACTTGATTTCTAACAGCGATTTCTCCTCTGTTGCTTTACTTTAGCTGTCATTCATTGGTCTTGTATGAAAGCCTGGACTGTCAGCTTTCAGACAAATCCAGTTGCATGATTCTAGCTTCTACCATTAAGGAGATATCACCATCTAAAGCAGTCCTCCCCCCTCCAGTTAGCTACTTTTCTCACTGCCCGAGCTGAACTCGGGAAAACAGTAAGGTGGTTAAACCTCTGCTCTTTGCTAACTTAAGACGACCCTGCGTACAGCCATCAGTGTATGACAGCTATACATGTATACACACACAAAGGGAATCCATCATCAGTGACCTCCCTATCAAAACGTTTGCGCAGTCACACAGCTGTAGTGCACCCGATTAAAATAATGTTTTTCTTTCGTTAACTCAGAACCAGAGCCACTGATCATGATAATGTGCCAATAAGGTCTTTGGTACAATGAGGGCTTCACTATTGCTCTTCACCAAGCTCCTAACTTTGGTTACGAAAAGCAACATTTTAATCAGGTGACCCACAGCTAAGTGTCCATGCAAATACCGTATTTTTCGCTTTATAAGACGCACCCCAGATTTTAGAGTAAGAAAATAAGAAAAAAATATTTCATCACAATTCATATCAGACCCTCCATACATTTCAGGACATCACATATCAGCCCTCCATGTCAGACCCCCATCAAACCTCAGATCAGCAGAATGTGCCCCCATCGGACCTCAGATCAGCAGAATGTGCCCCCATCGGACCTCAGATCAGCAGAATGTGCCCCCATCGGACCTCAGATCAGCCCACCCAGCCACATAAGGTTAAAATAAAAACCTCTCTTACCTGTCCTGCGCCGCGGCTCCGCTCCGGGTCCGGTGCTCCTCTGTCCTCTCCAGCAGCGCCGGCCGGAGAGGACAGAGGAGCGCCGGACCCGGAGCCGCGGCACAGGACAGGTAAGAGAGGTTTTTATTTTAACCTTATGTGGCTGGGTGGGCTGATCTGAGGTCTGATGGGAGTCCCGGCACCTTATACATATAATTATAATACGCACCACAATTTTTCCCCCAATTTTCAGGGGGGGGGGGGCGGGGGGAGGAGGAGTGCGTCTTATAAAGTGAAAAATACAGTAGTTTGATGGGGAAGTCGCTGCTGTCAGATGCCCTTCAATCATTCACTAATAAGACAGAACCCCTCCTACTCTAACATGCTACCAGCAGATTGCACTGCGTTTTTATGGTAACAGGTCCTTTAAGTTTTTTGTTTTTTTATGTACATGAGACAGGACTGGACTGTTTATATAAATTCCATCATAAAAAAGTTACTTACTGGAAAAGGTAATGGAGCTGTAGCCGGTACTTTCTGACTGTAGAGATTCATAGGCAACGGGATATATACAGGGACAGGAATAGGCACTGGAACATACTTTGTATTGGAGTCTTCCTCTGAGAAAATAAAGTAGAAACAAAAAAAAAAAATAAAAAATCAAGTCATTGACATTTGGCTCATTGCTCAGGATAAAAATCTTTAAAGGGGTTATCTGGAAATATTGATGACCTATCCTCAGGATATGGTATCAATATCAGATGGGTGTGGATTTTGGGTGCCCCGCTGCCTCTTCCTAGGCCATGTGATGTCACCATACATCGGCCACATAACCCCCATTGCAGCTCAGCCCCATTTAAGTCAGTGGGGTGAGCTGCAATACCAAGCAAAAGCCACTATATGATGAGCTGTGCTTGGCAAGTACCCGAGAGGCCGCGGTGCTCACCAGAGCTCTAGAGTGCCACAGCTTCCCGAAACAACTGATTGGTGGTGGTGCAGTCTTGATGTTATATTGATGACTTATCCTGTGAATTGGTAATCAATATTGTTTCCTGGACCACCCCTTTAAGTACTTAAAAACAGCAGCACACTAAGATTATAACCATTGCTTTTATGGTAGAAAACGATGCCTCCTGGAGCCATGAAACGGTAGCACACAGAGTTCCTCTGAATACGGGACGCCAAGATAACAGAGGCTACTCAAAACTTAGAACATATAGTGAAACTTATTTCTAGTGTCCAGTTAGACACAAAGGATCACCTTCTGGATAATATGACCCTTAAAGGGGTTGTCAGAATTTTTTTTAAAAAAATAATTAAAACTAAAAAGTTGCATTTGCCATCTCGAACCCCTGCCACTCCATGCTCCACGTCAGGCTTTGATGACTGCAGTGTTGATGTGCCTGAATACCACATGTAATCACAGCAGGTATGGTCTTGTGCCGGGATTACCGACAAGGTCTGGTATATAGGCACACCATGGTAGCAGCCAATGACAAGCCCTTTAAAACAGCCTCAAAAATGACATTTTGCAATACCTGTCTGGCAAGACTTGGTCTGCATATGAGGTTTACAGTAGGTGGCTTTTGTCATTGACAATGGCTTGCACAGCACAGCCTTATTCTTCATGTCCTTGGGTGCTGCAGGAGAACAGGTAGAATTTGGACCCTGAAATAAAAAAAACACATTCCTTATTCAATACATAAAAGTCAAAAACTCAGAAGAACAAGTGTGGGATTCAAAAGAACTAGTGGGACTCGAAAGAACTTTCAGAACGCGTGTATTAAACAGGTAAGCTGTAATTACCGTAACTCTTGGCCGTGAAGCTTGAACTCCTTGATCTGTAAAGAATACAATAATTATAAAGGCTTAAAGGTAATTTCAATAAATATTACATCAACACTTAACCCTTAAAAAAGAACTCCCGAAAATTTTTTATTCCATGCCCTGCTAGAAATGTACATGATGTAATCTGTAGTGAATGTCATTTTCTTACCAGTAGCTGAATTTTTGACTTATATCATCCTGAAGTTTCTTATCTGTGTCATGTGACTAGGAATTAGACCCACCAACTCACACAGAGACTTATGTGTGGACAGGAAGTCTAATTCTCTATGCATTCCTATGGGAGCCTCACTTTCAGTCTCATAGGAATGAATAGAGAAGTAACTGGCTTCCTGTCCTGGGTCAGTTGGAGGCCAGGGAGTTGGTCACATGACCCAGCTACAATAAGAAGAGAGTGGAAACTCTCAATTTCAGCCTCTGATAAGAAAATGACAATCACTACAGATTATATCATGCACCTTTCTAACAGGTCAGAGAATAAAAATTTTTGCAGGAGTTCTTCTTTAAGTCATACAACTGCCCACTTTTTCAGGAGAGGCACCAGAACATAGATCAAATACCCTCTGGGGATGGCACATAAGAACTGGTTTTAGGTAGGTAAAGTGAACCATCTGTGTTGTGGTACCTCAGCCATGGGTTTTTTACGTTAATTTTAACTTAATACAGCAATATTAGGAATTGAAAAATTGCCAACTTAAAAGGGAACCAGTCATCTCAGAAACGCCTCCGGAACTAGAGTAAGCGTTGTATAGTGTACGTGATGCTGAATCTGAATATGTAAGTTTTATCTTCATACTCACTTCCATTCTGACGCTGTGCTCCCACAAACCTGCAGTAAAATGCACTCAGTGGACTCTTCTTTGAGTCCTCTCCATTATGTGAGTGAGCACCGGAGTCCACTGAGTGCATTTTACTGCAGGTTTGTGGGAGCACAGCGTCAGAATGGAAGTGAGTATGAAGATAAAGCTTACATATTCGGATTCAGCATCACTTAGGCTACTTTCACACTAGCGTTTTAAAATTCCGGTATTGAGTTCCGTCATAGGGGCTCAATACCGGAATAAAACGCTTCAGTTCTGCCCCCATTCATTGTCAATGGGGCCAAAACTGAACTGAAGACAACAGAATGCTCCTGAAAGCATTCCGTTCCGTCTTCAGACCGGAGAACAAACCACAGCATGCTGCGGTTTGCTCTCCGGTCCAGGCATCCGCACCAAGACGGATCCGGAATGACCCCCAATGCAAGTCAATGGGGGCGGATCCGTCTGGTGTGACCACAATGGTAACCGGATCCGCCCTCCATTGACTTTCAATGGAGTTCATGACGGATCCGTCACCACATACTCACATACAGACATAGACATACACAAACAAACACACAGACATATATACATACACATACATACTTACATGCTCCCGGCAGGTCTTCAGAGCGCCGGAGGGACAGGTCAGCGCGCACAGATGACGATTCCACCAGGCGCCCAGCAGAGGGCGCAGTGGGGAATCGTCACCTGTGCGAGCAGTCCTGCTCCTCCGGCACGCTGAAGACCTGCCGGGAGCATGTAAGTATGTATGTGTATATGTGTGTGTATATATGTGTGTGTGTCTGTATGTACTGTGTGACATGTGTGGGGCCGGAGCGCGGTTCCGGCTCCACACATGTCGCTGCGGCAGTCCTGATCCGGCAGCACCCTTCACCTGCCAGATCAGGCCTGCCGCTAATGTGAAAGTAGCCTTACACTATACACGGCTTACTCTAGTTCAGGGGGTGTTTCGGAGATGACAGGTTCCCTTTAAAGGGGCTGTGCCATGATTGATGTAAAAAATTGAAAATCAGACATTTTATAGAGGCTATACTAAATTTTTTATTGCACGCAATTACAAAAGTATTCAGATCCAGGTGCTGGTTTAAATTTTTTTGAATATCTTGTGAAACAATCCCTTTAAATCTACAAAACAATTTTTCTGACCGGCACAAAAATGTCAATCATCATTACGGCAAAGCATAAGCAGCTGGCACGGACCAGTGTAACTACATACCAAGCTGCATGTTCTCTGGGCCCCTCTGTGTAGCCATATTGGGCTCATTTTGCTGGCTGTAAAAACGCAGTAAGCACTGCTGGTCACAGAAGTTCTTTATTATGCCTCGCCACTGTACTTTCTCCTTAAGTGTCCCTTGAGTTCTACAGCAGTCACATCTTGCCGCCTGAAACAAATTAAAAAGGCATTCAATTCAATTGCTGTGAATCAGACATTTTGCAACTCCACAAAGAAACAAAAAAGTAATCACACATGTAGTTCAAAATAAGTCCTAAGACAGTGCGGCACCTTATAGTGGTTGTATGGGCTTCAGATACGGATGATCTATCATCGGGATAGGTCATCAATATCTGATCTGTGGAGGTCCACCATCCCCAACTATCAGCCACGGCACCGGAAACTATACCGTGTACAGAGCAGGGTTCCCAACGCGGTGTAATGGTTGTGCCCACATACTTCAGATGAATAGGAGCTGTACTGCAATATGTCGGCCCCGGAAACTAGCATACAGAGCCTCCTGCTTCAAACACGCTTTAGTTTCCAGCACCGTTGTTGATCCATGGGGTGAAGTCACCAATATTTGAAGCCAAAGAGTAAATCATAATATTTAAAAGGAAGAGTAATTTGCTATTTTTGATGCAGCTTTTGGAGCCAAACACAACAGAGGATCCAAAAAGAAATAAAAGTACAAAAGGAAACAATAACTGAATACAGAAGAGTAAACTCTCATCTTGAGCTAAAATACTGTATCAAAAAGAGCCACACAGTCCCTAGCCTAAAAAAAACCTAATACCTTACACCATAAGAGCTCATGCACACAACCGCTGGATGTTTTGCGGTACGCAAATTGTAGATCCTGGCCGTGTGCATTCCGTATTTTGTGGAACAGAACAGTCCTATCCTTGTCCGTAATGCCGACAATAATAGGACTTTTTTTTGCAGACCAGTCATGTGGACATACGAACACTGAACGCACATGGGAGTCATTTCCGTTTTTTTGCAGCCCCATTGAAGCAAATAGTTTCACATACAGGCCACAAAAAACTTAAAGGACACAGAAAAAAAAATAAGTTTGTGTGCATGAGTCCTAAGATCTTATTGTGGGACTCAATCTCCCCCTACTGACGTCCAGCCCCTCCAAACACTGATTGCCTATTTTAACCACTCGAGCCTGGGAGGTTTTTAGGTTTTTTTTCCCCACTCTGCCTTCCCAGAGCCGCAACTTCTTAATTTTTCCATTCACATAGATGTTTAAGGGCTTATTTTTTTTTTGTGGGACAAGTTGTATGCAACAACACAGGGTACAAATATAAAGTACAATGTAGTGGAAAGCGTGAGAAAAAGAAAATTCCAAATGGGGAGGAGGGACCTGACAAGTCAGCTATAGTTTAATAGCATTCCCTGTGTGGTAAAGCCGACCTGTTACCTTCACTCTCCAATTACGATGATACCACATTTGTTTAGTTTTTCTTGTGTTTTGATACTGAGGAGATAAAAAAAAAAAAAAACTTTGACATTTTTTTTCTTTTTATTGCCATATTCTGCCCCCATAAATTTTTTATATTTTTTATGTATTTTTTGTGGGACAATCTGCAGTTTTTACTCATACCATGGGAGTGTATGATTTTGTTCACATTACTTTTTTTTTTTTTTTTACTTGGTGACTTGCCCATTTTGATTTTTTTTTTCTGTTACGCTATTGGGAATAAATATTTTTATATCTTTTGCGAAAATTTTTATTTATTTTGTCATGTTATATAGTCATAACAAGGTGGTACAGATCCTTGGATATATGTAGACAATATTTATCACAAAGGATATGCATTAACATAACCTAAAAAAATGTAGGATGTGTCATATCACCATGTTAGGACTGAGACCCTAGATTTGTTCTCAGGAGATACGGTGAAGCCCAGAATTTTCCTAGAGCAGTGATGGCTAACCTCCGGCACTCCAGCTGTGGTAAAACTACGACTCCCAAGACGCCCCCTTGCTTGGCTGTTCTCAGAACTCCATAGAAATGAATGGAGCACGCTGGGAGTCGTAGTTTCACCACAGCTGGAGTGCCGGAGGTTAGCCATCCCTGTACTAGAGCATCATATGCAGTGTCCGGGTTTAGGGCGGTCCCAACGCTATGCTGACTCTCTGCACTTATTTCCCATTGGGGTGCACCACTCCTTACCATCTTTTCCGGAGCGCAGCAACACATGGTGACACTTCAACGGTGTCCAGGGGACCCAGCATAGCGTTGGGACCACCCCAAACCCGGACACTGCACCGCAGACCCCACTCTCTTCCTGCTCAGATCCTAAGATTTCCTAATGAGCCTGTTGAGGCAGCCTGATTGTAATGGAAGGCGTTTATAAGGTCTCAGATGTCCGGGCTGGAAATGTGTAAGTTCAATAAATATCTTCCATTTGGCAAAGACTTTCTCAGTGGTTTTTTTTAGCCTCTCCACCTCTGTCTTGGTTAAGCGGTAGATTTAATTGTTTAATTACATAATCTCTAAGGGGATCTCGGTCCAGCCATTTTGTGAACAGACTTCTAAGAGCAACCAAAAGGATCATGTGATGGATGCTAGGGGTTTTACGCTCACTATTCGATTTCCCATCTGGCTGTCTGAGCCAGTGAAATAACAAGGATTGAGGGGAATTGGCAAAATGCTCTTGCCAAAAACTAAGTAATTTATGATAGCCTGCCAAAATAGGGATGTTTTAGAATCACTCCACACCATGCCAAACATCCGTCAAGGGTGGGCGACATTTGGGGCAAGATGCCAGTATGTTAGGGAACTTGGAGAGCGAGGTATATTAAAGCCGTACAGTGCAGAGTGCATTCGTTTGAAGTACATTTTTCTCCATCGCTCAATTACTATGTCCTTTCTCCCCAGCCTTGCAACATAATGTCCCTTATGTCCAGGTCCCCAGTTCGTACTTGCAACAGGGAACTATTACGGAACGCATTATATGATTTTTTTTTTATATTTTAATAGTCGGAGGTTTTATTATCATTTATCTTTAATTTTGGGAAAAAGGGGCAATTTGAAAACTTTATAAACTTTTTTTTTTTTTTTTAATTTTCATCAGACTGCTTCCATTACTGAATAGAAAATTCAGTATATTCCAATGCAGTGCTGCCACCTGTAGGCCAGCATTGGAATATACCAGTAATAGGCCTGAAAGCCTTGTACAAGAACGCCTTCCCCGATCTCAGCGATGGGAGGACGTTTTTTTTTTTTAGCTCTCAGATGCTATGCTCACATTTGACCACAGCAGCTGTGGGGCTAAATGTCTGCAACTGGTGTTATTGCCGATTACAGACATTAGCTCAGGGTCTTTGTTTAAAAAGCAAAAATCCTCTGCGCTCCCAAGTGGGCGGCATATTTAAACTTACAACGAACGCTGTATATGTACGGCTGATCATTTAAGGATAGGTCCTCAATATAAGTCAAACCAAACGTGGACAGCAATCGACTGCAGTCTGTAGGCAGCAATTTGCCGTTTGGGAGAAGTGCAGAAAAAGGTCTGCCTCTTTGGTTTCCATTTATCTCTCTTATGTCCACTCAAGAGACCCTCCAGAAAGTTAGCATTCATTTCTGCAGCTCTATCAAATCCAGCTTTATATATTGGATTTAGGCCTACTTTAAAACTAATGTCCATCCTCAGCTCAAGTTACCTTGTAATACCAGTCATGAAACTTTCTACTGCAATCCTCTGTGCAGAAATCTCTAACTTTGCCATCAAACTCTTTAGTCGCTCCTCTTTTGCACATCTGAAAGCAGTAGTTGCAGGTCACACATTTCAATCCCAGCCGCTTTGCAAAGTCCTGTTTGTATAGTAGCTTACAACCTGCAAAAAAGGCACATACACAATATACACACATTTGGACTCATCCAGATATGTTACAATAAAACTCAAGCAGCTTACTGTAAAGCTGTATAAATTGTGACTATATAGTATTCATAGGTAGGTAAAGAAATTGAAGGCGGAGAGACTAGCGCTCTTGGGGAGGGGGGAGACTGTACTCAGTCAGGAAACGCACTATAGAAGTCTTTATCTAAACCGATGCACAGAAACGGATTCTCACATTCACTTTGCATCTAAATAGAAAAACAAACCTTCGCTGCAGAATGGTTTCTTGACACCAGAGAATTTGACGACATCGTGCAAGGTTTTCTCTTCCTGACAGTATTCACAGAAGGTAATGATGCAGTGCAGCTTTTTATAGTCATCGCAGCAGATCGTGCTGCAGAACTGGTGGACTTTTTTCTGCAAAGGAACGTCCCGATTAATGCGGCACAATGTAGAGACATGCAGAAAATAAGAACAATCATATATCCTAAAGAGAACATCGAGCTCTCTGATACGCTTTCCATACCAATGGGGGCATTTTAAAATTATGGTCCAATGTGACCCTATGCCCCTTAAGTACGAAACCAATATTTTTTTCTGATCCCCCTAGGGGGCTTTTACGGTCACACTTTTTTTTTTTTTAACTGTATGTATGACATTACTGCTTCTCCATGTAAAATGCACAGGCATCAGTTAGAGCAAACCTACTGTTCGTGCTGGAGGACGGCTGTCGATCACAGTCCTGATCCAGCAAGTGAATGCACAGGAACAGCATCTAGCACTGTTCACGCAAAATAATGTCTATGTATGTTGGAATAGCAGAAATGGGATAGAGAGGAGCGAATTTTATATTTTGAAATTCGTTCACGCTTTGTTTGGTGGTAAAAAGGTGAATTGTGTTATGGATTCAGTTACCAAGGACTAGAACGCAATTCTATGACGGAATGCCTTTAGAGGCTCCCCTGCATAACTGAAACGGGACGGATCCATTATGAAGGCCGTATTATAACGAAATGAATAACGGAACGTCTCTGTCATAGAATTGCATTACGGTCCGTGGTAACAGAATCCAACGCAATTCACCTTTTACCACCAAACGAAGCGAGAACGAATTTCATAACTAGAGACGAGCGAGCAGTGCTCGGGTCCCGTGTGAAATGTCCGCAGGCATTGCGGATCTGTCCTCATCTGCATGTAAGTCAATGAGGACGGATCGTTTGGTATGACACTCATACCAAACGGTTCCGTCCTCATTGACTTACATGCAGATGAGGACGGATCCGCAATGCCTGCGGGCATTTCACCCGGGACCCGAGCGTTACAGTGCTCGTAACGAGCACTGCTCGCAACGAGCACTGCTCGCTCATCTCTATTCATAACATGAAATTTGCTCATCTCTGGGGTTAATCTAACAAAGCTGTGGAAAGTGTAAAATTGATCCTGTTCTGTAGGACAACATTTTTTTTCTATAAAAAAAAGCTTTACTATAAAACAACTACTAATCATAGAAATACTGATTAAAAGGTTGTATCACCAAGGATAACTATGCCTTATGCACCTGGCCACAAACCACAGATCCCGGATGTAAGCATGCTGCCCTTTTATTTCCCCCCTCAGTCATGTGGGAATCGTTCCACATGCATTCCAATATGCAAAAAACATGGACTGGATGCGGACAGAAATTACGGTAATTTGCATGAGACCTTAAAGGCTATGTACACCTTTGGAGACTATTTTATTATTGCATTGTACTCTTTATGAGGTAAAATCATTTTTTCAATTTGTCTTTAATAAAAATAAGGAGTCCTTTTCACTGTATAGAGCCGAGAAGCTCTACTAGTAGGATCTTAATTTTCCTTCTAATTTGTCAGACAGGGAGAAGATGGGCTCCTCATCTCTGCTCTCTGACATTATAAACATTATAGCTCAGTTCTTATTTTACTGATAAGAATGTGGCTTAAATAAGGTGTTTATGAACTCAGTAATTTAGAGAAAAGGCTTATTAGATGACTGGCACAAAGTGAAAGCACCAATCACACAGCTAGAAAAACCGTTAACCTTTTGTGACAGAATGGCTCAATATTTATAATAAAGACCAATTGAAAATTTGATTTTTAGCCCAAAATGGGTAAAAAACAAACATACAAAGGTGTACATAGCCTTTAACGTGAGAGCTGTCTGAGATGTGGAGCTGCTACGTTTCAAGGGGAAAGATGTGGCCCTCTGCTCAAGTCTCATTAGGGGAAGCGCAAAATTACAAGGGCCATACAAATGCTATTTGTTATCAGCTCTCCAGACTTGCTCAAATTGGGAGAAGTCCCTGATCGGACAATACCTGTAACCATTTAGATATACCCCAAAAAAATGAAATAATTCAATTAAATGAAATACAACTTTATCTTCTCCTAAACACAAGTTCCTGCTATGTCACGATCCACAACATTTTGAGTAAGTTATCACTTCCCGTCTAAGACAGAAATGGTGCTCCAGATGTTACCGATGTCTTACCTCCCACTCCAGTGTTACTGGTTTAGAGGAAAACATGTTTTTACAGTAATTGCATTTCAACTGAATGTCACTGCTGACATGCTGGCCATTAGTAGAAGACTGCATGCTGAGAGTCTAAAAAACAAGAGATGAAGAACTAGGTTAGAAGACGTTTATCTGCAGGTTTATACAAAGCTTACTGCACACAGGCCTGTCTGATATGTGAAATAATCTCTCATAATACCCGTCCAGACAATGACCGAACAGCAGAACATTTGCCAAACCACCATTAAAGGTGCTGATGGGTTTGGATGACCTCTTTTAGTTTGGGTAGGTCCACAGCAACTTAGTGGGGATCGGATGCAGATTTGGTATTTTGCTTAATTTATAAGGCAAGGCAATTTTTTAAGGCAAAATCAGGAGTACAAAGTACAATGGAAACTGTTATACCTCTCTCTTCTGCATCCACTCCTGATTTTGGTATAAAAAACTAATGCAAAATACTGACCAAATCAGCACTATGCATGAAGCCTAAGGACTGTTAGATATGCTTCAGTAAGCGAATTCTCAGACAACACGACTGTAGAAGCCACCCACGAATGCACAAATCTCCACTAGAAGAAAGGAGATGACGCACTGTGAATCTGGTTTTCATTCCTATAGATTATAGGATGTTGCTTCTCATTTCTACTATACATGCCCCTCAAATTATTAAAAGGGATTTTCCAAAGCAGTCAACCTCAAGTAGCACATTACATTTGTACATGGGTTGCACTAGGCTATTTCACCGGCAACAGCGCACTCTGCTGTTCAATGTGCAAACTGCATTACAACATGGCAGGACATGGGACAAAATTATACTGTCTCCCCCCCTTTCCCAATACAGGAGTAGTAATTATCTATACGCAATAATCAGTCAGCTATTTCAGTGTCTAACAAATTATAATAAGTCATAAGCATGGCCCTAAAGGGATTCTCAAAAAAGAAAGGGCATTTAAAGGAGTTTTCCAAGTTATAATTATTATGGCCCAACGGCGCATGCCTAAAATAAAAAATAAATAAACTCACATCCCCTCCCCACCCAATCTACTACCGCTGCTTAGTCCCCCTGAGCACAGCTGGATGGGAGGCGTTTTAGTTTGTTTACCACTAACTTCACCTCGCCATTGGTCCGTAAAAATACATACTTTTAAAACCACCTTTTAATGCAACATTATATCTCTGGATGTGTGAGAATATAAAATTATATATATATATATATATATATATATATATATATATATATATATATAAATAAATAAATATACACACACACACATACATATACACACACACATTAAGATATATACATCACAAATTACATTTGTTATACTATGCTATTAAAGAAGAACTCCCGCAAAAAAATTTATTCCATGTCCTGCTAGAAATGTACATGATGTAATCTGTAGTGAATGTCATTTTCTTACCAGTAGCTGAATTTTTGACTTATATCATCCTCAAGCTTCTTATCTGTGTCATGTGACTAGGAATTAGACTCACCAACTCACACAGCACCTTATGTGTGGACAGGAAGTCTAATTCTCTATGCATTCCTATGGGAGCCTCACTTTCAGTCTCATAGGAATGAATAGAGAAGTGACTGGCTTCCTGTCCTGGGTCAGTTGGAGGTCAGGGAGTTGGTCACATGACACAGCTACAATAAGAAGAGAGTGGAAACTCAATTTCAGCCTCTGATAAGAAGATTACATTCACTACAGAGTATATCATGCACCTTTCTAACAGGTCAGAGAATAAAAATTTTTGCTGGAGTTCTTCTTTAATTAAACATATTGACATTTTAAAAGTATTTAGTCATCCAAGCATGAAACTTATACTGTCTGCAACACAAATCAGAAGCGGCCATGTCCCTTCACACAAGTCTGTTGAGTAAGGCCTCATTCACATGTGTCTGTGATGACACCTTTGACAAGACGGTCAATGGTTCATCCGTGAAGATGTAAATGAAAGATCTGTTTTTGGTCCGTGTCTCATCTGTATTCCATGGACACTGTAAGGCCGAATATTTATTTTAAAGAGCATTTCCTAGCAATGATCGCTGAAACACGGATGTCACCCATGTTGTGTCCGTGTTTTTTCATAGGCCCCTATTCTATGAGTGTGAGAGATGTGAATATGGACAAAAACAGGACATGCTTCGGAGAAGTAACCACGAACTGTGGTAAATCACGGATGTGCGAGTACACACATTAATATCAATGAGCACATGAGGTAAGTGGAGAACATTGACAGCGCACATCCGTGATTCATCTACATGTGAATATGTCCTAACACCTGAAATAAGACATATGGGAGGTTAAGTTTTGTTCAGGGTCTGAGGTCAGTTTTCAGCCGTGATTGGCTTTGCTAGGTCCTCAGAGACCATAAGGAGTTGACGAGTCTGTACAATGCTTTGCTCGCAAATCTGAGGAGTCTAAAGCCTAACACTGCTAGAGGCACATATACTGACGGTGCCAGAAACCGTGGTGCTCATTTATTTAGCACATTATGAGGAAAAAAAAATAAACAATTCAATTTACAGTTTGCAACAAGGAAAAAAATGGACAAACCTGGAACTTAGCTACACATCCAGAGCTACAGAAGTTATACAGCTTTCCATCAGGCATTGTGGCTTGGTACTGAGGTAAGGAGTTTCTTTTACAAAAATGACAAATTATTCCCGGATCTAAAAAGGGAAATAGACGAACACGTTAAGAAATTGCTCAACTTAAAACAGTGTATTCTCATCTCATACATAAACTTATCCACATGATATTCCAATAAATGTCTGGTAGATGGGGATGCCCGATGTGGAAGCCACATCCTTCCATAAAAAAGCTTTATCCAGACCCATCCTGCTGCCTGAACTAACAGAAAGGTAGCAGAGACTTATAATTTGCAGCTCTTTACAGATATTGGGGGTTATTTACTAAAACAGTCTTTCTATGCTGAACTTGGATCCCCCTCCCCCCACACTGCCGTAAGATTGGGCTAATTTATGACCTACCGCAATCTGTGTGCCTGGCATAAAAACTACTCCAGCCATGGCAATTACACTTGTATCCAGCAGTAAATGTTAGAAAAATTTGCCAGGCTGAGTTCCTGGCACGCCCCTATCCAGCTGTCAAACAGCATAAAATCAGCCGTGCAACTAAATGTTGCGAGGCCGGTCAAACAGGGACTTTAAAGGGTTATTCTCATTTTAGACAATGGGGGCATATAGCTAGGATATGCCCCCATTGTCTTATAGGTGCGGGTCCCACCGCTGGGACCCGCACCTATATCCAGAACGGAGCCCCCGAACTGAATGAGGGCGCACTGCGCATGCGCAGCCGCCCTCCATTCAGTTCTATGGGGCCGCCGAAAATAGCCGAGCTACTTCCGTCGGCTCCATAGAAATGAATGGGAGCGCACCGCGCATGCACGGCCCGGCTCCCATTCATTTCTATGAGCGGCGCGGGGAGCTGCGCCTGGTGGTGGCCGGACCCCCGGAAACCTGGGGTCCTCCAGGCGCAGCGCTCCCCGCTCCGTTCTGGATATAGGTGCAGGTCCCAGCGGTGGGACCCGCACCTATAAGACAATGGGGGCATATCCTAGCGATATGTCCCCATTGTCTAAGATGAGAATACCCCTTTAAGTCCTCTTTCACACGAGCGTGATGGATTAGGTCCAGATGCTTCAGGAAAACTCGAACCATTTCGGAAGAGAGTTCAGTCAGTTTGGTCCGCGATTGTGTCCAGTTTTTTCCACGTGGGTGCGATGCGTTTTGATTCGTTTTTCACACACATGATAAAAAAACTGAAGGTTTACAAACAACATCTCTTAGCAACCATCAGTGAAAAACGCATTGTATCCACATTTACTTCTGGATGCAATGCGTTTTTCACTGAAGCCCCATTCACTTCTATGGAGCCAGGGCTGCGTGAAAAACACAGAATATAGAACATGCTGCGATTTTCACGCAACGCAGAACTGATGCGTGAAAAAAACGCTCATGTACACAGACGTATTGAAATGAATGGGTCAGGATTCAGTGCGGGTGCTATGTGTTCAAGTCACGCATAGCCTTAGTTGCCCACAGCAGCCAATCAGATTCCACCTATCTGCCAAAGGAGCTCTGAAAAATGAAAGGTGGAGTCTGATTGGTTGCTATGGGTTTTCCTTTAAACCGGTTTTGATAAATCTCCCACAGTGTGTTCTTCATCCTCGTGTTATGGAGATTCTATAGAAATCTAGAGAAAGTTAAACATTAAATGTGAAAGTGTAACTGTGAAAGAGTTTAAAGTGTCTTCTTGGCAAATTAGGACCTGTCTTCAGTATCCTGAGCACTGAAGACACCTGTAACAAGTCAGATAAGCAGGGTGAGTAAGTCAGGGACTGGAGTAGCAGAAAGAGGCAGATGGAAACCTCTGAATGTTACACACAGGAGTCTTCAGCGCTCAGTAAAATACTGAAGACAGACTCTCCTTAGCAAAACTGTTGAAGTATCACTAGAAGACTCTTTACACCCTGTCTTCTAGGCAAAGATGCATCTTTCATTGATGAAGCAAAATCCAAAACGATGTAAAATCCCAGTCCCTACACTATTAAAATAAAATGGGTTTCATTTAATGTCCAGAAATACGCATATATCAGGCATATTTATGGCACAGAATGCGGTGCCAAGGTTATTTGTACTACAATCTGCAATTTTATTCCGCGTGGGAAGGTAAGGGGGACAGGCCCTGTTTTATGAGTAGAAAATGGTCTAAATGTAGGCCAGCAAGGGAGCTGTCTTACGTTTAGACCGGCAGTAAATACGAGAAAGTTATGTGGAAGTCGGCGACTCTCCATAACTTCGGCGGTCCACCTCCAGCTATAGAGGTTATTAAGAGCTGCATCTAAAATGCCGATCTTAATAAAATTACCACCAATATTACAAATGTCAACCCTTTCATGGATATTGATCCACGTGGCTAAGACTAGTTTCACACTAGCAGCAGCACGGATCCGGCGGGCGCGGATCCGTGCTGCCGGAACCGCGCTCCGGCTCCATTCATTGTAATGTTGCAGTGGTTGCACTGTAATAGCAGGGGATCTGCGGCCCGCTCCCATTACAACGCTCCAGCCCCACACGTGCACCTGCGGCAGCACGGATCCGGTGGGCCCCTTCACCCTCCGGATCCATGCTGCCGCTAGTGTGAAAGTAGCCTAAATCACTACCATGACAGTCAACTAGACAGACTTTTACGCCATTTTCCAGACCACTCTCTAGTTGGCAGTGGTGGAGTAACTTCCCATATACCTTAGCAAAGCAAGGCGCTGTGCACATGGGTGCCATTTCTCTCCAACCATTGGCTCATAAGGGGTCTGTGTCTACATTTACTGGCTAAAATAGTGCTATTCTAGTCTGACCACTGAAAAGTCAAGGAAATCCAACAGATAAGAACTTACTGTGAACAAGGTCTAACTTACTCTGGGTGGGTATGATGGTCTGAACTGGTGGAAGCGGAGGAGGTGGTGGCGGCGGCTTTGCAAATTTTGCTTTGTGGTTATTCATGCACGTTGTTGAACAGTATGGCTCCATGTGTCCGTTTGATCCAATGCACTGAGTCATGTCGAATATTCTGCATTGGGCTTTGCATCCGGTGCAGCTGGTTAGTTTCCCATGTTTCTAAATAAAAGCAGACAAAGGGGATCTTTTAGTAATTAAGAATGACAAAGCTTTCCATATGGAGGGCAACTCCGTAACCATCTCTACAGCCATGCTATGAGCCTCTACTTTCTGAACGTAAGGGCTGCAGGACACCATGTCATACAGATGTAATACACGTTAACCTGACACTTTGCTACATCTGCGTATTTAACGTGTCATGTTAACATTTCCTACATTTGTATATTGAGCTGGGACAATTCCAAGGCAGGGGGACATTTTCATAAGAAACTGTTAAAGTAATGTAATATTGGGTCCAAAGAAAGAGGAATCATGGGGGGAGGGGCAGGTCGGAGAACAGTAAAAAGGTGAAAGGAGGAAAAGGGAATAAAAAATGTGCTGTTGCAGTGGAGTAACATTATATTACTGTAACACATCAGCTGCAGATTATAGAGAGGTTTAGTAGGCCATCAGATTGTTAGAACATTTAGAAATGGATTTATTTTTAATAAAACACATACCTTTCCCATTCTCCTCTAGCAAAAGCGTTCCTGGCCATAGTGATTAAAACATTGCTACTGATCTGAAGTACCGACTGACGGAAATCTGCTCCACTGGTTGGAACTTTTATGTAAAAAAAAACCCAAAAAAACTTGCGGTGAGACGTGCCTTTGTTCCAAGGGTGTGGAACTAAGACTATTTTAAGTCTGTCCAAGTTCTACCACCACCCCCCCCTCCACCGGATGGGCAGCGATCATGGGCACAATAATAGCACCAAGATCCATTTCTACAGGCACATCATCTATGCATGCCAACGAACATGTAAATGGTTCTGGCTGAAGGAGTGCCAGGAAGCCTGTATGAGCCTCTCTCTCTCTTGTTGGTGGTCCTGCAGACCATTGGATCGTTGAGGTGGTGGTGCTGACGGTGGCTTCATCTATCAGCCGTTTTCTACAGTGAATAGACATCAGAACTTATCTCTTCAACAGCTCTGGGATTACAGAGCGCCTCCAGAAAAACAGTCCTCAAGAGCCAAGCACAGGGCTCAGATTTACCAAAAATCAGTTTCAAAGCGACCACCATGTAGGGTAGGTATTTAAAACTATCAAAATACCTTCCTTGTGAAAATCTGGTCCTCTAATCCTAAATAACGCTTTCACTTTTATGCCAAGTTTATGGTGAATGTTGAGAGGCTTCTGCATCATCGCTACTAGCAAAATCCTAGGGACTATGAAAACAAGGGGAGGTGTTGGGCGGCGATACTGGAGGAGCATGGTGTTGGGCGGCGATACTGGAGGAGCATGGTGTTGGGCGGCGATACTGGAGGAGCATGGAGTTGGGCGGCGATACTGGAGGAGCATGGTGTTGGGCGGCGATACTGGAGGAGCATGGTGTTGGGCGGCGATACTGGAGGAGCATGGTGTTGGGCGGCGATACTGGAGGAGCATGGAGTTGGGCGGCGAAACTGGAGGAGCATGGAGTTGGGCGGCGAAACTGGAGGAGCATGGAGTTGGGCGGCGATACTGGAGGAGCATGGAGTTGGGCGGCGATACTGGAGGAGCATGGAGTTGGGCGGCGATACTGGAGGAGCATGGAGTTGGGCGGCGATACTGGAGGAGCATGGAGTTGGGCGGCGATACTGGAGGAGCATGGAGTTGGGCGGCGATACTGGAGGAGCATGGAGTTGGGCGGCGATACTGGAGGAGCATGGAGTTGGGCGGCGATACTGGAGGAGCATGGAGTTGGGCGGCGATACTGGAGGAGCATGGTGTTGGGCGGCGATACTGGAGGAGCATGGTGCACCAAATGAAGCATCTCTCAGAATCAGAGGACCAGATGCTTCAGGGCATTTAGCCTACATGGCTTCATGCTTCCTTTGAAATAGATTTTGGAAGCAACATACGCCTTATAATTTGGAGAACCCCAAGGCAGGGACTATGAGAAGGTGATGTCTAAACAAGATCAACTCTTCAGCATGAGTATGTGAGAAATGAAACAATGAAAAAGTTCTAAATTAAAGGGCAAATGAGCAAATGTCACATCTAGGAGAGTGCTTCAATCACAACTTGCTTGAACTTCCCTGTTATAAAGTTTAATTAAACTTTTGCCAGTGGGTTAACCTTAAAACCTCCCACAAGTTGTGGGAATGCCACAATCTCACCAAAAATCACTGGCAGCACTTGTCCTAGAATCTCGGTTTATCACAGGATAGGTGATAAGTGTCCGATAGTTGGGCGTCCAACTTCTGGGTCCCCCATGAACACAAGAACTAGGGTCCTGTGTCCTCCATTTCAATGGGACACTGCTTGAGCTCCAGTCACTGTCCATCTATAGAGTCTGAATGGAGCAGCAGTGCACATGATCGACTCAAACCAAGGACACCGTACTCCTGTGGTCATGATTGGTGGAAGTCTAAACTATCAGAACCCCATGATGGTAATGATCATACATCATGTGGACTGGGGATGGGGAGGTGGGTAAGTTGCCACTCTGGAATAACCCCTAAGGGTAAGACCTCACGACGTGGCCATACAGGCTGCAGCAGGCCAACTAAACAGTGTGGTCATTAGTTTAACAGAAGCCAGCTGCAGCACACAACCATGCTGTCTGGTTGACCGTCAGGCCTCCCACACAGAACCTGTTCTGGGGTCCATGTACATCCCGCAATTATTCTAGACCGCAAAACAGACCATCATCCGCGTAATTGATGTGAATGTGTGTGATCCTCAAAAAATGCACATAAGACAAGGACCAAAACTATGGTCGTGTGCATGAGGCCTTAAAGACAGGGCTACATCTGGACTTCTTGTAGCACTTGTAATTTATTTTAACTATCCACTGACAGCTGTCGCTTGTATGCAATCCTGTGCCGGCATATCACTCAAAAGTGTTACCAAAAGTCTAGGTGTAGTCTCAACACGTGGCAGCAAAATAAAAAAGTCTGCAGTTTTTGTAACTTTTTTTCCAGCAATGGAAAAGAAAAAGCAAAACACTGAATTACAGCATTTACAAAATTGAGTTATGTTAATTGGAGTTTTCACTGGCTGGATGGAAACGCAGGATAAATGCAGATATGTCGTTGCAAAAACCGCCGTGATGTGTGGAATAAATTGGCTAAACTTAAGATTGAGTCCATAAATCTGCATTAATGCAATTCAGGACATCTGATACTATGGTTGTCACACTAGTGACTCTGGCTGCAGCCACTGTGCCATTCTATACCGCGGCACAATAGTCGCTCTCTGGTCACCCAGCCTGGAGACGAGCTCTGAACTTACCTGTTAGCTCTGCAGTATTTCCGCAACATGTCTAATACTTGGACTTTTTCAGCTTCATTAAAGTAGTACCGACCAGATGACTGGAAATTTGATTTATACATGTCTGTTCTTCAATAACGTGACTTTTGAATGCATGTCTGTGTTTTTAGGTAACTGCAAGATCCACTTGAATTCTACGCCTGCCCCTGAAAGAGACATTTCCAGGGTTCTGGGGACACATTTCTCTCTTCATTTCAAGCCACCACCCCCCCCCTCAATGTGTGCAGATCATTAACCCATTGTACCAAATTCAAGAACGTACTTTAAAGTCCAAAATTTTGTGATGAACTCATTGCCTGCCAAGGACATATCTCATACGTCCTTGCAGGGTAGCAATTCAGTCGCCAAGGACTTACCTAGTACGTTTCTGCTAAAGATAGAATGGAGGTTAGAGCTTTCATCCCTGACCCCATTTCTAAGTGCTGTAACTCACGATTATGGTCTTGTTTTAAAGCTGAAAGTCTCTGCTTTAAAACAAGACCTGGCTTGAATCCACCCATCAGTAGCAAGGACGTGAGAGATACGTCCTTGGCAGGGAAAGGTTTACTATACCTTTTAAGTGGTTGGCACTGTTTTTCAGGTTATGGCTATCTGCAGCCACCACTAGAGGGAGCTAATTGCGGCTATTAGCAGGTAGCAAGCTATCTTTGAAATCTATTCCATTGCAGGGGATTTGGAGCTCAGAAAAACAAAGCTTCGACCACTATAAACCTGTATTAAGAAACTAATCTGCATGGTATTCTGACCCAATTCAGATGGGGGAAAAAAAACAAAAAACAATGCTATACAAGGATGAGAGTAACAGATGATTCTATCTAACACCTTTTCAAGACTTTTACAGTAACTACATGGAAGGCTTCATGCACACGGTCATGTCTATTTCGGTCAACAAAAACAGATCGTCAAAATATGGATAGCTTTAGTGTGTATTCCAAATTCTTCTTACGCCCATCAATATTAGGGCTCATGCACACAGCCGTAAGTGTGCATGGAAATCGTGGATATCCTTGTCGGCAAAACAGACAAGTACAGGACATGTTCTATTTTTTGTGTGTGCTGTCTATCTTTTTGGGGCCCACTGAAATGAACGGGTCCACACCTGACCCTGATGCAGACAGAAACTACAGCCATGTGCATGAGCCCTTATCCTAACCCACAAATAGGACATGTGCTGAGATTTGCAAAAGAAATGGGTGTGTGCGTGGCCCACAGAAATGAATTGGTCGGAGTCTTATCCATGTAAAAAAGGATAGCATACTCCCAAAATAAAATAAATTAAAAATACGGCAGTGTCCGTGAGCAATAATGAGATGAGACCTGATTGTGTAGAGGGGAGAGACGGGGTGTTCAGGTTAGCAGGTCTCTAGTGAGACAACTCTCCATTGTTTTAGGGACGATTTGCTCTACAAGGACTATGACAGGCATAATAAAAAGGTGTCATGATGTAACTAAATATGAACCAAAATAAACTACATCAACACTTTTTAAATATAACAGATTTTTAATAAAAACAGAACAGAGATTAACAGACATTTACAATGCTATATTTGCTTGCCAACAGTATAAAAGCATCCCTGAACACCCAACACAATATAGTAATTTCACTGCTAAGGAGGCTTTACACAGTTTTGAGCAGTTCGTAAATTATCAATAGAGTATTCATCTATAAAATCAGCAATGTGGTTTAACCATAGGAAGGAGGTAAATTTAGTGGGGGGCCATAAAAACAGATGCCAGGTCAATGATTCTACACACGTACTCCTTGTGTGCCATGCAGCCAAACCACGTTAAATACGCTGCACACGTAAAAACTGCACGACGGCAATTCACAGTAAAGCGCATGCAGTTTGGTTGAGTGGCGACTGGCAGGGTGGCACACTATACTCCGTGTGAACACAGCCTTCAAGGGGTTGTATCACTTCAGCAAATGGCATTTATCATGTAGAGAAAGTTAATATAAGCCCCTTCCTAATGTGTTATTGTCCATATTGCCTCCTTTTCTGGCTGGATTCATTTTTCCATCACATTATACACTGCTTATGTCCATGGTTACGACCATCAGTGGTGGTCGTGCCTGCATACTATAGGAAAACGTGCTGGCCTATTTGGTGGCTGGGACCGTGGGAGCTCACACAGGCTAGTGATTTTTCCTATAGTGTGCAAGCACGACCACCACTGATGAATTGCAGGGTGGTCGTAACCATGGAAACGAGCAATGTATAACGTGATGGAAAAATGAATCCAGCCAGTAAAGGAAGCAATATGGACAATCACAATACATTAGTAAGTGGCTCGTATTAACGTCCTCTACATAATAAATGATATTTGCTGAAGTGAGACAACCCCTTTAAAGTGTGGGATCGGGGTAAAGCATGACTTTTCAACTTTTGTTCAGAGCGTCACCTAAACTACTATAAATGTTGACTTTTATTGCTCTTAGATTTAGTTTCCTAATGCCCCTGCAGATATTAGACTACGCTACCGATTCACTTAAAAGAAAATACGTTTAAACTTCTATTTATTCAAATATTAAAATCTGGATAGTAAGCTTTACTGGATTACATTCTTCATATTTGAAGCAAAATTTGGAATTTCCTAGTATTACCAGAGAGCAGTGCATTGTGGGAGCTTAGTATATCTAAGCCAAAGCCAGAAGATGATCCAAATCTTCTCATTACAACGGTTTCACACAATTTAGGAAAAGTTAAAAGTGGATTTAATAGGAGTGGGAAATACGAAGGAAGAACTTATTTTTCTCCTCTCTGCCGAATCCACTTCTGGCTTTAAAGAAAATAGAAAATAAAAATCTGCAGTGGCATTTTTCCAAAAAACACTGAACTCACCCTTATGATTTTTCACAATTTATGTTCCTCTGCAGGGTTATAATATTGATGCAAAACATGAACCAAAATGCACCAGCGTGAAAGCGGCCACGGGCCATCTTAGGACAAGCGTATTATGGGCGTCGCGGACAGGCCGAGTCACTTATACATAACACACCCTCAGAATGGGGCTACGCACAGACTTCAATGGTGGGGTAGCTTCAATATCAGCTGTCGGGGAGTTGTTTTTAATGGATGTTTTGTTGAAGATTACATTCACAAGTGATGCAATTTACTCATATGGTCTGCCGCTCGACAGAATGTCTGTATGCAGCCTCGCCGATGTCTAAAGCATAGTATTATTACCACAAGGTATCAGCACAAAGGCAAATAAAGCTGTAGATGGATGCAAGCCACAGGTTCCTCGACTTGGCAACTTACAAGCAGCAAATCCCAAGAAATGGCAGCACTCCAGTAAATAAGTGCAACTTTATTCACCCATAAGGGAGCCATACGTGTGAATAATGTTACACTTGTTCACGTTCATCCGCTTATTCTTTGGATTCGCTAGATGCAGAGCAGACCATAAGCTGCTGGTGCCAGTTTCCAGGAGCAGCCAGAAACCTTGTGAAACGAAGAAAACATGAAGTGCGTTGAAACTTCTGAGACAACCGCCCACAACTGGCCTTCTGGGCGGTGGTCTTCTCAAAGAAGATGGGTAAACGGTAAAGCAAATAAAATGCAACTACTCAACTCTAGGTAGCTTTGACCTGGAATCCAGTGAGGCTGGCATGGCTTGTTCTTTTTTCATAGCACAAGGTATAGATATGCTGATGTATGGTCCTTCCAGCAAAACTCTGGTGTAAATTCAGGTTAACATATTTAAAAGTGCTTTCTATATAAACTTAAAGAGTGCATGATACATGAATACTCTAGTGCCTTCTAAGATTCATAGCCTAATGGTGGCCGCTGACACGTCACACCTCCACACTGACACTCCTATTTCTCCTTAGACTCTGATCACTCACCAGGAAAGACGTGAACCCATTACCTCTATTCTATAGTCAACCGTTAATAGTTATGGGAAAACATTGGCGCACATCTCCATTGGATGGGGCCATGAGTTTTAATATTTACAGGGGTTATTACTAACTCAAAACCAATATCTATTTTCAATCGCTCAAAAGTTAGACAATCCATCCACTTGCTTTTTTATGCTCTAGACGCTTACTTTTTGTTCCTACTGAACTGTTGGCTGTGCACGTGCAATTCTTCCTCCACATCAAGTCTTCTCTTGGCTGGAGTTCTCATGCAGTTGCTCTCCTGCATTTCTCCAATTAGGAATCTAATAATTTTTCAGACACCTATGCACAGGACGGCTTCCAGGCTACTGTGCACCTCTGGGGCTATGCAATCATTTTACCGGCCTACAAACTTAAAGGGGTATTCCCATCTCACAAATGTAGTTTGTATAGTTAGATATAACCATACCAATATTATTACTAATAGAATGTATTTATATAAAATGTACTGTTTAGAAGATTTTCCTATTTGTATATCCATTGTCCCACACACATCAGTCAGGCCGTTGCCCCTGGTTACGGCTACCATGGCCATGTAGTAGTGGTGGTCGGCTTGCTCCTGTTCACGCCCGCTCTGAGGTAACTGCTGTATTGTGAACACACATTACATGAGCATGCGGAGACATCTTAGGGTTGTAGTATTTTTGTCTGTGCTTCCAAAACGCAGAGAAACGGATCCTGTTCCAAGATCAATTCATCTCTATGGAGCAGGATCCATTTATAAAGTCTGCGTTTTGGACGGATCCTGACCAGATGTGAAAGTACCCTAAGATGTGTCTCCTCATGCAATGTGCGTTCACAATACAGCAGTTACCTCAGAGCGGGTTTGAACAAGAGCAAGCCGGCCACCACTACTACATGGCCATGGTGACCGTAACCAGGGGCAACGGCCTGACTGATGCGTGTGGGGCAATGGAAATACAAATAGGAAAATCTTCTAGACGGTACATATTATATAAATACATTCTATTAGTAATATTATTGGTATCTAACTATACAAACTACATTTGTGAGATGGGAATACCCCTTTAACTTACGGGATGCTGCAAGTTCGGCTCTCAGGCACATAACTATCCATTTTGTGGTCTGCAACCCGCAGATCCACAAAATACAGATACCAGCCATCTGCACGCTTCATTTTTCTACTAGAAATGGCTATTCCTGTCCCCAAAATGGACACGAACAGGGTATGTTGACTTTTTTGCGGTCCTATAGAAATTAATGGGTCCACATGCTTGAGGCCTACAGGAATTATTTAATGAAGAACATGAAAATGAAACATCCGGCAGACAGCATGATATGGAGCAGACCAATTCATGGTTTTATATGAAATGATTCAGTAACCTGTAATTTATTCAATTATCTGCTCTTTCTGAGCTCAGGGGCCATTTGGGCAGTCATCAGTGACTGACCGCTCTGTATACACATTTTTACAGGGACAGCTGTCAGTCACGGAGTAGGACTGTCCAAATGGCCACTGAGATAGGAAAAAGCAGATAAATGAATAAGCTACATGTTACTGAATAACATCACATAAATCTATATATCAATCTGCCCCACTGCTCTATATAACTGCGGCCTGCAGACTGCACTGGATTTCAGATCTCCGGCATTGTGATCCAGCAGCCAGTACCAGCAGAGAACGGCCGGACACAATCCGCAGTGGTTTCTGTCCGGTTGATTCTCTGCATTTTTGCCGGATAGCGGCCAGGACTCCACTGCACCCCATTATAGGTTATGGGGCCGGTGAGCATCCAGGCTGTATCTGGCAGTTTTGGAGAATTCCGGCAGGCTGTTCTCTGCTGGAGATGTGAAACTAGCCTGACCCTAACTTCATGAAATTAAGCCATTTTCTTAAAGTCAGTGTAGACACCTGTTGCTTGGGCTATACGGTGACATGTGACAGAAGCAAGACGATGGTATACAGACTCCACATTTCCAATAGTGTCCTAGAGGTTGAGGATTATGAATTCTACAATGCAATCTTGTGACCTGTGCCATGCTGAAGTCCCCTGATACCATAAACCATGCAGCCGTATCTTAACTGCAAAGGAGGTCACCGAGGGATGTCTTACATATGAAAACCACGCATATGAAACAAGAACATGAAGTAGATAAGATCTCCTCCCGCTCAGGTTTCCGCGATTTTATATTAAAAGGAAAATACTTCAGTTTGAGGGATGAAATACATAAAATAGGAAAACTACCAGGAACTATTTTGTGTAAATGAAAAAAAATTAATTATCTCCCCTCTTTGCTCTTTGTTATCAGTGCTCGAAGTTACAACCCCAAAGTCTGCAAGTGTTCTACTGCGCCCCCATCATGTCCCTCCTCGTCTGTCATAGGTTTGCTGTATGGATCCAAGACACCATACACATCAGTGTATACACTGCCAAGCGAGTCCTGTATATACTGATTTGGAAGGAGATTTGGATCCACCACATAGATATGACAAAGCAAGACTTAGGAGCAGAGCTTCTTCTTAAACCTAAACGTGTCTCTACGATTAATATATAAGTGATTAAACAAATTGAACGTACAAACCAGAAGATCAACACAAAACCCTACTATTTTTGGTCTATTTACGGCAAAGCTTTAACCCTTCCCCCACCCACAAAAAAAAACACATACAACCCTAGCGCACGGTTAATTTCAATGATAGCAGAATGATGATTATGCAAACAAATCACATCTTATGCAGCCCGAACTCAATTACTATTGTAAAGACGACCATAAACTATCAGAAGACTTTATTCCCTCTGCTTTTCCAGGTGTCCTATAATGGACCTCACAGGCAGGTGATGGGACCTGCGGCAGTCCCAGCACAGTCATTTATCACATGGAAGGCCACTGTGACATACTAAATATCTGAAGGGGAAATATATGGATCCCCAGATCACCCCTACCATCCCACCCTCCCCAGGGGTAAACCAGACCTGAGGCAATCAGATGCCTAACAGGAGGGGCTTTGCTTCAAGCTTTAACCCCCTAACTGTTCTGCCCGAGTCCAGCTCGGACAGTGTGAAAAGTAGCTAACTGGAGGGTGGTGGGCTGCTTTAGATGGGGATATCTCCTCAATGGTATCAGCTAGAAACATGCAATTGGTCTTGTCTGAAAGCTGACCGTCCAGGCTTTCAGTCCAAGAAACAGAGGAGAAATCCCTGTTAGAAATCAAGTCGGGAATAATCGCGAAACCGGTTTTTACTTTCAATTTCAGCTGCATTCACAGCATCCCGATTTCTATCAGTGATATCTTTCTCTGTCCTGAACATATTGCTGTCATTTTGGTATTTTCTGAAAACTTAGAATGTCTGCTTTCAAACAAGACCAGTAGCAGCATCTAAAGCAGCCCTCGCCCTCTAGGTGGCTACTTTTCCCACTGCTGCAGCTCCACTCTGGCAAAACAGTTAGGGGGTTCATTGGCTCTGCGACACCCGCACCTCATTTCTCATGAGGAAAGCCCGGGGACAGGCTGACTGCGAAGAAAAATGCACCCCAACTAACACTACTAACACCCTGTTAACGTGAGCTCGGTCTTCAGCACTCAGGTATACTTTGCTACTATTTTTCAAAAAATAGGAGCCCTAACGCAAAACAAAAACGCATGTTAAGTAAATGTCACACAAAAAAAATAAAATTGTCATATAGTTGCTTTTAACCTTAAAGCTAATAGTAAGTGTATTACAGGACTCTAATGGTCAGAGTGTGACTGATACAAATGCATTGGGAACAGCGTGAAATGCTCCCCCGTCTACTCAAACCTTAGTTACCAGGCCTAACTGTAACATGCAACAAAGGGTAGCACTGCAAAAACCAAAAAGGATAAAATATTTCCAATGAACAAGATGCATATTTCCAATGAATTCTTGTGATCTTATTACAAATGGGTTTTACCGAGAACATCAAAACATAAAAGGCATTGGTAATGACAAAAGATGGAAGGTAATTGCCTCTATGTCCCCAAAAATTGATGTTAAATGTCAAATCTACAAGCAGAGATAACAAATGAAGAGTAGGCATTCTCAGTATAAGTAAATTGTTAAAGTAGTAACTCTTCTTGCAAGAATCTTAATGTGTTTTTTTTTACAGACCTGAGAGTCAGTAATGCACTGGGGCTGGTGAACAGGCAATACCAGGCCCCGCATAGTTTGGAAACAGTTAATGCAGGTTCCCACTCATTGTTTCACATGTTCAGTATCAAAGGCGCCTGGTACAAATTGCATAGCAGTGTGTGCAGACTATCACAATGAAGGACTTTCTTTCCTTTCTAGTAGTATATGTTGGGAACACTTGAAAAGTAGTTTACCAGCTTAAATTCATTGAGGCAGGCTGGACTGCAGAACCTCTTCCACTGGCCATCAACCATGAGTACATTGTCTCCAGCTCCTTTGCTTGGCAGGTATTCACCGCAATGCTCACAGCAATTCATGATCAAGCCGTTGGCCATCCTGTAGCGATTGAAGCAATGGTCGCTGCACAGCTTGTGTGTCATGTTTTTAAAGCTAACCTCATGACGAATCTGGAAGTATAAAAACCAGAGAAATAGAGTTAGCGTTTCACAAAAATCACAACCCGCAACAACAAAGCACCCAAGCTGCCTTCATTCTCTCGAATGGGAATTTATTACAGTTTATATTAGAAAACAGAAGCAACAAAAAGATACTTCAGAATATTTAATGGGTAAAATCCGGATGTATTAAATGCTGATTTTTCTGTATTGCGGCAGAAAATCCACAGCAAATGTGCAACATGTGAGCATACTCTTAGCGTGTCATACAGACGTGCTTATTTTACAAGGTCTTTTTAAAGGTTTATTCCCATCCAAGACAATGGGGGCATATCTCTAGGATATGCCCCCATTGTCTGATAGGTGCAGGCCCGCCTCTGGGACCCGCACCTATATCGAGAACAGAGCAGGGAAATGAACAAACAGCACACTGCGCATGCACAGCCGCCCTCCATTCATTTGTATGGGGCCAGCCAAAAATAGCCGAGCACTGGCTCGGGTATTTTCGGCAGCTCCATAGAAATGAATGGGAGCGGTGGCCGCGCATACGCTCCCATTAATTTCTATGGGAGCAGCGGGGAGCTGCACCTGGTGGTGGCCGGACCCCGGGGTCCTCCAGGAACAACGCTCCCTGCTCCGTTCTCGATGTAGGTGTGGGTCCTAGAGATGGGACCCGCACCTATCAGACAATGGGGGCATATCCTAGCGATATGCCCCCATTGTCTATGATGGGAATACCCCTTTAAAGAGCTTAGACCTGCTTCACTCTGTTAAGCTGGGGGCCATAAACAACTGATGTCTGTGCACAGATCCGACTCCTGTAGACTATAACGCTGGGCAGGAAGACGTAGCATGCAGCAATTTCTGTTTGGCGCTATGACATCTGGTGTCAGTGACGCGCCAAATGAAGAGGAACGATTCCACAGACAACTATTGGATCGTCTCTACCTTCAGTGTAGAAAGCGCCAGAGGGGAACGGAGCCAGATCTCCAGACAAAATGTGAAACAGGCCTTATTCTCAAGCCCATGTTTTTTCTCCTGTGTGCTATCCTTTTTCAAAAACAATCACAGACATATTCACAAATCCCCCTTTAACAAATCTTTGTCCCCAATCAGAAACTCACTTCAGGTCCTTTTCCTTTGGAGTGAGGGAGGAAAAAAAAAAAAAATTGCACACAAGATTTTTCATGAATCCAATTTTTTGCAGATAAATAAAACGGGCACGTTGATTTTTAGATCAGGTCCGATACAGACCGGAGATTTGAAGGAGTGCTATGTCACAAATAGGTCTTATACCATCGCTGGACTGTGATGGTGCTATACTCATCTACCCCAATCATAGACTAAGGGGCCATTCAGATGGACGTGTTTTTGTGGATCCGCAGAAACATGGATGCCGACCAGTGTGCGTGCCGCAATTTGCGGAACACACATGGCCGGCACCCCATACAAAATGCATATTCTTGTCCGCAAGTGCGGACAAGAATAGGACATGTTCTATATTTTTTCGCTGAGCTGCGGCTCTCTGCGATGTAATGCCGCCCATTGAAATGAATGGGGCCACATCTAATCCGCAAAATTTCAAAATAGATGCAGCCCCATTCACACTGTCGTGTGAATGGGGTCTAAAGGAAATGGCTAGCAGCATTCCTCCCCCTTCAAAAAAATAAGCATGAATTTTCAAGAATTTGCCGCACATTTAACATATTCGATTTTTTAAGATAATGAAAGAATGATATACCTCAGTTAATTTGCCGCAAATTGTACACCTTGACTTGTTTTGATTTTTGGCAGAGTTCTGCTTGTCCTCGTACAGTGATAGGCAGTAGGTACTGCAGAATTCCTGGAAAGATTCACTTGAATCTACTTGGGCAACAATTGTACCTTTCATTGTTGTTATATCTCTGAAAAACAAACGGAAAAGCATCTCAACGAGAAGATAGATACTAGTGAGGCGCCCAGGGCTAGCCTAATGTCAGAAGATCTTTCCTGCGGAAGAATTAAGCAATCACTGGATTATGTTATTGGAAGACATGCAGTTCTTTATGGCATTTATACCTGCAGGTTTGTGTGTAACAGCCTCACAGAAACGTTGTACCGGCCTGTATTAAGTTTGCCACAGTAATGGGGCAGCTGAGGGGAACATAAATTCTGAATTGTTATTCTGCTCTATTATCTAAAGTTTTCTTGCCAGGACAGACAAATTCAGGAAGAAGATGATCATTGTAGAATTGTTGATAAGGCAGTATCCTTATGTACATGGTTCATAATCTGCAGATAAGTCTTCATCCACAATTATGTAAAAGCCAAAGATCTAAACGGGTTTTCTGGGTTAAACATATTGATGTTATATCCTTAGGATAGGTCATCAATATCAGATTGGTGGGGGTTAAAGGGGTTGTCCCATCATAGACAATGGGGGCATATCGTCAGGATGTTCCCCCACCGCTGGGACCCGTACCTATATCGAAAATGGAGTGGGGAGCGCTGTGCCTGGAGCACCCGGGTTTCCCAGGGCCCGGCCACCACCAGGCGCTGCTCACCGCTGCTCCCAAAGAAATGAATGGGAGCACACCACGCATGTGCGGCCACCGCTCCCATTCATTTCTATGGAGTCGACGGAAAGCGGTCTGAGGTGGGATCCGCACCTATCAGACAATGGGGGCATATCCTACTGATCCTACCGTTATGCCCCCATTGTCTGATATGAGAATAACCCTTTAAGTAATTGTACTGACCTGGAGAAACATTCAAGTTTACCCACAAAGGGAACACCTTAAAAACTAAACCCATAAAACGGTCGGGAATTGAGTTTTTTTTTTCCAAATCCACCCATCTGGAATTTTCCAACTTCCCTCTAATGGGTAATATTAAACGGTGAAATTAGAAAGTGCTACTTATCCTTCAAAAAAACAAGCCCTCCTATGGCTATGTGAACAGAAAAATTAAAGCGTTATAGATCCGGGAACGCAGGAAGTAACAAAAAAAACAGAAAAATGCACGGGGGTACACCGCTTCATTTTAACTGCCATAAAATACACGTGTGTCTTTTTTGGCAACCTCAGCCTGTCTGACCTGTTTGGGTATATGGACAAGGTAGAGGGCCAGTCTACCACTCTGGACAGCCTATACAAGATGCAGAGTTGCTAGAAATAATGCTCTGGCAGGTTTGACACCGGAGGTTAACACCACAATTGCTATTCATTGAGAAGAGCGCCATGTAAGGCTAGGGCTACACATCTCACGGCCAGGTTCACCAAGCAGCAGGAAACTTATAGAAATGAATGGGATCGCCGCGGCAGATGCAAGAAATCCATCACGGCTGGACTTCTTGCGACTGTTGCGGCAATCCCATTAATTTCTATGGGATCCCCGCTACTCAGCGATCCTGGGCGAGTGTTGCCATGTAGCCGTAGCCCAATACTACATTTCCCAGATGTTACCAGCTGATCACCGGTTCAGCGTCATGCTGAGAGAAGGCTGTCCAGTTGGCACAACCCATTTAAGTAAAGCTTCGGCTCAGTCAGGGACAATGAAGTAGTCGGATGTATGTTCTGCGCTCTCTCCCTCTCTTCTATAAGGTTAAACAGCGGCTTACTTTTTGCACATAGTGCAGAGCTTCTTTGGAGCCGGTTTCTGTGTAAAGGATGATAAGCAAGTAGTGGAACAGAACAAATGAGTGGACCCTTTCCGCTGATATGCCGTCTGCCCTTTCTGAAGCGGCTTCTTGCAGTTTGCACAAGTGACTTTGACAGCTTTGGAAGGCTGCTGTGGTGGAGGAGGCTGCAAGACTTGTTTAGGAAGGGAGGCCACTGGTGACATGGTATCGACACCGGGCTGCTGATTCCGAGGAAACGATGCAGATTGCGATATCCAGGCATCTACAAGGAAGAAAGTAAAAAGACATGGGAGTCAGTTTTGATAGCACTCAGATTCCATTTTAAGTGCTGGTACTGCAGCTCCGACCCATTTAATTATATAGTGAGCTGCAGGCCCAGTCACATGGACATAGTTATCTTAGTTATTCCATGGCCCCTCAAATGCTAGTGAAGAAAACGCAACAAATCTGTTTTTTATTAACCACCTAACCGTTTTGCCAGTTAGGCCCCATTCAGACAACCGTATTATTGTGGGTCGGCAATACTACGGCTGCCGCCCAGCGTGTGTTCCGCGGCGCTGTGGAACACACGGTCGGGCGCCCCATTGAAAATGCCTATACTTGTCTGCTGTTGCGGACAAGTATAGCACATGCTTTATCTTTTCATCTGCCTGCTCCCATAGAGATGAATGGGGCCGCATCTATTCCGCAATATTGTCGTGTGAATGGGGCCTTAGTCCAACTCCAGCAAAAGTAGCTAACTGGAGGGGGGAGGGCTGCTTTAGATGCTGCTATCTCCTGAATGGTGGCAGATAGAAACCTGCATGGTCTTGTTTGAAGGCTGGAATTCCAAATACCAGAATGACAGCAATAAGTTCAGTACAGGGGAAGATATCAATGAAATCAGGATACTGTGAATGCAGCTGAAAGTGAAAGTAAAAACGTGTTTTACCCGCGATTATTCCCGACTTGATTTCAAACAGTGATTTCTCCTCTGTTTTTTGGACTTCAGCTGTCATGTTGGAATGTCAGCTTTCAAACAAGACCATGCAGGTTTCTATCTGCCACCATTCAGGAGATAGCAGTATCTAAACCAGCCCTCCCCCCTCCAGTTAGCTACTTTTCACACTGCCCGAGCTGGACTCCAGCAAACCAGTTAGGTGGTTAAAGGGGTTGTTTCACATCAGCAAAAGGAATTAATCATGTAGACACCAAGGCACTTATTAATGTATTGTGATTGTCCATATTGCTTCCTTTGCTGGCTGGATTTATATTCCATCACATTATACACTGCTCGTATCCAGTGGTTATGACCACCCTGCAATCCAGCAGCAGTGGTTGTGCTTGTATACTATAGGAAAAAGCGCTGGCCTCTGTGGTGGCCGGGACCATTGGAGCACCCATGCGCAGCAGCTCCCGTCCCAGCCACCTTGTATGTGCACTGTAGCGGTGGTAATCACCTCTGGAAACAAGCAGTATATAATGTGATGGAAAAATGAATCCAGCCAGCAAAGGATACAATATGGAGAATCACAATACATTAGTAAGTGCCTTGTTTTCACTTTCTCTACATGAAAAATGCCATTTGATGAAGTGAGACAACCCCTTTAACTGCATAGTTATGCTGCTGTTATGATTCATAAGTTTCTGCAAACACTAAACCTTCATTAGTCTTCGAGTGTGACAAACCAGACAGACTAAGAAGTAGGTAACAAGATTCTTCCCCCATGGGAATGAGGAATCAAGCAGGACCACTACCAAAAATATTACAAACTTTAATATTTTCCGTGGGACCACCCCTTAAGCTAATTTTTAAATAGCCAGAAAACCCCTAAAAATAGAAAGGCTTACATAGTTACTGCCCATGAGGATTCAGAACTGGAAATTCATTTTTGGTCAAAGTTACATTATAACATATAAGGACGATTTTTTATATACATGGGTTTGGCATGAAAGTCATGACCACATTTTCTATAGTAATGACTTGTCACTGAGTAAAAACAAACAGTCATGGAAGCAAGCTGGGCTATTCCATAAAGCATCGTTACACAGCAGGGATCAGCAACCTCCGGCACTCCAGCTGCTGTGAAACTACAATTCCCAGCATGCACACTTACTCTGCTGTTCTTGTAACACCCACAGAAGTGAAAGGAGGACTCTGGGAGTTGTAGTTTCAGAACAGCTGGAGCGCCGGAGGTTGCTGATCCCTGTTGTACAGAGTAAACTCATGCTATAGAGTGCACTGCTGGGAGCTCATAGCTCACCTTGTATTAGAGGCATTTTCCAGGTCCATAAACCAACCTTAATTACACATCACATGTCTGTAGAAGAAAGTTTGTAATCTCGGGAACCTGATCATGAGACGCCTGCTCTTCTGAGAAACTAGCTTCCATCAAGACACCCTCTTTACCAGGTTTCTGGCCTGGGCTATGGACAGGATGTCGCTTCCACTGTGGACGGGGCCAGAACGATTCCTGGAGTATGTGCAAACTCCTGAATAAACCTCATCTGTGCAATCACTGGGGAAAGCAATAGTTCTGTCCACACGCACAGTGCAAGCAAAGTCCTGTCTACAGTCCAGGCCAGAAATCTGGTAAAGGACGTAACGTCGGAAGAGGCCAGATTTTCACAAGAGGAGAGTCACAAGACTGGGTTCCCGAAAGGCTGAAAGTTTGGTATATGATAATCTTTGTTTTAAAAAGCATGTTAATTATAAGGTGGGTTTGTGGGACCACAGGATACCAGAAAAGCCCTTTAATAGGGATCTTTTTGATACTGATGGCCTACCTAGTTTGATGGTCACATCATACACTGCTCCTATCCAGGGTTAAGACCACCCTGTAATCCAGCAGCTGTGGTCAGGCTTGGACACTATAGAAAAAAAAAAGCACTGGTCTCTCTGGTGGCTGGGGCCGTGGGAATGTGCATATGTTGGTGCTTTTTCCTGTAGTGTGCAAGCACGGCCACCGCTGCTGGATTGCAGGGTGGTCGTAACCATGGAAACGAGCAGTGTATAATGTGATTGAAAAATGAATCCAGCCAGCCAACCGCTCTAAGATCCTCATCTACAGTAGCTTTTATCATGCATCGTCAACGTGACCACGGCTGGCCCTGAAGTCTTGCCCCTCTGAAAGCAGATGCACAGGACAGACGCTTCTCGAAGCTGAAGGAATCTATACTGCACCTATGCTTACGTTTCCTCCTTATCTCACATCAGCGCAGTACAGTTTCCTTCAGCCCGGGCAGCAATCATGGAATATGAGAGGAGCTGTAGGTGCAACTGCAACACCCTCATTGCACCATCATTCATATAAAATAAAATGGATCGAAGATAGACAGAAAAAAAAAAGCAGCATCAAAATCAACTGGCAAGTGCTCATCTGAAAAGTAGGTTAGATTAACATGTGACGACAGATTTCCTTTTAAAGCTTTGCTGTTTTTGCTAAAGATGTCTTCATCCTTATTACTCATTAATAGGAACCTTTCACTGTATGCAAAAATAAAGATACAGTGGAGCTGCAAACCGGTCATGGTCAAAGGTGACAGGATTGTATTAGCTAGTACATTCCCTTTAAGAGACACAAATATGGCCCTTTATTTTAGCTGCAGTAATGCAGGACTCCTACTATGCCCCATACTGAAAAGAATGGTAGAGTACCCTGCAAATAAAAAAACACAGGATATGGCAATTATTTCTTAATTCTAGATAAAACAAAAAATAAATCTGAATTTAGGCACTGACATTTGTAAGGGGTTTTTATGCATATGACTAACTTCTTTAAAGAGGACCTATCACCTCTCCTGACATGTCTGTTTTAATATCTTCATTAGAGTTGAGCAAACGTGCTCGTAACGAGCACTGTACTGCTCGGATCCCCTGCGCTTGAACGGCCGCAGCCATCCGAATCCGTCCTCCTCACCCGACGATCCGGATGGCTGCGGCCATTCAAGCGCAGGGGATCCGAGCAGTACAGTGCTTGTTACGAGCACGTTCACTCAACTCTAATCTTCATGTATCCCCCCATGTAATAATTCTGGAACATCTATTCTTATGTCTCTATGTTGTGCCATTCCTTTATTATTTGTACTAGAAGTTATGAATGAATTGCTAGCAGTCTGCACTAAGGGTACAGAGGGGAGGTAACAAGTTGGGGGTGTGCACCTGCACAGACTCACTCTATCCAATCACTGCTGTCATTGTCAAACTGTGCAGGGACACACCCCCAACTGGTTACCTCCCCTCTGTACCCTTACTGCAGACTGCTAGCAATTCATTCATAACTTCTAGTAGAAATAATAAAGGAATGGTACAACATACAGACATAAGAATAGATGCTCCAGAATTGTTATTACATGGGGAATACATGAAGCTATTAAAACAGACATGTCAGGAGCGATGACAGGTCCTCTTTAAGGCAAGTAATATGCATATTCATTAATGCAGGATATGCCAATGTTCTCAGAATCTGTAATTTTATCCTCATTTTAATTGCTTATTCACTCGTCTTTTAACACTAACCAGAAGTATGATGTGTTGTAGATTCGCCATTTTGAAAGACATCTCCACCAACGCTAATTCTTCCTGGATTATAAGGTCCTGTTGTAGACTTGGTCTGTGAGGTAAGTGGAGGCGGAAACGTCGGTACATGGCCACTAAAGTTAGCCGACTGCAATCCATTAGATACGTCTCCCATACCAGGATTCTGCAGGGATGTGACATGTGTGATCATCAGATTCATATCTCTACTCTCTGTAGTGTGATGGTGTCCATCGCTTACAGAGTTCAATCCAGAATCTAAAGTGGTGACGTTTGCTATCTGTATTTCAGAGTCAGGCTCAGTAGTAATACCAGAACTCATTAGGCCGGCACTTGGCTTGTTTCTTGAGAAGTTAGATGAAGATGGATAATCCACACCGATAGGTCTGTTGGAGTCCATAAGTCTGCGACTGGCATAAGTGGAAGCATTTTTGTCATGGACACGAGTGGGCTCAGGTTCTTCCTCATCATCAATGATGATTGTCTCACTTATTGCTCCTTTGCTAGTATCTAAATCCTTGCTGGAAGAGTGCGATTTCAAGTCTGCCCTGTGATTTTCTTTTGCCGTTGATGAAAATCCGGCACTTCTCGGCGGCGCGGGTGCTGCATTCTGAGGCACCTGCACAGGTTCAATGAAGACTACGTCATCGTCGTCGTCTACTACAACAGAGGTGGTCTGGAAGGTTTTGGAGGAAGCTGGGCCACCAAAAGCGTTGCCCACATTTTTTAGTCCTGTAGCCATTGCATGAGATGGAGAAACAGAATGTGTGTCAACGTTCAGCCCTTTTTAAAAGGACACATGTGCATTCCAGGTAACCTAGGACAGAAAAACAGTCATTATGTCACCGGGGAAAAAGGAGCAATTAATCCTTAAAGTGACCTAACTTATTGAAAACATCGGTGCCCCTACGTGTTCCAGCTCCGCTAGGCTGGTGTTACATGGCGGCATTACAACTCCATTCACTGTCATTACATAAAATGTTGCACAACTTTTCAGTGACAAGAAGTCATGCGACACATTTTGCTATATCCTTTTTGCAACATTTTTTTTTTTTGTAATGATGATCAATGGTTGTCACAATGCGAAATGCTGCGACGTGACAGTCGCCAAGAAATCCAACTGTCAAGACTGTCTCAGTTGCAGCATGTTGCTTTGTGGCACTACTACTATTAGGCTAGGGCTACACGGCGACATGTGTCGCGTGACACATAGTGCACAACTACACGACGACAGTTGTCGCGCGACATTGATGTCGCACCAAAGTCGCGCGACAATTTTTATAATGGAAGTCTATGGTGTCGCACTGCGACATGCGACACGCTGCGACTGCGACAGTCGCAGAAAAATCAATGGATTTTTTGCGACTGTCGTGTCGCAGTCGCAGCGCGACACCATAGACTTCCATTATAAAAATTGTCGCGCGACTTTGGTGCGACAAGAAGTCGCGCGACAACTGTCGTCGTGTAGCCCTAGCCTTAGAAAAACGTTGCGAGAAGTCGCGCAAGACAAGCAAAGCTCCTGCCCTCTCCCACTCGCTCTGCTAAAGCCTTGCATAGCACACTGGTACAGGGTCTCCAACACTGACCTTTTACCTCTGCTCCCGCCTGGCCTAGCTTTAGCTAAACCCCAGCTCTTAGAATGTCACCACTGAAGACCCCTTACATATAGGGTAGCCTGGCCAGCCAGACATTTCCCTGACAGTGCAGCATCACATGTAGGCTATTCAGATGAGTGCCTGACTCAGATGGGGGTCCGACACATTTGACCCCTCTCTAACACACCCATATGCCCTAATGCCCTTTATAGCGGGTTAGATCTTTTGATAAAAGGGTCAATGGCAGGAATAGCACCATCACAACCAAGAAGCTGGGGTAACAAGGAAAATAAGTCTGCTATTGCAGTCTGATCCCATTTATTTTATCCATAAAGGTGGCAAAAATGACTATATAAGTATTTATAACTACTCTTTGACAAAAAAAAAAGGCACAACACGGCACCCACAGAGGAGCACCGGACAACACGGCACCCACAGAGGAGCACCGGACAACACGGCACCCACAGAGGAGCACCGGACAACACGGCACCCACAGAGGAGCACCGGACAACACGGCACCCACAGAGGAGCACCGGACAACACGGCACGGCACCCACAGAGGAGCACCGGACAACAGGACCCACAGAGGAGCACCGGACAACACGGCACCACAGAGGAGCACCGGACAACACGGCACCCACAGAGGAGCACCGGACAACACGGCACCCACAGAGGAGCACCGGACAACACGGCACCCCACAGAGGAGCACCGGACACACGGACCACAGGAGCACGAAACGGCACCCACAGAGGAGCACCGGACAACACGGCACCCACAGAGGAGCACCGGACAACACGGCACCCACAGAGGAGCACCGGACAACACGGCACCCACAGAGGAGCACCGGACAACACGGCACCCACAGAGGAGCACCGGACAAGACAGCACCCACAGAGGAGCACCGGACAAGACAGCACCCACAGAGGAGCACCGGACAAGACAGCACCCACAGAGGAGCACCGGACAAGACAGCACCCACAGAGGAGCACCGGACAAGACAGCACCCACAGAGGAGCACCGGACAAGACAGCACCCACAGAGGAGCACCGGACAAGACAGCACCCACAGAGGAGCACCGGACAACACAGCACCCACAGAGGAGCACCGGACAACACAGCACCCACAGAGGAGCACCGGACAACACAGCACCCACAGAGGAGCACCGGGCCTTAGTGTACCATCATACGGCTTTACATGCTGTATTGTGTAGATGTCCTCCCCGAGAAGCACAATGGCAGCGGTAGAGAGTCTGAATGGAGTGGCTGTTGAGCGTACGCACTGCCGTCCCATTCAAAGTAATAGGACTGACCATACAGCTGAGTACGGTAGTCAGCTGTTTCTATGAGCTCTGCAGTCTTACGACCCACGAGGATCCCAGTTGCCAAACTCATATTGCGTACACTGATTATTTTTAAGTAATTCTATAGCATGTATTCTGCCCTGTGTTACTACTGCTCCATGCTACAATCAAAGTGATATAGGGCTCCAGAAAGCCACCAAAATGGCTGCAAATGAATATCATGAAATATTATCTGGCCTCTAAGCGTTCACACTTAGAAGAATCACTTGGGTGCCTTTGGCTCCTATCACCGAGCCCTGAGCAAAGAAGAGACAAACAACCTGCCGGCTGCTGCCGCTAAAGAGACCGCTGGGGCTTACTGCATACAGCGGTATTATTGAGTTCTATGTATGACGGCATGGAGTATGTGCCAACTGCGTCTCTAATGGTGGCTGCAGGGAGCCAGAACGTAGAGAGCAAGAAGGCAGTCACTTCTGTAAACCCTTCAGTTTTCATGTCATAATGTTAACGTGAAAAAAAAAAAAAAAAAAGGAGCTAATGGCTTCCAAGCCATTTTTAGAATATGGTAGATTTTTTTTTTTTTTTTTTTTTTTACATATACGAGGAGGGATCAATTTTACCTTTCCTCATTTACTACTTCCCTATTAAATTGGGTCTCCCATGATTAATGTAAAAAATGAAAATGAGACATCATATAATACAGAACAATCTCTTTCTAACACAGCTAGAACCAGCCCTGTACCTCACATGGATCCAGAGATCTCCTCATTCATTGCTCTGGTGGATTTATATCAAGCTGACAGCTCAGGAGGCGTGCCTCGGCTCTCCCTATCACAGCTCAGGAGGCGTGCCTCGGCTCTCCCTATCACAGCTCAGGAGGCGTGTCTCAGCTCGCCCTATCACAGCTCAGGAGGTGTGTCTCAGCTCTCCCTATCACAGCTCAGGAGGCGTGCCTCGGCTCTCCCTATCACAGCTCAGGAGGCGTGCCTCGGCTCTCCCTATCACAGCTCAGGAGGCAGTTGAAGGATGAAACTGAGCATGTGCGGCCATCTCAGGAAGCAGGACAAAGAAATAAGGAAAAGAACAAACAGCAGGTGGCGCTATACAGATACATTTTATTGAAAAACTCAGTGGCTATGCTAAATTTTTTTATTACATGCAATTACAAAAGAAATCAGATCCAGGGGCTGGTTTGAAAAATGTTGAATATTTTTCGTGGGAAAACCCCTTTAAGGCATTGGGAGGACAAAAGGATAATGTCACCAGAGCAGCTCGAGCATGACAGCACCACCCGGTCATTAGATTGGGAGAACAGCCTGCCGCAATTCACTGGATCCGGCACTGCCGCATGCAGACAGAATGCCCACTGTCCCCATTAAGTATAATTGGGTCCGGACAGAGATCCGGCTGCATTCCGGCAGACAACGTGGAGAATCGGCCGGACACAAACTGCTGCACGCTGTAGCTTGTGTCCGGCCGATTCCTGGCATCGTCTGCCAGAACAGCCTGCTGGAATTCAAGGGGTGAAACTAGCCTTAGCAGAATATGGTTAATTGATGGAGCAGCTTTTTACAGAAAGGGATTGTACAGTGGAAATGTTTTTTCACAACATTTTTTCTTTTCACCATACTAATTATGAGCTACTGAGTTGTACTTTATAGATAGTTGATTTCTTAAAAAAAAAAAAAAAAAAATGCATTGCAGTACCTGAGGGTGGTCAACATGTGCAGATTTATTAATCCAGTCCAAAAGGTTTAGGATCCATTCACACGATCGTATCCGTTTTGCTTTCCCTAACCCAAAACACTGATACCAGCCGTTTGTCCCCCGCATTTTGCAGTCACACACATTCCGCCCTCTGTTAGAAATGCCTATTCTTGTCTGCTAAACGGACATGAATAGGAGTTATTCTATCTTTTTAGCGGGGCTGCAGGAATGGCATCCGATTCCGCCAAAAATACGGTCGTGTGAATGGACCCTCAAATTGTAAATATAGGCAGGGGCTCAGGCTGGATGACAAATGTATAGACAATAGTCTAACTTTACATCAACTACTGGTTGACTTATTACGCGACAAGACGTTTTGGCCAAAATACTTACGCAAATGAAGCAGAGGGTCGTACAAAAGCCTTCAACCACCTAAGACCAATTTCACTCGAGTGTGTTCAGTCTGTGAAATACGCCCCATGTGACAGCAGCGTCTCCCAGACTGAACACTGCTCCTGTAACAAAGACTAAAAGCATTATCAGTATTTATAATCCTGTGTGTTCCTGTCCGACGTCAGCTGTAATGAACTGTGCTCACATAATGCATTCAGTACAGTCGAGGTCGGGCTGGAACAAATTATAATGCTGCAAATTCATGCCACAGGAGGAAAGTCCGTGAAATACTGCTGTCATATGGAGCTTATTTTACAGCCTGAATACGCTCATGTCCTGTCATGTCCAGGCCAATTCAGGTTTGAGGGCTTACTTTTTGCAGTTGTATCTTTTCCATCACAGATTCTGCCAAAAATGTAGGACAAAAAGACTGCATGGACACATGAAGGGAATTCAAATAGTCCCCATTATAGTCAAAGGAGTCTATTACTACAGCTCTGTTCATCTCAGTTATTTGCCACATCCAAAACGTCTGCTATTTTTGTTGCTCTGCTCCTCTAAAATGGAGCACAACAAAAATAACCAGCGTAGATGCTAATACAGCCAACCGTTCTAGAATTGTAACGTCTGCTCCATTGTCTCTGTAGGAGATAAGCCACCGCCATGAATCTTTGCAGGGTCTTCAGGCGCCCACACCTTTAGTAGATGTTGGCCAGCAGGACAGTATGGCTTTGATGCCGGCTCTGCGTCCCTGTGCTCCCCAATGCCGATAGCACAGGCTGTGAGACCACACAGCTTACCGCCCTGGTTAACTACTGCCTCACTGGCATGTGGGGACCCAGCTAAAAACGGGAACCAGGGGTGCGAGAGGCGCCAAGGGAAAGAGGTCACCAGTTTTATGGCGTCCTCACTAACAGCAGTGTTAACTAGTGACAGATCCCCTTAGCCACATGCTGGGTTACTTTATTTAATTGCCGAAGCCAGTTTTACTAAAATCTTACAGAACCAGGACATGCAGATGAGTACTGATGATATTCATGAGCTTGCGCCTCTCCCCGCCCAATTGATGCCCATTTCAGCTGGAAAAAATGGTCAGCTCATGAATATCAGGACTCATTAGCATGCGCTGGGGTTGTTAGGGTTGAAAAATTAGACAAGTATAAAACTGGTGACAAACTCTCTTTAAAGCATACTTTAAAGTCAAAAAATAAAAATTTGCATAATGCCTGTGCTTTTTTGTACAATCAGAACTGTGAAGGATCTGGTGTTTTTTTCTGGACTTCCCTAATGTCTTTCAGCCGCACAGCTAGATGCATTCCACTCAGAAGCATGGGGGGGGGGGGGGGGGGGTGTTCTTCCTTCTCTGGAATTTGCCAGCACTATACTGCTGCAACATCCTTACTCATCCCACTATGTTTTCAGCTCCGGAGTTCACAGAACAGATGAGGGGGGGAATCACGCTTACAGAACACCAGGTACTCAGAAGCATGTCCTATACTTGTCCGCACGCACAAGTATAGGCGTTTTGAATGAGGGCCACCCGGCGTGTGTTCTGAGCGTGCGGAACACATGCCGGGCGGACCCCATATTATTGCGGCCGTCTGAATGGGGCCTAAAGGTGACTGCTCATGGTGCGGCCTGCATGCAGACTGCTACCAGATGCCGGGCATCACCCACACCACAGCAAGTACAGGGGTAGTACAGCAATTGGCAGCATGCAGTTTTCACGACCAAGCAGCCCTGTCTGTGTGATCCCTGAAAGTCATTAACATCTGTTGACTGGGTGTTGAATACTTTTGCACGGCACTGCGTAACGGCATACCAGGGGGTATCAAGTGTCTGGAGTATGTATGGCCTAGCTTTGCATACTCCAGTCTCCTTCAAACACACAAGTGGGTTACTTTTGTCCTATGAAGACGTGTCTAAATGCCGCTTTACTCTGCTCAATTCAGCGGGCGACTTTCGGGAGGGAATCGTTCCTTCCCGGCAACAGCCTGCTCAGCAGTGAAGGAGACCACTGCAATAAAATGCAGCAATCTCCTCCACAGTATGGGGAGCAGTGATCGCTAATGCCACTGCTTCGTTTGCCAGCAGCAGAGGCTGTTTACACAACACGATCAGCCACCGGCAAATGACGATTTAGGTGAACGCACAAACAAGAATATTACTGGACAAAAAAAGCATTTCTCTTGTTCATCAGGTATTCGGCAGCACCTTTACACTGCCAGATAATCGCTATCTAGTGTTCCTATGAATGATTGTTAGCGACTATCTGCCTGATGCTCGGCCCGTGTAAAGGGGCCATAAGACCTCGAAACATAGCCATGGCTGTGTTCATGAAGCTTAAAGGGGTTTTCAAAGACTTTAGAACTGATGACCTATCCTCTGGAAAGAACATCAGTATCTAATCAGTGGTGGTCTGACACCCAGGACCCCCGCTGATCAATGGCACTTGCAGTAGTGCCATGGCCTTCTCTCAATCTTCCCTAGGCCGGTGACGAGGATAGCCCATCAGTTCTATAACCCTTTTAACTTCGGAAAACAAGACTGAGCCCTTACAATCCTTGCACACTGCTGCAGAATCTATGTTGGCCACCAAGTTACCATTCTGTAAATGCATACGTAGTCTAAGACAGGGCTGAGCAAACCCTGGTCTCCATGGCGACTAGAGAAATCAGCCCTTGCAAGAGAGTCTCCCTCTGAGACCTATGCGCTTTCAGCAGCTGGGTGCTTCCATCCACCGTCACATAAAAGCATCAGGCGCCATCTGTTCTGGCAGAGGTAGTCACCGAGCTGTCCTGCCAGGTAGGACACACTGATGACTAATATGTCACTACCTGGAGGTAAGCTCTACGTGAGATCGTGACAGCAAGCTCTTTGTACCAGCCAGGAATACAAGCACATGTAGCTTCTAGCCAGTAGAGGGCGCCTCACATCAGAGAGCAGGAAGGGGCAGTAGGACAAGAACAGTCAGTGACCACCGTGTGGGATGGACAGAAAACAACCACTACGAGGTACGATACTCTCCATGTGCACCCTATAGTGCAGCTAAATGCCTCCTAATCTGTCCTAAATACAGCATCTACACCAATAGCTGTCCCTTCTCTCTTTGCTCAAAGGAAGGCTCCGACACAGGCTCAACCCATACCCAAAATAACCCCTTCAAATAAAAGCAAATTAAAACAGATCAGGTTTTTTTTCCGGTTTTCTGTTCATTGAAGTGAACTCGGCCTAAGCTATGCATTACATCACTATTTCTGGCCATTTTTTGGATGTCTTCCTCCTCTGCACGCTCCAGCTCTAGCCTTCAGTTTTCCCTATGTGGTGGAGACCAGCTGTAATGATGTCTCCCATACACTGCAAATTGGGAAGTGCTGTAGCGACCCGCATCAAACCACCGCAGGGAAAGATTGGCCGTGGTCAGAGGTCGAGCTCTATTTTTTTTTTTTCAAATAGTAAAAATATTCCTCTTACCCTTTAGGAGGAGTATTTTAGCCAACGAGGACTATGAAAGTTGCAGTAATCCAAACAATACATAGGCCTACATAATGTTCAGGGTTCCTTCACATCTGTGTTAGAGGCGCCACAGATTCTGTGACAAAAAAGCCTTGCATGCAGGACTTTTTCTGGTATAAAAAAAAAAAAAAAAAAAAGACAAGATCTAGAATGGACTCCATTATAGTGAAAGAAAGAGTCCTGTACAGGCATCTATGGTGCTTGCACAGGCATCCTTTTGACCTCTGGCCGTGAGGTGCCACTTCACTTGGCCACATGACACACTGGTAACACGTAACAACCACTCATAGGCTGTGGCAGTCACGTGACCCATGGTAAACAGGATGTCTACTAAGGTAGCTATGGGACCAGCAGCGCAGAAGGAGGGAGCGATGGAGTCAGAAGTGGAGATCAGGTCGTAACCATGAATATGAGCGGTGTATAAAGAGATCTATCTGCTCTCTCCCTGGATTCCTTCAGATAAAACATTAACCCCTTCAGCCAGAACACACTGAGGGCTCAAGGCTTTATAACAAACAGTAGCTGCAGCAGTGAGAGGAGACAAATGCTGGGCAAGGAGCTATAGAGGAATTGTACAAGAACAGGTAGGGAGAATTTCCTGTGTGTATCAGCAGTGTCATTGTACAGCTGGGACTTGTAGTCCTACACATACAACATGCTGCTGAGTATCCCAGCAGGCAGACATGTCACTCAGCACTTGTATTCACTGCCTTTGCAGAGAAGGGGGGAGGGGCTTAGATTGTTATTACTGCATGTAAACAAAGGCCAGAAGAGAACCAGGGAAATGAGGAAATAGATTTTTTTTGCCTAAAACTTGCTGAACTTAGTTATATATTGCTGCCCATCAGATTTACAGTGCTATTTTTTTTTCATAACTTGGACAACCCCTTTAACTTCCTGTACATGATAAATCCTCTGGATAGGTCATCAGTATCTGATTGTGGGGGTCTGACATCTAGGACACGGGTTTGAGAAGGCAATAGCCCTCCTGTGAACACAGTGGCCTTCTCACAGCCACAGTGCTGTCCGGAGCAGGAGAGGTAAGTGGATTTTTTATTTTATTTGCTCTGTGGCGTGGGGGGCTGATCTGAGGTCTTATTAACATTGGGGGTCTGATTGCTGGACTGATCTGAGGTTAAATGAAAACATTTTTTTCTTGTTCTACTCCTCTAAAACCTAGGGGCATCTTATAGGGTGAAAAATACCACATATAAAGAACATTATTCTGCAAATAAATTATACAAGTGTATCTCCAGAGTCATCATTGAACATTGCACTGCGCCTATTAAAAGCACCGCATAATGGGTACTCTGATAACTAAATGTTATGCCCTAGCCAGTGGACAAGGGGATAACTAAGTGATCAGTGGGGGGTCCAGCCGCTAGAACCCCCACCAGTCCCGAGAACAGGGGTAATCCAACCCCATCGTGATGGAGTGGTATGTCAGGCAGGTGCCCTACTGCTTCATTCACTTTCTAGGGGATTGCCAGAGATAGCTGAGCACAGAAGTCTAAAGAGCTGAACAGAAGTGGCCCCTCAAGTCACAATATTAAAGGGGCTTTCTGAAAGTCATACTATTGAAGTCCTATTCTCATGAATGGTCATAATTATCCAATCAGTGAGTGTCTGGGAACCAGCACCTGCATCAAATCAGCTGTTCCCGGCATTCCCATTTATGAATTGGACCCTGAGCTGCAGTAACTTGGCATGGCCACTACACGTTATATGGCGCTGTGCTAGTTGTGATGCCGGAGGCTGCTGATTGGTAAGTGTGAGATGTTGGACCCTCAAACAGATAATGATGACCTATCCTGAAGTCATCAGTATTAGGGGCTCAGAAAAGCCTCTCTTGCAAGTGCTACATTCTCTTCACCATCAACACTGCAGCAGCGGAGCCGTGTAATGACAGCGGCTCCATCCCATTCACTTGAAAGCCTTTAAAGGGGTTATTCAAAACTATATAAGGCCTCAGAGTGAACATACCACCAATAACTGACCGCAGCAGTGATCTGCTTCCTTTGGATCAATTATATACAGTTATTTAATTTTTTTTAGGTGGATAGATTTGTAAGCAAAAAAATAAAAAAATAGATTTTCCTTTCCCAAATCACTTTTTAGGGGACTTGGAAACGCATGTTCTGATTCCCCACATAATACACTGAAAATACTTTTGTACTCTAAAACTAATATGCCTACTAGGTGCTGCCAAAGGCAGGGTCTAATAGGTATTAGTACATGGCAAGCCTGGATGACACTGCGCTCCCTCGCCGAGACGTCACGCTCAGCGGCAGCTGGGGTCCTCACCACCTTTCTCTATTGCTGTGTCTACAGGTCAGAAAACCGCATAGGTGCCTCCTGCTCCAGTCCTGGTGATCCTGTGATTCAGGTAACTGCGCAAGTTACTGTATCATAGCAGATCAGTTCTGCAATTAGGCTTAACAGCCTTGTTTAAACCTAAAATGTCAGCCCCAGTTACAGCAGAAACCAATAAAAAAAAAAATGTTTTAATAAAATTAATAATGTCCCCCTCAAAAGGTCACGTAGTGACCTTATGGGGGTACAATGCACGAAAAAGAAAATAAGAGTCCACATTGCAGCTTCTAGCCCCGCACCTAGTGACTTATATATAACACATATCAAGATGGTGTTAATAGAAAGGGGACCTCATATAAAAACACTTTAGTTGTACTTTGTGCTATAAAAAAAAAAAAAAAAAATTTGAAAAAAAAACATAAAAAAAGACAATTAAGGCATTTTTAGCATTTCAGGGTATTAAAAACAAAAAAAACTAAAAAAAAAAAAAATAAGGGTCCAAAGTATAAACAAAAAAAAATGCAAAAAATTTAAAAAACAAACAGGAATAAGGCTCAAGTACCGCAGCTGATGTTCCTATTCAAATGAATGGGAGCTGAGCTGCAGTACCTGAGAACGGCCACTACACAGTGCACGGAGCTGTGGTGCTCCGATCAATACAACGAGGCAGATCCATAAAAACTGCTCAATCACAGCACAGCTTTCATCTTACCAAAGAAGAAAAGAAACATTAGCCCTGACTGGTTGCTATGGGCAACAAAGGGTTTTTTTCTTTTTGACAGTTTTGACTAAACGAGGCTCATTGTTAACTTCCAGGACCTGCGGCTCCTGCTAATGGTGGGGGTCGGGCCTGCTCTGGTCTCATATTGAGGACCTATGTTCTGGTTAAGTCATCAGTTTGCTACTGGAAAACCTCTTTAGGGTACATTCATATAACCGTGAAAAAAACATGGCTGTTAAAAACAGCAAAACGGTTTGTTTTTAACAGTCACTCATCACTTGATGCCTTTCTGAGAAACGGTCCCTTTCTAAGGTATGGGGGCTGTCAGTCCGTGAAAACAGACAAAACAGTACATGTCATTTTTTGTGGCCATTATCCACAGGCAGTTAAAAAAAAACAAAAAAAAAAAAAACGTGGGTAGGTACAAGTTATCCCCTATCCACAGTATAAGGGGAAAAATGAGATCAGTGGGGGGTCCTACTGCTGGAACCCGCCCTCCACCAATAGCAAGGCCCCTTACTGCGCCCTTAATATGACTGGAGGGGCCAGTCGCACATGCGAGCAACCGCTCCATTATTTTCTATGGTAATTCCGGAGATAAGTGAATGCTGTGCACGACCATCTCCAGAACTCCCATAGAAATTAATGGAGCGCCCATGCACACGTGCGACCAGCCGCTCTGATCATTTTAGGGGGGCAGCAAAGGGCCTCAGGATGTATGGGGCCCTGCAATCCTGTCCAATAGTAAGATAACAGAAACCGAACTGACACCAGGAGTCAGTGAGGTCTGTCAGGCGCCACTTGCGTCCCCCATGCTGGATCCAGCACTTTCATCGCTCTGCTCCTGTGACGGCCCATGGTGGAAATCGCCAGTGGAGATGTGAGCAGCAGCACGGACACGGGTCCTCATTTATCATAAACACGCGCTGGTTTTCCGTCATGAAAAAGTCACAAACTGCGTGTTTGCGCCTTTTTTCTACACCACATACGCAAACATTTCTTGCAGGTTGGGTTTCTCCGCTGCCTTAGCCACTCCCCCAAAAAGGGGTTGGGGCAAGGACAGGGAGGAGGCGGGGCATCCATCTTTTACGCCAGTTGCCTGCTGTAAAAGATCTACGGCAGATGCTGCTCCTAATCTATGATGGGGCGTACGCCACCAGCCTATGATAAACCTGCCCCTATGACTTTCTGTACAGAATGCAAACCATCGATAAGAGTGAACGCAAGGGGCAAAGCGGCTTAACTGGCAGTAAAAGGCTCAAGCAATGTCGGCAGTATTACATAAACTTATTAAACACACAAGGATATGAGGCCCCTGATACAGCAACACGGCCTCAAAACTAAGGCTACATTCACATCTGCATTTTTCTTTCCGGTATGGAGGTCTGTTACAGGATCTCAAAACCGGAGGAAAACACACCAGTATGCTCCATTCAGTTTGTTTGGGTTCCAATGGCAGACACAAAAAAAAAACACTGCAAGAAGCATTTTTGCGTGTGTCCTGGCAGACGGTAAGTCAATGGGCGCCGGATCCGTTCAGAACGGATGCAGCCGACTGTATTATAATGGAAGTGTTTTTGCTGATCCCTCCAGCAGAACCGCTGAAGTGAAAGTAGCCTAAGGGCTGAATTCACCACCAGACCCCATAGACCATAATGGGATCCATCCGCTATCCCCCAATGTCGTGTTGCAGGCATTTTTACTCCGGCGGAAAGCGGCAGCCGGATCCCATTATATTCTGCAGGGTCCAGTAGTGAACTGCAGCATCCGGTTTTACTGCAAATGTGAACATAGCCTAACCAGCGTGCCACAGGAGCAAGCAGAACATATCCGCTCCACTGCAGCACAAAGTACTTCAGCACTCCAAATGCTCAACAGCTCAGAAATCTGCAGAGCTGGTGGACAAGACCCTCTCCACCATAAAGAACGGCTTAGTCACAATCATAAGGCCGGTTCCATCATTACACATATACAGACTGGATCCAAAACCACAGACCAGGAGCTAAATCCTTCCATTATACCAGATCTCTGTGTAGACTCCACTTCTGGTTTTGAAAAATCACTGTCCAAATACTGACTGTGTGAACGCAGCCTAATGCAGTCCTGCAGAAAGCCCGCGGCTCACCATTCACATGCAGCAGTTCGACAAACAACCGTCATTACTTCTGCATAGGACAGCCACCAGTACAACTTTTTGGAAACTGCTCAATCCTGACGGTAACGGGTACTTGCAGAGGGCACACAGCATCCTTTATTATATAGTACTACGCTGCGGAACGCGTTGGTACTTTACGGGTAAAACTATACCATTCAACAATCAATAGGTACCAAATCAGCAGTGTTAGTTTCCTGGAATGGAAAGGGTTAAACCAGGAGCACAGCCAAAAGAGGGGGGGGGCTTTGCCATGCTTAAATGAGACCGACATGCTCCCAGTGTGGCTTCAGTTTCAGGCAGAAAGGCACCGTGGTAATGAGGCAGATGCTAAGCATTTGCATTCTACCCCCTTGCGCTGCCTTGTGAGACATCTAGCGGCCGGAGCCGGTACCGCACTCAGCTCTGCGCTCGCTGCCCCCTCCCACAAACCAGCCTCGCTGCCATGATGTTCCAATCGCCACACTCACTGAGCAGACAAGGATTTCCCTCACACAATACAACAGGCTGCAAATGTGAGTCGGGCCTAGTGAGCAAAGCGGCTGCACTACTGCGGCGCAAGCGCGGCCTGCCCGGGCCTCACAGCAGATAGATGTAAAAGAATAGTTAATACATACGTATACTCCCCCTCATGTATAAGTGGTATCGCCCGAGGAGCACTACAGCTGCTTCTGTACATACCATTAACCTATTTGAAAGGGGGGGGGGCACAGCGCCGGGGCCACATACCGCAGCCTGCCTCCCTCCATATCCCCAGGGCCCCACACAGTAGGAAGGAACACAGGGAGCGTTACCGCAGCGGTTCCCACATCCCGTCCCTTTGTATGAAGAGACTGGCGGGACAGATGAGGAGGGGGGGGGATTTGCCCTGTGGGAATGTTTCTACCCCAGCGCTGTTACTCCCACTCCGCTCTGCCGGTGGCGCTGCCTCCCCGTCCGCCATTAGCCACAGCAGGCGAACAATACAGAGAGCAGGCAGCCCCGGCACACCCCGAGGTGACCCGACCACGGCAGGAGCGCCCCACAGTACCACACAATAACGCCCGGCGGGCACATCAGGCATCTCCTCCCGTCATAACACGGTCGAGAGGCGGCGCCATTCCCGAGCAACAACCACAGATTAATACCCGCCACACACAAGACCAGGGTGGGGGTAATAATATCTATACCCCCGCCAGGTGGCGTGAGAGAGCGCCTCCACACGCGGGGGTAAAAGCAGGTCGAACAACGTAGATGCTTTCTTCCGCTACATGCTCCACTATCGTCCGTCCACTTACCGGTCGCTAGAGATAACAGAGAGAACAGGCCCCAACCGCAGTTTTCCCTCACAGCGATCCTTCCCCCGTAACCCAACTCTCCCGTCCAGTCCCGGAGCATAAGGGGGGCGGAGTCAAAGAGCAGCAAAGTGGAGAAGGCGCGGCCTGAGCTACCGACTGTTCCGCCCCCTTAACTACTCCGATTGGCCGAGCCCGTTCAGCTCCAGAGTAAAGGAGGGCGGAGCTGATTGGTAGAGAAAGCCGTCAATCGGCCGAAGGTTTTCCCGCCTCCTCCTCTAATGCAAGGGTGAAGGGCGGTCCTTCGACTAACTTGATGAAGGCGAAGCACCGCCCATGCGTTGCAGTTAGTCTGTGAGAAGGTGGGGGGAGGGTCAAACGAGGAATTGAACCAGTTATTAGCCTGGCGCTGTACGGGCGAAGCGGCTGTTTCCATCTCATATTGACGGCAGTATACGGGGGGAGGGGCTTAGCCTGGGGGCGGGCGCGTTACGGAGCTATGCTGCAAGCTGCGCTATGGTAATGGCGAGAGGCTGCTCCGTCTCGCCATAGAGTCTTTCACACCCTTTCGGTGCCGGAAGAGCGAGCGGCGGGCAGCATTTCTCCGCTAGTAACAAAGATGAGCGCACTTAGCATGCGCAAAATTGTCAATTAGCCGCGGAATTAAAAGATAACGCAGCGTGTGGAAAGCGCCCAATAGGTCTACACTGTAATGTAAACACGGAGGTCGCGTTTTACGTGTGTAAATCGTGTACTCTTGGTTTCATCAGGACGGTGACGAACGTGGGCTGTATGGCGGCTGCAGTGGCGCACACAAGCCTCTCAGGCACAGGACTGTGTGTCCCACCCCTCCCCCAGCGGCCACGCTTCACCTCACACCTCCTGGTGCTGCACAAGCGAACCGCCCGCCTCCCCGCTCCAATACGCAGCCGACTATAGCGCGGTGTAAATATTAGCCCAGTGAGACACCCCTCCCCCACACCATGTCATTAGTGGCTTCCACCACGTCCCGTCCTTGGCTGTCAGCGCAGCGCCGTCCACCATTTTGTCACTGGGGGAGGCACACGACGTGACGGACGTGCCATGGACTAGAACAGAAATATGAGAGTTTTTTTCCAGTCAGGTTAGGGCGTGTCTTCCGTCAATAGACAAGTGGTAGCTGAGGAGCCGTAAAATAAAGAGTAACGCATGACAGGCGGGGAGGAGAGCGCTGTCGTCTCTCACAGGCAGAAAACAAAATGGCGGACGCGCGGGCTCCACGTCTCAGCCTCGCAGCCACGCTGTGGAAAAGTTTCATTTGACGATCTCTTGAAAACCGTGCAGAGAACATGCCCTCTGGTGGCAATGGTAGACCGTTCAGACAACGTGTTTAGTCGTGCAATGATTTTTTTAGCTGCGGTAATTTTTTTTCAGGGACTTTAACCAATAGGTGGCGATGTTTCTCCATTTTGTACTTTGTGTTAGGACAAGTGATGGAAGTAGAGAAAGTAGCCCTCTGAGTCACTAATTGAATTGTTGTAAAGTTATTTGTGTAGGAAATCTCAACTTTTGGCTGCTTCCAATTTTAATTTTTTATTATTTTATTTGCATGTAAAAACTGCCATTTTTAGTGGGTGGGTTTGTTTTTTTCAGTCACACAATGTTTTACTTGCATTATTTTCAGACTTTTTTCCTATAGGGTAGTTTATGGTAAAACGGTGGGGAAAAAAAGTATGCTGTGATTATGGAAAAACGAAGCGAAGGAGCAAAAAAAAAAGCCAGTTAGAGAAAACACTTTTTTCTTAGGGCGTTTTCTAGTTTCCTTCAGGCAACTCGTAACGTTTGGCTGCAGCGATTTAAAAAAAAATCAAACCAAGCACCCTTAAAGGGTTTGTCCGACACTAACCAATGCTCCCCCGTATGGCCGGGACCCTGATTCTACTTACCTGGCTCCCTGCGTCACCCGCCATGCTAAGGAGGCTCGTACCCGCCTGCCATTGGCTGTCCAGCACTGGTTCGGCTATTTCAGTCTGCCCCATAGAAATGAATGGGAGCGGTGGCCGCGCAAACACTGTGTGCTCCCTGTGGTAGTGGCTGGACTGGAGTCCTCCAGCCACCACTTTCCCCACTCCGTTCTCGATATAGGTGTGGGACACATTGGCGGGACCTGCACCTATCAGACGACATGCCCCCATTTTCTCGGGAAGACCCCTTTAAGATGCCTTCTTAAACAAACTTTTTTTGCTCACTAAAAACATCATAGAAACAACTTTCATTTTTCTCTCATACCACCTGCAGTTTTATGGTGTTTTTAGCCGCACAACCCCTCTAACAAAAACACTCCAGTTGCTGTGAAACCATAACTCCCAGCGTGCTACATGCTTGGCTGTTCTTCTAACTCTATTATGGGAGTTGTAGTTTCAGAACAGCTGGAGTGCCGAAGGTTGCTGATTCCTGCCACAGACTCTTAGCTAACGTCTGGAGCTGGCGTTTTTACCACAAAAATGCACCAAAAACTGTAGGGCAAAAAAACATCACTAAAACCATGAAAGTGCACAAAACCACCATTATAAACCTATGTGTGAACCCACCCTAAAGGCGGTTTCCTATTTATCACCTATTCACACTGATCAGAAGAACAGGGCGCCCTGAGTCCATCTTGTGAGCAGTAGTCACACGCAGGACCACTTCCGTAGAACTGTACAGTACAGTGCCCGGCTGTCTCTATTAGTCCCATAGGCAGTGGCATGGTGGTCATGAATTCACACACAGGACCCTTCCCAGCAGTCGGACTACCAGCCATCATACATGTTATTGGTTATATATGCCATTGTGTGTATGTTTCTTTATATGTAAAACTTGGAAACCTGTATTGAGCAATCTGAGATGAAGTTTCCTTTAGATTTTAAGGGTTTTCTTTCTAATACACAGATTGACAAAAAAATAACACATCCAGATAGAAATGTCGGATTGCTACAAAAGCTGGCATGCAGTTACATCTCAGGCAGATATGTAAATGATTAAGGTGATCTTATTAGAGAGTGAGCCTTGCCGCAAGAGGGCGTAAAAGTACTTCCCCTGCTGCCCTATAAAAAAGCTCTCAGAGACTACTTTTGGGTAGTATACCTCAAGGTGAGAGATTGTTGGCTGCTAGATGTGTGCTCTACGACATGCTCAAAGACATTTTGTCCAGTTGACAAACTTTGAGAGGTGGCCCGTCAATGGACTAAGAAAAGCAGGAGGGTAGTTTCGACAAATTGCTCACTATCTAGGCCGTTCTGACCTACCGTATTTTTCGCCCTATAAGACGCACTTTTTTTCCCCCAAAAGTAGGGGGGAAAATGTGGTGCGTCTTATAGGGCGAATACAAGTGAGCGCTTCCATAAGGAAGCGCTCACTTGTACGTAGGGACCCCCATCAGACCTCAGATCAGCCCACCCAGCCACTTAAAGACCATTCTTACCTGTTCTGCGCTGCCGCTGCCCTCCGGTCCCACGCTCTGTGCTCCTCTCTCTTCCCTGCCGGCATGCACTATGACCTGATGCTGCAGCGTCACGTCATAGTGCGCGCCGGCAGGGAAGAGAGCAGAGCGTGGGACCGGAGGGCAGCGGCAGCGCAGAACAGGTAAGAATGGTCTTTAAGTGGCTGGGTGGGCTGATCTGAGGTCTGATAGGGGCACAAGACGCTGATCTGAGTATCATGCCAAAAGGGTGTAATGAGCGGGCACCCCCACCATATGTGAGACAATGAGCCTGTATGGGCCTCGCATCTCCAGAAAACATTAGTATGTGATAGGTTGTGTGTGAATAGGAATTCTGGTGTTTTGTACCAACGTGTGAGTAGCTTATGGTGATTTTCTTGTAACCTTACACACGGCGAGAACCCATGAGCTGATTGTAGTATGTTCTGAACTTCTAAATCTGTCAGGGAGATGCCTAGTTCCTTCTCCCAAGAGGATATGAACACCGACCTGGATAGGGCTTTAGGGGTATGAAGAAGAGTGTACAGCTTCCCTATTTTTCTGGGTAATGGTAGACCTGAAGATAGAGCAGCCTCCAAGGGGGTAAGTTGCCTTCCCAGAGTATAAGTCTGAAGGAAACTTGTGGCAATTTTCTAAAATGCACATGATGTAATGTCGTTAGTTGATACGGATTAAGTAGTTCTTGTAAGTGCTGTGGTGAAGGGATCTCATTTTTGGGGAATAAGTCTGATATGGTAATGGAGTCCAGTTTTCTCCAAAAGTCGTTGTAAGGAGACGTAATTTTTGTCATTATGATAGGTAGCAAGCTGGCTGGGAGGAGAGGTGAAGGAAAAGGGGATAATGAGTCTCGTAATTTGAGCCATACCGCACAGGTCCCCTTAATAAGTGGTTCGTAGTCTGTTTGCGACAGCAGTTTATCATCTGGGAGCCATAATGCTCTAGGTAGTGCAGAGGTGTAGCTAGGCTTTCCTGCACCCGGGGCAAGGATTCAGATTTGCGCCCCCCCCCCCTTTCTCCCGCGTGCACCTCAAACTTAACTAAGCACGCTGTGGCAAATTTTTTTGATGCTAAGCTACTCCTCTAACTCTGCCCAATGCATGACTACACTCACCCAGTGCCACATAATAAAATCTATCATCAGGTACATGGCGGTACCATAAATGAAAGAACCAACTGGTCCTACCTCATCCAGGGTGTTGCTGGCATCGGTCATTTTCTCCTGAATACAGCAACCCCCTATATGTGGTTTTAAAGTACTGTTTGGGCACACAGCAAGGATCAGAAGAGAAAGAGACTGATTTTGAGGCCTAGTTTGGTGATTTACACACTGGCAAACAACTGCAGAGAAATATTTTTTTTAAAAACCCAGTAATGACCCCATTTTAAAACTCACACTCCTCAAGTTATTTACCCAGGGGTGGAGATTGTACAGTGAGCATTTTCTCACAAATCTTTTGCAGTATTTAATGAGGAGGTGACGGTGTAAAATAAAAATTGGAAGTTTTTCACAGATATGGCATTTGAGTGCTGTGCCCAGTTTTTGCCATCTTAGATGGCATCTGGTCTAAGAAATACGGTCCACATAGGTGGTTGTACCAAATACTGAAATACCATCAATGTGGACAGAAACTGCTGTTTGTAGAAAGGGTGATTTTTTGTCATCCTAGTACAGGACTTCAACTTTTGGGCATATGATCGTGAGTTCAATGCAGTACAATACATGGGGTCAGAGAGGGAGCCTATTCTCTCCCAACCCCTTCGATGCAGCGGTCAGAAGTGAATATGGCATCAAAGGGGTTTAAACACAATCAGTAACTGACTGCCAGTAAATATATGTCAGGATGGGGTTAATGTTCATGGGGGGAGAGAAACAGAGAAACTCAATGGATTCAATGTGGGGACTGACTCCCCCCCCAGGAACATTACCTCCTTCCTGTTCCTGACTCCTGCCATACATACTGCGCGCAGATCAAGCTGTTGCAAAGCTGTATTTGCATGATCAGAGGCAGGTGCCTACCCTGGCAGTCAGTTGACAGCTGATACCTGGGGCCCTTGCTGTTCCCACCTAAATCGCTTGATGCCAGTGGTACAGCAGGGGCCCCCGGGCATGGCTGTCAGTAACTGACTGCCAGGATAGGCACCTTCTTCTGATCAAGCAAATACAGCTTTGCAACCTCTTGATCAGTGTGCACTCCACTGTGTACGGAAGGGGTTAATATTCATGGGGGGAACCCTGTTCTATCACTGGCGTGACTCTGGATGGTGTCTTAGTCACCACAGTGACCACATCAGTATAGGGCAAAAACATAGTGGCAAAATTGTACTTTATATTTGTACCTTAACAGTTGAGTCTGTAGTGTGTGTGCCCCCTGCCTGCCCCTGGGCTGGCTGAAGATGGGGGGGAGACAGTGGGGTCACAGCCACTTGATTACAGCAGCGGCTTATAGGCCACTGGCGGCTGTGACTGGAGTCTGGCTAGGCCAGAGAGGCAACACCACAGCAGGGCAGGGCTCCTCCAGGCTCCTCTCCGAAAACTCAGCAGGGCAGGCGGGACCACTGTTCCCACGCTCCTCTCTCCCGCCTGTTTTATGTCCGGCCTGCGTCTCAGTCACTGACCTCACTACGTCAGCGAACTGAGCGCAGCCCTCGCCTGGCCTGCCTGATGGATTTTGCCTTGCTAGAGACTGTCAGCAGGCGCAGCAGCCTTTAGCAAGCAAGTAGCGATCAGCTGTTCTGAAGCTCTCAGAACAGGACCGCAGCATCGACGGGGGTATGCGCCGCAGGCATGTAAATACTCTTAGTCCATGTGAGTGGGCTGTCCATTCATTCTCCTCATGTTCTCCATCTAGCTTGGCTGCGCAGCCTGCGCCCCCCTGAGTGCCACAACAGCCTGCACCCGGGGCACATGCCCCGCCTTCCCCTCCCTTGCTACATCCCTGGGTAGTGGGATTTTTGAGGACTTTCGAGCCCATGCTTCTAGATCTATTTTTTTACTCGGATGAAGTAGTTCTAGCCATCTATTAAGATGTATTGCCTGATAGTATGACGCAATATCAGGCACCTCCATGCTCACGCCTTTTCGTTAACAGTGAATAGGGTACCCTAGGTTTTCGCCCTTACCATAGTAAACAATGCTCTGATTGAGCTAAAGAAAGCTGCGGGTAGGTACATAGGTATCATTGCAAGGGTGTAGAGTATTTTGGGTAAAATATACGTTTTAAGTAGATTTTTTCTACCCAGCCATGAAATATATGGATAGTCATAGTCACCCAGTAGACAGTAACAGAAGAGGTTGAAAGGTAACAGGGAATCTGAACCCCTAAGTATTTAATCGAGGTGTTAACCCATGGAAAAGGAGAGTTATGTTTTGCTTTATGGATCTCATGGTTAAGGATGGTGATATTAAGTATTTCTGACTTACTGACATTCACCTTTAAGTTGGAGTACAGACCAAAATTCTCAAATAATTTGGAAATGATTTGTAAGTCGTTGAGAGGATCTGAGAGGAGAAATAACAGATCATCAGCAAACACCACACATTTAAGGTTAGCTGACCCTGCTGAGAATCCTGTGAAAGCTGCATTCTGGCGGACACATTGGAGGAGGGCTTCAATGACTAGGATAAAGAGAGATGGGGATAGGGGGCATCCCTGTCTCGTCCCATTTTTGATGGAGAAACTAGGAGAGAGGGTACCATTAATTTTGATACGTGCTGATGGCTGGTCATATAATGTAAATATGGCTGAGATAAACTGAGATGGGAATTTAAATTTATTAAGGATGGCTCCCATAAATGACCATTTGACCCTGTTGAAAGCTTTTTCAGCATCAATTCCCAGGAGTGCTAGCGGTAATTTGTGTTTATGAGCTATTCTAATGGCGTGTAAAAGTTTGCACGAGTTATCCCTTCCCTCCCTCCCTTTTACAAATCCTGCTTGTTCTTTCCCTATAAGCTGGGGAAGCAAGGGACTAACACGTACAGCTAGTAGTTTCGCCCAGATTTTTAGATCTAAATTTCAGAGAGAGATGGGTCGATAGTTTCCACATTCTTGGGGATCTTTACCAGTTTTATGTATAAGTGTGATATGTGCTTCTTGTGTTTGGCGGGTGAGGGAGCCATCTTGAAGGAGATAATTGCAAAGATTGACCAGGTGGGGGAGTAAGGCCTCTTTCACACTAGCGTTAGCACGGATCCGGCACCTAAAGGGTGCCAACGGATCTGTGCTAACGCTGATACATGTGTGGAGCCGGCCCCACACATGACACATATTGGAACAAGACACAGACATACATACAAACATACATACATACTCACATACTCCAGGGACGCCGGCAGAACGTCTTCACGCGCCTCCTGCGCGCAGTGATGACGATTCCCCACAGCGCCCCCTGTTGGGCGCAGTGGGGAAATGTCATAGCTGCGCGCAGGAGGCGCGTGAAGACCTGCTGCCGGCGACCCTGGAGTATGTGAGTATGTATGTATGTCTGTATGTATGTATCTATGTATGTAGCCGGATCCGGAATGACCCTCCATTGCAAATCAATGGAGGACAGATCCGGATTACTGGTGTGTCCACACCAAACGGATCCGTCCCCATTGACTTGCATTGGGGGTCATTCCGGATCCGTCTTGGTGCGGATGCCTGGACCGGAGAGCAAACCGCAGCATGCTGCGGTTTGTTCTCCGGTCTGAAGATGGAACGGAATGCTTTCAGGAGCATTCCGTTGTCTTCAGTTCAGTTTTGTCCCCATTGACAATGAATGGGGACAAAACTGAAGCGTTTTATTCCGGTATTGAGCTCCTATGACGGAACTCAATACCGGAATTTAAAAACGCTAGTGTGAAAGTAGCCTAAGATGTCTTCAGATTTCTTATAGTAGATAAGGGGAAGGCCATCAGGGCCTGGGCTTTTCCCATTAGGAAAACTACGCAGGATGGATTGAACTTCTACTGATGTGATAGGAGCAGTTAAAGTATTAACTTCTGAGGGTGAAATTGTAGGTAGATGTAATGGTTCTAGAAACGAGATCATTTGTTCTTTCAGCGTGGGGATTGTAGGGGTAGGGAGATTATATAGCTCTGTATAGAAGGAATGGAAAGCCTTTGCTATATCTTTTGTTTGTGTAAATTGAGTTCCTTTTGAACCAGTAATCTTGTGTATGTAAGTCCCTTCCCTCTGTTTTTTGATGAGTGAGGACATAAGTTTGCCCCCTTTGTCTCCACGAGTGTACAATTTATGTTTAAAGTATAGATGATGTTTTGCTTGCCTCAGATCTAGGATATACTTTAACTGTGATCGCAAGGAAGCTAACGTGTCTTTTCTACTTTGAGAAAGGAACTTCTTTTGGAGTTTTTCTGTTTCAGCAATCTGACTAAGCAGAGTGTCTATCTTCTTTTGTTTTTCTTTTTTATCTTTTGTTGCCAAGGATATTAGGATTCCTCTAGTATAGGCTTTGTGTGATTCCCAAAGTATAGAAGGCTTCACTAGTGGGGAAGAATTATTTTCAAAAAAGGTTTGGATATGTCGCTTAATGTGTGCCAGATTGTCACTCGAGTGCTGGAGGGTTTCGTTGAGATAGTAATTGTTCCTATGGATGACGAAGAGAAGAGGGTGATGGCAGATGCGGAGACAAAGATATAGTCTAGGCGTTGAAATGAGTTATGGGGAGAAGAATGAAAAGTGTAGTCTCTCTAGCCGATGGGTTAAAGATCCTCCAAATATCTAATAACTGCAGGTCGTGCAGTTTTCCATTAAGTTTAGCAAGTAAAGTGGCTGAGATCTGGGACTTATTTACTGAGGAGTCTAAGTCTGGGACGAGTGTGGCGTTCAAATCAGTACCAAGAATTACTGTACCTTCTTTAAACAAGCGCAAAGTGTCAAGTGCTTTCAACAACCATGACGCCTGGCCAGTATTTGGGGCATAGAAATTTGCCAAAGTGAACATCTGAGATCCAAACTATTATTATTCTGCCTTCAGCGTCTGAATGCTGTTTCTTTAAACAAAATGGTATGGGATTGTGTATTGCAATGGCGACCCCCTTGGAGGCTGAGGTGGGGTGACAGCTGTGGAACCATTGCGAGTATGGACATTTGGGAAGTTTGGGAATACGCCTGTTTTTACAGTGAGTCTCCTGTAGAAAGACAATATGAGCTTTTAATTTCTTCAGTAGGAGAAAAATATGACTTCTTTTGTTGGGAGAATTAAGACCTTTTACATCGAAGGTGGTAAAGGTGCAGTCCATTTCGGATGAGGAATTTGTTAGAGTTGGTATTCACTAATGTAAATATTATTCAAAGTATGGGGAGGTTGAAGGATATAGGGGGTTGCTCAAAGGAAGGGCTCATTTTTTGCGGGGCGATCTGATTTTATCTATTTTTATAATATGGGCGTTTTCGCACACCGCGATACTCATAATGTGTATTTTTTAAAAATTTTTAATACTTTTATTTTCGGGAAAGGGGGGTGATTTGAACGAGTTATCCCTTCCCTCCCTCCCTTTTACAAATCCTGCTTGTTCTTTCCCTATAAGCCGGGGAAGCAAGGGACTAACACGTACAGCTAGTAGTTTTGCCCAGATTTTTAGATCTAAATTTAAGAGAGAGATGGGTCAATAGTTTCCACATTTTTGGGGATCTTTACCAGTTTTATGTATAAGTGTGATATGTGCTTCTTGTGTTTGGCGGGTGAGGGAGCCATCTTGAAGGAGATAATTGCAAAGATTGACCAGGTGGGGGAGTAAGATGTCTTCAAATTTCTTATAGTAGATAAGGGGAAGGCCATCAGGGCCTGGGCTTTTTCCATTAGGCATTGAAGGATATAAGGGATTGCTCAAAGGAAGGGTGTTTTGATGGTGGGGGTGGGTTCAGGTAAGAGGTATCACGAGCAACCAATATGGGGATACTTTAACAAGCAAAGACAAATAGTCTGTCCTGACCGGCAGTAGACTAGTAGTGTACTATATAATAGCAGTATACAATAGCAGTATACAATTGACCTACATTAAGGTGGTTAACATTTCAACATGTACATATTTCAACATAATAATAACAATTAAATAACCTTGAACAAGGTAATTGGTTAAAACAAATGGTTGAGTGTCTTAGATAGACAAAGCAAGTAGTGTATAATAATAATAATTGAACATTGAGGAGGCATCAGTGAGGAAAGGTCCTCTAGGGACCTCATGGGGCTCCTACATCTCCTCCAAGCTTTCTGGACCCAAAAAGAAAAACTTGTTTTTAAATCAGAGATGAGAGGACAGAGAGTATGAGGGAAAATAAAACCAAGACTGGTATATAACTATATGGTGAGATTTATATGTCTCTCTGATATCTCACATGTCTCACAACCACCTGACCCCAAGAGTCCTATGCCCTGGTATTCTATAGGGAAAGAGAAAAGGAGCTTAAAGGAAATGGGAGATGGATTACATTCCTTCAGAGTATCACACACACAGAGACGATCGAGCATGTGGGCAAACCATTGCATCGTTGAGGAGATATGTGCGGATGGATAAACTATACGGTATGAAAAATAGTGAGTGGGGTAAAGCTCAGTACCCTTAAAGCCAGAGAGAGCAATGGCATTTATGCCCCATACATTTTAGGTGACTATGGTCAAGGTTAAGGCGTAAAGTAATTGTAAAGGCAGGTATAAGTCAGAAAAAACAAGAGTAACAGAAAGTATGAATATAACTGAAAACCTAGATAGGCATATAAAAGCGGTCCGAGTTATAGGGAGGGGGAGTTTCTCGCTGGTCCCAGTGATATGAGGCTAAAACCTGAAAAGGCGGGCTATTAATTTAAGCGTACAAGACAACACTTTATAGAAAAACTTCAGTTGAGGATAGGATGTAAATCAATTTTTAAGGCAGGTATAGGTCTGAAATCAAGAGCGATAGAAAGTAGGAAAATAACTAAAAACCTAGATAGGTATATAAAATTGGTATGGGGTAAAATGGCGTGAGAGTTCTTTAATGGTCCCAGTAATATGAGGCTAAGTCAGAAAAGGTTTCACTGAAGAAGAATAGAGTCACCCACTGACATTGGTCACCATCTTCAATCTCAGGCAATGTTTCACTCCTATCAAGACCAGGAGGCCAGCTTGTGAAGAGGTTCGGAGTTGACCACTGTGTGAGGTAATAAAAATCACTTACGAGCCATTAAGCAGCTTGTGAGGGATCTTTTTCAGGCGATGCCTTTAGGTTGATTCATTCTGGATCACATGGGGTCTGAGGAGACCTTAGAGCCGGGCGTTGGCGCTTGGGCTTAGGAACTGGTTGCCATGGTTCAACACGAGGGAGTGCCGGCAAAGGAGTTTCCATATCCACTGGCATCCATGATGGAATCTTTATTGGAGTAATGTTGAGAATATGCCAGACATCTTTTAAGTCTTCTGGGGTCAGTACCCTTATACGGCGACTGTTGTATGAAATGGAAAGACCGAAAGGGTACAGCCATGGGTAGGTTATATTTTTCTGTCGTAGTTGCTCAAGTAGCGGTCTGAGCAGTCTTCATTTGGCGACGATAGACAGGGCAATGTCCCGGTACACGGCAATTTCAATGCCAGCATATTGTATTGGAGCTTTCTCCCTTGCTGCCTTTAGTATGTTATTTGTGTTGACATATGAGAGTAACCCACAAATGACATCTCTAGGTGGTTCAGATTGCTGTGGATTCTCTCAATAGTAACTCCTTGTGCCTCTTCCTCTCCAATCAGGTCTGAGAAGATTTCTATGGCTACCTTTGGCAGTGAGTCAGAGGACCAGGATTCGGGTAAGCCTTTTATACGAATGTTTCTCCGACGATTTCTGTTTTCCTGGTCTTCAATCAGTGTTAGTGCTTTATTTATGTAGGCAGTGTGTTCCGAGGACCGCGACTCCAACGCTGAGGAGTGATCCATGATGGCCGCACATGTGGTCTGCAGTCCTTCCACCCTCGCGCCAATACGCTTGATCTCCGTTTTGATTCCTGACAATTCAGAAAGAACTGGTTGGAGTGCTTGGACAATGGTGGCCTTAAAGAAGGCTTTAGAGGTAGCTGCGAGCTCTGAGTCTCCCTGTTCACTCGCCTCAACGCTGAGTTGGTCTGAGTCTTCCGCGCTTTCAGTTCTTGTCGGGTCAGTCACCATCTTAGCAGGCTTGAGCTGGAAGCTGGAAGCTCTCTGTTGAAGGAACTTGTGAAGGTCCGACGAATGCTTTTGCTGCTGGTGAGCACCTGGTTACTCAGTCTTCCTTTCTTTACCATATTTGACCATGTTGAAAGCTTTAGTAATGGTCTGTAGGTCGCTTGTAGGGACTGCTAGCGAGGAGCTGAGCTCTCACATGTCTGCCTCCATTAGCGGTCAGGCTCTGCCCCCCCTTATACATTTTTTTTCTAAAACTAGAGGGGGCATTTACCAAAACTGGTGCTTAGAAAAACTGGCTTAGTTACCCATAACAACTAGATTCCATGTTTCATTTTTCAAAGCTGCATTACATCCTGAAACAAGTGCGGGTGCAATGCGTTTTTCACTGATGGTTGCTAAGAGATGTTGTTTGTAAACATTCAGTTTTTTATCATGCGCGTGAAAAATGCATCAAAACGCATTGCACCCGTACAGAAAAAACTGAACAACTGAACGCAATTGCAGACAAAACTGACTGAACTTGCCTGCAAAATTGTGCGAGTTTTCCTGAACGCACCCGGACCTAATCCGTTACGCTCGTGTGAAAGGGGCTTTAACCCCTTCCCGACCAGCGCCGTACTAGTACGGTGCTGGCCGGGACTTTAAAGATGGCTCCCGCTCCTGCATGGAGCAGGCGTGATGGCCGCAGGTGACCTGCTTTTCCCACTAGCAGACACCCGCGGCTAATGTCCGCGACCAGCAGTATTGCCGATTGCGGACATTTAACCCCTCGGGTGCCGCGGTCAAGCCTGACCGCGGCACCCGAAGGCGGCAAACACCGGAAGCGCACGCTTCTGGTGTTGCTCCGGCTCCCCCATGTGGCGATCGGAGGAGACGGAGCGTGCCTGCAGCAGCCCCTGTCATAGTAAATGACAGGTGGCTGCTGCATAGGCTTTCCTATGGAGCCCTTGCCTGTAATAGGGCTCCATAGGAAAGCATTAAAATCATCATAGACTCCAATGCAAGTGCATTGGAGTCTATGATATAAGCAATCAAATGATTGCTAGTTATAGTTCCCTATGGGAACTATAAAAAAAAGTGTAAAAAAAATAAATAAAGTTTTAAAAAAAAAATAAAAAACTTAAAAGTTCAAATCACCCCCCTTTCCCGAAAATAAAAATAAAAGTATTTAAAAATTTTTTAAAATACACATTATGGGTATTGCCGTGTGCGGAAACGCCCATATTATAAAAATATAAAAAATTATTTCCCATACAGAAAAAAACGTCAAAATGATTCACCATTTTTTGTCGCTTTAAAAAAAAAAAAAAATTAAATAAAAAGCGATCAAAAAGTCATACACACCCCAGAATGGTATCAATAAAAAGTTCAGGTCGCCCTGCAAAAAATTAGCCCCCCATACATCTCCGTACACATAAATACCAAAAAGGGTCAAGAAATGAAAAAAACAAAAAAACAAAACGCAAACGCAAGAAAAACTATACATATTAGGTATCGCCGGATTCGTACTGACCAGTAACTGGTCAGTTTTAATGCACATCGAATGCCGTAAATAAAAAACCAGTAAAACTGTGGCGGAATTCCGTTTTTTTTGCAATTTCACCCGATTTGGTATTTTTTTCCCGCTTCCCACTACACCATATGCAATATTAAATGGTGACGTTGGAAAGTACAACTTGTCCCGCAAAAAACAAGCCATCATACAGCTATGTGAACAGAAAAATAAAGCAGTTATGGCTGTGTCAAGGCAGGGAACGCAAAACGAAAACGCAAAACCGAAAAAACCTCCGGGGTAGAAAGGGTTAAAGACCAAGCGATTTTCTGTTTTTGTGTTTTTTTCCTCCCTGCCTTCCTGGAGCCGTAACTTTTAATTGTTCCATACACATAGCCATATAAGGGTTTATTTTTTCTGGGACAGGTTTACTTTTACTACTAATTAACACAAGAAGTGAAATACCCCTTATTTATAACTATTTCCCACCCTCTCCCTCCCCTCCTCTTTCCCCAGCATGTCCAGTATTGTCCTCTATATTATGTTGTTTATATCATTATTATCTGTCCTTTAAATTGGCCTTCAACCTGACTCTTATCCGCGTCTTCTGATGTAAAAAGTTTCCCTATAATTGTTACCTTTTGCTTTCTTATTTAGTCCAGTTTTAACCTCCCCAATGTTCCTTGAAGAAGTTCTGTCTTTTACCACTTTGTATCTCTAAACAGTGTAATGATTGTCTGTATTTCTTCATCTGTTAGGAAGGCTGTAATAAAGTTTTTCTATTTGTTCAAAAATTGTGTTGATCTTTGTGTTTTTTGCTTTTCTACCCCCACCATCTCCATTCGTAAGCAGTGTTTTACTTGCTTGATTATTTCAGACACATTTGGACAATGTGGCTTCAACCAATTGCTGAGAAGACCTCTTTTAGCTGCTAATATTGAAATGTGTAAAATCTGAGGTAAAGGTTGTTTACCCTTTGTTGTATGAAACATTAAAGGGTTTCTGTCATCAGGTTTCACCATATTAAACCGGATGACATTTGCAATGTGCAAATGTCACCTGAGGTCTAATATGGTAATATTTTCAAGATCTGTGTCCCCGTTTTTGTTAAAAAGAAACTTTTGTGGGGGCGTGGCCTGGACGCTGATGGCGCCGGTCGTGTGAAGCGTGAGCTCCGTCTATGAAACCTGTTTGAAGCGGCTAGAAGCGGCATCCCCGTTTGCCATATACATTCTCCGGTGTCTGTACAACATGCCTAAGGGTAAGACAACAAGGAGAGGTCCTCCCTCCAAGCTGGAGGAGTTTTTTGCCAAAAGTCCTGTGGCAACTCCAGATACAGAGCGCGCGTCACCTAGTACGCAGGCCCCCCTTGCGCTTTCCCGCGCTGACGGAGATACAGCGGAGCGCACTTCTGTGCCCCCAGACCCCGAGGCTGAAGATTGCCCTCTTACAAGTCAGAATATGCAGCTGATGCTGAACACTCTGCGGACCACTTTATTGGGGGATTTTAAATCCATGCTGAATGATATCAAACGGGAGCTCACTGACCTGGGAGGCCGCACGGCACATATAGAATCCAAGATGGCAGAGTATGCCTCCTCACATAATTCTTTGATAGATGCGCACTATGCTCTAGAAGAGGATGTCGCCCGCATGAAAAATAAGCTGTATGACCTGGAAGACAGATCCAGGCGCAACAATGTGCGTATCAGAGGAATTCCAGAGACTGTCCCAGACTCAGACCTCCGTGAGTTCCTTACCTCATTTCTTAAAGTGGTCCTGCCGGACCTTCCTGACTCGGACTTTTTACTTGACCGGGTCCACAGAGTACCACGTCCAAAACATTTGGGGCCCAGTGTACCTCGAGACACGCTAGCGCGGCTGCATTTTTTTACTACCAAGGAGGCCTTTCTTCTGGGCCTACGGAAGAAACCAGACCTCTCAGCTCCTTATGATGGTTTACTGGTCTACCCGGATCTGTCTGCAGCCACCTTAGCTAAGAGGAGGGAGTTCGCTCCTGCCACGCAAGTCCTACGGCAGAACTCCATTACCTATAAGTGGGGCTTTCCTATGAGACTGGTGATTTTTAAAGATGGATCTACGCTCACCTGCTTTACACCAATCCAAGCCATGGCTTTACTGAAGAAATGGGGCCTCTTTTCTTCGGACCAAGACCCACCTGCGACGCACAGACCACCGGAGCGGCTTGATGGGGAATGGACTGTGGCCTAGCGTTGGCTGGCCTCACAGGTTTCTTGAGCTGGCTCACTAGCCGCCTTTTGCTCTTCCAATCCGGGCAATGGTCTTTGTTGCCCGCATTGCCCTGTCTACTGCCAGCATCCTGCTGGTGCCTTTTTTTGTTCTTACTCTTTTTTGTTTTCTTAATATTTGTTCTGATATTCGTTTACAGTTCGTATATTGCATCGTACTGCACTGGCACCACCATATGACTTGCTTAATCTGTGACCCTAAGGGTTGTGTGGGTGTCTTGACCTTGGGCTCTCATCACACCATCCACCATGGGTATTAAAATAATATCCTTCAATGTTCGGGGTCTCAACTCCCCATTTAAGAGGTCTTTATTATGGAGGGAAATACTCAGATCTAAATGTGATGTTGCATGTATTCAGGAGACCCATTTGTTGGAAATTGACACCCAGCGGTTACGCCATAGGGCCTTCCCTTATGTGCGACATGCCACTGCTGCAACTAAGAGAGCTGGAGTCAGTCTTTTGATAAAGAATACAGTGGCGCTGGATGTCATTTCTGAATATGTGGATCCTGGTGGACGGTTTATTATTCTTGTATGCACAATCAATGGCCTACAATGTACCCTGGTAAATGTCTATTCTCCTAACAATTCTCCCAGCTCTTTTATACGTTCTGTTTTGCAGAGGGCGAGTTTGATGGCCAAAGGTGGGGTGCTGGTGTGTGGGGACTTCAACATTCCGGTTTCCTCTGAGATGGATTGTTCCTCTAAAGCTGTTCTGCAAAGGGGAGATATCCGGAACCTATTGCTAGAGGAAAGTTTTCATGATGTATGGAGGTACCAACATGCCAGTGAAAAGGATTTTTCCTATTTCTCCCCTAGATTTAGATCCTATTCACGTATCGATTATTTTCTAGTGGATAATCTCCTCCTCTCTTCTTGTATGCATACCTCCATTGGTATTATTACATGGTCTGACCATGCCCCTGTGGAACTAGTCCTGGATGATCGTGGTCCCCCCGCACCACACTCCTCCTGGCGCCTCAATCTCTCCTTGCTAAAGTCCCCTGAGGTGTTAGCTAGGATCAATGTTGCACTGCAGGATTACTTTCGTATAAATGACAATTCGGAGGTATCTGATGAAACTCTTTGGGAGGCTCATAAAGCCTTTATTAGAGGTTTATTTTTACAGACTGCCTCCGCTCTTAAGCGTAAGAGGACAGCTGAGGTGACAGAGGCGTTGAAGAGCATCAGGGACTTGGAGGCTGCTAATAAGGCGCGTTCTACCTCTGAGTTGGTGGCTAAACTTAGGATTGCCAGGGATAAGCTAAGAGTATTATTGCTTCACAACTATGAGTATAATATGAAACGTTGTAAAGCTAAGTATTATGCCATGGGGGATAGAGCGAGTGCCTTGCTGGCCCGTAGGGTTAAACAGGCCACTGCTAAATCAAAAATTGCTTATCTGGAAGGGGGCCCAGATGGTCCCATAACGGATCCTAGAGCCATAGCGGACGTTTTTGCTTCCTATTATTCTAAATTGTACAATCTGAAGGATGACACTGCAATTGTTCAACCTTCTCCAGATTCTATAAAAGCCTTTCTGGATAAATTGCACCTCCCTAGTCTGTCTGAGGAGCAATTGTCCTCCTTAAATGCTCCATTTGACCCATTAGAAATTGCCCATACGATTAAGTCTTCTCCTTTTAACAAGGCCCCTGGCCCAGATGGTCTCCCTAGTGATTATTATAAGGTGTTCTCCACTCACCTCACTCCTTACCTGTCTCGCTTATTTCATCTATGGCGAACAACAGGGACCATTAATCGGGAGCACCTATCAGCGACCATCACTACCCTGCCCAAACCAGGTAAATCGCCCACTAAACCAGAAAATTTTAGACCTATTGCTCTTCTCAACTGTGATCTCAAAATTTATGCTAAACTGATAGCTTCTCGTTTGCAAAAGGTGATTCCCACCTTAGTACATCCAGACCAGGTGGGATTTGTGGAGGGCAGACAGACTAGGGATGGCACTCGCCGTATGATTAATTTACTTCAAATTATGCAACTGTCGAGGTCCCCCGGGGCTTTCCTCTCATTGGACGCAGAAAAAGCCTTTGACAGGGTGCACTGGGGGTACCTGGAAGCAGTTCTCCTCAAATTTGGTTTCCAGGGTCCTATATTGCAGTCTATTTTAGCCCTGTATTCCAGACCCTCTGCTAGAGTTCTGGCGTCAGGTTTTTTATCTACCCCCTTCCAGATCAGCAATGGGACTCGCCAGGGCTGCCCTCTCTCTCCTGTCATCTTCGCTATGGTAATGGAACCCCTGGCAGAGGCAGTCAGATCTCATCCTGATATATCAGGGATACCGGTGTTGGCGAAATCTCATTGTATTGGATTATATGCAGATGATGTGATTGTTACATGTTTGAAACCGGATTCCTCATTCCCTGCACTTATGTCGGTTCTTGACCAGTATTCTAGGGTGTCTTATTATAGGCTGAACTCCTCCAAGTCTCTGGTGCTCCCAATTTTACTGGATCAGCCGCATGTTCAGCGTCTCTCAACAAATTTCCCTTTTGTCATGTCGCCCTCTGGTATACCTTACTTGGGAATAACCCTATGTTTTCCAGTAGCGACTTTAGCATCCCGAAACATAAAATCGCTTCTTACCTCCTTTAAGCCAGAACTCACCAGACTCTCTTCTCTGGAATTGTCTTGGATTGCTCGAATTCATATATGTAAGATGATCTTCCTGCCTAAGATTCTTTATATTCTATGCTGTGTCTCCCTTCCCATTACTAGAACACAGCTCCAGATATTACAAAATCTCCTCCTTCGCTTCATATGGGGGGACAAACTTCCTAGAGTGTCACATAAACTTTGTATCACGCCCCGGTGGATGGTGGGATGGGAGTGCCTAATTTGGGCGCTTACTATAGAGCAGCTGCGTTGGATGCCATGAGAGAGTGGTTTAGACCTGACCCATCTCATACATGGGTCCAAATTGAAAACACATTGACCAAAGGGACCTCCCTGAGGGGATTAGCTGAAGCTATGTACATACATCCTCTACGGGTGTCACACCCATTAAACACTGTGTCGCATACACTTTCTATTTGGAAGACCCTGGTATCCGCTCCTATTAGAATGAGCATTCCATTTAAGCATCTTTCGGTTCGTTGTCTCGAGCCACACATTATGGGTTTAAGCCTGGTGGGGTGGGAGGCTAAAGGTGTCAGAAGTTTACAATCCTTATATGATAACAATGTTCTTAAGTCATACGAACAACTTAGGGACACTTATGATCTACCAAAAGCCTGGTTTTATCAATTCCTACAAATAAGGCACTTCCTCTCCACCGTAACTACCAAAGATATACTAACGCCAGAAGTTCAGCTTTTCAAAGCGTTTTATACCAATGATCGCACTTTTCATGGCCTCTCTCCTTTTTACCGGTTTCTTAACCAGCCGAAGGGCATAGACAAGCTCCCTTTTATGATTAAGTGGGAAGCTGATCTCCAGCTCTCTTTCACGAAGTTGCAATGGCAACAGGCGTTTCAGTGGTCTGCTCGTGCCTTTAAATGTGTTAATCATATGGAGCAGGTAAAAAAGGTGCACCTACGTTGGTATCTTACCCCAGACAGGCTTGCTCATTGTATACCAGGGTACTCCAACTCATGTTGGAAACAGTGTCGTGGCGTGGGAACCCTGTTTCATACTTGGTGGTTATGCCCAAAAATTGTTCCATTTGGTTGGAGGTCTTTCAGTTACTCTCCAAAATTGTGGGATATACTATGTGCCCTAACCCTGCATTAGCCTTACTGCTTATTGGAGCAACAGACATTCCGCTTAGATATAGATGGGTTGTCACATATGTCCTAACGGCAGCCCGGTTGTCCCTTGCCTCTAAATGGAAATCTTTAGATATACCTACTATATCCGACATTATATCCAAAATGGATCTATATAAACAATATGAAACCGCATTAGTGCACTCGGCGAAACATAGTTGTGCCCTAGCTGTGAGGTGGTCCCCATGGACGGTTTATAGGAACTCCCTGGGTAGTTGATCTCAGTCTCGTGTATCACTATTACAATAATTGTGTGATGAATAGCTCAGCGGGTATTGTGTACCACTATTATCTTGTAATCCCGAAGAGATGATAAAGAATGCGGCACTCACCAGGCTTCTTTTTGCAGCTTTATTATTAGACACTCACACGTGCGGACGCGGATACCCTGCTCAGTGCAAGAGAGCGTGCAGCGACGGCCGTTTCGCGCGTATGTGCGCGCTTCGTCTGGCTGCTTGGCTTGATGACGTCAGGCGCATCCACCCATTTATGCCGCGCCGGGCGTCATCACCAGGGCAACCACTATATACAAAAACACCCAAGCATGTTAACTTAAAAACAGATACATGTTCATTTAAAAACAAATATTAAGGTAAACGGAGGCAATTAGCAATCTATATGGAACATAAATAGTTCTTATTCTAAAAGGGCTACTCCTACCCCACCATTGTCGACTATCACAGGAACACTGCTAAATCATTTTTATCATTCAAACCGAGTGGTCCCATCGCTCCGGTCCTCATTATCCATACCGCCTCACATTGTAACAATTTTCTGTGGCGATCACCCCCATTCTTCAGGGGTGTCACCACTTCTATTCCTGCACATGTCAGGACCTCCCCTTTTGCTCCATGTTTTTCCCTAATATGTTGAATTAACCTTGGGGATCCAATTCCTGTCTGTATAGATTTTTTATGTTCCCTAAACCTAATGCAGAGGGGACGTATTGTCTTTCCAATGTAAAAATTCCCACAGGGGCAAAAAATAACGTATACAACAAATTGAGTTTTGCATGTAATCAAATGTTTGATTACATGTGTGATACCTCCAATCTTTAACTGTTTAGTTCTCAGCATATACTTACACGTCACGCACTGTCCACATTTGAAATTACCTCGTGGAGTGCACTTATTGAGCCAAGTGTCCTGTTTCTCCTCATTATATGCACTTTTCACCAAGATATTTTTGAGTGTGGTGCTTCTTCTGAAACTAATTAAGGGGGGATTTTTTGTTTTTTCCTTTAAATCCACCTCCGAAGTCAACATATGCCAATTGTTATATATGGCTCTTCTTATAGTATTAGCCATCGGAGTGTATCTAAAGGAAAAAATTGCCCTATTTTCTCCCTGTATTCGGTTTTTATCCCTTCCTTTATTATCCTGTGAATCTACTTTCTTGAAAGCCTCATCTATGATTTTTTCCGGATATTGCCTTTCTAATAGTCTCAACTTTAAGTTTTTAGATTGCTCTAAAAAATCCTCTTTCCTACTTGTTATACGTTTGATCCTTGCAAATTGCCCGTAAGGTATCGCTCTCTTAACATGTTCTGGATGTGAGCTCCTGAAATGCAAGAGGGAATTTGTGGAAGTTTCTTTTCTATACATATTTGTCTCAAGTTTATCGTCACGTATATTAACCATGACGTCAAGAAATTCCATCCTATCTGGATGTATCTTCCATGTAAATTTCATATTCATATCATTTCTATCATTCATGTTTTCCACAAATTCACCGAATTGATTTCAGTTCCTCTCCAGACAACAAATATGTCATCCACATATCTCATATATGTTTTTATGAATTGAATATAATTGTTCTCTGTAGTGAAAACATATCTTTCTTCAAAACCCGCAAGGAAAAGGTTGGCGAAAGTACATGACACTGGGGTCCCCATGGCTGTGCCAGTCCTTTGATGGTACCAAGTATCATCAAAGACAAAAGCATTATGTGTGAGCACAAAATCCAGTGCTTCTTTCACAAACTCCACATGGTTCTCCTCCATACCATATTGTTCTAGGATGGAAGTCACTGTGTATACGCCTAAATTCTGGGGGATCCTGGTATAAAGACTTTCCACATCTATGGTGGCTAAAAGGTCCCCTTTTTGCCATTCAATGTTTCTCACTGCTCCCAAAAACTCATTTGTGTCCTTCAAATATGAGGGAACATTAGTTAGCAAAGGGCGCAATAACCAGTCCAAGTATTGGGACAATGGTTCTGTCGCCGCCTTCTCTTCCGGGTGTAGTGTGACGTCATCGGCGCAGGCGCAGTGAGGAAGCCGGGAGCCTGGCAGCCAGCTGCACTCACTGCGCCTGCGCCGAATGAAGGACACACGGCGCAGGCACGGGATTTGCAGAGCTGACAGGGCCAGCAGCAGATAGAGGGAGCTGCCTGGCCCTGTCAATCATCGGCGATGACGCGTTCCTGGAGGTGGGGAAAACGGCGCCACTAGGTGCAGGGTTACCGCCCCCTGCACCTAGTAAGGTTGATTTGCATATTACAAAAGTTTCTTTTTAACAAAAACGGGGACACAGATCTTGAAAATATTACCATATTAGACCTCAGGTGACATTTGCACATTGCAAATGTCATCCGGTTTAATATGGTGAAACCTGATGACAGAAACCCTTTAACCACTTCACGTCCGCCCATTGACTATAAACGTCCGTGAAGTGGTTGTTAATTTCTGAATGGACGTTTCTGAACGTCCATTCAGAAATAGCAGCTGCACGCTAATCGTGCAGCTGCACAGTGGGGTACCTGCTGTCAGTGACAGCAGGAGCAGGGACCGTTCCCAGGGGTCCCTGCCTTGTAGATCGGTGAGCGCTGTGTATACAGAGCAGGAGGCGCTATTGCGCTTCCTGTTCCGGCCCAGCGGTCACATGATCACTGGGGCCGGGAGCGTGCAGGAGCTGCCGGGTTTCTCATAGATCAGCCCTGCACTGAGGCTGTACAGCATAGTATTATGCTGTACAGCCTCTCTGGGGATGTATTTCCCCTGTAACTGGGGCTACTATGTCAGCCCCCAGTTACAGGAGAAATCAAGTGTAAAAAAAAATAAGTAAAGTTAAATGTCCCCCTGAGGTCTTGTATGACCTTATGGGGGAGACAAAGTGTAAAATAAAAAATAAAAAAATAATCAAAAAAATAGAGTATTATATAAAAAAATAAAATAAAAATCACATATAAAAAAATAATTTTCCCCCAAATATGTCATTAAAAAAATGTTACAAATAAAAATAAATAAATAAAATAGACATATTTGGTATCACCGCGTCCGCAACGACCGGCTCTATAAAAATATCACGTGATCTACCCCATCAAGTGAACTGCGTAAAAAAATCTAATAAAAATTATGCCAAAACAGCTTTTTTTGTCGCCTCACCTACCAAAAAAACATAATATCAAACAATCAAAAAGTCGTATGCATCCCAAAATGATAGCAATAAAAACGTCACCTCATCCCGCAAAAAATGAGCCCCCACACAAGATCATAGCCCGAAAAATGAAGAAAAAAAATGGCTCTTAAAAAATTGCAACACAAAAACATGATTTATTTTCTAAAAATGCTCTTATTGTGTGAAACGTAAAAAAATAAATAAAATAAAAAATAGACATATTTGGTATCGTTGCGTCCGTAACAACTGGCTCTACAAAAATATCACATGATCTACCCCATCAAGTGAAAGGTGTAAAAAAAAAATATAGAAAAATGCCCCTAAACTGCTTTTTTTTTTTAGTTAACCTCCCAAAAATTAGATTAAAAAGTGATCAGAAAGGCGGATGTACCCCAAAATGGTGCCAATAAAAAGCACAGCTTGTCTCGCAAAAAATAAGACCTCACGCAGCTCAGTCCACAAAAAAAATAAAAAATTATCACTCTAAACCAAACCATGACAAAAAATTCCATGTTAGAAAATGCAGATGCTGCTCCTCCCCTTCTGAGCTCTGGCGTATCCCCAAATAACAGTTTACGACCACATGTGGGGTGTTTCTGCAAACTGCAGAATCGGGGTAATAAATATTGAGTTTTGTTTTGATGTTAACCCTTGATGTGTTACAGGAAAAAAAATGATTAAAATGGTAAATCTGCAAAAAAAAGTGAAATTTTGAAATTTCACATCTATTTTGCTTTAATTCCTGTGGAATACTTAAAGGGTTAACAACATTTCTAAAACCAGTTTTGAATAGTTTGAGGGGTGTAGTTTCTAAAATGGGGTAATTTATGGGTGGTTTTATTATGTAAGCCTCACAAAGTGACTTCAGAACTGAACTGGTCCTTAAAAAAGTTGATTTTGCAAATTTGCAAAAATTGTGTCTAAAATTCTAAACCTTCTAACGTCCTAAAAAAATAAAATGACACAACCAAAATGATGCCAACATAAATTAGACATATGGGGAATGTAAATTAAAAAGGATTTTATGGGGTATCACTATCTGTCTTAAAAGCAGAGAGATTCAAGTTTAGAAAACAGTGAATTTTTTCAAATTTTCGTTAACTTTTGGATTTTTTTATAAATAAAATTTAAAACTTATCGACTCAAATTTACCATTAACTTGAAGTACAATGTGTCACGAGAAAACAATCTCAGAATCGCTTGAATAAGTAAAAGCGTTCCAAAGTTATTACCACATGAAGTCACACGTGTCAGATTTGCAAAATTAGGCCTGGTCAGGAAGGGGGTAAAGGGCCCGGATGGGAAGTGGTTAAGGTACATGGCTCCTTCGTTAAAGTTTTACTTTCTAATGTCACCATCTTATATTGCATACAACGTAGTGGGAAGCTGGAAAAAAATCTAAATGGGATAGAATAAGAGAAAAAAAACAAACAAACAAACACAATTTCCCCATAGATTTATGGGTTTCATTTTTATGATAAAACTGAGTTATTATTTTCCTCTACGGCAGTGGTTCTCAACTCCAGTCCTCGGGACCCACCTGCCAGTCAGGTTTTCAGGATTTCCTTAGTTTAGACCAGCTGATATAATTAGCGTCCATCCATCAGGACTTACCACAGGTATTCATTCTGTGGGATATTCCTAAATCCTGACTGGTAGGTGGGTCCCGAGGACTGGAGTTGAGAACCACTGCTCTACGGGTTGGTACAATTACAGTGATACCACATTTGAAAAGTTTTTTTTCTGGTGTTTTAATACTTAAAAAATAAGCTGATTTTGTTCTTTGCATCGCCATAATCTGTTCATATTCTGATTCCTTAACTTTTTTATAGTTACATAAAAGGTGTGCGCTGCTCAATCAATTTAAGAGCATAGAGTCACTTATCCCTTCATTCTTCTGAAGTCATCACTCGAAGCAGTAATTAGTAAGCTTCTCGTATGTGTCATTCTCCACTCCATCGGCGTCTCCACAGGCCAATAACATCTGCAGCAGCTCAAATCATCCAAACTGTAAATGAAAAAGATGCAAGCACATTCACCAATAGTGAAGTGAGTTATATCCATGTAATGGTTTTATTATACTTACAGAATAAATCTATCAGGCATATAAAATATTCCACTCAAGGGTCACCAACGGCCTGGAGAAAAATGACACGCCATAATCATCAACATTAAAAGAAATAAACACTTGACATAGATCACTCTGTGTGTAATGAATCTATAGGATATATGAGATTCACTTTTTGAAATGAATTACTGAAATAGATTAATGTTTCAATGATATTCTGATTTATTGAGATGCACCTGTATACAGTATCTATTTTTACTTTTGAATTGACCTATTTCCTTCAGTTGTTGCAGTGTGTTTGTTTGTTATATTTACGTCTAAGGAGCCGTGTAAGGGATTATTTTTTGTGAGGTGATCTGTAGTTTTATAGATACCATTTTGGATTGTGTATGAATAGTTCAGGCATTTGGGGTCAATGATCTTTGCTATTGTTTATTTTTAATAATGGGACATGGGGTGATTTAAATTTTTATATTTTTTAATAACTTTATTTCTCACTTGTATCATTGGGGGACACAGAAGACCATGGGTATAGCTGCTACCACTAGGAGGCGACACTAAGCAAGAAAAGTGTTAGCTCCACCTCTCAGCTATACACCTCTTGCAGACACTGAGCTAATCAGTTTTAGCTTAGTGTCTGTAGGAGGCAGACCTTCCTGCTTTGCAGGTCTGCTATTCTTTTTTTTTTTTTTTCCATTTTTAGATTTTTACATTTTTATTTTTTACTTTCTCTTTTAAAGCATAGGATCGCAGGCAGCTTTAACTGTCAGCATCCCCACCCAGGAGAGAGGAGGCCAGAGGGTCACCAAGCCCATTGCACGTTCCCCATTCTCCAGAAGGCAAGGAGGACCAGGGGTTCCCAAAGGCCCCTGTCTCCCGCCAGCTTTCGGGTCACCACGGCCTCGTCCGGCCAAGTCCCCCCTGTTTCCGGCGTAGCTTTCCTCCCCAAGGGGCTGCACACCGAAGGTGGCGACCCGGCTGGAGCCAGGGGGGCAGAAAACATCGGAGGGTGAGTATGTGCTCCCCCCCCCCAGATACCGTACTGCCTGGGCATCCCTCCTCCTCCAACTAGCCTTCTCACCCAGCTGGGGTCCCCCCGGGGAGAAGAGGAGCCCTTTTGCCCTCGGGGTCAGCTCTCCTTCCCGGGACCTTCTTCTGCTTATTGTCTCCTGGGGCCCTCCCTCTTCTCTCCCGCGTCACCGCTCGGCCAGGACATACATACATCGGTCCCGGCTGTTTCAGGGCCTCTGACCATTGATCCTGTAATCGAGGCCCCGGCTCTGCGGCCTAATAGGCCGCATCTTCCATTCTGTTGGGGGGGTGATCAGTAGATTAAGAGCTCAAAAAATTTGCGCCCTTGTCTTCCCACCAGCGTTTCAATATGCTCCGCCCCCTCCGCGGCTTAACCCTTTCCTTGCATTAGAACTACCATTCCGAGGAAACTGTTCACTGGGCCTTCTTGTTACGGGAAGCCGGCGGCGCGCTCCCCGCATGCAGCGCCGCCGGACTTCCGCTACTATGGAGCGAGGACGCGACAGGCGTCCTCGTCTCCATAGTGATGAAAGGCGGGGAGCGCCGGGCGCGCTTCCGGACACTGTGTGCCCGGCGTCCCCGCCCCCCTAGACGCGAGCAGTAGGCGGTACTGAGCGCTGGCCCGTTGCCAGCGCTCAGAGTTTATTATTATTATTTGGGGACCTTATGTATCGGTCATGTGGCGCTGGCCACGCCGCATGACCGAAGTTTTTGCATATTTGAGCGCTGGCCACGTTAGGCCAGCGCTCATTATGCAAATGAGGTCATGTGACGTTGGCCCGTCACATGACCCATTGGAGGGCTTTTTAAAGCCGGACAGTTGCCCTCTCAAATCGCCTGTGATTTGCTTACACCATTGATCAGTGCTTGTGCGTTCTCTGTTATTGGATTGTTTACTTGGATTTGGATTTCGGACTTTTGGACTGTTGACTTCTCTCTTCTTGACCCCTCGGTATTTACGTGACCTCCTGTGTTTGACCCGGCTAGCTGACCATTCTATATTGTGTTTGTTACGTCTGTGTTTAGTCTGTCCCTGTGTACCCTCTCCCTTCCTGCGCACTTATACAGTGTAGGGACCGCCTTCGTGGTTGTCCGCGGCTACCTAGGGCCGTTTGAGGCAAGTAGGCAGGGAGAGAAGGAGGGGTTTAGCTCAGGGCACACTACCCTTGTCTACCCCCTCGTGACAGAATCACAGGCCCAACTTATGGATCAGTTGCGGGCCCTCACGGAGCAGGTCCAGGGTATGGCTCAAGCTCTGCAGGGCCTGGCTGAGAGGCTCCAACATCAGGAGCAGCTACTATCCTCCTCAGTAGTGGCCCCTTCCACTTCCAATCCTAGTGTGGAACCTCATATTAAGCTGCCGGATCGGTTTTCTGGAGATCGAAAACTTTTTAATTCCTTTAAGGAGAGTGTCAAGCTCTATTTTGATCTACGTCCTCATTCCTCGGGCACCGAGCAGCAGCGGGTCAAAATAATTATTTCTCTGCTGCAGGGTGATCCGCAGGAGTGGGCATTTGCGTTACCCCCAGACTCCCCTAGCCGTCAGACTGTGGACGCCTTTTTCAGGGCTCTTGGGTTACTGTATGAGGAGCCTGACTTGACGGCTGTTGCTGAAGCCCAGCTCAGGGACATTCGGCAGGGTAACCGTCCTGTGGAGGATTATTGTGCGGAGTTTAGGAGGTGGTGTGTTTCTTCTGGTTGGAATGACCCGGCTTTAAGAAGCCAGTTTAGGGCAGGGCTTTCTGACCAACTGAAGGACCTTCTTGTGGGCTATCCTACTCCTGACTCCTTAGAAGCGACCATGACCCTAGCAGTCAAGTTAGACCGTCGGGTGAGAGAGAGACGGAAGGAACGGTCAAGCACTCCTCCTGTGGCCATCCTGCCTGAGAATCCTATGCCAGGTCCATCTTCCACCAGGGTTCCGGAAGAGCCCATGCAGTTAGGAGGAACCTTAAGGGAACAGAGACGTCTGAAGGGAGCCTGCTTTTACTGCGGTGAGATGAACCATTGGCTCCAGCAGTGTCCCAAGCTTCCGCCCTCTAGGAGATCCCCAGCGGGGAGTAAGGTAACTCCAGCGGTGGTAAGGAGAAAAATTTTACTACCTATCTCTGTTACCTATGATCAACTTAAGGGGGTTGGTCAAGCGTTTGTTGATTGTGGTTCCGCTGCTAATTTTATTAATTTTGATTTTGTACAATCAGTGGGTATACCGATAGTCCCTCTAAGGGAGATTATTCAAATTGTGGCCCTCGACTCCACCCCATTGCACAATGGGAGAGTGGAGTTTTGTACTCCTGACGTCACCCTAACTGTGGGAATCTCCCATTCTGAGACTTGTTCCTTTCTTGTTTTAAAGGATTTACCTGCTGACCTCGTGTTAGGTCTGCCCTGGTTACAGGCTCACAACCCTGTGATCAACTGGCCAGCAGGTGAATTAGAAAAATGGGGACATGATTGTGTCAATTGTTGCAAATCTGTACTGCAGCTAGGAGGTACCGCGGAGTCTCTCGTCCTACCCGAATTTATCAGAGAATTTTCGGATGTCTTCTCCATGTCGGAGACTGATTTCCTTCCTCCTCACCGGCAGTACGATTGTGCCATTGACATAATTGAGGGATCCAAGTATCCCAAGGGTCGCATTTATAATCTCTCCACTCCTGAGCGACAATGTATGAGGGATTATCTTAAGGAAAGCCTGGCCAAGGGTCACATTCGGCCTTCAGTCTCCCCAATGGGGGCAGGTTTCTTCTTTGTTGGCAAGAAGGATGGAGGATTGAGGCCCTGTATTGATTACCGGGAACTAAACAAGATCACGGTCAAAAACAGGTACCCGCTGCCCCTTATCCCTGATTTACTGAATCAGGTTCAAGGTGCCTGCTGGTTCTCTAAATTAGATTTGAAGGGGGCATACAACCTGATCAGAATCAGAGAGGGAGACGAATGGAAGACGGCATTCAACACCCCTGAAGGTCATTATGAGTACTTAGTAATGCCCTTTGGGTTGAGCAATGCACCCGCCGTCTTCCAAAATTTTGTTAATGATATTTTCAGAGCATTTATTGGGAGATTTATGATTGTTTATATTGACGATATTCTTATTTTCTCTGCTGATTGGGAATCCCACGTCTCCCACACCAGACAGGTACTGAAGGTTTTGCGTGAAAATAAGCTTTTTGTCAAAAGGGAGAAATGTATCTTCGGTGTTCAGGAGGTGGCCTTTTTAGGATACATTTTGACCCCTTTCTCGTTCAAAATGGATCCTGTCAAGGTGCAGGCCATCCTTGATTGGGTGCGACCGTCCTCCCTGAAGGCGCTCCAACGATTTTTAGGATTTGCGAACTTTTATCGCAAATTTATTAAAAATTTTTCGTTGGTGGTCAAGCCAATTACTGATCTTACCCGCAAGGGAGCCGATCTGGTTAATTGGCCTCCTGCAGCTATTGAGTCCTTTGAAAGGTTAAAGTGGTGTTTTACTAATGCTCCTGTGCTAATCCAGCCGGATCAGAGTAGGCCTTTTGTGGTTGAGGTGGACGCATCAGAAGACGGTGTGGGGGCTGTACTGTCCCAGAGATCTTCCACCTTAACTAATCTTAAGCCATGCGCCTTCTTTTCCCGCAAGTTCTCGCCTGCTGAGAGGAACTATGATATCGGTAATAGGGAGTTATTGGCAATTAAGTGGGCATTTGAGGAATGGCGTCATTTTTTAGAAGGGGCATTACACCGTGTCACGGTCCTCACGGATCATAAGAATTTATTGTTTCTGGAGTCCGCTAAACGTTTGAACCCTAGGCAGGCGAGGTGGGCTTTGTTCTTCACCCGGTTTGATTTTTCTGTTACCTTCAGACCCGGAAGCAAGAACGTTAAAGCGGACGCCTTATCCCGAAGTTTCCAGGCGTATCAACCTCCTGACGCCCCTCCGGAACCCATCCTTCCAGCTGAGATCTTTGTGGCCGCCACCGCACCTGACCTCGCTTCTGAGATCTCGGCAGGACAGCATCTCGCTCCTACTGGTACCCCCAATGACAAATTATTTGTGCCGGCTCATTTGCGTTTACGACTGCTGGGTGAGTGTCATAATTCTGTTTTATGTGGACACCCTGGTATCCATGCCACTAAGGAGTTGATTTCGAGGCAGTATTGGTGGCCATCGATTTCCAGGGATATTCAAGCTTTTGTAACTGCGTGTAACACTTGTGCCAGGTCCAAGAATTCTAAGAGACGACCTATGGGTGAGTTACATCCCTTACCCATACCTAGTAGACCTTGGTCGCATTTGTCCATGGACTTTATCACGGACTTGCCATGCTCGGAGGGTAAGACTGTGATTTTTGTGGTAGTTGACAGGTTCAGTAAAATGTGTCATTTTATTCCTTTGTGTAAATTACCCTCTGCTAAGGTCTTGGCATCTATATTCATGGATAATATTGTTAAACTGCATGGTGTTCCTGAGAATATCGTTTCTGATAGAGGGGTACAGTTTGTGTCTAGGTTCTGGAGGGCGTTCTGTAATAAGATTAACATTTCTTTGTCCTTTTCATCAGCCTTTCATCCAGAAACTAATGGTCAGACTGAACGTCTCAATCAGTCTGTTGAACAATATCTTAGATGTTATGTGGCAGACAACCAACATGTGTGGGTCAGATTCCTGTCTCTGGCTGAGTTTGCCATTAATAACCGTGTCAATTCGTCCTCTGGAATGTCGCCGTTCTTTTGTAACATGGGTTTCCATCCACGTTTTGGCTCCTTTTTCCCATCTACATCGGTTGTCCCAGAGGTTAATGATTTCTCCCAAGAACTGTGCACAGTTTGGGCACAGGTTCAATCGAACCTGGAAAAGGCCCAAGAAGTTCAAAGGGTTAAAGCTGATAGAAAGCGGTCTAAGGCTGTGAATTTTATGGTTGGGGATAAGGTGTGGTTATCCACTAAGAATCTTAATATGAAGGTTCCATCTTACAAGTTTGCACCGCGTTATATTGGTCCTTACAGGATCACCAAGGTGATCAATCCGGTTTCGTTTGAGTTATGCTTGCCCGACTCCCTTCGTGTCCATAATGTGTTTCATGTGTCCTTGCTTAAACCTTACGTTGCTCCTGTTGGTCCTGAGGAACAGCCTCCACCTCCGGTTGAGGTGGCGGGACGGGTAGAACACGAGATTGCCAGAATCGTGGATGTGAGGAGGGTCCGTAATTCCTTCCAGTACCTCGTACACTGGAGGGGATTTGGACCGGAGGACAGATCTTGGGTGCCGTTGACTAGGATGCATGCCGACTCTCTCATTCGGAATTTCCATCGGCAGCATCCTGATAAGCCTGCTCCCGCTGGTAAGGGTCCGGTGGCCCCTCGTGAGAGGGGGGGTACTGTTACGGGAAGCCGGCGGCGCGCTCCCCGCATGCAGCGCCGCCGGACTTCCGCTACTATGGAGCGAGGACGCGACAGGCGTTCTCGTCTCCATAGTGATGAAAGGCGGGGAGCGCCGGGCGCGCTTCCGGACACTGTGTGCCCGGCGTCCCCGCCCCCCTAGACGCGAGCAGTAGGCGGTACTGAGCGCTGGCCCGTTGCCAGCGCTCAGAGTTTATTATTATTATTTGGGGACCTTATGTATCGGTCATGTGGCGCTGGCCACGCCGCATGACCGAAGTTTTTGCATATTTGAGCGCTGGCCACGTTAGGCCAGCGCTCATTATGCAAATGAGGTCATGTGACGTTGGCCCGTCACATGACCCATTGGAGGGCTTTTTAAAGCCGGACAGTTGCCCTCTCAAATCGCCTGTGATTTGCTTACACCATTGATCAGTGCTTGTGCGTTCTCTGTTATTGGATTGTTTACTTGGATTTGGATTTCGGACTTTTGGACTGTTGACTTCTCTCTTCTTGACCCCTCGGTATTTACGTGACCTCCTGTGTTTGACCCGGCTAGCTGACCATTCTATATTGTGTTTGTTACGTCTGTGTTTAGTCTGTCCCTGTGTACCCTCTCCCTTCCTGCGCACTTATACAGTGTAGGGACCGCCTTCGTGGTTGTCCGCGGCTACCTAGGGCCGTTTGAGGCAAGTAGGCAGGGAGAGAAGGAGGGGTTTAGCTCAGGGCACACTACCCTTGTCTACCCCCTCGTGACACTTCTGCTTTGGTACAGCTGGCTGTGGTTCACATGCCCTAGTTCTGTTGATGAACTTGAGCTGATGACAAAAAAAAAAAACTTAGTTCCCAACATCATTCTGTACTCTGTACTGAATTTCTTACCTGCCGCCAGATTTATCACACTTGGCGTACGCGAAACCCTGGCACTGACGCTGGATACCGCATCACCCCCTTCCAGGCGGAATTTGTGCTCTTCCAATGGTCCCGGCACAGCCTATAGCATTACCCTCCTTACAGGCAGAGTAATTGTCCTGGCACGGGTTGCCTTATGGTCTATAGCATTACCCTTCTTCATAGACAGAGTTGTTGCCCTTACACTGATACTGTACAGCCTGTGGCATTGCCCTCCTCCAAAAAGTGGAGTAATTGCTCGTGCACTGGATACCGTACACCCTGTAACATTATACTCCTCACAAGGGTAGGGTAATTGCGCCTGTGCTGGATACTGTACAACCTGTAGCATTGATCTCCTCACAATGGTGAAGTGATTGCGCTTGCACTTGATATTTACAGCCAGTAGCATTTCCTTCCTTCTATCAGAGGAGTGTTTGCATCACGTTGGATCCTGCACGTCTAGTAGCATTGTCCTCTTTACCGCACCGCTGGATACCATCCCCCTATGGCGTTAACCTCCTTCCAGAGCCGGCATACTTCAGCGGAGTAGTGCACTCCACTGTTTCCTATGCTTCCGGTAGCGTTCCTCTCCTTCCATGGTGGGAGTATTTGCAGTAGGTGGGATAATTGCACTCCCACCGGAGATCGTACGTCCTGTGACATTGCCCCCTCTACAGGCAAAGGGACTGCAGTAATACTGGATATCTTTTGTCCTGTCAGTTTTCCCTCTTATTTAGGTGGTTTAGTTCCTCCGCAGTCGCATACTGTAGATACTGTAGCATTCTCCTCCTTCTATGAGGACTTGCATTATCACTGGATTCTATACGGGCTGTCGCATTTTCTCCCTCCTTAGGTGAAGTGATTGCACTGCGAGTTCTTACTCTAATATTGGGTATCCCCAGTCTTGTCAACCCTCCTTTTTGGGTAGAGTAATTGCTTCAACATTAACTACTCTCCTTCAGGTAGTCATGGTATGGATTGGTGTCGGGCGCCTTTGTAGCAGCCTCTGTCTTCCAGGATGGCCTGTAACTCTAACAGGCCATTGATACTTGATACACCACATACTTTTCCTTGTGTCTGGAGCCCCTCTGAAGAACACTCTCATTTGGCCTTGGCACTCTCTGACTCCACTCCCCTTTGTTTGGGGTGGAATGTCTGCTCTGAGTGCCAGTTTTCTTCTTCTCAGGTAGAGTCTGGCACTATCAACAATTCTGGTGACTGTTGCCGCTTCTCTGAGGCAGTATCTCCTCTAACCCTGGAAACCATAGTTACGTCTATAGCTTCCCTCCTATGAGGCAGTCTTCCGCTGCCCATGATATTATGTCCCGATCCGTGGCTTCTTCTGCATGACCCCTTCCAAGGGGAGTATTTGCGTTCTCCTTTCAAGTGCGGCTTACATCATGATTGATCAGAGGTCACTATATCTCCGATTTTTACCGCATCCCCTCCCTCCATATGGAGTATTGGCATTTCTGGCGGTATCTCTGTAGCATTCCTCCTTCGTGGCATGGTACCTTCTCGCTTGTGGTAGTTGTTGATCGTGCCTACATTTCTTTCTTCCACAGGGGGCACTTCCTTCTGTTCTCCCATTTCTGGTGCGTTGGTTCCTCCAGGCATGGTATGTATGATGTACCTAACGCTCTGGCTGACAGGTACTCTTATTCCGTTGTCATCTACGCTGCCATGACACGCTGCTCACTTTTGCTCACTTCTAATGGGCGTTAGTACATTTTCTGTACCTGTATACAGTTTTTCTATGGTGCTGTCTTAGCAACTTGTCCCCTTCACATGTAGTGCATGGCCTATGTTATGGTGACGGCATCAGCATTCCCTCCTTGTGGAGTGGGGTATGCACATATCAGTTGCGTATGCGAGTGCTCTGCACGGCTTTCCTCACTGGTAGAGCGGTCGTACTGCCCTTGTGGTCACCCCTATGTGCTGGTTTTTCTGAGCTGCATCAGCTTTTTCTACTTCTCCCCTCCCGCAGGGCGAGTTGTTTCTTTTCCCCGGTTACTGTTCTGCCTGCTCGGCTGGTTTTCATAACCATTGGGTTCTCGTATGTCCCTTTTTCTGTTGTGGAGTCCCTACGCGGGTGGTGGTCATTTTCTTCCCAGTTTTTTTCGGGGGTTTCGGGGTTCGCACTTCCTTCTGGGTGCAGTATTTCTCCTCTGGTTCCTGTCTGCAGCTTCCGGTTAGGTCTGCCAGTTCAGGCAGCCTTCTGTGGAGGGTCAGACAGTTTCTCTTCTCTTGTATGGGAATCAAGATCCTCTTCTACATGCCTCTGCTACCACATTGGCATATTCCTTGGGGAATATTCTGATGCAGGACACCCTCTTGACGTACGTCTCAAAGGGAGGTTTGGTCCCAGGGGACACTTTTTCCTGCCAGGTTACTCCCCACTTTTTTTGTCCATTTTGGTCTATGGGTTCTTCATGCTCTCACGAATTTTTCTCGTGGGCCGTTCTCATGCCTGACTACAGGATCTCTGGCCCTGTCTTGTTCGTCATAGTTCCACGGGAGAGGGGTTCTCTTCTGGCACCCTGATAGGGTGCATGGAAATTTTGCCTTCTGGCATCCCTACTTCTTCCCCCTTGAGGTGCAAGTTTGTCACATCTGATACTCTCTGACCCTGGTTATCTGAAAGTCATTTTCACTTTGTCTTCTTCCACTCAGTATCTCTGTGTGTTTGTGCTTTTTTTCCTGGGGTTTTCACCCAGGGGTATCACTCCTTTGCATTAGTCTGTATCCAGGCTATGGATTTCTCTCCTGTATCTTCCGCAGGAGCCTCTGCGCATTCATCCGCTGTCTGACTGTCTTTCCTGGGAATGTACCTTCCTGTCCCTTTTCAGGGTTCCTGGTGTGTTTCTCACCCGCATTCTGTGAGGGGTCTCGTGACCGGCCTTGTATTTGTTCTGTCTGGTTCCCGCCCCATGGTACTGCTGTTTAACGTCCCATGGTCTTCTGTGTCCCCCAATGATACGAGCGAGAAAATAGGATTTTTGTCTTACCTGTAAAATCCTTTTCTCGCTGAGTTCATTGGGGACACAGCTCCCACCCCAATGGATCTCCTCGACGGGTCCCTCCGGTTCTTGCTGCCAACCCATCTTCGGCTTCTTTCCTTTTTAATTCCTTCTGTTGGCTTCTCCTAGCTGCTCCTACTGCTTTTGTACAAACTGATTAGCTCAGTGTATGCACGAGGGGTATAGCTGAGAGGTAGAGCTAACACTTTTCTTGCTTAGTGTCGCCACCTAGTGGCAGCAGCTATACCCATGGTCTTCTGTGTCCCCCAATAAACTCAGCGAGAAAAGGATTTTACAGGTAAGACGAAAATCCTATTTTTTACTTTTTTTTTACTTTAACTTTTTTTTTTTTAATGTAGCTTATGGGTGTGTTCCTCTGGCGGGGCTCCATATGAACATTGCTGTGACAGGCTTCGGGAAGCTTCCAAGGGCCCAAGGCTGCCAAATGGCTCCCTCAGTCGCTGCACAGGCAAGCAGTTTGGGCTCTGGGAGCACAGCACTCCTGGGGAATGCCCTTTCAGATGCTGTGGTCATAATTCACCATGGCATCTGAGGGGTTAAATGTCTGTGATTGGCATTAAACAAAAATGAACACCAATTTCATATTCCTACTTTTTACTATACAAACATGAACGGAGCCTTCAGAGCACCAAAGCTAATATGTACCATCTCGGCGATAAAGCTGGATCGTTGCTGGCTTGTGGGCTGAGGAAGACGGCTATTTCCTCCAGTATAGACCACATGCGTTTGAGCACCAGGGATGTTACATCACATCCCTTGCCATTGCGGATGCCTTTGCGGACTACTATAGCTCCTTGTATAATTTATTTATTCCAGTTATTTAAATCTATATGCCAGTTACATTCAGTTATGCTTAGATTTATAGGGGGGAATACCTCCCCTAGAGTGGCACAGACTGCACTATTTCCCAACCTGAAGACAGGAGGTCTCGGGGTACCAGACCTCCAATGATATTATAAAGCTAGCTTGATAGATGAAGCCAAAGAATGGTGGTCTCCTTCTTCTAACCATAGATGGCTTGACATAGAGGCTGCTTTCTCTCATTGTTGCTCCCTCCAAGGCCTGTTAGCCTTCCACTCTATAGCTAGGATACCCTGGACCCTTCCCCTCACGACTGCGCACAACAGTGGCTTCTTGGAATACATACTTACAACCCACAAAACTCTTTGTTCCTAACACCTCAAAGATCCGGATTGTTGGACTCACGTACCACATACAACATTTCAACGCTTCTCTGTGGGAAAATCGGGGGATTGCTAATTTGAACCACCTTTTACAAGAGGCTGTCCTTGGAACTTTTGCATTACATCAGAAATATCATATCTCCATCTGCTACTTCTATATTCTTACAGATATGACATCTCTTAGAGAAAGTGGGACTTCCCCTTCCCTCTTCACCTTGGAATTCACCACTTGAGGGTCTTCAGTGGGAATTCATCACACCTTAGGGGGCTCTCTCGATTGGGTTCAGGTCTGGTGACTGTGGAGGCCAGGTCATCTGGCGTAGCACCCCATCACTCTCCTTCTTGATCAAATAGCCCTTACACAGCCTGGAGGTGTGTTTGGGGTCATTGTCCTGTTGATAAATAAATGATGGTCCAACTAAACGCAAACCGGATGGAATAGCATGCCGCTGCAAGATGTTGTGGTAGCCATGCTGGTTCAGTATGCCTTCAATTTTGAATAAATCCCCAACAGTGTCACCAGTAAAGCACCCCCACACCATCACACCTCCTCCTCCATGCTTTATGGTGGGAACCAGGCATGTAGAGTCCATCCGTTCACCTTTTCTGCGTCGCACAAAGACACGGTGGTTGGAACCAAAGATCTCAAATTTGGACTCATCAGACCAAAGCACAGATTTCCAGTGGTCTAATGTCCATTCCTTGTGTTCTTTAGCCCAAACAAGTCTCTTCTGCTTGTTGCCTGTCCTTAGCAGTGGTTTCCTAGCAGCTATTTTACCATGAAGGCCTGCTGCACACAGTCTCCTCTTAACAGTTGTTGTAGAGATGTGTCTGCTGCTAGAACTCTGTGTGGCATTGACCTGGTCTCTAATCTGAGCTGCTGTTAACCTGCGATTTCTAAAGCTGGTGACTCGGATGAACTTATCCTCCGCAGCAGGATCCACCTGACATCTGCCTAACACAACTCATGGTCCCAACCCCATTTATAAGGCAAGAAATCCCACTTATTAAACCTGACAGGGCACACCTGTGAATTGAAAACCATTTCAGGTGACTACCTCTTGAAGCTCATCAAGAGAATGCCAAGAGTGTGCAAAGCAGTAATCAAAGCAAAAGGTGGCTACTTTGAAGAACCTAGAATATAAGACATATTTTCAGTTGTTTCACACTTTTTTGTTAAGTATATAATTCCACATGTGTTAATTCATAGTTTTGATGCCTTCAGTGTGAATCTACAATTTTCATAGTCATGAAAATACAGAAAACTCTTTGAATGAGAAGGTTTGTCCAAACTTTTGGTCTGTACTGTATATATATATATATATATATATATATATATATATTTATTTATATGTTGATATATGCATGAATAGACTCTCTAGGCTGTCGGTCCAGTAAGACACTGAGGAAGTGCTGGAGGAGGGTCAAATTTATTCTTCCTGTCCCTACCTGGTTGGAGGCTGGTCATCTCTCATGGTATGCCGTCATGGAGGATTCGTGAAAAGGAAATTACTGGTAAGTAATAAGCTTTTTTCGCCCCATAAGTTGCAAAATGTCCCTGCATCTTATGGGGTGAATACTAATGACCACTTCCATTATGGAATCGTTCATTCATACTGGAGGACCAGGAAGCGGTAAAGACTCTGTCCTCACTGCTTCCTGGTCCTCTGCAGTCGGCTGTGCAGTGGCTGCGCACAGTGTGAGGGCGCTCTGTGACCTCATGCTGTGCGCACCAGTTCACAGCACAGCCGGAGGCAGGATGAAGATAAGAGAGCGGGCGGAGAGGAGTGGCAGCGGCCAGGAGCAGGAGAGGTAAGGCTACTTTCACACTGGCGGCAGGCCTGATCCGGCAGGTGAAGGGTGCTGCCGGATCAGGCCTGCCGCAGTGACATGTGTGGAGCCGGAACCGCGCTCCGGCCCCACACATGTCACACAGTACATACATACACATAAACATACACACACATATAGACAAACAAACACACATACATACTTACATGCTCCCCGGCAGGTCTTCGGAGCGTCAGAGGGACAGGACGGCTCACACAGGTCACGATTCCCCACAGCGCCCTCTGCTGGGCGCCTGGTGGAATCGTGACGATTCCACCAGGCGCCCAGCAGAGGGCGCTGTGGGGAATAGTGACCTGTGTGAGCTGTCCTGTCCCTCTGACGCTCCGAAGACCTGCAGGGAGCATGTAAGTATGTATGTGTGTTTGTATGTCTATATGTGTGTGTATGTTTATGTGTATGTCTGTGTCTGTATGTGTCTATGTGTAGCCGGATCTGTAATGGACTCCATTGAAAGTCAATGGAGGGCGGATCCGGTTACCATTATGGTCACACCAGACGGATCCACCCCCATTGACTTGCATTGGGGGTCATTCCGGATCCGTCTTGGTGCGGATGCCTGGACCGGAGAGCAAACCGCAGCATGCTGCGGTTTGTTCTCCGGTCTGAAGACGGAACGGAATGCTTTCAGGAGCATTCTGTTGTCTTCAGTTCAGTTTTGTCCCCATTGACAATGAATGGGGACAAAACTGAAGCGTTTTATTCCGGTATTGAGCCCCTATGACGGAACTCAATACCGGAATTTTAAAACGCTAGTGTGAAAGTAGCCTAAGTGGTTTATTTTATCTGGCATGAGGCTGGGGGCTGATCTAAGGCAATGGGGGGTGATGAGAAGCATAATGGCTCATTATAGGGGCTGATGAGAGGCATAGAGGGCTGATAATGGGTGCTGATGAGAGGCATAGAGGGCTGATATGGGGGTGATGAAAGGCATGGGGCTCTTATCTGTGGTCTGATTGGGGGTCATTTACATTGGGGTCTGATCTGAGGTCTTGTTGGGGTCTTATTCACAAGATTGGGGGTCTGATTGGGGCTGTCAGTTGAGGTCTGATTAACATTGGGGGTCTGATTGGTGGTCTGCAAAAACTGCAGGATATTTTGGTTTTAGTTTAAAAATTGACATGGAAAATTAAAAATATCAAATATTGCTATGTGTTATATGTTAAATATGTTATATGTGCAAATTGCGGATCCGAAAAAAGAACGGATGGCGTCTGTATGGCATCCATTTTTTTTTGCGGATCCATTGTAACAATGCCTATCCTTGTCTGCAAAACGGACAAGAATAGGACATGTTCTATTTTATTTTTTTTTGCGGGCTACGGAACGGACACACGGATGTGGACAGCACACAGTGTACTGTCAGTATTTTTTGCAGACTCATGCAAATGAATGGGTCCGCATCTTATCAGCAAAATATGCGGATTGAAGCCCGCAAAATGTGAAAAAAGCCTTAGGGCTCATGCACACGACCGGTGCCGGCCCGTACCCGTATTGCGACCCGCATACGGCCGTGTGCAGCCCGCATCACGGATTGCGGACCCATTCACTTCAATGGGTCCGCAATCCGGGAGATGCGGAGCAGAGGCACGGATCAGAACACCACGGAAGCACTACGGTGTTTCTGGCTGTGCCTCCGCACGCGCAAGCACTACTTTTTTGCAGTGCCAACCGTCAGATGCGGATTGCGGACCCCATTCAAATAAATGGGTACGTGATCCACATGCGGTGGCCCCAGTGTCAGTGCCCGTGTGTTGTGGACCGCAAATTGCAGTCCACAGCAGGGGCACTGAATGCACACGCTCGTGTGAGCAAATGGAGACCAGGTTCCTTGAGCAAAAAATGCAGAAGTAAGTTCTTGTCTGAACCACTGTGGCATACACCTGTGGGTGATGGTGACTCTTACAATAGGGGTGACCACATGTTTATTTTTATACAATGTAGTAGATTTGGTCTCGGTCAATGTTCCGTTATATGAAAACGTCCTACAGCCTTTGTGGGGGTGGACATGAGGTGAGGTGAGATGCAATATATGGGCACAAGTATTGGGCCGGCTGCATCTGTGGAGTACTAATTACTTGCATCGTGCATTAAGCTGAATAAATCGATTGTCTACTAACTGGGTGAGTGCCTTGGAATATATTTTCATTGATTGGCACATCTATACATTACATATAATACTAAATCCATAAGCCTTAATATGGAGTTAGTCGCACATTCGCAGCTAAAACAGCTTCCTTCCTGGGAAGGCTTTCTACAAGATTTTGGAGTGTGTCTGTGTGAATATTTGCCCATGCGCATTTGTGAGGTCAGATACCAATATTTAATGAGAGACCTGGTTCACAATCTCCATTCTTTTTCATCTCATAGCAAGGGTGGTAGTGAGGAGGCTCAGGAAAGTGAGGTAGGTAGCTGGGTAACAGTTAGAAAGCGGGTTAGAGGGAAAAGTGCCAGGGAGGCTAGCCCTGATCTGACACACTCCAACAAGTTTGCAAGTTTGGCAGATGAGGGGGATGTTACTTCAGGGATAGCACTGCTGCAGCCGGACACTTCCTCTGCCATTCAGGGGAATGTCAGCTCCAGTAAGCAGAGGGCCAGGGGAGCAGGGCAGGCCAGACAGGTGCTGGTAGTGGGAGACTCAATTATTAGGGGTACAGAGAGGACAATTTGTCACAAAGATCGGGATCGTCAAACGGTGTGTTATCTTCCTGGTGCTCAAGTTCGACACATCGCAGATCAGGTGGACAGATTACTGGATGGGGCTGGAGAAGATCCAGCAATCATGGTCCATATCGGAACCAATGACAAAGTTAGAGGTAGGTGGAGCATCCTTAAAAATTTAGGGTACTTTCACACTAGCGTTTACATATTCCGGTATTGAGTTCCATCATAGGGGAGCAATACAGGAATAAAACGCTTCAGTTTTGTCCCCATTCATTGTCAACGGGGACAAAACTGAACTGAAGAGAACGGAATGCTCCTAAATGAATTACGTTCAGTTCTCTTCAGTCTCCAGACTGGAGAGCAAACCGCAACATGCTGCGGTTTGCTCTACGGTCTGGGCATCCGCATGGGCATGCAAGTCAATGGGGACGGATCCGTTCGGTGTGACACAATAGTAAATGGATCCGTCCTCCATTGACTTCCCTTCCATTGTGTGCGCCGTCCTCCTCCTACTGTGGTGTCCTGAGCTGCTGGGACAGGTTAGACAGTGTCTGACACGTGTGGGGCCTGAGCGTGGTTCCGGCCCACACAGGCACCTGCGGCAGCACGGATCCGGCGGGACCCTTCACCCGCCGGATCCGTGCTGCCGCTAGTGTGAAAGTAACCTTAGGGATTTAGGTAATAAGCTTAGGGCAAGGACCTCAAATGTAGTGTTTTCCGAAATACTACCTGTACCACGAGCCACACAAGAAAGGCAGCGGGACATTAGGGAGGTGAACAAGTGGCTCAAGAACTGGTGTAGGAAGGAGGGGTTTGGGTTCCTGGAGAAGTGGGCTGACTTCTTTGTCGGCTACAGGCTCTATCGTAGTGGTGGGCTGCACCTCAATGGGGAAGGGGCAGCTATTTTGGGAAGAAGATGGCTAGAAGGATGGAGGAGTGTTTAAACTAGGGACTGGGGGAGGGAGGGTAACTGCATTATAGGAGGGGAAGATAGTGCAGATAGAGACCGGGGACGAGGTAATGGAAGTGGGGGAGGAGTGGAAGGAGGGACTAGAACAGTTCAGGAGGAAATGTGTAAGGTAAAAAATATACAGAAACCTCTTAATTGTATGTATACTAATGCCAGACTAATAAATCTGGTGAACTGGAAGTAGTGATGTGTGAGGAGGACTATGACATAGTGGGAATAACTGAGACATGGCTGGATGATAGCTATGACTGGGCAGTGAATGTACAGGGTTACAGTCTGTTTAGAAAGGATTGCCAAAACCGGAGAGGAGGAGGAGTCTGCCTTTATGTAAAGTCCTGTCTAAAGCCCACACTGCGGGAAGATATAAGTGAGGGACATGAAGATGTGGAGTCACTGTGGGTAGAAATACATGGAGGAAAAAACAAAAATAAAATACCAATAAGAGTTTATTATAAACCACCTAATATACCACAGAGTCCACAGAAAATCTACTTCTAAACAATAAATATAAGAAAAAATAATAACCTTCAAATTGTCATTCAAAAGAGTGTTTTTTCAGGGAGTTTCTTCAGGGAGGAACAAAAATACCAAACTTCAAAAAAGCAAAATTTAGCCAACTAAGAGAGGCCATATGCATAACTAACTGGGACAAAGTCCTCAAAAATAAAAAATACAGCCACAAAATGGAATATCTTTAAAAGCATCCTAGTATCTAATTGTGAGAGGTACATACCTTATGGGAATAAAAGGTTAAGGAACAAGAAAAATCCAATGTGGATAAATAGAACTGTAAAGAAAGCAATAAATGACAAAAAGAAAGCATTTAAATCACTAAAACAGGAGGGGAGCAAGGAAGCATCGAAAAACTATAAGGAAAAAAAATAGAATATGTAAAAGACAAATAAAAGCAGCCAAACTAGAGAACGAGAGATTAATTGCCAAAGAGAGTAAAACTAACCCTAAAATGTCCTTCAATTATATAAATAGTAAAAAGTTTAAATCTGAAGGTGTCGGCCCCTTAAAGAGTGATGATGGGGAAGTTGCAGAGAGCGATGAGGAGAAGACAAAGCTATTAAAACATTTTTTCTCCACTGTATTCACTGAGGAACATAAACTGTCAGATGAAATGCAGAATATAAAAGTAAATTCCCCATTAAAAGTGCCCTGTCTGACCCAGAAAGAAGTACAGCGGCATCTTAAAAAGATAAAAATAGACAAATCGCCAGGACCAGATGGCATACACCCCCGTATTCTAAGAGAATTAAGCAATGTCATAGCCAGACCCTTATTTCTAATATTTAAGGACTCTACACTGACAGGGAGTGTTCCACAGGATTGGCGCATAGCAAATGTGGTGCCAATATTCAAAAAGGGTCCAAAAACAGAGCCCAGAAACTATAGGCTGGTAAGTTTAACATCTGTCGTGGGTAAACTGTTTAAAGGCGTTCTAAGAGATGCTATCTTAGAGTACCTCAATGAAAATAAGCAAATAACACCATATCAGCATGGCTTCATAAGGGATCGGTCATGTCTTTAGACTAATTTAATCAGTTTCTATGAGGAGGTAAGTTCCAGACTTGACTGCGGCGAATCAATGGATGTCGTATATCTGGACTTCTCCAAAGCATTTGACACTGTACCGCATAAAAGATTAGTATATAAAATGAGAATGCTTGGCCTGGGAGAAAATGTCTGTATGTGGGTAAGTAACTGGATCATTGATAGAAAACAGGGGGTGGTTATTAATGGTACATACTCAGATTGGGTCACTGTCACTAGTGGGGTACCACAGGGGTCAGTATTGGGCCCTATTCTCCTCAATATATTTATTAATGATGTTGTAGAAGGCTTGCACAGTAAAATATCCATGCAAATATGAAATATTTTGCAGATGACACTAAACTGTGTAAAGTAATTAACACAGAAGAGGACAGTACACTGCTGCAGATGGATATGGATAGATTGGAGTCTTGGGCAGAGAAGTGGCAGATGAGGTTTAACACTGACAAATGTAAGGTTATGAAATATGGAAAGGAATAATGCAAGTCACCAGTACATACTAAACGGTAAAACACTGGGTAACTCTGACCTGAAAAGGAGCTAGGAATTTTAGTGAACAGCAAACTAAGCTGTAGAAGCCAGTGTCAGACAGCTGCTGCCAAGGCCAAAAAGGGGCATAGATGCCCATGATGAGAACATAGTCCTGCCCACTCTACAAATCACTAGTCAGACCACGCATGGAGTACTGTGTACAGTTCTGGGCTCCTGTGAACAAGGCAGACATAGCAGAGCTGGAGAGGGTTCAGAGGAGGGCAACTAAAATAATAACTGGAATGGGTGGACTACAGTACCCAGAAAGATTAAAATTAGGCTTATTCACTTTAGAAAAAAGACGACTGAGGGGAGATCTAATAACTATGTATAAATATATCAGGAGTCAGTACAGAGATCTCTCCCATCATCTATTTATCCCCAGGACTGTGACTGTGACGAGGGGACATCCTCTGCGTCTGCAGGAAAGAAGGTTTGTACATAAACATAGAAGAGGATTCTTTTACGGTAAGAGCAGTGAGACTATGGAACTCTCTGCCTGAGGAGGTGGTGATGGTAAGTTCAGTAAAAGAGTTCAAGAGAAGCCTGGATGTATTTCTGGAGGCTAATAATATTACAGGTTATAGTTACTAGAGAGGGGTCGTTGATCCAGGGAGTTATTCTGATTGCCTGATTGGAGTCGGGAAGGAATTTTTTCCCCTAAAGTGGGGAAAATTGGCTTCTACCTCACAGGGGTTTTTGCCTTTCTCTGGATCAACTTGTAAGATAACAGGCCGAACTGGATGGACAGATGTCTTTTTTTCATCCTTATAAACTATGTTACTAAACGTGTTTGATGGGATTGAGGTCAGGGCTCTGTCTGGGCCTCTCAAGTTCTTCCACACCAGATTCACCCAACCATGCCTCTATGGACCTTGCTTTGTGTACTTGGCAGAGGCGTAGCTACCGGGGGGGCAGGGGGGGCGATGGCTCCAGGCCCAGTGACTCAGGGGGGCCCAGCAAGGATGATCTTAAACTATCAGGTGAATACAAGTGAGCGCTTCCATTATGGAAGCACTCACTTGTATTTAGGGACCCCCATCAGACCTCAGATCACCCCACCCAGCCACATAAGATTAAAATAAAAAACCTTTCTTACCTGTCCTGTGGCTGCCCTCCGGTCCGGCGCTCCACTGTCTTCCCTGGCTGGCGCGCACTATGACCTGACGCTGCGTGAGGTCATAGTGTGCGCGCCGGCCAGGGAAGACAGTGGAGCGCCGGACCGGAGGGCAGCCGCAGGACAGGTAAGAAAGGTTTTTTATTTTAATCTTATGTGGCTGGGTGGGCTGATCTGAGGTCTGATGGGGGCACAATATGCTGATCTGAGGTCTGATTGGGGGCACAGTAGGCTGATGTGAGGTCTGATGCGGGCACATTCTGCTGATCTGTGGTCTGATGGGGGCACAATACGCTGATCTGAGGTCTGATGGGGGCACAGTAGGCTCATGTGAAATCTGATGAGGGAACATTCTGCTGATCTGAGGTCTGATGGGGGCACAATACGCTGATCTGAGGTCTGATGGGGCACAATACGCTGATCTGAGGTCTGATGGGGGCACAGTAGGCTGATGTGAGGTCTGATGGGGGCACATTCTGCTGATCTGTGGTCTGATGGGGGCACAATACGCTGATCTGAGGTCTGATGGGGCACAATATGCTGATATGAGGTTTGATGGGGCACATTCTGCTGATCTGAGAGGTCTGATGGGGGCACATTCTGCTGATCTGAGGTCTGATGGGGCACAATACGCTGATCTGACGTCTGATGGAGGCACAATACGCTGAGCTGAGGTCTGATGGGGGCACAATACGCTGATCTGTGGTCTGATGGAGGCACAATACGTTGATCTGAGGTCTGATGGGGGCACAGTAGGGTGATGTGAGGACTGATGGGGGCACATTCTGCTGATCTGAGGTCTGATGGTAGTATGTGCCTGTGAAGTTGGAAACGTGCGTTTGGGAAGCCACTAAGTGGGGGGCCCACTTAAGTATGTTTCGCCCCCCCTGTGCTGAACCTCTAGCTACGCCTCTGGTACTTGGGCATGGTCATGTTGGAACAGAAAAGGGCCTTCTCAAACTGTTTCCACAAAGTTGGAAGCATACAACTGTCCAAAATATCTTGGTACACTGAAGCATTAAAGGGGTTATCCCACTTAAGCAAATAGCATTTATCATGTAGACAAAGTTAATACAAGGCACTAATGTATTGGCTTGCTCGCAAGGAAAAGGCACCTGGATCTCTGGTGGCCGAGACCATGGGAGTGTGTTTTTTCCTATCACGTGCAAGCACGGCTATTTCTGCTGGATTGCAGGGTGGTCGTAATATGGACAATCATAGTACATTAGTAAGTGCCTTGTATTAACTTTCTCTACATGATAAATGCCATTTTCTGAAGTGAGACAACCCCTTTAAGATTTCTCTTCACTGGAACTAAGGGACCTTTACAGTTGGCACAATACAGACAAAGAATGTGCTCCTAACATTAACCAACCCAGACTCTTCCATCAGACTGCCAGATAGAGAAGTGTAATATTTCACTCCGCAGAACATGTTTCTAGAGTCCAGTGTCGGCATGCTTTACACCACTCCATCCAACACTTGGCATTGTGCTTGGTGATGTAAGGCTTGAATGCAGCTGCTCAGCAAGCCATGAAGCCCCTGGTGCATTTTTTATGCTGATTTGATGCCAGAAGAGGTTTGGACTCTGCACTTATGGAGTCAGTAGAACATTGGTGACTTTTATGCACTATGCACCTTACTCAGTGACCCCGCTCTGTAACTTTATGTGGTCCGTCATTTCATGGATGAGTTGCTGTGGTTCATATTTACAATAGTACCACTCACAGGTGATTGTGGAATATCTAGGAGGGGCGAAATTTCATGAACTGACTTATTGCACCGGTGGCATCCTATTACAGGACCATGCTCCAATTCAATGAGCTCTTTACAATGACCCATTCTTTCACAAATGTTTGTAAAAACAAACTATATGGCTTGGTGCTTCACTTTATACACCTGTGGAGATGGATTGAATGAAACACCTGAAGTCAATGAAGAGGCGTGTCCCAATACTTTTGTCTATATAGTGTATGTGAGAGCTGCATGTTTGTCTCTTGAGGGAAAGCTAGCTGCTGGTGGGAAAGAATAGTCTTCAGACTATTAGATTGTTAACTCTTTCCAAATACTGCCCGTTTTCACTTCCTGACCAAGTCTAATTTTGCTAATCTGACATGTGCCAAGATGAGATATGTTGGACATGGAGGCATACAGTTTCTGTATGGTATCCTGTAACACATCTGTCCAAAGATGTTACAGCTGGACCTGTAGATCCTGCACATAGGTCCTCATAGTTTGCCAAAGTTGGCAGGCCTGTCCCTTAAATGCATTTGCCCCAGATTATGTGGCGTTTGTCACAAATTTTTCATTTTCACAAGTGGTAACAAAAGAAAAAGCACCACACAATTTCTTACCTATTTTCTCCTGAATACGGCAATACCCCATGTATGTTTGTAAACTGCTGTATAGGCACGCCGCAGGGCCCAGAAGGGAAGGAGTGCCATTTGGCTTTTAAAGGGCAGATTTTGCTGGAATGGTTTTCTGGCACCATGTCGCATTTGAAGTCACTCTGAGAAAATCTCAAAAAAGCGCTCCCATTTTGGAAACTGCAGCCCTCAAGAATTTTTACAAGGGGTGTAGTGAGAATTTTGACCCCCATAGGTGTTTTCCAGAAATTAATGTGTAGTGGATGGTCAAAAATGAAAATTGCAATTTTTCACAGATATGCTGTTTCAGCTCCCAATATATTGTGCCAAACTTGTGCAGCTGTGAAAAGTCAGCATTCTTATTATTAGGGCTTGCCCATATTATTATGCACTTGACCGTATTTTTTTTCTATTTCGTTTTTTTACAGGTCCATATGTAGTCAACACCTATAGACACGGCTCAGAAAACTGTCCGTGGTGTGGATTCAAATCCTAGAAACGCCAAATGAGTAAACATCCACACAACAAATATGAAAAATGACAACACTTTATTAATAAAAGCAGCAGACAAAATAACACAAGATAATATAACATATAGAGGTGCCAGTATGGAGCAGAGGAATGAAGACACAAAAGGAGGGCGCCGTCGTGCAGGGAACACGGATCAAACAACGGATAGTACTGACCCAAATGGGATCGGTCAGGGCATACATCTACAAAACATTTCCCCAAAATGAAATAGATGATGTAAATATCTAAGGGGACAAAAACGTCCCTACAAGGTAAAGTATAAGGAACAATAGTTTCCAACAAGATGGGGAACAAAGAAAAAGGAGAGTTACCCAGACCTAAGAAAAATGCAGCAGACAAAATAACACAAGATAATATAACATATAGAGGTGCCAGTATGGAGCAGAGGAATGAAGACACAAAAGGAGGGCGCCGTCGTGCAGGGAACACGGATCAAACAACGGATAGTACTGACCCAAATGGGATCGGTCAGGGCATACATCTACAAAACATTTCCCCAAAATGAAATAGATGATGTAAATATCTAAGGGGACAAAAACGTCCCTACAAGGTAAAGTATAAGGAACAATAGTTTCCAACAAGATGGGGAACAAAGAAAAAGGAGAGTTACCCAGACCTAAGAAAAACGCAAATGCAGTAGATGAGTGACCCAGCACGGCGGCGTCCTCGTCCCAACGCCGTTTCGCCCAAACAGGCTTCTTCCAGGGGAATTCCCTATGTGAATTCCCTATTCCCTGTATGCCCTGACCGATCCCATTTGGGTCAGTACTATCCGTTGTTTGATCCGTGTTCCCTGCACGACGGCGCCCTCCTTTTGTGTCTTCATTCCTCTGCTCCATACTGGCACCTCTATATGTTATATTATCTTGTGTTATTTTGTCTGCTGCTTTTATTAATAAAGTGTTGTCATTTTTCATATTTGTTGTGTGGATGTTTACTCATTTGGCGTTTCTAGGTCCATATGTAGAACAATTCATTTAATAGGATCCGCAAAAAAAAAATGAAATGACTCCATGTGCATTCCATTTCCGTATGTTCACATGTCAATTCCACTATTCTTTATTACAATGGATCCACACAAAAAAATGGATCCAACACGGATATCATCTGTTTTTTTGCGGATCCGTTTTTTGCGGACCGCAAAATACATACGGTTGTGTGCACATGCCCTTATACTGTGTTTCCTGATTGTAGAAACAACCTACCTGTGGTGCTAAACTGTTGTATGGATATACAACAGGGCACCGATTTGAAAGTGCAGTATGCACATTTCAGGCCTAATTTGGTGATTTACACAGTATTGGCTGAAAATAGAAGAATATTTTTACCATAAAATGTTGCTTTTGCAGCACATTTTTCACTTCCACAAGGGGTCACCGGACAAATACCACCCCACTATTTCTTACCCAATTTCTCCTGAATATGGCAAAACCCCATTTGACTGTTGGAGGACAGATTTCGCTGGAATAGTTTTCAGGCATCATCTTATATTTGAAGACACCTGAGGTACCCCCACAGGGAAACTCCTAAAAAGTGACCCTGTTTTGGAAACTACACCCCTGAAAGGAATTTTATATGGACTGAAGTGAGCATTTTGACCCCATAGGTGTTTTCCATACATGAATATGTAGTGGATGGTGAAAAGTGATGATGTCAGCTGTGCTGAGTGTATCAGAATGTAAAAGGTGGTAAAATTACAGGATGCATAAAAGATTAATAATCTATGGATGTGTGGTACACTTTGAAGAAATAATTTATGCATAGGCCTGGCTTTCCAGTGCAGGTTTTCTTAACCCCCTTTTCGAACACATTCTATATCTTTTTTTCGGTCCCTCCCTTCCTTGCTGTTCTGGGGAATTTCACCATGAAAATGTTGACCTGGTACAGCACAGGCACCAACCCTTCCCTTCCTAGTTTTGAAGAATTAGGGGCTTGATCGTCACCTCTTAAAACTGAAGGAATTCTCCCATGTGGCCTCTGGATGGAAAAAACACATAAGAGTTATACAGTGACATCTGTACAATTTGCATCGATAGCTTTTTGTACCATGCCTTCGTTTTCCGTATGGCACTGTACAACTTGAGAACTTTATCTGAAAGATCAACTGCTCCCATATACATATTATATTCCAGGATTCAGTCTTGCTTGAGGGCATTGGTAAATTGACCCTAATGTGTGTTGGGGTTGAGAACCTATATGTCAGCCACTGACTTCCCGGGGAGTTCCCTCAGCCCTGCACTTTGAGTCCCTGTTAGAAAAGCACATTACAAATTTTTGTCATTGACCTCCTGTATAGATGGATAATCCATAAGAATTATACAGTATAACAGCTCAATTGTTCTTCCAAAAGGCCTCTATAAAAATGCCCACAGAAAACCATTGCATTGATTAAGGTGTGATGCTCTATTGCTCAAGTCACCACAGGGGGCTTTCTTTGGCTGCAGTGGTGATTTAAGTGAAAAAGCTTAGGCTAGTTTCATATCTGCTGATATTCACAGTATCCGGCATACATGCCAGCTTTTGGACGGACAAAAAAGACTACACGCAGCATTTTTTGTCAGGCCAAAATGCTGGCATATATGCCGGAAAGTGGCCAGATCCTCACCAGATCCCATTACAGCGAATGGGGATCCGGCAGTGCAACATGGTATCCGGCTTTGGTGGATACTGTGAACACCAAAGAACAGACTGCTGGAGTTAAAAGCGGAGATGTGAACCCAGCTGCTGTGAAAGTCCAAACAAAGAGGAAGTTAACCCTTTCCTGACATCCGCTTTGCATGTATGCGAATGTTGGGTCTATAACCTCTTGCCTACTGCCGCACGACTTTATACTTCGTGGCAGTAGGCTCTAATCTGTAACCCGAGGTATCTCTGAATTGTAACGCGCTGCGGAATATGGATTATAATTATTATAAAAGTGTCGGATTACATTGTGATGTGCCAGCACCCCGTGGCGCTGCAAATCACTGTAATCGCGCTGTCATTAGACAGCTGCAGTCACAGAGAGGAGTGCCAAGGCCAGCAGAAGCGGTCTGGCTGCATAGCATCATTGTAGCACCCTGCTACAAGGATCCAAAGCCAGCAGGGAGCTTCCCTGTAGCGCCGCCGACATCCCGCTTGTAAGGAGGAGCGAGGACCCGGCGTTGGACGCAGTCGGCGTCCTCGTCTCCATAGCAACAAGGGGGCCGAGAGGACCCGGCCATGCATACCTCCTCAGCGTGGCCGGCATCCCCCATCCCCTAGACAATGAGCAGGGGAGGAACTGAGCGCCAACATGAATGAGTCGGCGCTCAGGTGTGTGGTTATGCCGAACGTGGGTCATCCATCAATTGAGCCTATTTAAACAGGCAACCTGCTGGCTACAGGTTTTCTGTGATTGGTCTTACTACCTCACAAGCGTATTCCTTGCATGTGCGACTTCTGTTTATTTTACTTTGGCTCGTATTTCACTTCTACCTTGTGATACTCCTTGTACTGACGCGATCTCTTGGCTCCTGAACTCAGCTTGTACTTGACTTCGATCCTGTGATATCCCTTTGTGACCTCCTGGCTCTTGACCTCGGCTTTCACTTATTCCGGTTTTGCTTACATTTGGATATTGGTCTTCTCGGTTTCTGACCTGGCCTGGTAAACATTTACACTTTTGTGTTTTCTGTCTTAGGCCCCATTCACACGACCGTATGTTCATTTCCGTATCTTATCCGCATTTTTGCGGATAAGATGCGGAACCATACGGACCCATTCATTTTTCCATAGGAGAAAAAAAATGCAGAATGCACACCGTGTGCATTCCGCATCCGTATATTACGTAAGTTCTCCCGCAAAAAAAATGAAACATGTCCTATACTTGTCCTCAAAACACGTCCATAGCCCCATTAAAGTCAATGGGTCCGCACAAATGCGGAACACTACGGAAGACATTCCGTATGTCTTCCGTTCCGTTTTTATACGGACACGGAATACATACGGTCGTGTGAATTGTGTTTCACTGTACGGCGGCGGCCTCAGGAAGCGCACGGTGTCATAGCAACCAATGACGCCGTGCGCTCCCGCCCTCTGGGGCAGCACAGGCCGGGGTTTCACGTCGTCTGAATGGGGCCTTAGTCTGTTGTTTTCTCCCTTTGTTTCCACTCCCTGTAAGGCCCTGCATGTACGTAAGCTAGGGACTGCCGTCCAGTTGCGCCCCGTCGGTTAGGATGGACCATGCAAGTAGGTAGGGATAGTGGTGTGGGTGGAGCTCAGGGCTGCACTATTCTACCTATTCATGACAACTATATGAGACAGTGTACAAATAATGCAGGGACATAGGCATCTGAGGCCACAGACTGGAAAAGGCCTATGACCTGCACTGGAGATGGTGAGTTGGAACTCAGGTATTTTAATTCTTCCCTCTTTCCTTGGCCACTTGTGGAGCATACTACTAGGGTCACTGTATAAGTCAATACTAGGGGCAGTCCAAGCAGCATTCTGAAGGTAGCTCTGGCTTGGTGCTGTGGCCTGCATCTCACCTCCAAGCCCCTGCTCCATATCTTAATTAGAGACAATTGGAGGAGGACAGAACCTGACAGCTAGTGATGGCCACCACAGAAGGACAGCTTCTGGGGCAGTATGTTGTATTTGGTTCTGCTGGGACGGTATTTTGTGCTGCATTATGGTATCGTTGACCTTGCCTACTTTCATTGGCCCTGTCTACTTGTGTTGCCCCACCTTCTGTCAGTTTGGACCTACCTACAATATCTGGCCACTTTAATGTTCCTAGTCCACTCCTGTTTACTGGGAGTTCCACTGCACTGGTATAACAGGGTCTCTGCGAATATGACATAGCACCTGAAAACCTTTCCAGCAAAATTTGAGCTCCAAAAGCCAATTGGTGCACCTTTCTTCTGAGCCCTACTGTGTGCCCATACAGCAGTTTACATCTGCATTTATAGTATTACTGTGCCCATAAGAACCTGCCTAACAATTTAAAATTGTGTTTCTCTCTAATGGCACTGTCTGCTGCATGTCCATTTCTACAAAACATCTTTGAGGGCAAAATGCTCACTGTACCCCTTGATAAATGCATTGAGGTGTTTAGTTTTCAAATTTGGGTTCACCTCTAAGGGATTCCATTTATTATTTCACCCCAGATTCTCTGCAGTTGTTGGTACAAGTTGTGTAAATCACCACATCCACATGATGCTCTTTTACTCATTAGTCCCCTCGTCCAGGCAAAAGATGAGGGCAACCAGCAGGGTATTCATAAAACTAGGACACAGCCTAATAATAGAGGGCTGTCTTTCAACACTGTCACAAGCTGGACACAACATATGTGCACTGAAATGGCATATCTGTGGAAAATCTGTGATTTTTACTTTGCTATGCATTACCCCAAACCAAGTCAGTTTTTGTTTTTGCATTTTTATTATTTTCTTTTATGCCTTCCAAAACGTGTAACTTTTTAATATTTCATTCACATACATGAGACATAGCCTTATCTTTTGCAGGACACGTATTTTCAATGGCACCATTTATAGCTTGTTTTGGAAAATGGAGAAAAAAATATTTGTGGAGTGAAATTGAAAAAAATGCAATTCCGCTATGCTTTTTTGGGTTCTGTTTTTACAGTGTGCCCTAAAAATGACATCATAACCTTATTTTGTAGATCAGTAATATTATGGTGATACCAAATTTATATAGTTTTTGTTACGTTTAACCACTAAAATTTCTTTCATCACCATATTCTGACACCTATAACTCATATTTCCATCTAAAGAGCTGTGTGATCATATTTTTGCAGGGTGAGTTGTAGTTTTTATTGGTACCATTTTGTGTATATAAGACTTTTATCACCTTCAATGCAATTTTGTTGGGGAGGCAATGTGACAAAAAAATTAGCCATTTTGAATCTTTTTCACAGCACACAATAAATATTCTTATATTTTAAGAGTTCTGCCATTTTTTGACATGTTTGTTTATTTATTTATATATCTAAAATTAGGAAAAGGGGTGATTTGCAGGTTCAAGTTCCCCAGGGCAATCTCTGTTCTTTAAATATGCAGTAAACAGAAGAACAAAACAGCAGGCTAAGGCTCCATTCACACGTCCGTATAATGCAGGGGTAGGGAACCTCCGGCTCTCCAGCTGTTGTGAAACTACAATTCCCAGCATGCTTCATTCATTTCTATGAGAGTTCTTAGAAGAGCAGAGCGAGTATGCTTGCTGGGAGTTGTAGTTTCACAACAGCTGGAGAGCCGGAGGTTCCCTACCCCTGTCCGCATCCTTTCCGCATCCGTTTCCGCAATTGCTGACAATTATACGGATAGGATGCGGATCCATTAATTTCAATGGGTCCCGAAAAAATGCGGACAGCACACCGTGTGGTGTCCGCATCCGTGTGTCCGTTCCGACTGTGCGCATAAAGAAATCCTACTTTTCTCCCGAATTGCGGTCCGTAGCACAATGAAAGTCTATGGATCCGCAAAAAATGCGGAAGACATGCGGAAAGGCATCTGCATGTCATCCGTATTTGCGGATTCCGTTCCAGGAGGGGTGGAAAAAAAAGAAAGATGTTATTCATCCTTCCGTTTTTTTGCGGATCCGCAAAAAACGGATGACATATGGATACATCCTTTCCGTTTTTTACGGAAAGACGGAACGGATGTCCTGGAAAAACGGAGTTTTTTGCGGAAAAACGGATCCGCAAAAAACTGACCGTTTTCCAGGATGTGCAAAAATACGGAGGTGTGAATGGGGCCTGAGGGAGAGCAGGATACCAGGAAAAAACTTCTTTAACCCTTTTAAGACCGGGTGATTTTCCATTTTTTACTCCCAACTCTCCCAAATCCATAACTTTTTTATTTTTTCATTCACAGCACATAGCTGTATGAGGGCTTGTTTTTTTGCAGGACAAGAGGCACTTTCTAATGGCACTATTTACAGTTGCATGCAATGTAGTGGGAAGCAGGGAAAAAAATTACAAATGGGATGAAATTGAAAAAAAAACACGCAATCCTGCAACAGTTTTTTGGGTTTTGTTTTTACAGTGTTCCCTATACAGTAAAACCAGTTACTTTCATTCTCCAGGTCAGTACGAATCCGGCAATACCGGATTTTTTGTTGTGTTTTTATACTGGAAAAAAATCCTTGAAAAATATTTTTTTTTCTTTTAGTCGCCATTTTCTGACCCCTATAACTCATTTTTTGCAGGCCAACCTTTACTTTTCAGGTATACCAGTGATTCAGTGATTTTTGGGGTGTGTTCGACTTTTTGATAATTCTTTATCTCATTTTTTGTGGGAGGCGAAGCGACAAAAAAACCCAGTAAATCAGCCATTTAGAATTTTTTTTCCTGCCTTGCCTTTTTCCGTATGGGATAAGTATTTTTATATTTTAATACTTCGAACATATGTCGATGCCCATGTGTATTTTTTTTTTGTTACAGGTTTTTTTTTTTCCATTTTGGGGAAAGGAGGTGATTTGAATTTTTATATATTTTTTTTTAATTTTTAAAAACAAATGTATTGTGTTTGTTTTTTTTTCACTTTTTATGGTTCCCATAGGGAACTGTAACTACCAATCTTTGGATTGCTATTTTCATAGACTCTAATGCAGTAGCTTTGGAGTCTATGAAGATTTTAATATGTTTCTATGGAGCCCTCTATAGAAATTACTATGCAGCAGCCTCCTGTTATACAGGAGGACAGGGAATGCTGCTAACAAGCTCCGGCTTTCCTGATTCCGGGTTTTCATGCGCTCAGATGCTGTGGTCAGGTTTGACCACGGCATCTGAAGCGTTAACTGTCCATATGTATGAAACAGCAGGCACCCTGTGGCTATGGTGCACCCCGCTCCTCCAGTGAGCAGTCGCCATTTTTAAATGCCCAACCGCCAACGTATTTTTACGTGGGGGCCGTCAGGAAGGGTTTCATTTGACGAGTTTTCATGGCGTGTAGGTATTATTCATAACATGGATCGGCGTACAAATAGTATATAAAACAGTATATAAACAAACACATCTAAACAAAAATTACAAAAGAGTATAGGAAGAAGTAAATAAGACTGTTATTTTTATATATAAAAAAATCTAAATAAAAACAATAAAACATCTTTTAAAACTATTAAAAAAAATTATGAAAATTTAAATCAGCCCCTTTCCTCATATTAAAAAATAAACAAAAAAATAAAGATCATTGTTGCACAGAAAATGTACTATATGTACCATACTATTAGAATATAAATGTATTTATTCTGTACTGTGAATGCCAAAATGGATAAAAATGGCAGATTTGCTGTTTTTTATCCCTTCATCTCCCAAAAACACTAAACAAAAGGCATATACATTCCAAAATTATATTAATCAAAACTACAGATTGCCCTCAAAAACCCCACCTACTTAGCTTGGCCACACCTTCAATCAGTTTGGCTCTGCCTATAGCATGGAGCCTCTTCTATGTTTTTTCCAGGGCCACTTTGAGTTCCCAATCTGCCTCGGCTGCTAATATAGATGTAACAGGACAGAGTGGAACTGTCTGATAAGAAGTGAATTCAAGAGAATGGAGCGAGAAATTGTTATTGCACTGCACTTCCGAGATAACAGGCAGTGTAATGAAGAGGAAGTAGCGCTTGCATGGAGCGCCGTCTCCTCTTCAAACAGCTAATCAGCACAGATCAGATATTGATGACCTATCCTCCGAACAGGTCATCAATATGATTAGGCTGCACAATCCCTTTAAATTATTTGTAAAGTGAACATCAATAAAAGAGATCCAGAATCATCCAAAAAAATATCATGCTTGAGATCAAAAAAAGATCATGCTATGTTGTAGCCGAAACGTTGCATTGGCACTTTATGACCGATTGATGTATTACTTATGGAACCCGCTTGAATAAAGAATAAAGCCTAAAGGTGATGCTGCCGTCTTTATGTGAATGATGGGGGCACCGTCAGCAATGGCAGATCTATTCTTTGGCCTCAGTTGGAGGAGTGTGAAAATCCTCACTGATCCATGTCTTGCTTGTTTTAAAAACTTGATATTTTTTTACAATGGCAGAGGACAGGAGGCAGAAGTATATGAATGTGGTAATGTGTGTTTTCTCAAAACCACATGTAAAAAAGCCAAAAGCGCAAAATGTCCAAATTTCCCCAAGATGAATGCCTTAAGGGGTCAACATATTAAATCATAATCACTTTGTGGGTGTTTATCAGGCTTTGGTACTGTACAACATGTGTTCTGGTGGTATTGTGCTATAAAACCAGCCTTAGAAAAGTAGACTCATTTCATTTCTCGTGGTGAGCCCAGTCAGTAGGTAAATGCCACAAATAGCATCAATTTTCATTTCAAAAATATTGCTAAGAAAGGTGATCTCAGCTGTGCTAGACGCATGGGATATCCCTTATTGCTCTTGGTTTGGCAGGAGGTCACTGCTTAAAGGGGTTGTCCGAGTTATGACAAAAAATATATAGCACTGTAAATCTGATGGGTAGCAATATATAACTAAGTTAAGCAAGTTTTAGGCCAAAAAAATCCATATTTCCTAATTTCCCTGGTTCTCTTCTGGCCTTTGTTTACATGCAATAACAACAATCTTAGCCCCCCCCCCCCTTCTCCCCCCCTCTCTGCAAAGGGAATGAATACAAGTGCTGAGTGACATGTCTGCCTGCTGGAATACTCAGCAGCATGTTGTATGTGTAGGACTACAAGTCCCAGCTGTACAATGACACTGCTGATACACACAGGAAATTCTCCCTACCTGTTCTTGTACAATACAATTCCTCTATAGCTCCTTGCCCAGCATTTGTCTCCTCTCACTGCTGCAGCTACTATTTGTTGTAAAGCCTTGAGCCCTCAGTGTGTTCTGGCTGAAGGGGTTAATGTTTTATCTGAAGGAATCCAGGAAGAGAGCAGATAGCAGGAGCCAGGCAAAGAAAGGGGGCGTGGCCAGTGACGTCTCCTGTACAGACTGTTATCTGAACTCTGAGGCTTGTACACGAAACATCACAGAGCAGAGAGATAAGGTGACATCACAGGTCATGTGACCCTCAGTCAACTCTGAGAAACCAGCAGCTTTAGAAACACAAAGTATATGGGAAAGTTGTTATACCTGACAAGTTAGAAACATATAAAGAACAAAAAAATAACTCGGACAACCCCTTTAAGGCTGTCATCCTCCCGAAAGTACTCTATTATTTACAGGTTCTCCCTATACCGCTTCCCAGGTCTTACTTTCAGAAACTAGATAAGATGATTTCACGATTTCTGTGGAATAAAAAGCGCCCTAGACTGGCAATTACTAGAATGAAGCAATTAGTGTTGGCTGGCGGTATGGGGATACCAGATTTCTTTACATATTATAGGGCTGTACAGAGTATGAGAGCCTTGGAGTGGTTGAGAGACTCACCAGACAGAATGGATATTCAAGCCGAACAAGCTTTATCTAACATTCCTTTAAGATCCATGTTGTTGCTTAGGAGGTATGAGACATTATCCCATAATACATTTAATGTATTGACAGCTAATACTGTCAAGATTTGGCATTCAGCCTTGGCGAAGATGTTGTTGTCTTCACCTCTCAGTCCGCTTATGCAGATCAGGGATGTCTTATGGGACTCGTCGGCTGTGTTTCAGTCCTCTCTCACAACTTTGAGCAAGCAGGATGATACACCAATTGTGCAGTGTATTATGGGGGGGACAACTGTCGATTCCAATGGGCTCTGCACTTACTCCGTTCCAGAGGGCTCACGTGCTCAGATATATCAAAGATCTTAGCTCAGGCTCTCAGATAGCTCCCACAAGATTCGAAGACATGGTGTTGTCAGTGAAAGAGCCACGCAAAAAGATATCCAACATATACATCTTGTTGCTCCAGAGTCAGGAGTCCCCTAAGCTGAGCTTTATTACCCAATGGGAGACTGACTTGCAGGCCACTTTCTCAACTGCAGAAGTTAAATATTTGCTGGCACAAACCCCTAAAACCTCTAGGTGTGCGAGAATACAGGAGAATTACTACAAAATTCTCACAAGGTGGTATTACACGCCAGTAAGATTACAAAAAATGTATCTCACCACATCTCCGATATGCTGGAGGTGTGAGAAGGAGGTGGGCTCCTTTTTTCATATTTGGTGGAGCTGTTCTCGTCTAAAGGCTTTTTGGGTAGAGGTATGTGATGCCCTGAGCTCCCTATTTAGGAAACCAATTGAACCCACACCTCAATTGTGCCTATTGGGATTGTTTCCCGACGAAATTGCACATAAACATGAACGGAAATTGTATGGTCAACTACTGTCAGCTGCGAGAATACTGGTGGCTTTGAATTGGAAATCTACTTCTCCTCCAGCATTGGAACACTGGTTGGCGAGGTGCGATCAACTGTACAGGTTGGAGCAACTAGCCCACTGGGACAATAATACCTCACACCTATTTGCCGGGGTCTGGGCACCTTGGAAACAATATCGGGGCTACGCTCCAGTTTAATACTCTGCTAGAGATTAAGTTTTTATCATTGCTCTTTTAGCTGAGAAATACATTATGACGTCAGGCAGGGGATAAAATCCACGCTTTGTGTTCCTTCATTTGCTAACTGTGATGGGTTGTCCTATCCTCCCACCCCCTTCCCCCTTTCCCTTCCTTTCCTCTACTCCACTCCCCCCTTTCTTTATCATTTATTGATTATGTTAAAAAGTTGGTCTATTGACCGGTTCTTTTAATGCCGGACATTGAAAGTCCGCTTAGTGGAAAAGAATGCTGGATTTCCATTGAAACCGGGGCATGTATGTTACACTCTATTTTTATATTCCACGTGTACAACGTTTGTTGTCAAGATGTATTGTATAATGCCCTGTATGTAGCTTGTTGTTCAATAAAATATTTTAAAACAAAAAAAAAAAATTGCTAAGAATGTGACAATATATTTTTTTGCATAATTTTCAGTTTTTCCTTTAATAAAATTGTATCTGGCTTCTAATGACATAAAAGAAAAATGCATGTAGGTTGGCTCAGGAAATACATTATTATTTGCAGTTAGATATGGATATTGCAAAAACTGAAAAATTGGCCTGGTAAGGAAGGGGGATAAACACTCTGGTAATGAAGTGGTTAACACGAATATAAATAAGTAGAAATAAGAGTTATTCTTGTCACTGTGAGGCAAAAATGAGGACTGTAGCCAGCCTCCCTGGACGTGGCCTGCAAGGGGAAAATTGTTGATAAATTGAATGGGTGGATAATGTAAATGGTAACCAAAGAGCCCAGAACGACTTCCAAAGAGATTAGAGCTTAACTTCAAGGTCATGTTACATTAGTGTCAGATTGTACAATTTGTTGCTGTCTTAGGCTATTTTCACACTAGCGGCAGTCCGGATCCGGCAAGTGAAGGGTGCCGCCGGATCCGAACTGCTGCAAGGACATGTGTGGGGCCGGAACTGCGTTCCGGCCCCACACATGTCACACAGTACCATATACATACATACACATACACACAAACACATACATACTTACATACTCCAGGCAGGCAGACCGCACGTCTTCACGCCCAGGAGGTGTGCAGCTATGACGATTCCCCACAGTGCCCTCTGCTGGGTGCTGTAGGGAATCGTCATAGCTGCGCGCCTCCTGGGCGTGAAGACGTGCGGTCTGCCTGCCTGGAGTATGTAAGTATGTATGTGTTTGTGTGTATGTGTCTGTATGTATGTCTGTATGTATGTCAATGGAGGGCGGACCCGTTTACCATTGTGGTCACACCAGACGGATCCGTCCCTGTTGACTTGCATTGGGGGTCATTCCGGATCCGTCTTGGTGCGGATGCCTGGACTGGAGAGAAAACCGCAGCATGCTGTGGTTTGTTCTACGGTCTGAAGACGGAACGGAATGCTTTCAGGAGAATTCCGTTGTCTTCAGTTCAGTTTTGTCCCCATTGACAATGAATGGGGACAAAACTGAAGCGTTTTTTTCCGGTATTGAACCCCTATGATGGAGGAAACCACTGTTGAAAGCAAATCATAAAAAAGCAAAACTTGAATTTGAGAAGCCATAAAGCTGTGATAATGTCCTATGGACAGATGAGACATAACTGGAGCTTTTTGACAAGTCACAACACCAGCTCTATGTTCACAGGTGCAAAAATGAAGCATTCAAAGAAAAGAACATTGGGGCACATATATTAAGACGCCAATCTTAATAAGCCCTATACCTGGTGTTGGATCCACCAAAGTTATGAAAAGGTGCAGACGTCTTCATAACTTCTTCGGATCCACCGCCACTTCTAAATGTAAGACAGCTTTCTAGCAGAGATTTGTCCCCAGGTTTCGGTACTTGCCACTAAAGTCTCTGGAAGCTTGGGTCCCAATCATTCAAAACAGGTTTTGGTGTAAGTCATTAACCAGAACTATAGCTTGCATAATTCCCACAGCTAGATATTTTAGAGCCACACAAACAAGATCAGAGCATTGCAGAGGCTGGCATTACTGCTACAAGGTCTATACAGTGAACAAGCTCTCATAGACCAGAGACCTCATCTGTTGTGTTCAACAAGAGTCTTTTACATGTACAACTCCTCGAAAATCAATACAGGTTCCTATAGACTCTTAGGAGACTTGACCCATTCATAGATGCTAATGAATTAAGAGTTGGGGACATATCTCAAATGCAAAATTCGACAGTAATGAACATAATCCGATAATGCTTCCAAACAATCTTATTGTGTCTTTACTTATGTAACCCTGCCACCAACAACCTAAGCACCAAGGATGTTTTTTCACTGAGGGAGCTCTATGTGTAGCTGGATTCTGGATAGTGGAAGCAAAAAGACTTGTGATTTGTTTAAATTTCAGATATTTCACTTGCCAAAAACTTTGTGGTTTGTTTCAACTACATAAAATGGCAAATCTTCCTGACGACCTAGTACAGAACCTGCTTTCACAAATTTTGGTCTTGACATATTTGGCTCCTGATCTGTCATCACCTGGCATACTAGAGCAGGCCACGAGAACCACAAAAGCTGGGCAGTTATATTTACTTGCATGAGTGTGAGGGCTGTGCATATAGAAGTTATTGAGTCTCTGGTCACCTCTAGCTTCATAAATGCTCTCCAGCGTTTCATTTCTATCAGAGGCCCAGTCAAACATACAGTATCTGCTCTGATGGCAATTTTGTAGGAGCTTGCAAAGAACTGAAAATCTCTTCAAACATTGACAATGATCATGTAGAGAGATATTTTACTAACCACGTCTGCACATAGACTTTCAACCCTCCACACTCTGTCCATATGGGAGGCTCTTGGGAACTTATGATCGGAATAGCCCGCGGGATCCTCGATTCAGTATTTCTACAACTGGGGCCTTCAAGGCTCACTCATGAGACCCTTATGACTTTTATGGCTGAAGTAGTGGCTATCAAAAATGCCAGACTTTTGACTTTGATGCACGATGATCTGGAAGATCCCTTTTTACTCACTCCTACTTTTTTCACCCAAAATGTTGGTACAGCTGCAGCTCTTCTTCGTGAGTTTATCGCTAAAGACTTATATAAGTGTTAGTGGAGGTGAGGACAAACACTAGCAGATGCCTTCTGGAATAAGTGGAAGAGACATGACATCTCTACTTTACAGACAAGAAACAAATGGCAAGCCAATGGAAGTTGTTAATGTTGTCAAAGAGAAATGAATGGCCTTTATGATTGATAACTGAAGCTTTTTCAATAGAAAACGTAAAAAAACTGAAAAGTCAGTAATGTGGAAGTTAAAGTTTCCTGGCAAATGAACTGATTTTGTTGGTCTCTCCAGAGATATCCTTGGGATGACAGGCAGGGAGGGTCATGCCTTCAGCAGATTCTATTATGTGAGTGTTGTATTCATGCTGTTGGAGCTCCATTTAGTGGACTTTTGTGCAAATAGATTCTAGCTAGCTAGCATTTATTTCTTTGTATGTCCAATGCTATGACCCTGGTGACATCATCAAATTAGCTCATAGCAGCCATAATTTCTAATATCAATGGAAGGACACGAAGCACTATTCTGTTGCTGTTTTGTAATTGTAGGTTTTGCTGACATCTAGTGGCCACCAAAATTTAATTAAATGTAAAAAAAGGTAAGAGAATTATCCCATCTAAGGTGTGCATCCAACATGGGTCACAGCTAGGGATGAGCGAATCAACTTCAGATGAAGCATCCAAAGCAATTTGCATAATACTTCATTTGAATACTATACAGAGCAAGCACTCCGTACAGTATTACAATGTGTTGGCTCAGTTGAGCCGAAGTTGTGGCTTAGCAAAGTCTCACGAGACTTTGAGTATTAACTTTATAAATTCATTTCCCAAACTTAGGTTAGGTGCCTTACATCCATGGAGTCAGTTTCTTCAACCAACTTTTTGTGCAGCAGCAACCACAGCCTCCCAGACACTGTTCAGAGAGGTGGACTGTTTTCCTTCACCATAAATCTCCCGTTTAAGGCTACTTTCACACTTGCGTTGTGGTTTTCCAGTATTGAGATCAGGCAGAGGATCTCAATACCGGAAAAAAACTGATCAGTTTTGTTCCCATGCATTCTGAATGGAAAGAGTTCCATTCAGGATGCATCAGGATGTCTTCAGTTCAGGCAGCTTTCAGTTTTGTGACCGGACACAAAACCGCAGCAAGCTGTAATTTTGTGTCCGGTCATAAAAACTGAAAGAAACTGATCAGGTACTGAAACCAATGTAAGTCAATGGTGACGGATCCGGTTTTTTAGGAGACTAAAAAAACGGATCCGTCACCCATTGACTTTCAATGTATTTAGTGCCTGATCAGTTTTCTTCAGTTTTGATTTCACACAACTGCATCCTAACTGAACTGATGCATCCTGATGTGCAAAATCAAAACGGATCAGTTTAATTCAGGTATAGAGATCCTCTGCCGGATCTCAATACCTGAATTAACAACGCAAGTGTGAAAGTAGCCTTAGAAGGGTCCACAAATTCTCAATAGGGTTTAGGTTGGGTGAGGAAGGGGGCCATGTCATTATTCTTTCATCTTTAAAGAATTTCTTTAAAGGCCTTTATTGGCTAGCCATGTAGTGGAGTACTTCGATGCATGCGATGGAGCATTGTCCTGCATAAAAATCATGGTTTTCTTGAAAGATGCAGACTTTCTTCTGTTCCATTGCTTGAAGGAAGTATCTTCTAAAAACTGGCGGTAGGTGTGGAGTTGATTTTGAGTCCATCTTCAACACAAAAAGGTCCAACTAGCTCATCTTCAATAATACCAGCCCATAGCAGTACCCCACCTCCACCTTGCTGGTTGTCTTAGTTGAAGTGGAGCTCTGTTACTGATCCAGCCACAGGCTCATCATCTGATCTGTCAAGAGTCACTCTTATCTCATCAGTCCATAAAACCTTTGAAAAATCTGTCTTCAGATACTTCTTGGCCCAGTCTTGACATCTTGTTCAGTGGTGGTCAGGTTTCAGGCTTCTCAAATCTTTGGCATTTATTTTACATCTTTTTTCCTCAACACCTTTCTTGTCACCCTGTTGACTATTTGCAACAAAACATTTGATGATTCTGTGATGATGCCCCAATATTTTTGCTGCATCCCTCTAAAAAACTTAGTGATGGATCCTTCCTTAGCTTTGGATCCTAGATCCGAAGTCACTTCGCTCAAAACTTCGGATTAATGCTGTACAGAGATCCAAGTTCGGATCCAAGTTTTAAAGTGGTTTTCCACTCTTTTCAAATGCTGAAGTTACTTCACAAATAACTACTTCGTCTCATCTATTATCCGAAGCGCGCTTGGCTCCTCACTATTAACAATCTTTGACTTTTTAGAGTCAGTTAAATCTGGCCTATTTTGCCTCAGGAAAACAAGTTGTCTAATAAATGTGCACACCTCTATATAGGTTCTTGATCTCCTTAGGCCTCCATCATTAAAAAAATACACATTACCTGATAGTCTTCAATCCAATAAGCATTCAAGTTTATACAGCTTGTAGTAGGAAAATAGGCATAAAAATTATGATATAGTCAAAATACTCATTTGACTAATAATTGTGCACACAGTGTAAGTAGGATTGGGTATGTATGGAAAGACTGGGCGAGGTTAGAGACATAGCTTAAAGCAGTGGTCCCCAACCACTGGTCCGCAGCCCAGGACCGGGCCCTGAATGGATGTTTGCCGGGCTGCGGCGGTGGCAGGGGACAGAGAGATGAGTGCTTCCATTGTGAAAGCACTCATCTCCATATTCATCTGTATCGCCGATACAGCCTATCAGAGGCCGGCTCAGGCGCCGCAATGACGTCATTGCGCTGCCTGAGCTGCACAATGCAGGACACAGGCCGGAAGAGGCCTGCATCACATCACTGAAAGAGGCACGGAGGTTAGTATATGTGTTCTTTTTTTTTGTACAATACAGGAGAGGAGCACTGTGGGGGGCATCTATGGGGGGCACTTTGGGGGCATCTATGGGGCAATTGGTACTGGCCCATTATTGGGGGGCACTGTGGGGGCATGTATGGGGGCACTTGGTACTGGGGACCACTGGCTTAAAGGGTTATTCCCAGACAATGGGGCCATATTGCTAAGGTATGCCCCCATTGTCTCATAGGTGTGGGTCCCACCTTTGAGACCCGCACCTATATTGAGGTAAATAAACGGAGGGCGCACTGCACCTGCGCAGCGCTGGCTCGGCTATTTCCATCGGCACCTATATCGAGAAACAGAGTGAGGAGCGCTGTGTCTAGAGGACCCCAGGTTTCCCAGGGTCCGGCCACTACCAGGCACAGTGCCATGCATGCGCAATGCACTCCTATTCATTTCTATGGGAGCAGCGGGGCACTGCGCCTGTTAGTGGCCAGACCCTGGGGAAACCTGGGGTCCTCCAGGCACAGCGCTCCCCACTCCGGTTCTCGATATAACCTAGCAATATGCCCCCATTGTCTAAGATGGGAATACCCCTTTAACACACAAAATAATGTACCACTGCATGCGCCACTGGATTTGTCCTGCTTTACGTTCTTTGAAAATTGGGAGGTACGATGTCACTATAAAATGCTTTAACTTGTTCACTGGTGAGGGGGGACCCATCATTAGTATGAAGGGGCTGCAGCACTTGTGAAACTGATCTGAGTGGGGTTTGAGTTGCAATTGAAAATGTTACCGAAAGCTTTTTTGTTATTATGACACCTTTTATTGGCTAACTGGATGGATTGAGAGTGTAAGCTTTTGAAAAATCTACGTTTCCAAATCAGTCATGATGCCGTTGCAAATTCTGAAGGACCTGAAACCTTTCCTGGATGTCCAAGAGATTTTACCACCACAGTCAGTACTCTGTAGCATATCTATAATATATTGTACATTTCCTCTCCTTACTATGGCTGGATAACCTTTCTAGCTCCAATGTTGCTGCATGCAATGTTTTCAATATCCACAAGGGAGCGCTTTAGTTCAAGTATACTTATACCAGATCATAAAACGGACAGCAGATACCTTACGGCTCTCATATTAGAAGCCGTTTAAGCTTTCCCCAAGCTAGGTTGTCCTGTATATCCAATTAAAAACGGTAATAAAAATGCAGCATAAAGACATATGAGCTTGCATGCTCACATTTAGACATACATTTTAAGGTTCACATATAAACTTTCTTCACACAATACAGTTTTTAAACAATGCATGGATATTTGATCTTTTTATGTTTTTACGCAAAACTAGTGTTGTATCCAGAAATGAGAAATATGTAATTGTTCATATCACGTCTTTGCCCTACATTGAACATATATGCTGGAGAATAAAAGGATGCAAATGTACAGTACACTACACTTTTCAATCCTGTAGACTCCTGTAAAAAAAAGGGTATACATTAACCCCTTCAGTACCAAGCCACTTTTCACCTTAAAGGGGTATTCTCATCTTAGACAATGGGGGCATATCGCTAGGATATGCCCCCATTGTCTTACAGGTGCGGGTCCCACCGCTGGGACCCGCACCTATCTCCAGAACGGAGCGGGGAGCGCTGCGCCTGGAGGACCCCAGGTTTCCGGGGGTCCGGCCACCACCAGGCGCAGCTCCCCGCGCCACTCATAGAAATGAATGGGAGCCGGGCCGTGCATGCGCGGTGCGCTCCCATTCATTTCTATGGAGCCGACGGAAGTAGCCGAGCCAGCGCTCGGCTATTTTCGGCGGCCCCATAGAAATGAATGGAGGGCGGCTGCGCATGCACAGTGCGCCCTCATTCACTTCGGGGGCTCCGTTCTCGATATAGGTGCGGGTCCCAGCGGTGGGACCCGCACCTATAAGACAATGGGGGCATATCCTAGCGATATGCCCCCATTGTCTAAAATGAGAATAACCCTTTAAATCCCAGGCCGATTTTTGCAAATCTGACATGTGTCACTTTATGTGGTAATAACTTTAGAATGCTTTTACTTATCCAGGCCATTCTGAGATTGTTTTCTCGTCACATATTGTGCTTCATGACAGTAGTAAATATTTCATGTTTATTTATAAAAAAAATACCAAATTTAGCAAAAATTTGGAAAAATTAGCAAATTTCAATTTCTCTACTTTCAAAATACATAGTAATACCTCCAAAAATAGTTATTATTTTACATTCCCCATATGTATACTTTATGTTGGCATCAATTTATAAATGTAATTTTACTTTTTTTGGATGTGAGAAACCTTAGAAGTTTAGAAGCCATTTTTCAAATTTTCAACAAAATTTCCAATTCAGTTATAAAGTGATTTTGGGAGGCTTACCTAATGGAAACCACCAATAATTTTAGAAATTTAGAAACTACACCCCTCAAATTATGAAAAACTGATGTTACAAACTTTATTAACCCTTGAGGTGTTCCACAAGAATTAAAGGAAAATGGAGGTGAAATTTCAAAATTTCAATTATTTGGTAGATTATTCACGTTAATAATTTTTTTCTTGCAACACAGCAAGGATTAACAGCAAACTAAACCTCAATATACATTACTCTGATTCTACAGTTTACAGAAATACCCCATATGTGGTGGTAAACGTCTCTATGGGTTTGTGGCAGTGGTCAGAAAGAAAGGAGCGCCATACGGATTTTGGAGACAGATTTTGCTAGAATGGTTTTTAGGCACTATTTTGTAATTGAGAGACCCTGACGTACCCCTACATTGGAAACCTCAAAAAGTGATCCCATTTTGGAAACTACAGCCTTCAAAGAATATATTAAGGGGGGTACTGACCACTTTGACCCCCTAAGCGTTTTACAGAATTTGGAAACACTTGGCTGTGAAAATGAAAAGTTTAATTTCTTCCAATAAAATGTTGCTTTAGCCCCAAATTTTTCATTTTCACAAGGGGTAACAGGAGAAAAGCACCCAATAATAAACACTCATATGTCGTGATAAACTGCTGTGGGGGCACATGGCAGGACTCAGAACAGAAGGAGCGCCATATGAATTTTACAGCACAGATTTTGATGGATTGGTTTGCGGGAGCCATTGATTTTTATTTTTTTGAGTTATTGTCTTATGTGGGGGCTCATTTTTTGCGGGATGAGGTGACGTTTTCATTGGTACCATTTTGGGGTACAAAAGACTTTTTGATCGCCTGCTATTACACTTTTTGTGAGTCAAGGTGGAAGAAAATAGCTGTTTTGGCATAGTTTTTTTTAAAAATTTTTTTTACAGCATTCACCCGAAGGGGCAAATCATGTGCTATTTCTGTAGAGCAGGTTGTTACGGATGCGGCGATACCCAATATGTCTAACATTTTTATTAAGTTTTACGCATTAGATACATTTTTAAACTGAATAAAATCTTTTTTTTTGTGTTGCCATTTTCTGAGAGCCATATTTTTTTTTTTATTTTTTAGGTGATTGTCTCAGATAAGGTCTAATTTTTTGCGGGACGAGATGACGGTTTGATTGGTACCATTTTGGGGTAAATAAGCCTTTTTGATCGCCTGCTATTACACTTTTTGTGAGGCAAGAGGGAAAATGGCTGTTTTGGCATAGTTTTTTTTTAATTTTTTTTACAGCATTCACCTGGGAGGCCATCTCATGTAATATTTTTATAGAGCAGGTTGTTACGGACGCGGTGATATCCAATATGTCTAACATTTTTATTTTTGTTAAGTTTTACACATTAGATGCATTTTTGAACAGAATAAAATGTTTTTTTTTGTGTTGCCATTTTCTGAGAGCCATATTTTTTTTTATTTTTTGGGCGATTGTCTCAGGTAGGGTCTAATTTTTTGCGGGACGAGATGACAGTTTGATTGGTACCATTTTGGGATTAATATGTCTTTTTGATCGCTTGGTATTACACTTTTTGTGAGGCAAGGTGATCAGAAAATGGCTTTTTTTGCATTGTTTTTATTTTTTATGGCATTTACCTAGCGGGGTGGGTCATGTGCTATTTTTATAGAGCCGGTTGATACGGACGCGGCAATACCTAATATGCCTGCTTTTCTTTTTTTCCCTATTTTTTACAATTTTTTTTAACTTTATTTTGGGAAAATTACGCTTTTCTTTCTTTTACTTGAAACTTTTATTTTTTGTTAAACTTTATTTTTTTAACTTCTTTTTTTTACTTTATTTTTTTCCCAGTCTGGGACTTCAACTTTTGGGGGTCTGATCCCCTGCACAATGCATTACAATACTTCTATATTGTAATGCATTGGCTGTAAGTGTATTACACAATGTAATACACTTATAGCCTGCTGCCTGTGAGATCCAGGGGGCTGGATCTCACAGGCTTCCGTAGAAGGAAAGCATCGGGCTGCCTTCCCTGCCATCGGGTCCCCGTCACAGCAGCTCGGGGACCCAATGAGCTCTTCCTCCCAAAGCCTTCATCGCACATGTCGCGGTCAGCGATGACCGCGGCAGTGCAAGGGTTAATGCACCGGCATCGGTGTTTTCACCGATGCTGGTGCATACAGCAGGGGTCCGGCAATCGGCCACTGCCGGACCCCTGCAGCTGATCGGGCAAGCGCCACTCCTGCGCCCGCACGATCAGAGCGCTGTACCAGTACGGCGCTGGGATTTGTGTCCCGGCTTCCAGCACCGTACATGTACGGAGTGTAAGGGTTAAAGGATATGTTGTTGTTTTTTTTTTTTTACAATGGAAACCTGTGGCGATGGATGTCACTGTCCTGCATCCGTTGGAGGCAGCCATTTAACGTGTACGTTAAACTAATACGTTTTTGTGCTACTGCATTTAACCCTTTCAGTACCTGAGGTTTTTTCGGTTTTGCGTTTTCATTTTTCTTCCCTATTTTCTGTGAGCCCTAACTTTTTTTTATATTTTTGTTTACATAGCTGTATGAGGGCTTAGCTTTTGCAGGACAAGTTGTACTTTCTAATGCCGCCATTAATTATGGCATAAAATGTAGTGGGAAGTGGTAAAAAAATTCCAAATAGGGGGGAATTGGAAAAAAACGCAATTCCTCCACTGTTTTACAGGTTTTGTTCCCACGGCGTTCCGTTTGCGGCAAAACTGACCCATGGGTCAGTTCTCTGGGTCAGTACGATTACAACGATACCTCATATGTGTAGTTTTGTTATGTTTAAATAGTGTAAAAATAAATTTAAACTTTGAAACAAAAAAAAAATCTTTTTTACTTCGTCATATTCCGACCCCCATAACTTTTTTTTAGTTACATCCACTGAGCTGTTTAGGGGCTCATTTTTTGCGGGACAATCCATAGTTTAAAATTACCATTTTGGAGTGTGCGTGACTTTTTGATCACGTTTTATTACATTTTTTTGGGAAAGACAAGTAGTGAAAAAATGGCAAATCGGCCATTTTGACCCTTTTTTCCGTCACGCAATTAGCTGTATTTGAAATTTTAAAATTACGTGCGTTTTCGGTCACGGTGATACCCATGATGTTTACCGTATATTTATTCTTATTTAGGTATTTCTTTTTTAATTATACAGAAAGGGGGGTGATTTAAACTTTTATATTTTTGAATTTTTTATATATTTTTAACATTTTTTTTTGTGATTATTTTAAGGCTCATATATGAGCATATAGACAATGTTTTTTTAATTTTGAGCAATCAGGGATTTTTAAAACACCATTTTAAGTCCCTTTTGCTCATTTCTTATCATGGCCTGCCATTTAGTGGCCAAAATAAGAATTGCAGATTGAAAGCTGTAAACCTCATCAGCGAGGTTTGCAGCTTTCAGATCAAGTGCAGACACCCCGATTGACCACATTGTCTGCACAACACCCGGAAGCACGCGCTTCCTGGTTTAACTCAATTAGATGCTGTGATCTCGCTTGATCACGGCATCTAATGCCTTTATTTATCGCGATCGGCATTATTGACGGTTGTGGTAAGTAGCGGCAGGTCTCTGCTGTTTAAAACAGCAGAGACTTGCCGGCTATGACGCCCGCTGCACGTGGGAGCAGACGTCATGTCCCTACATCGCTGGTACCGAAAAGACCTGTAGCATTTTTATTTTTACATTGATGCAGCAATACCATTAATGTATAGCTTTGGGGTTTTGTTTTTTTTTTAACAGAAATAAATGCATTTAAAAGGAAAATGGTGATTTATGTTTGTTGTTTTTACTTGAAATATTTCTTTGTTTTTTCAAAGTCCCACTACAGAACTTTAACCCCTTCTACCCCGGCCAGTTTTTACTTAAGGACCAGGCCATTTTTTGCAAATTTGACGTGTCACTTTATGCAGTAATAACTTTGGAACACTTTTACTTATCCAAGCCTTTCTGAGACTGTTTTCTTGTGACATATTGTACTTCATGACAGTCATAAATTAAAAAAATAAATAAATAAAATATATTAAAAACTCCAAAATAATTAAAAATTCGAATCCCTCCTTTCCCTACTAAACAATAAAAAATAAACCTCATTGATATCGCCATTATCATCTATTTAAAAAGTGATGAAAGCGTCATATATTCTCCAAAATGGTATCAATGCAGATCACCCCGGAAAAATGGGCCCTAACATAGCTCCTTAGTGGAAAAAATTAAAAGTTACGGGTGTCAGAATATGGAGATGCAAAAAACAAACATTTTTTCAGAGTCTATTTTTTAAAGTATAAAATCATAGAAAAAGGATATAAATTTGGTATACCTGTAATCCTACTGACCCGCAGAATAAAGGTAATGTGTTATTTTTTACCACACAGTGAACGCTGTAAAAGCAAAGCTCATAAAACAATGGTGCAGTTGCATCTTTTTGTTTTAGAAGGCCCCGTTGCTTACAGTGGTGCAGCAGCCTTCTCCCAGGTCACCAAGGACAGCGCCGTCCATTGTATAGTGGCTGTGCTTGGTATCGCAGCTCAGCCTCATTCATTTCTATGGAGCTGAGCTACGCCTCGGCTATGTGACCGATGAACGCGATGTCACGCGGTCTAGCAAAAGCTGATAGAAGGCCGTGGCTACTGCCTTCTCAAACAGCTGATCAACGGGAGTCCCAAGTGTCAGACCCCCACCGATCAGATACTGATGACCTATCCATCAGTAAAAAAAACATTTGGAAAACCCCTTTAAGGCCTTGTTCACACACAGTTATTTTCATCAGTTATTGTCAGCCAAAACCAGGTGCGGGTCAAAAACACTGAACAGGTGCAGATCTTTTCATTATACCTTATGTTTATGTAGCCTCCACTCTTGGTTTTGGCTCACAATAACTGGAAATAACTGATCAAATAACTGATGTGTGAACAAACCCTTAGGGTGGCTACACATGGTGCAGATTTATGTGCAGAAGATTACGAGCACTGTAACGCTCGGGTCCCGTGTGAAATGCGGATCCGTCCTCATCTGCATGTAAGTCAATGAGGACGGATCGTTTGGTATGACACTCATACCAAACGGTTCCGTCCTCACCCGTCTTAAAGTCAGTGGGGACCGAACCGTTTGGTATGAGTGTCATACCAAACGATCCGTCCTCATTGACTTACATGCAGATGAGGACGGATCCGCAATGCCTGCGGGCATTTCACACGGGACCCGAGCGTTACAGTGCTCGTAACGAGCACTGCTCGTTTATCTCTAGTGACTTGTCAGATCTCATCCACTTTGCTGGTACTGTATAACGCTGAGTACAGCAGCCATTGACAATTAAATCTCTGCATGTAAAAATGGAAGGCAAAAAGAATATTCTAATAAAGTGAGTGAAGCATTATAATACAGGCAGATTTATCACACTGCCGCTGTGTAAACCTAACACTTTTGATGCCTATAGCAAACCATTACAGCGCAGCTTTCATTTTTGCAAGAGCAGAATATGAACTGAAAGCTCTGCTGTGATTGGTTGCTTTGGAAAACAAAGACCTAGGGGGAGATTTACCAAACTGCCCATAGCAACCAATCAGATTCAACCTTTCATTTTCCAAAGGAGCTATAAAAAATGAAAGGTGGAATCTGATTGGTTGCTATGGGCAACTAAACCAGTTCTGCTTTACACCAGTTTTGATAAACTTCCCATAGCCTCTCCATTGTTTTCCCTCATGTATCCCTCTCATTACAGCTGGAAAGCACTGCATGGTAAACGCTCAGGTTGAAGATTTTTGTGGTATTACGCTCCTCATGGAGTAGCATCTTTTTCCCGGTTTTCACGTGCCCTAGCAACACACAACCCAATGACAGGACGCTGCCCACTGCAGCACGGCTCTTATGTAAGGCACGCCGTCTCGCTTTCACAGGATTAAAAGTCTTTATTTCCACACATGTTGTCCCCTCACTGAGACATTTTACCTGAGACCATTACAAGGGTCGGAATAGGTTGGTGGTCTACTAAAAGATGGCCGGCGCTCTAGCTGTGCGGAGACAGCAAGTTGACCGAACGCTTTGGCCTCTTGCAATCCTAAAGGGATCTGGAGGTGTGACGTCATCACCCGCTGGAAATTTTCACGGCGCCATTTTGAAGTCGCTGAGTCGGACCTGCGTGGTGAGCGCTCTCTCCCTAGTATTGCCGCAGTCGCCTCTTTTGGAAGATGGCCATGGCGAACAGGAACCTGAAGCAAGTGCGCATCGAGAAAAACAACAATGGCAGCAACAGCAATGAGATGATTTCTCCTCCTCAGCAGCAGATGGTGCCCCCGGGGAGGAACAACAAGCGCAGCCTGGACCTGTCCGAGGGGGACCCGGCTTTTATGCCTCCTAAGATGGAAGAGGAGGAAGAGTCTCGGGGGGTCACCATCGACATCAAGAGCTTCCTGAAGCCCGGGGAGAAGAGCTACACCCAGCGATGCCGCCTGTTCGTGGGCAACCTGCCGACCGACATCACGGAGGAGGATTTTAAGAAGCTCTTCGAGAAGTTTGGAGAACCCAGCGAGGTCTTCATCAACCGTGACAGGGGCTTCGGCTTCATCCGCCTGGTAAGTAGTTCTAAGGGGGACCGTCCTGTGCGCCATCTCAGCCCAAAAAATGACAAAACGCATCAAAAACGCATCCTTATTTGTAGATCTGCCCTGAAAAAAGTGTCAGGTGCTCAGCCTGGTTGTCATCAGCAGTTCCATTGACATTGTGTATTAGAATACTGTGGTTTTGTGTCTGCGGTGGATCTGTATATTAGGGCGCATAACCATATATTGGGTCTACATAGCATGTGCATATGACGTCATCTGTGTGCCGCCTGCTGCTGTTACGCAAATTGTAGAGCTTGTCTGTTTGGCTTAGAGGAATAGGCATTTCTACAGTGGGGCTTGCAGAAAGTGGCGCTTGGCCGGTATCCATGTTTTGCATATGTGAGCGCTTACATGTAACATGTCATCGGATTACGTGCTTTGGTACAGATTGGTTTCAGATTCGGTCATGAAATGTGGACCATAAGCCGGGGCAGATGGACGGGGTTGCCAAGCAACCTCAAAAGCCTAGCAGTGTGCCATCTGTTGTGACACTCCATCCCCCAGCATGCACACTTGCTCTGCTGTTCCAATAGATGTAAATGGAGTATGCTGGGAGTTGTAGTTTACCACCTATTGGAGTTCCAATAACAGCAGAGCAAGTGTGCATGCTGGGGGATGTAGTATCACAACAGCTTTAGCACCGGAGTTTCCTGACCTGTGTCTAGGGCGATGCTTTGATGTGGAGGGGGTCCATATTTTTTCTTTTTTTTTGTGTCTGTACAAATGAATCTTACGATTATTGGGAGGAGAGCGTTCCTTCCCGACAATCGGCTGCTCGTTAGTGGAGGAGATAGCTGCTATTACATGTAGCAATCTCCTCCACAGTATGGGGAGGAATGATCGCTAATGCCGTCGCTTGTCCCCGTACAGAATCACTGTTTGCCGGCAGCAGAGCATGATTAGGCGGCACAATCTGCTGCCGGCGAAGAATGATTTCTGCGCCTGCATAATGAACGAGCTTCTGCTCGGCGGCACTTTTACAAAGGCAGATTATCGGTAACGAGTGTTCCTTAGTTATGGTCTGGCTGACCCTCAACCAGTGTAATACAGGCAGATCTCGCAGTCACTTCTCCATTCTAGAGAGAGGTATGGTGGGACCTTCATTTATTTGTGGATATGCCCTATATGGCAGGAGTCGGAATACCCTTTTAATCTCAAGCAGCCCATCCCACGCTGATACTAGATGGCCACAGTCTATTAAGGCTACCCGCACACGCTGCGGATTATTTACAGAAAAAAGTTTAAAGGCCTATTCACGAGGCGATATGAACGGGTCCGCACCCGTTCCGTCCCATTAGTTAATTTCCGTAGATTCATTCTGCGGCCCTGCAAAAAATATAGAGCATGTCGTAATTCTTGTCTGCTATTGCGGACAAGAATAGGCATTTTCTATGATAGTACCGGCCACGTGCGGATCCACAAAACACTACAGTCGTCTGAATGAGCCCTAATACAATACTAGCAAAGTGTACAGGATTAGACACATTTCATAAACGCTTTTTTTTTTTTTTTTTTTTTTTTTTTCCATGTTAAAATCGATCTGCAGTGTGGATTTTGAAATCTGCAACTTTTTTTTTTTCTGTGCAGATTTCAGCCTTTGCAATATAAGGATGAGATCTGCGGCAAACTGTGTTAAATTCTGAGCCAAAAACAGCATGAGTTGTTTTTTTTTGTGCAGAAGTGCACAAAAAATACATGGAAATCTGTGCAGATTTTTTTGTTAGTAAACCTGCAGGTATTCTTAAAGGGGTTTTCCAGGATTTTACTACTGATGACCTATCCTCAGGATAGGTCATCAGTATCTGATAGGTGGTGGTCCGACACCCGGGACCCCGGCCGATCAGCTGTTTGAGACGGTACCGGAGCTCCTGTGAGCGGTGAGCCGCTACCTTCTGTCAGCTTTTCCAAGCACAGCACCGTACATTGTATAGTGGCTGTGCTTGGTATTGTGTCCTCCCCTATTGATTTGAATGGGGCTGAGCCGCTCCTAGGCCACGTGACCGATGAATGTGATATCACTGGCCTGGGAAAAGTTAAAGAAGAACTCCTGCAAAAAATTTTATTCCATGTCCTGCTAGAAATGTACATGATGTAATCTGTAGTGAATGTCATTTTCTTACCAGTAGCTGAATTTTTGAGTTATATCATCCACCCCATATTTCTTATCTGTGTCATGTGACTAGGAATCAGACTCACCAACTCACACAGAGACTTATGTGTGGACAGGAAGTCTAATTCTCTATGTATTCCTATGGGAGCCTCACTTTCAGTCTCATCGGAATGAATAGAGCAGTTACTGGCTTCCTGTCCTGGGTCAGTTGGAGGTCAGGGAGTTGGTCACATGACCCAGCTACAATAAGAGAGGTTATTACTCACAATTACATTCTCTGATAAGAAAACGACAATCACTACAGATTATATCATGCACCTTTCTAACAGGTCAGAGAATAAAAATTTTTTGCGGGAGTTCTTCTTTAAGAGAAGGCCGCGGTGCTCACGGGAGCAGCTGATCAGCAGGGGTCCCGGGTGTCAGATCCCCACTGATCAGATACTGATGACCTATCCTGAGTAGTTAACTCCCGGAAAACCCCTTCAAGGGGTTGCTAATTTCTACTTTAGGGCTGATTCACATTACCATGATCAGCCGAAGAAACACTGTCTGTGTGTCGGCACATCTCCCAGGCCAACAGCTGCTCCGCTGACCCGAACTGACTGCATCATAGTGGTTTATGATAGTCAGGTCCTATCTGATGGTGGGTCTGTTGTACTGTGCTCACGTGATATGAGTACACTACAATAAATCTGCCATTACATATGAACTGACTGCATCATAAATCTCTGATATAGTGTGTTCAGGTCAGGAGACGTTTCCTGGGCTGATCACGGTGGTGTGAATCAGCCTTTAATTTGTCACAATTACTGGCACAATGGTACCGCACTCCTTGAAAACAAGATGATAGAATCAGAGCACATTTCTTGAAAAGCAAGATGAGTCACATTTATTTAAATCGGAGCAGATCATGAAATCTGTTCAGCAATAGCAATCTCATCCTCAGCATGACGACAAAGCATTTCCGGATTCTGAAGGGGTTATCCAAGACTAAAAAATGTACCGCATGTTCCCGGGCCCCTCACACAGAATCTACTTACCTGGCTCCCTGTGCCGCTGCTGCAGCTTCTCCCCATGCACAGATGAAAATATCCGGTGGAGGGGAGCAGCCAATTGCAGACCCCGACGGGGACAAGCCTCCCTAGCATTGTGGGTGACGTTAAGGAGGCTTGTCCCTGTCCCCAACTACCATTGGCTGTTCCTCCTGACACTGGATGTTTTCATCTGTGCACGGGGATGAAGAAGTGGCACGGGGAGCCAGGTAAGTAGAATCAATGTGAGGGGCCCAGGCACATGTGGTACATTTTTTAGTCTTGGATAACCCCTTTAAAGGGTTTCTGTCACCAGTTTTTTCGGTATGAATCAGGCTGACATTAGAGATGTGCTAATGTCACCTGATTCCAAATATATATCTGTTTTATTTACTGGTGCCCCCATTTTTATATAAAATGAACTTTTATTTTATGCTAATAAGGCCTCTAGGTGCAAGGGGCGTTACCCCTGCTCCTAGAGGCTCTGTTGATTGACAGGACCAGGCAGAAAAGAAACACTCCATTCACCATAGCTTGCAAGGACCCTCAATGATGTCATGACCATGTGATCAGTCATTTAAATGAAAAATGAAAAGTTCATTTTATATAAAAATGGGGGCACCAGTAAATAAAACAGATATATATTTGGAATCAGGTGACATTAGCACATCTCTAATGTCAGCCTGATTCATACCGAAAAAACTGGTGACAGAAACCCTTTAAGGCTACTTAAAGAGGACCGCCTTCCAGAGCTCCCTGGACCCAGCATTGCCAGAAGTTACATCTGGAGATATTTGTCAGGCCGGGTAGCATCTGGATCTCCGTTGGACCCCATTATTGTCAATGAGGCCAGTGGGCATTGCAGTAACGTCCGGCAATGCGGGATCAAGAGAGCTCCGGCAGGCTGTTCTCTGCCAGAAGAACCTCCTGGAGTTCCTGCCACAAATGTGAAACAGGCCTAAGCCAAATAAAAGTAAATATTTGACATAAGTCACAAGGTGATTATAGACAAAATACTAACTACTAAAGTGATAAAAACATCACAAAAACTGAAGCCAAAAGGAAAACTAAGATGAGAACAAACTAAATAGCAGTAAAAATAGTGACTCTTCATGTATGGTGATGTATGGTCTGCACAGGTATATGTGACTGTATATTCTCCAGCTGCCCCGGTGTCGGTGAAGGCAGCAGAATCCACTGTGCATGTGCCAGGCGTGTTTATCTGCCATTTACCTCCTGTGCAGAATACAATGTTCCCAGGAGCAGCCAGAGGAGGCGCTCACTGCCACTTTCCATGCCATGGACGCCGCAGGAAGGAGTATGTTCACACAGGAGATTTTGTCCACAACAAAATTTTGTCCTCCGTGTATCCCAGAGCAGAAACCGCTGTGCTGCCGATTTTCACATGGACCAGCTCTAGGTTTAGCGCCATTGAATAAGACCTAGACAGCAAGCAGGGTCCCTGTAGCTTTACATGGGGTCCATGGAGTAACTGCACCAGGAATGGACCTCCTGTTGGAGCAGTGTTGAAAACCAGGCATAAAAAAACCCTCTGCTCCGTGACCTGAGGCGTGGCCTCCAATTGAAAAGAATGGGAGACTTTTCAGTGCAGATTTGGCCCGGTTTCCGTGCCCAGAGCCCTCTGTCTGAACACACCCTGACAAGTAGGTTTACTTAAAGGGAACCAGTCATCTCCGAAACGCCCCCTGAACTAGAGTAAGTGTTGTATAGTGTAAGTCAGGGGTGCACAACGTTTTCTGGTTCGGGGCCGCATAGCCAGACTGAACCAATGATGAGGAGCGAAAATAAAATTTTAAGGGGTATTAATAACTGAAATACTGTAATTATGGCTTATTGAATACACAGTATATACTATTAATGTCTTGTTTAAGTCCCAGGATTCCCATCTAATGGGAGAAATACATGAAAAATACATGTGAGCAGCCACAAGACATAGACATATGTGTCTGATACCATTTGGTTGGGGGCCGCACAGAATGGTATCAAGGGCCGCATGTGGCCCCCGGGCCGCAGGTTGTGCACCCCTGGTGTAAGTGATGCTGAATCCGAATATGTAAGTTTTATCTTCATACTCACTTCTATTCCGACGCTGTGCTCCCACAAACCTGCAGTAAAATGCACTCACTGGACTCTTCTTTGAGTCCTCTCCATTATATGAGTGAGCACCGGAGTCCACTGAGTGCATTTTACTGCAGGTTTGTGGGAGCACAGCGTCGGAATAGAAGTGAGTATGAAGATAAAACTTACATATTCGGATTCAGCATCACTTACACTATACACCGATTACTCTAGTTCAGGGGGTGTTTTGGAGATGACAGGTTCCCTTTAAATGGAGCATACATGACTATGACAGTTTGACAAATAATTTGGTGATTTCCTTCTGTCATTAAACCTCTAGGGCAATTTTCTGGTGTTAAAAAGTTGCAGTGCTTGGCACTCCATCAGATCCACGGCTGCTGTGGCGCCCTCAGACAAACCCGAGAGCAAGAATACCGGCTTTCTCCCTGGGAAAAAATGCTGCATATGGTTTTCCGTAAGGTTTCTGGAAGGAATCTGTCATTCTTGCCGGAAAACCCAACAGATCCCAGTGTAGTGAATTGGGATTTTGCAGTGTGCTCGTGCCCTAACCCAGAAGTGGACGTGGCCCTATGACTGCGTGTAACACTGCTATTTTTGGTATCACATATGACTGAATGTTTGACGCATATGTGAACATCACCTAAGGCTATGTTCACATGACTGAAAAAAACATCATTTAAAGAGGACCTCTCACCGCTCCTGACATGCCTTGTTTAGTAGCTTCATGCATTCCCCATGTAACAACAAGTCTGGAACATCTATTCTTATGTCTGTATGTTGAGCCATTCCTTTATTATTTCTACTAGAAGTTATGAATAAATTGCTAGCAGTCTGCAGTAAGGGTACAGAGGGGAGGTGACCAGTTGGGGGTGTGTACCTGCACAGTCTGACTCTATCCAATCAGTGCTGCCTCCCAACTAGTTACCTCCCCTCTGTACTCTTAATGCAGACTGCTAGCAATTCATTCATAACTTCTAGTAGAACTAATAAAGGAACAGCACAACATAGAGACATAAGAATAGACGCTCCAGACTTGTTATTACATGGGGAAAACATAAAGCTATTAAAACGGGCATGTCAGGAGAGGTGAGAGGTCCTCTTTAAAAATGAATAAACTCGGTCACAAGCGCGGCCTCTGGTCCATTCACTTCTATGGATCTGATGGAAATAGCTGAACCAGTGCTTGGTCATTTTCATCAGTCCCGTAGAAATGAATGGACGGTGGCCGCACATGTACGGTTCTCTTTCCTTTACTTTGCAGGCTCTGTTCTATAGGTCGGTGCTGGTCCTCCACCTATTAGACATTGGGGGGCATATCCTAGTGATAAGCCCCCGACGTGTGAGATGACACGACACCTTTAATAAACCTGTACATGTGTGGATTATTGTGTAGACTGTCATGTGTGCTTGTGGAAGAGATTCCTCCCGCACTGTCTACTCATCTACCAGTTTACACTTCTGGAGGTCACGGCAGTGAATGATGATTTAGTTGTGTGCAGGGACAATCTCAGCAAGGACAGACAATAGAGTAATCGATTACAATCGCTTAGCGTTTGATCATGCCTTGCTTTACACCGCTCGATAATTGATCACACTTGTTTGATTTTACGATTCTATTGATTGGTTTCATGTAAGCATGACCTTTACTGATTTCGCTTGTAGTTGTTCCAGGCAGGAAATAATTAAATTTTTTGTGTTTTTATTTCTTTTTAGGAATCCAGAACACTCGCTGAAATAGCGAAAGCAGAGCTTGATGGCATGGTACTCAGAAACAGGCCACTCCGTATCCGCTTTGCCACCCACGGGGCAGCGCTGACGGTCAAAAATCTGTCTCCTGTGGTATCAAATGAACTCCTTGAAGAAGCTTTCTCCATGTTCGGCCCAGTTGAGCGAGCAGTTGTCATAGTGGATGATCGTGGCAGAGCCACAGGCAAGGGCTTTGTGGAGTTTGCAGCGAAGCCGCCAGCAAGGAAAGCTATGGAGAGATGCACAGATGGAGCGTTTATACTGACGACGTAAGTCGGTTTTCAATTAGTTCTGTGCATGTAGTTCTCTGCTGTGTGTGACTCTACATCATGTGTGACACTCAAACTCTTAACTCATTGTGACATCCCAAAACATAAGCCATTGAAAAGCAATTGAAGATGTCGGCTTAACACAACTAGTTTTGGTTACTTTAATATCTGCATTTTCAATTCCGGTTTTGAGATTCGGCACAGGATCTCGAAACCGGAATTTAACGGTTGAGTTTAGTCTTTCATTGTCAACGGGGATGAAACTGATGACAATCAATGTAAGTCAATCTTGCCAGATCCTTCTTTTTTTTTTTTTTTTTTTTTTTTTTTTTTTTTGTTAGCATAAAACCAGATCCACTGTCCATTGACTTACACATTGACTTACAATTATTCTCATACAGGATCCAGTTTGATGAGTTTTAAGTAAATAAAACTGGATCCAGCTGAAACTGAGACTGGCAATGCATCCTTTTGGACAAGAAAAGCTTGTACATCCCTGATATAACCCCTTCAGTACAAGGACTCTTTTCACCTTAAATCACAGACTGATATTTGCAGATCTGACATGTCACTTTTTGTGGTAATAACCTTGGAAAACTTTTTTTTCTTTTTTTTTTTTTTATCCAATCCTTTCTGAGATTTTCTTGTGGCACTTTGTTAGTGATAAATTTGAGTAAAACGATATTTTTGTGGACTCACCTGTAAAATCTTTCTCGCTGAGTTCATTGGGGGACACAGGACCGTGGACACAGGACCTTGGGTATAGCTGCTGCCACTAGGAGGCGACAATAAGCTGAAAAGTGTTAGCTCCTCCTGCCGGCTATACCCCCTCCAGCCCGGAGAGAGCATATCAGTTTGTGCCCAAGCAGTAGGAGCAAGATAACAAAATAAAAACAGGAAGGAAAGAAAACCGATCAACCAGGGCTGAGCCTAGGACCAATGACCCCCACCCGCTCCGGGAATACGCTCCCTCACGGCAGGAGCCAAACAATGGGTGGGAGCTGTGTCCTCCAATGAACTCAGCGAGAAAGAGATTTTACAGGTGAGTCCACAAAAATCTAGTTTTCTCGCTCGTATCATTGGGGGACACAGGACCGTGGGACATCCTAAAGCAGTCCACGGGGTGGGAAGAGAACCCAACACAGAACTCGGACGCAAGGGCCTAAGGTACCGCCGCTCGCAAAACCTTGCGCCCCAGAGCAGCATCCGCTGATGCGAAAGTGTTCACCTGGTAGAATTTAGTGAATGTGTGCAAGGAAGACCAGGTCGCCGCCTTACAGAGTTGCAAGGCAGAGGCCTGGTGGAAACGAGCCCAAGAAGCGCCCACCACCCTGGTCGAGTGGGCCGTGATCCGGGCAGGAGGCGTCCTGCCACGGGAGCGATACGCCTCGGCAATGGCAAGGCGTATCCACCTGGCAATCGTCACCTTGGAAGCTGCCAAGCCTCTGCAGGGACCTTCAGGAAGAATGAACAGGGAATCCGTGCGGCGAAAGGAGTCTGAGGCGGATAAATAAATCCAAAGTGCCCGGACCCGAACACGTCTAGGCTGTGAAGAGCATGTTCCTTGGGATGAGACGGCTAGGGACAAAAGGATGGAAGAACAATGTCTTCATTGACATGGAAGGCAGAAACTACCTTCGGTATGAGGTCCGAGTACCACGCTCGTCGGGGCCAATCCGGAGCAATGAGTGGTCGGTATGCCTTTCTTCTTGATACTGCGAAGTACCAGGGGCAGAAGAGGGATGGGAAGGAAGACATACAGGAAGGAGAACCCCTCCCAAGGGGCTACTAGTGCATCCACTGAGTAGGCTTGCGGGTCCCGTGTCCGAGATAGGAAGACTGGGAGCTTGTGGTTGAGCCTGGAAGCCATCAAGTCCACTTCCGGGCGATGTAGAGACCACTCCTTCTGATCCACAGTCTCCCGACTGAGGTAATCCGCCGTCCAATTCTCCACACCTGGGATGTGTACTGCAGAAATGGAGGGGACGTGAACCTCCGCCCACTGAAGGACCTTGGTCACTTCCATCATCTCTGCGCGGCTGCGGGTCCCTCCTTGGTGGTTGATGTACGCCACTGCCGTGGCATTGTCCGGTTGTATCCGGATCGGGGATCCCTTCAGTTGGGGGGTCCAGTGAAGTAGGGACAGATAAATGGCCTGCAGTTCCAGAATATTGATAGGCAGTTTGGACTCTGACAGAGACCATTTCCCTTGGACCGTCCAGGGTGGGAGAAAACCCCCCCACCCCCTCCCAACCCAGAAGACTGGCGTCGGTGGTAATGACTGTCCACGAGATTGGCAGAAACCATCGGCCAGAGGTCAGAGCTGGAGCAGTTAGCCACCACACCAGGTTCGACCGTACTCTGGGGGGGAGGGAGATGGGGCGGTTGAGGGAGTCTGGTGACTTGTCCCAGACTGAGAGAATCGCCTGTTGAAGTGGGCGGGTGTGGAACTGAGCAAACGGGACTGACTACCAACCAGAGTTCCCAGAACCTGCATACAAAAGCGGATCGTGGACAGAGGGCGCCGGTGGAGGAGACGGACAGATCTCTGGAGGGATCTTCTCTTTTGGTGGGGAAGTCGGATCGACGCCGTGTCCGAGTCGAGTGTCATTCCCAGGAAAGTTATCTGTCTGCTGGGATGGAGGGATGACTTCTTGAAATTGACTAGCCAGCCGAAACGAGACAGAGCATCCACGGTGATGTCGAGGCTTTCCTCGTTCTGACCGAAGGTGAGCGCCTTGACCAGAATATTGTCCAGATACGGGATCAGGACGATAGCCCGGGACCGGAGGGGGCCCAGTACCTTGGTAAAAACATGCGGTGCGGTTGCCAGTCCGAAGGGGAGGGACACAAATTGATAGTGGTGCTCTCCTACTGCAAAGCGGAGGAAACGTTGGTGTGAATGGGCGATGGGGATGTGTAAGTACGCGTCCTGAATATCCACTATAGAAAGAAATTCGTCCTGTTCCAGGGAAGCAACTACTGAGCGCAAGGATTCCATTCTGAAGCGCTGGAGTCTGACGAAGCGATTCAGTAGTTTGAGATCCAGGATTGGTCGGACGGATCCCTCCTCTTTGGGGACTACAAAAAGGTTTGAATAAAAACCGCTGAAGTTTTCTGCTGCGGGAACTGGGGTGATTACCCCTTGTGTGATGAGCTTCTGAAGAGCCTGAAAAAAGGCGGCCGCCCGGCCAGGATCCTTGGGCGGCTGGGACAGGAAGAACCGATCTGGTGGACGGGAGGCGAACTCGATTCTGTAACCCGATGTTACAACTTCGAGTGCCCAGGCGTCGGAGATGTGGGCCCGCCAAACCTCCTGAAAAAGGAGGAGACGTCCCCCCACCCGTTGGGGTGGGGGCGCTCCATCATGCGGAGGACTGCTTGTTGCCAGAGGAGCGGCTGGGTACGGGGACGCCATGATGGTTGAGGTTTAACAAAAGGCTTCTTTCTCTGTTCCTGTGAGGAGGTACCAGAACCTGTCTTTGGCGCGGTGCGCGTGCCGGAGTAGCGGCGAAAGGACTGGAACCTGGAATTGGAAGACTTGGGCCTAAAAAGGCGTCTGGGTTTATTTTGAGGAAGGTGGGTGCTTTTACCACCAGTGGCTTCAGAGATAATTTCATCCAGTCTGGTACCGAATAGTCGTGAACCTGAAAAAGGGAGCCCCGTAAAGGAGCGCTTGGAGGAAGAATCAGCTGTCCAAACCTTCAGCCAAACTTTGCGACGCATGGCTACTTTAAGGGCTGAAGCATGAGCGACTAAGGTGCTCGCATCCAAGGAGGCCTCACAGAGGTATTTCCCTGCTTGGGAGATTTGAAGTGCCAGGGCCTAAAGATCCTCCAGAGGCAGGTCCGCCGAGATGTCCTTGTGTAGGCGTAGAGCCCATTCAGAGACTGCCTTAGCCACCCAAGCGGATGCGAAAATGGGGCGAAGTGCGGAACCGCACGCAGCCAAGGCTGATTTGGAAAAGGATTCCAGGCAGCGGTCCACTGGGTCCTGAAGGGACGACCCATCCGCTACTGGAATGGCCGTGTGTTTGGAGAGACGTGCCACAGGTGGATCCACCTTGGGGGGCGCGGACCTTTTGTCCACTGAGGTGGTTGGGAAAGGATGGAGCAGATCAAGGCATTTTGAAGCGGTGAATCGCCGATCTGGATGGTCCCACGATTTAGCGATGACGGCAGAGAAGTCGTCATGCAGAGGAAATACCTTAGGGGTGTGTTTGGATCGAAGGAAGGATACCCCCTGCTGACCAGAGAAGGTGGACTCGTCCTGGATTTGGAAGGTATCGTGGACGGCTGTGACTAGGCTGTCAACCCTGGATACCATCTTAGATGATTGGTCTGGGTCCAAATCAGAACCCGAATCAGGGATCTCTCCTTCAGATAGTGCCTCACTCGGGAGGGAGAACACCTCTGAGCGCGATCTGGGAGGTGGGGGTGAGATAGAGGCCTCACAGGAGGATGAATGACCTCTTCTGGGCCGTTTGCAGGAGGTTGTACCCCTAGGCTGGCTACTAGCGGCGGGTGTAGATTGTGCAGGTAGCGCATGGTCGACCAAACGACCCATGAGAGTGAGGGTGGTTTGGGACACTTTAGAAAAATCTGCCACTGCCTGGGACAGGGCTCCAGCCCATTCTGGTTCCACGCGGTCAGGTGGGCATTGCGGCTGCTCGGGTAGGGGAGCTGGTTTGGATGCACGGCATGCTGCGCAAAAAGGGTCTGTTTGGCCACGTGGGAATTTGAGAGCACACTTAGCAGAGGCATAGTGTATGGGAGCTGAAAGCGGACTGGGGTCATTCGTGGGCTCGGACATGGCTAGTAGTGAAAAAAGGAAAAAAGGGGGGAGGCTGGAGGGAGGATAGTCTGTCCTACCAGTGGAAGTGGCGACAGGAGGAGGTCCAGCTGAGTCCAGTCCGCAGAGAGCTGGAGACCACAGCTTGGGAAGGAAGCGCGGGGAGGATGGAAACTCCTCCCCTGGAGTGTCCGGCGGGAAAATGAGAGCCCCGCCCCCGGGGGAGGTCCGGAGGGGTTGCAGCCTAGTAAGTCCAGAAGCCGGGGAGTAGAAGTATGCGTGCGGCTGGCAGGAAGTACTTCCGTTCAGCGCGGGGCCCACGACCGGAAGAGCGGGCGGTTTCAGCGTCAAGGGAGACACGGAGGGGGCTCAGCAGGAGTGGGCCTAACATCAGGAAGGGGAGGAGCCCCTCGGAGCTGGGAGACGCAGGGCCCGATCGGAGGGGGACGGAATATGTCGGTGGGTCTTCCATGTCCAGGGATGTCTGCCTCCTACGACACTAAGCTAAAAACTGATATGCTCTCTCCAGGCTGGAGGGGATATAACCGGTAGGAGGAGCTAACACTTTTCAGCTTAGTGTCGCCTCCTAATGGCAGCAGCTATACCCACGGTCCTGTGTCCCCCAGTGACACGAGCGAGAAATGTTTTACCTTTATTACCCTTATGAATAGAGTGACCATTGAAAATCGCTGCTCCATCCCTCTCTGGTACTTCCAGTGATAGCAGAGCGCTGGACTCTGCATGTCTTTGGAAGTTCTAGAAAGAACTCTGCTCTTGTTCATGCACTTTAATTCCCGTGAATATGAGTAGTGCATTTTTTTTAGAAAAAAAAACTTTTTTTCTAATCGCATGGATGACTTATAAACTTAGGTTCAGGGCCGTTATGGTTGTTGTCTGGCGTAACTGATTTAGTGCCAACTCTTATGTATGAAGAGAATGGGAAATCGGCAATGCCCTGTACAACATGGTGTTGCAGGAGTGCACACTGAGTAATCTAACAGTGTAATCCACATGTTTAGGCTGGAATCCAACTGTAGTATGTGTTGCCAAATGTCACTGACCCCAGAACTACTAAAAATCTAGAAGGGTTTTTTTTTTGTGTTTTTTTTTTTTTTGCAATTCTGAGTTAAAGGGGTTGTCCGAGTTCAGAGATGACCCTGGCCATACCCTTAATTTCACCCAGGCAGTCTGCCTGATATTAGCATCGGAGCATCTCGGCTCCGATGCCCTCCCTTGCTCAGGGCAAGGGCTCTTTTGTTTACATAACACACTGCCGGGCGGAAGCTTCCGTTCGGCAGTGTGTTTGGTGACGTCACCAGCTCTAATGGGCCGGCTTTAGCGCTGCCATAGCCGTTTCACTGGCTAAGGCGGCGCTAAAGTCTACCCATCAGTGCTGTCACCAGGCTCACTGCTGGATGGAAGACTCCACCTGGCAGAGCCTGGTTTGTCACAGGAACCGGGCAAAATGCCTTTGTCCTGCGCTAATTAGCGCAGGGCAACGGAGGGCATTGGAGCATGAGAGCTGCTTGGGTGAAATTAAGGGTATGTCCAGGTTCAGCTCTGTTGTCAGGATAGGTCATCAGTATCAGATCGCTGGAGATCCAACACCTGGAACCCCCACCGATCAGGTGTTTGAAGAGGAGATGGCACTCCATCCAAGTGCTGCTTCCAGTTCATTACACTGCATGTCATCTCTGAAGTGCTGTGTAATGACAAGTACTCGCTCCATTCACTTGAGTGAAGGGAGTACTTGTAATTACACTGCTGCAATGACCAGGAAGCAGCGCTCACATGGAGCACTGCCTCCTGTTCAAACGGCTGGGGTGAAGCGGCATGGGGTGAAGCGGCATCTCCTCCAACTACACTGGAGAGTGGGCACACACAGATAGTACAGGCAGTGAAAGTCAGGATGTGAATATAACTCTACAGCTAATCACTGCATAAACTCCCCTTCTGTATATTGCACCTCTATTCCTTTACATAGGGGATAACCTCATCGGAATCCTATGCATACAGGGATTAACAGAGAAACATGGAGGGTGGAGCTGGATGGGAAGGGGAGGAGTCTGAGATCTGCCAGGCGGATTTGATTGGTGATGTCATCCTGTAGCTTGCAAAGAGAGCCTTCTGGGAGACTGACCACTGCTGTCTAAACTGGAGACCAAGCTCTGGACTGGTGGTCAGACTTGAAATCACATGACCAGTTTCCCTGAAAATGTATGGATGTAACAGCCGAAATGAAATAATTTACATTACTGGTGGTGAGCTAGCGTTATATATTAAAGAAAAAAATCTGATTATTTAAAATACTACAAAGACTAAGGCCTAAGCATTTTATGGACTATTTTAAGTTGCATGAAAAATTAGATGATGATTGTTAAGGTTTATTACATTGTGGTGTATCTAATATTTTTAGGACGCCACGGCCTGTTATTGTAGAACCAATGGAGCAGTTTGATGATGAAGATGGTTTGCCAGAAAAATTTATGCAGAAGACTCAGCAGTACCTCAAGTAAGTTATGTTAACCTTGCCACATTGTGTTCCGGGAGTGTGTTGTGTCACCACTGTTCACATTAAAGGGGTTCTGCAGTTCTATTTAAAGGGGTTGTCCAAGTTATTTTTTTTTTTTGTTCTTTGTATGTTTATAACTAGTCAGATATAACAACTTTCCCATACACTTTGTGCTTCTAAAGCTGCTGGTTTCTCAGATTTCACTTAGGGTCACATGACCTGTGATGTCAGCTTCTCTCCATGTTCTGTGATGTTTCGTGCACAAGCCTCAGAGATCAGATAACAGTCTGTACACGAGACGTCAGTGGGCTGCACTGCCCACTGCTATCTGCTCTCTTCCTGGATTCCTTCAGATAAAACTTTAACCCCTTCAACCAAAACACACTGCGGGCACAGGAGCTGACAGAGGAATTCTGCAAAGTATTGCACAAGAAAGGTAGGGGGGAGTTCCTGTGTGCACTGTATCAGCAGTGTCATTGTACACCTGGTAGTGCTACACATACAACATGCTGCTGAGTATCCCAGCAGACATGTCACTCAGGACAGCTCTTGTATTCACTCCCTTTGCAGAGCGGGGGGGGAGGGGCAGAGATTGTTGTTATTGCAGGTAAACAAAGGCCAGAAGAGAACCAGGGAAATGAGGAAATGTAGACTTTTTTTTTTTTTTTGCCTAAAACTTGCTTAGCTTAGTTATATATTTCTGCCCATCAGATACACCGTGCTAAATTTTTTTAACTTGGACGACCCCTTTAACTTTTTAACCCCTTTAACTCCTCTATATAGATCATCAGCATCTAAAAAGTCTCAATGATAAATCCAGAGTAAAACTTAACATACTTATCCACACTCACTTTTTTACTCCTATTTCAAAACTGAAGTGAGTGGTATAAACTTGCAAAAAGTCGCTAAATCTTGTGCGAGTGCAAAAAGTCTTAGAAGCCCAATTTTGTGACTTTTTGAAGCCAGAATTCTGGAGTAAAGGTTTGATAAATCTGCCCTATTGTGCTTGCTGACCCACAGGCACAGTGGAGGATATTTCTTTATCCTACTTATACCAACTTTCTGACACACAAGTTTCAGTTTTGCACATAACAAATTTTTGGCAAATATGTTACTTTGATTCTTGCCACTTTAAAACAAAAAATGAGTCAGATTTGCTACGAGTTTACACCATTCACTGCCTTAAAGAGGACCTTTCACCAGTCCTGAATATGTGCACAGAGGAGACTGCCGTGTTTCTCAAGGAACATCTCCTTTTCCCTGGCTGTGAGCTGGCCATTCGCAGATGGGAGCATCACAGCCAGGGAGAAGGAGATAGCCTTGTTTCTCAAGGGGCATCTCCTCCCCTCTGTACCGATGGTTTGGATTTACATGCAGGGAACCAGAACTGGGGGAATGGAAGAGTACATAGGAAAAATAGTAAGCGATCTCACATGCTGTCAGTATGCCCTAACCTGCCAGCTATTTACATGATAATCAGGGCTGTGGAGTCGGTAAGCCAAAGCCCCGACGCCCCAATTTCCCCTGACTCCCAATCCCTCATAAATGGCGCATTAAGTGATAACTTTACACTAACTTTGAATAACTCAATAGTACAGATATATTACAAGCTTTTTTTGTCATGACATATGTTTTACTGGATAGCTTTACTCTGAACTTTCAGTATCAGGCTTTTCTCTGGGTACAGCTCACTAAGGGCCTGATGTGTTAACTGTCTAGGTCTAAGAATTTCTTTGTTGCCCATAGCAACCAATCAGCTGCCCAAAAAGCTTCCCTTTCATTTCTCCAGAGCACTATATGAAATGTAAGGGGAGCTCTAATTGGTTTCTATGGGCAACAAAGAAACTTCTACACCTAGACAGTTTTCATACATAAGGCCCTAGGTGTTTTACATCAGAGGAAAAGCAAACTAAAACATAAAGCATACAGAGAGAACATGCACTGGACAATTGATTTATGCACAGTTTATTGAAAGTTTAGATATTAAGAAGTACTTGCCTGAAAGGGGTTTTCTCAGCACATTGATTCACTGGCTGACAAGCAGTTTGCACTCAGTCTGTCTCCTCAGGCTCTGGCCGGGGTGGGGGGTGCTCCAGCAGTTATTCGCATATATTAACATACTCTGACAGAGCAGGAGATTGTGATCTCTAACACAATTACAAGTAAAGCCATGCTTCTCAGTCCTCACAACACTTGGACCTTTTGCTTACTGCAGGTAATTTTACTCAGAGCTCAGTCCCATCATTCTGTGGGGGTGAGGTAACTCCTGCTCTCAGCCAATCAGATAAGTCTTTGTGGTCTGCAGGTTACCATAGAAACCTGTGTACAGTGAGAGATCTGCTGAACTGTCTATAGTTCATGACTAAAGTAAAAATCTACTGACCACTGTATTTAGAAAATGTCGTCTTTTAACTGTACCTTTATGTTGAAAGCTAATCTTTGTAACTAGTGAGACAACTCCTTTAATCCTGTTTTCTCTAGCGGATCTGAGATAAGTGCAGCCATTCCTTCCCAGTGCCCTTTTCCTCTGATCTGTAGCGGAGGAGCTTCACTTCTGAGCATCTACATAAAGGGCAGCACACAGTCATCTCGACTAAAAGCCTAGATCCTTAGTTCAGGAATAGAACAGACATTTATAGGACATTTCATCATTTTCCCAAATTCTTATGAAAATATATTCAGCACCTACTGCATTCAACTAACTGTACCAATTCATTATATATTTTTGGAGTCTGAGTCGGTCCATTTTATTCCAACTCCACCAAAATGGACACCGACTGCGACTCCACAGCCCTGATGATAATGTCAGGACTGATACAAGTTATAGAGCAAGTCTACACCTCCTCATGGCTGCCATAAATTAGCTTTTTTGGAGCATTGACCACCGTCTCCAGATTTAATTAGAGGCCTCCACCACAGAGAGGGCTGCAGTAGAAGAATGACTAAAATGTTAATGTATAGTTGGCCGAGTTTTCATAGTTTGGGAAATATGTTTGCAATATGCAGAGATTTTTTTTTTGTGCCATAGTTTTTTTTTTTTTGTTTTTTTTTTAATGAAAATATCTTTATTTCTTCACAGAGAGAGGGAGGAGCCCCCAAGGTTTGCTCAGCCAGGAACATTCGAGTTTGAGTACTCTTCCAGATGGAAAGCTCTGTTTGAAATGGAGAAACAGCAGAGAGAACAGGTTGACCGGAACATAAAAGAAGCAAAGGAGAAATTGGAGGCAGAGATGGAAGCAGCCCGCCATGAGCATCAGCTGATGCTTATGAGGCAAGGTAAGAGCCCCCTCAGTTCTGAATGTTTACACAGGTCTTTAATGTTCATTGAGATGTACCTGAACAGCCGAGGCACACAATTTTTGGAGCAAAACTAAAGCATGGTTTTACAGCCATGGCAGGTTAGGACTGTAGTGCAGTTGGGTCTTAGAGTAAACCAGTTTGATCAATCAGGACCAAAGTGTATTAGCCTCTAAATAAACCAGTCTTTGAAGATTGGTACATTGTCTGGACACCAGAGACCCATGAAGTGGAACGTTCCTGCCGGCCTGATTACTATTGATCCCATTTTAACTCCATCATCTGGTTGCTTTAATTAGGACGTTGACCGTTCAGCAATAGGACCAATATCTGTTGTGTGTTGCCTATGATGATAAATCGCATCTACAATTGTTTTCAGTTATGGATATGAACTTGGGAGGAGTTAAATGTTTTCTGATTTGGTTCTTCTTTTCTGCCAATTCGGGCAGCACGCTGGCTCAGTGTTTAGCACCAGGGTCCTGGGTTCAAATCTGACCAAGGACAACATCTGCATGGAGTTTGTATGTTCTCCCCGTGTTCTCCAGGTCCTCTGGTTTCATCCCACTGATAGGGAACTTAGATTGTGAGCCCCACTGGGCACAGAAAGTGATGCTAATGCGCTGCGGAATATGTTGGCGCGATATAAGGCTCCATGCACATGGGGCCACAAAAGATGGCCACCAGCCGTCTGCACTCTGAATCGCTGTGCGAACCCGTTGATTTTAATGGATCCACGGTCAGCAAGAGGTAGTGAATGCTAGGACGTGTTATATCTTTCACAGAGCAAAGACACAGACCCGGAAGCCCTGTAATGGAATCTGGTGGGGATCTGACTGCTTTCCGACTTTTTTTTTTTTTTTTGTATACGCAGAATACAGTCAATTTAGGCAGTCTCTTTCCCCAGCCAGACTGCCAGATTTCACAGCACATATGTGAACATGGCTTTAGGGCTCCTTTACATCTGTGTTTTACTTTCCATTCTCCTGATTCATCAGAAGAACGGAAAAATGAAAAATTGTTTGTCAGAAAACGTTTGTGTTCAGTCAGACATCAGTTATTTTTCAAAGAACCGATATCTGACGTAACTGATCACAAATGATGCTCAAAACAAGATGGATCCATTGTTTTTAATTTTACTTTTCTGATGGATCAAAAGAACAAAAAGCTGCATAGCGATCTCCGGCACTCTGATCCGGTCGCCGTATCGGGCATATATGCCGGCTTTCGGCCTGATAAACAATACTACCTCAAAATTATTTTTTTTTGTCCAGTCGGATCCCGTTATAGTGAGTGTGTATCTGGCGGTGCGCAGTGGTATTCGGCTATGCTAGACCGCCGGAGTTCACAGCACTGATGTGAACGCAACCTAAGTAGACAAACTTTATTGGTGTGTTAGATATTTCTAAAATGTGACTTTTGGGAGCTTCATGTTTGCTGTAGTGTAAATGAAATAATTTGCTATATTTGTGCAGATCTAATGCGAAGGCAAGAAGAGCTGAGAAGGCTGGAGGAGCTGAGGAATCAGGAGCTTCAAAAACGAAAGCAGTTTCATATGAGGTAGGTATTTCAGACCAGTAAAGCTGCATACAGCTTTCACATCGGGTTGAGATAGGAAAGATCTAATGTAGTGTATTCTGTAAATGTGACACTTTTAATGCTGACCTGTGTGCCGGGACTTCCAGTCTGAAAGTTATAAAATGAGTTTTATTTAAAACATAGGCCCTAATTTATCAAGACTGGCATGTGCTGCGCGATCTTGATGGGCCCTCTCCCGCCGGAGAATAAATTTGTCATGAATGCATCCTCCGGCAGTCCATACACCTGACTGAAATCTAATGCGGTTAACAGTATAGACTTGGACAATCTTATCCCTCTCATTATCATTAAAGGGCTGCAGATTTAACCCTTTCAGTACCGGAGGTTTTTTCGGTCATGCATTTTCGTTTTGCGCTCCCTGCCTTCAAACAGCCATAACTCTTTTATTTTTCTGTACACATAGCTGTATGACAGCTTGTTTTTTGCGGGACAAGTTGTACTTTCCAACGCCACCATTTAATATTGCATATGGTGTAGTGGGAAGCGGGAAAAAAATTCCAAATCAGGTGAAATTGCAAAAGAAACGCTATTCTGCTACAGTTCTACGGGTTTCTTATTTACAGCGTTCGATGTGCATTAAAACTGACCCGTTATTTTCATTCTACTGGTCAGTACGAATCCGGCAATACCTAATATGTATAGTTTTTCCTGCGTTTTGATAGTGAAAAAAAATTAGAAAGTTGCCCTTTTTTTTTTTTTTTCCTTGTCATATCTTGACCCCTATAACTTTTTGGTATTTATGTGTACAGAGCTGTATGGGGGCTCATTTTTTGCGGGACAATCTGAAGATTTTATTAATACCATTCTGGGGTGTGTATGACTTTTTGATCACTTTTTATTTAATTTTTTTTAGAAAAAAAAAAGCGACAAAAAACGGCAAATCGCCATTTGGACGCTTTTTTCCGCCACACAATTCGCCGTATTGGATTTTTTTTTTTTATATTTTAAAAGTACGGGCGTTTTCGGTCACGGTGATACCCATGATGTCTATATTTAGTGTTATTTAGGTATTTATTTTTTACTTATACGGAAAGGGGGGGTGATTTGAACTTTTATATCTTTTTTATTTTTTATATCTTTTTTAACATTTTGTTTTTATTTTTTTTACTATTTGAATGCTCAAATATGAGCTTATATATTGTGGCTTTTTAATTTTCTTTATGAGCAATCATGGATTTACTAGAGGCAGTTAAATCCATGAATTGCTCATTTCTTATCCTGGCCTGCCATCTAGTGGCCAGAATAAAAATTGCACTTTGAAAACTGTAATCCTCACCAGCGAGGATTACAGTTTTCATATGGTGTACAGACACCCCGATTGGCCACACGGGGTGTCTGTACACCACCCGGAAGCGAACGCTTCCGGGTTTAGGCGCAACTAGATGCCGTGATCACGGCATCTAGTCACCCCGGAAGACGCCGCCGATACAGTAGGTAGCGGCAAGTCTCTGCTGTTGGAAACAGCAGAGACTTGCCGGCCATGACGCCCGCCGCACCCGCGAGCGGGCGCCATGTGCCCGCATCGTACCAGCGCCGTACATGTACGGCGCTGGTACTGTAAGGGTTTTTAATGACTGCTCTGTTAGTAAACACTTGTTGATATCAGGAACGAATGTTCCTACAAATGCTTATTAAAAGGGTTATTCAGGCTCTACGTATTGATGACCCATCCATAGGATAGATCATCAATATCAGATTGGTGGGCCTCCGTTACCCACAACCCCACTCATCAGCTGTTCCCTGGGGTCTCCATCACTAGGACTAGGACTTTAAATGGACCGCGAAGGACAGCTCTGTTCATTGTGTTGACCGTTCTGGGTTACTGCTCTTCAGCTCCTTTTCAAGTGAATGGTGAATGACTAGGGATGAGCGAACTTCTGTTTTCAGGTTCGGAGTACAAGGTTCGGGTTATCTAAAAATTCTGTTATGGATTCCTTCAACCCAGCCCATAACAGAAGTTCCCTCAACACTAGTCACGGCCAATACAGTTTGACGATATCTGTGCTTACGGGTCTGTTCAGAGTATTTGTTCCAGGATCACAGTCTGCAGGAAATAACCGATCCTGAGAATAGGTCATCAATGTGTGTAGCCTGGACAACCGTTTTAACTCCCTACCTGTTTTATCAGAGTCCAGCTTCAGCAGTGGGAAAAGTAGCTAACTAGAGGGGGGGGCTGCTTTACATGCTGCTACCTCCTGAATGGTAGCAGGTAGAAACATGCAACTGGTCTTGTTTGAAAGCAGACATTCCAAGCTTTCAGACAATAAATGTCTGAATGTGTTCTGGACAGAAGAAGATATCACTGATAGAAATCAGGATGCCGTAAATGCATCTGAAAGTGAAAGTAAAAACAGGTATTACCTGTGATTATTCATGACTTTTTAACAGTGATTTCTCCTCTGTTGCTTGGACTTTAAGCAGCCTGAACTGTCAGCTTTCAAACAAGACTAGCTGCTACCATTCAGGAGATCTAAAGAATCTAAAGCAGTCCTCCCCCCTCCAGTTAGCTACTTTCCACATTGACCGCACTGGAGTCAGGCAAAACAGGTGGTTAAATGTAATAGTTATCCATTTCCTTTAAAGTGTACCTGCCATTTCATTTTTGATACCCTAATGGTATAGTACACCCTGCTGTGCTTTTGTGCTTTAAAAGAACTCCCACAAATGTGTGCTACTTTCCTATTCTGCAGCCTCTTCCCACAGCGTTGTCATGTGCAGGCCGTCTCCTCTGTATTATAAACAAGAGACAGGCAGAGCACTGGGAGGAGGAGCTCAGCCCTGAGTGCCTGGGCTCGGGCTGAAAGTGGAGGGGGGAGGGCTGCTTTAGATGCTGCTATCTCCTGAATGGTACAACAGAGGAGAAATCACTATTAGAAATCGAGTTGGGAATAATCGCGGGTAAAATCTGCTTTTATTTTCACTTTCAGCTTCATTCACAGCATCCCAATTTGTCAGTGATATTTTCCTCTGTACTGAACATATTGCTGTAATTCTGGTATTGTCAGAAAGCTTGGAATGTCCGCTTTCAGACAATACAATATCTCTAGCTGGTACCAAACCAGGGATATGAGCAGCCAAAGTAGCCACTCCCCCTCCTTGTTAGTGTGGAGAAGAATGAGGGACAGGTGACTATTAAGAGGCTAAACAAATGCTTACTGATTTCATGTAATGCAGGGCTTGTCTCTGGTTAGCTGTATGTAAGGGGATACACACCTCTGGGGGAGTGGGGGAGGTTATCTGCATTCTGATTGGTCCTGCTAGTTCATGTGAGGAGAGCAAAGGCTTATGGGAAGTGAGGGAAATACAGGATGGCCTCAAGGAGAGGGCAACCATCACCACAGGAAGAGCAGCAGAGGCCATCTTAGAAAGACGCTGAAATAGAGGCACAGAGAAATAGGGTTGCTAAGGGCTGAATACAGACATCAGAAAGGGAAAATTAACTGAAAAATATGGCTTCATGAATATCTGTCCTTCAGCATCACATATGTTAGGAATTTCATTTTTGGTAGTGAAATGGCAGTTACACTTTAAGATGTTTGTCACCAGAGTAAACACTCAAAATAATTACATATACTGAAAGAGCAATAGTACAAAGTCCTTGTTAGTCTGTGTATAAACCAATATGAATCCTCCGATCCAGGAGGTGCTTTTGTCCGCTCACCTTCCTATTAGTGCATGCAGTTCCACACTCATAGTCTCTATATTAACTTTTTTCTAGACATGAAGAAGAACAGAGACGACGTGAAGAAGACATGATTCGCCAGAGGGAGCAGGATGATCTAAGACGTCAGGAAAGCTTCAAACCAGCTTACATGGACACTGTAAGTAATGTTTCCGGATTCAATCCGCTTATCATAAAACAGTTTGTTCTCCATAAAATGACCATCACAATCATCGTCCAGCTGAGTGTTGTGGGTGTTCTTGGGCTTCACCGTTTTTTGTGGCAGGTTTGCTGGGTTCTTATTGTAATCGTGCGGTTCTGTGTAGTTTTGTACTCATTGTCACCGCTCTCTGTTGTGATATAAGCTTATTTATTGGAGAGTAAAAGTAAATGGAATGTGTCATCAGAAAATGACTTATTGTTTACATTGTGATCTTGTAGGCCTTTTTTGTGATTTCTTATAAGTTTTCCATGTCACTATCTATGCAGCGTTGACCTTGGCCACTAGGCCTAATATATGTGAAGGCTTCCTGTTCTTCAACAGCAGCCACATGGGTCCTAGACACAATGGTCTACAGCTGACGCTGTTGACTTCTATGCTAGAGTTTTTAGGCTAGTTTCACACTAGCGGCAGGGGACTCCGGCAGGCTGTTCTGGCGGGTGAACAGCCCGCCGGATCCGTGATGCTGCTGGTGCACGTGTGGGGCCGGAACTATGCTCGTACTTTTGTTCCTGCCGCCTCTCGGCAAGTTTGCTGTGCTGCGGCCGGATCCGCGGCCCGCCCCCATTACAGTCAATGGGACCGGATCGCAGTTCCTGGCCCCACATGTGCACCTGTGGCAGCACGGATCCGGCTGGTGAACAGCCTGCCGGAGTCCCCTGCCGCAGATGTGAAAGTACCCTTAGACATGCTCTTTGACCTGTGCGGAGGTCAGGAGGGTGCAGATAAGCTGTGATATCACCTATTGGGAATGATTGAGCCTGTGTTATCCGTAGAGAGGTGATATCTGTTGTAGTCCTGTCGGAGAATCTGATAACTATTGAAAAGTTACCTGTGCAGAACAGGAAGTCTCAGCGTGTTATGAGACCTAGTGGCCAGTGTGAAAACTGCAGAATTTTAGTAATACACTTTTTTAAAAAAAAAAATATAGTGACCTAACAAATTAAAACAGAAATAACCAAAAAAATTCTAAAATTAAAACAATGTGATTTAAACAAATGGTAATTTTTCTGATGACACATTCCTGTTACATTTTTCAGCCTCAGGATCTTTTTCTTCCTCCTGTAATGGGATATAAATTAATCTGGTAGTCTGTCGACCAGACTCTGGCTACTAATGTGTCGGGTTGCCTACTGACATGGTCGGCCCTGTACCAGATACACCTCTTACTTTGCATGACCAGACTGTCAATATAACAGCCATTTGTCATTTAGCTGCCTTTGTGATGGGGTATCAGTTTTTCATTTTACTATGCTTTGGTCTCTGTTCGTATCACATCTGAGTGGTGTTAGACCTATCTGGAGTGTTCCCTGACCTATACGTCTGATGGAAGGCTCCAACATGTCATTCTATAGCGGTATACATTACCCATTTGCAACAGTGTAAAAAAAAAATGGAAAATGAGGAATGGTCCATTGTGTAGACATTTGTACACTGCTGCCAATGGAAGTCAAAAGAATGGGTCTATGGATAGACTTGGCGTATGTGCTGGGGACTGGTGTCCACGTAATAAGGTGTGAGCAGAGCCGCCGCCATCTTCCCTCTGTCCATCCACAGTGGGACAGGTTTTGGAAAACCATCTTCTGATGAACAACCTTGAACCAGTTGTGCTAATGGCGTGGGCATATTACTAACATTTTAGTAATACTTTTATTGTCCGTATCTGACAGCACGAATGTTTCATCATATTTAATGTCATATTTTGCAATGTAATTTTTGTATTGTAACAGGTTAATTTTACTTAGGTTTCAATACAATGTTGCGTTCAGTGAATATTATGCCACATTAAAAAAGGGACATTAAAGGGACATTAAACTCTTAAAAATACTTCAGTAGTGCTAAAAGTTTGCCTTTACCGCTTTCTGTTTGGACATCTTTAAACCGCTAAGAAAGTACTTTTAGGAGATGTCCTGCAGTCAAGTCCCTCGTTCCTTCCTGCTCCTTCATCTTCAACTGGATATATGACCTGAATCAAACAGGAAGATAAGGAAAGGGGTAGGGCTTAAAGGGAACCCGTCATGGTTTCTGAGCTGCAGGCAGCATGTTATAGAGCAGGAGGAGCTGAGCAGATTGATATATAGTTCTATGGGGGAATCTTCAATGTAACTTTTATTTCACTTAATTATATCCCAGTTCATTCTGGGCATTGAAGTCCAGGAGGCGGTCCTATCAGTAATTGACAGTCTTCCCTCTATGACTTCGAAGCCCACAAAACCTCCCCCTGTGTGTTTGCATGGATACTAGACCATGCCGGTGCTACCCAGATTTTCCTGGTGCCTGATTTTCAAGTTTGCCTTTATAGGCAGCAAGGATTTCTCATTGTCAGATGTGTAATTGTATTAGAGAATGCAGAATACTAAATCTACCAAGACAAATCCCTGTCCTCACAACTGAATAGTGCCATTGCTTGGCAGGTTTGCCTTTCAGGGTCCTGGGAAAGCTAGGTTACATGGATAATGTAAATGTAACATTACCTGGATACTGGGTATAGAGCCACAACACTTGTAATGCAGCTTTCCCAGGATCCTGAAATGCAAATGTCTTGCTATGGCACTATTTAGGAATGGGGAGCAGGATTTATTTTGGTAGGTTTGGTTTTCTGCAGTCTTAAAGTTCCACATAATGGTAATCCAGCTTTCCCAGAACCCTGAAAGGCAAAAATCTGCCATGCTATGGCACTATTTGGGAGTGAGGAGGGGTATTTATTTAGGCAGATGTTGTATTTAGCAGTCCCTGTTACAGCTCCACATAATGTGTTACCCAGCTTTCTTGAGACCCTGAGCGGCAAATCTGTATGGCTGTGCTACTACGTGGAGGATTTGTCACAGGGATGCATACTTTTCCAGTCTCCTGGCTAGGAAATCCAGTTAGGTATTCTACAGTACTGGGGATTTACTAATTCATAAATATACTGATCTGGCCTTCTGCAGTCTGGGAAAGCTGGAGAACTGTCTCTGCAGGCCTGTGGCTGGGGCATGTTGGTTATATACAGTACACACAGCCCAGCCCTGATATACTACATGCATCTGTCATATGGTACCAGGGCAACGTAATCTGTGCCCTAAGCTCTACAGTCTGTCACCCAGCTTTTCCAGGACCCTGAACAGCAAGTTGGTGTAGCCGTATGAAGGGATTCCTGAGTACATAACCAGGCAAACTTGGAATTCAGCAATCTGGGAAAGCTCGGTAACAACCTCTGCAGAGATGTAATGTAGGCCACACTTGTTATTTCCATTCTGTATACACTTTATCCATAATAATCTTTATATAGCGCCAATATATATGTATGATATCAAGACAAACGTGAATATATACATAGTTAGGTCTCTAGTTTACCTCAACATGCTACCCAGCTCTCTAAAGCTGCTGAAAGGTGAAAATGCCAACTGTGATGTAAAGGGAGGAATTATCACTGCATAATTTGGCAGATCATCTATTCAGCTGTATGTACTATGGGTGGTACTGTGCTTGTGCTACAGCTGGTACTATGGCTGGTGGTGTTACCAAATCTATTTTTCACTATTAGTAATTAGGAGATTCCCTCCTAAAAGGTGGCCATGCTCACTGTTTAGACAAAAATGATCCAAACTAAATGAGATGTGAGCAGCTCCCTCCTTCTGAACTTCCTGGCTCACGTGCATTAGCATCAGAGGGGGAGTAAACATGGTTATTTTTCTTGGTCTCCAATTATGATATCTCACGAAACCAGAAAATAAATACAAATAAGATTATTTTGTTGGTTCATTTTTCTGTGTGTGTATTCTGGGTTTACTAGCCCTGTAACAGAAGGTTGTATCTATGTGGATTAAATGTTTGTCAGACATTCTTGTTACTGTTGGTGTTCACGAAAAAATTGTTTGCAATGCGAAGCTGCTGTTACTAGCGGCAAAAACAAGTTCTCATTTATATATCGTCTCTGCATAAAGTAGAAGCGCTTAACATGGCCATGTGTTAGATATTGTTCTGTGTTCTTCTATTTAATGAACTGTGCTTTTTTCCTTTGTGTCTTACTGTTTTTTGTCTGATCGTACGAAGTCCAGTCCCATTATTATGACCACTTCCTACTTTCAATGTAGACAGCTTGTAGCTTCGTGAAAGAAGACTTGTCTAGTGAGCTGGCTTGGTGGGTAGATGTGCAATAGGCTGTCTGTGCACACATGCCCCAGTGTCATGAGTAAAAAGGGCGATTTATCAGATGGGATGATGATGTTTGGCTTTTGACTTAGAAATCACGGAGCACCACGTGCCATTGATGAGAGGTGAACATCAATTGCAAAGGTACACGTTGCAGTGGAGCAGCTCACCACCAAAGTTTACCAGGGGCCACCAGACGTGTCTAAAAGCGGTTTACACTGCACGATGTTACAGCCGATTGTCAGGAAGGAAGCGTTCCTTACTTAGTCTGCTGCTCGTTCAGTGAAAGAGAGAGCTACATTTACTTGCAGCGATCTCCTCCGCAGTATGAGGATGACTGATCCGCTGTTGCGATCACTCGTCCCCATACTGAATCATTGTTTAGACAGTACAATCTGCTGTCCAGACACGATAACTGATGTGCCTGCACGAAGGACCGGATCACTTGATGAACGAGTGTTTGCAGGAACATTCATTCCTGATGATGTGCCCAATTATCGGGTAGCATAAATCTGCCTTAGAACTACAGTTGCGCGAACCCTACAGTATATGGGGCTCTGGATGATCACTACACCTCTGTTAACGAAGGTGCATCAGCAAAAAAGGTTTAGATTTTTCACTGCAGTATTGGAATTGGACCTCCACTGATTTATTGGATGGATTTTAGCATGTCGGGACGGAAACATCAGAAAATAAGCGTCCTGCAACCATAGTTGGAAGAACACAAGCTGGTGGTGCAGCATTATGGTCTGGGGAATGTTTTTGTGACGTTTTCTTGGCCTCTCGTCCATGTGAAAGGTACTTGCAGCCTATCTGGGTACGAATCCATCCTTGCAGATCACATCCATGATGATTATCTTCCCTGGGACAGATGGGATCTTCTAGCAAAACAATGTGCCATATCACACGGCTAGAAATGTCTGATATTGGTTGGAAGAGCATGACCGAGACTTCTAAGTACTACCCTGGCCTCCTAAACCCCCAAACTTGTACTCAGCTGAGCATCTGTGGGACCACCTCGATCTTCGTGTTCGCTCTATGGATCCTCCCTCCATACACACCTTCAGTAACTGTGGGATGCACTGCAGTCAACATGGCTCCAGATACCTGTGACAACCTACCAGGACCTTATGGAGTCACGCCCAGCCTGTCTAGCTGCATTCTGTGCTGCACACGGCGGTTACTCCGGATATTAGCTGGTGGTCATAATAATGTGACTCGACTGTGTATTCAAGTGCTTTGTTCTCAGCCTCACTGTAAGCATTATACGCATGTAAACCTTGATAAGAGTCGTAGTCCTTTTAAAGAACAAATCCTAGTGACTCAGAATTTATTGGACACTAACCACGTATCGGTTTTATTCCTTTCTTATTTTGATGCAGCACTTCACACTTTTTTTGTATTGAAATGTCAACCATGTCAGAAGTGTGCCTTGTATACTAAAGTAACATGTCTATTGATGAATCAAGCTTCTCCACTAAATGAAATGTGCAGCAATTATTTTTTTAATATGGGAATGTAATTGCTTGTGTTTCTGTGTACTTTTATGAAAAGAATTGATCATTTTTGTACAGTACAATACTTATGATTTGTGGTCATTTACTTTTTTCAATTTTATAAAAAGTTGTGTACATTTTCTATTTAGAAGCAGGAAATCATAAGAGGTTTGGAGCCTAATTACCAGCCTTCTTCTGTTTTATTTTGGACCTATCAAACAATCTTCTCAGGTGTTCTAGTAAATGGAGTGTTTTATCAGTACCTCACCTGTCATAGCGTCTGCCATTTTTAGGACATGTTTGAATGCAGCCAATCAGAGGAGGCAGAGCGATGGAGCGCAGTAAACTGAACCAATAATGAGACAGGAGGTGTGTTTTGGACTACCTTAGACTTCCTGTAGGCACTGTACCTAGGCTGTAGTCACAGCTCCTAATGGGCTGAGCTAAAAAGCAGCCAAGGAGCGAGATCTGAGGGAAGTAAATACCTGATATACAAACCCTGTAGGCACTCGCTTATATATCATTTTAACTCCTGATTGGACAGTTAAGTAACTTGAGGTCTTTTATTACTGCATAGATAAGACTGGTATTTTGTACTAATCTTAAAGAGAAACGAGTGACTGCAGCAGGGGAGCTGTCCATTCTCTCCCTATCGTAACTAAGGAGCCAGTAAAGGTTGAAACTGAGCATGTGTGGCCATCTCAGTGAGCAGGACAAAGAAATAAGAAAACACAGCAGGTGGTGCTATACAAATACATTTTGTTGAATAGCTCAGCGGCAATGTAAAATTTTTAATGTCATGCAATTACAAAAGTATTCAGATCCAGGTTCTGGTTTGAAAACTGTAGAATATTTTTCATGGGACAACCCCTTTAAGCTAATAGCTCAAACTTGATAAACTACTTTATCTATAGCTCTTGGACATCTTAAAGGGTTTCTGTCATCAGGTTTGAGCATTGCAAACAGAGTGTCATTTGCAATGCGCAAAAGACACCTGATGACAGATCTGTTAGTTAGTTTTTTTGTAGTGTAGTTTTTGAGAAAATGGCGTTTTTAAAATATGTAAATGAGCTTCCCTAGGTGCAGGGGGCGTTAACCCTGCACCTAGTAGCGGCGTCATTCCTCCTCTTACCCCTCCTCCGTTGTGGTGACTGACAGGGCCAGGCAGCCAGCTCTTTCGGCTCCCGGCCCTGTCCGAGTGCGAAATCCTGCGCATTGCGATCCACATTCCGCGCATGCGCATTGAGAGCTGCCGGCCGCCCGGATCCCGTCTTCCTCAATGCGTCCGCATTGGTGATCACAATGCGCAGGCGCGGAATTTCGGACTCGGACAGGGCCATATAACCATGTAAAGTTGATGCCACCATTTCCACTGTTTCCATATATCTTGTATTTTTCTGTGTCCATATATAAGGGCTTGGCTTTGCCAGTGGTCTTTAGGTAGTCATGTATTGGAAGATTTAGCAATTGCACTTTGCCTTCAAGCGCCTGTATGCTTATCATCCTGAAGGGGAGGTCAGGTCCATGATAATCTTAGTGTTACCATCCTATTTTTGGAGCAGGGCAGATCATCATATAAGCTCAGCCGTGTGAGGTCATTGAGCACTCTGCTGGCTGTCCAAGGTTCCTTCCATTATCGTACCCCTTGTTCAGCCTGTTGCATGCAGCCTTCTCTATGCATATAAAGGACCCGAGTTAATAACTAATACAAAAATTCCTTAGACTAGTCTGATTCAAAAACATTGTCAACGTCTTCGTAGTCCTTTGAGATGCTCAGATTTTACATGTAACAAACTGGAAATGTGTGTACTGTGTAATTACCTGTACGGATTAGAGTTTCAAGTATCACATTTTTATTATGTGTGTATATAGATGACAATGAAAGACCTGTTCTTGTGATTGGTGGGGATCCTTGTGGTTGGACGATCATATGTTTCCCACCTACCCTTTCAATAGGTGATAAATGGTGTTAATGGGAAAACCTCTTAAAGGGGTATTCCGGTTACCATAAATATAACTTATGTTTTAGACTAATTCATCATCAATAATTACCTCCTATAATGTCTATTTCAACTATTTACCGTTCAATAGTAATAAAATGTTTTCTTCCCCTGCTACCCACTGTGTTTCCTCATAAGTTACCATGGCATCAACCTGTAGTTCTGAGCCTTTGTCAGGTCAAGCATGCTCAGTGTGCTGCTATCAGTTCTCTAGCTAAATGTCAGTGTGCTTCTGGTTACTGAGTGGGGGGGGGAATGACTGGACTGTATATCAGGCAGCCAATCAGTAATCAACACTCATGAACAAGCCCAAACACACAACAGGAAAGCTAGGCATTGTGGGGATTGTAGTTTTGTGAGGGAAGATCAGGAGCCATGATACTGTCAGTGTGTTGCAGGCTCACACAGGAGCTAGACAAATGGATTGCAAGGTAAAATGCAACTCTGGTTATATGTATGGGTTCTGGTTATATGTATAGGTATGGGTTCTGGTTGGGTCACTGCTTGCAGCCTTAATGCAGTTTTTCAAAAATTAAGTTACTTTACCGGAATACCCCTCTAAAGGCATTGTCCAGCTTGTGAGAAAAATGGCAGCAATGGTTTGAAAAAACAAACGTGCTATTCACCACTCTTTTTCCTTTCCTTTGGCGGTCCAGCACTGCAGGTCCTCCTGGTGGTTGTTTACAAGCAACCGACATGTAACCACTACAGCCATTCGGTGGCTGCTGTCCTGTCACATGCTGTATTAATGGTGCAGTGGTAACGTGCCTACTAATTTTAATCATTGATCAGGTGGACCATAGGAGCTACTCAACATCTCACAGGGAAAAGAAGAGCTGAGTGTTTTTGTTTTTCAAATATTTAACCCCTCTCCCCCTTTTAAAAGCTTTATTAACCTTTTAAATTTAGTGATATAGCTCTAATAGTGCCTCATATCATTTTTGTTAAACATGAAAGATTCATGGAACTTCTAAAATATAAGCCTTGGGATATGCTCTTGAAAAGGAAAGATAACCTGTGATTGGTCACTATTGGCATCCAAGACAGGTTTTCCTTTAGACAATTTGCACGTCTGCCCATTTCACCTTCTCTCGTTTGCATATGGCAGATTTCTTGTATGATAACTTTTTATCAAACGCTTCAGATCTGGGGTTTATAATGGTTTGTGTGAAATATTTGTTATGAAGAATCCTTCAACCGCTTGCTCTAGCAGCTTCTTCTAGATCACCCGAAGATCATTTCCTGACAGAAGGGTGTTTTTTTGTTTTTTTTCTTATTTGAAAATTGCAATGTAAACTTCTGTTGGTATTTTTTTGTTTTTTTTTTAGTAGTAACATTAGTTGCAGGAACAAATCCATACTGTAATACAGCCAACGAAGTTAGCAAATATAAAGAAAATTACAATAAGGCTTTTTCAATTTTATATAAAAAAACAATACTTGTGTTATACTTGTAATATTTAGTTTTCTGCTTTTGTGCTTAAAGGGGTTCTGCAGTTCTATAAAACTGATGATCTGTCCTCTGGATAGAACATCAGCCTCTGATCGGCGGCGGTCCGACACCCGGGACCTCCGCCGATCAGCTGCTTGAGAAGGCAGCGGCGCTGCAGGAGCGCCGCGGCCTTCTCTGTGTTTACCGCAGGCCCAGTGACGTCACGACTAGTATCACTGGCCTGGGCGAGGCTAAGCTCCATTCAAGTGAAAAGAGCTTAGCCCAGGCCAGTGATACTAGTTGTGACGTCACTGGCCTGCGGTTAACACAGAGAAGGCCGCGGCGCTCCTGCAGCACCGCTGCCTTCTCAAACAGCTGATCGGTGGGGGGTCCTGGCTGTCGGACCGCCGCCGATCAGAGGCTGATGTTCTATCCAGAGGATAAATCATCAGTTTTATAGAACTGCAGAACCCCTTTAAATTGTACATCTAGTGATCTTAAAACCCTCTTGGATTTGTCCATCATTGTGGAATTTTACATCTAATATTAGTCACTGTATACTGTTAGCCTCATTAATTTACATGCTACATGTTCCATTCATATTAATATTGGGAAGAATAGGAGGAGACTTGAATTACCAGAACTTAAAAAAAAAACTTTAATTCTTCCCTAAAGATGGGCTCCCACAGCACAACCGCAGAGCAAAGAAATTGTGTGTGGTGGTAATCAATTTATTTTTATTTTTTTTGTCATTTTTAACATTAGGTGAGCTCAGTTGACCTCTGCTACTCCCCAAAGCTTTACAGAAATTGTCATGTGCAATATCTAAGATGTCTAACGTTCTTAGCTTTTGCTAATGATGCTTAAAGGCTATATACACCTTGTGGGACAATTTTTTTTTTTTAAATGATTGCATTTTACTAATTTGGGTTAAAACTCATTTTTTTCAATTAGTATGTATTTTTTAATCTGTTCTGTCACAAAATTTTAACTGTCTAGCTGTGTGAATTGTACTTTCACTTTGTACCGGTCATCTCTAAATTACTAAAAGTTCATCTACACTTATTGACATCAGTAAGATAAGAATTGAGCTATAATGATAGTTTAAGTCAGAGATAAGGAGCCATCAGCTGAGCTGCCTTACGGAAAACAGTAAAAATACAGATCCTGCTACTAGAGAATTTCCAGGCTGTACAGAGAAAAGGGCTCAAGATTTTTAATAAAGTCCAATTAAAAAAAAAAAAAAAAGGTTTTTAGCTTAAAGAGGACCTTTCACGACTTTAAAAAAATGAATCTGCACTATCTATCTGATAGTGCGTCCCCCACTGATGCCAGCAGCGTTGTTTTCTTAGCAAATTGTCCCCCGGTGGCTTCACACGGGCCCCCCGTTCTTCGGTCCGGCTTTATGCTAATTAGAAGGCATCGGAACAGGGAGGAGGAGACTCCCTGTTCCTCAATGGGCGTTGCTTCTGCCCTGCTGTGAGCGCTGTCCAATCAGAGCGGACCGCTCACAGCAGGGTTGAACTCCTTCGGCCCTGCTGTGAGCGGTCCGCTCTGATTGGACAGCGCTCACAGCAGGGCAGAAGCAACGCCCATTGAGGAACAGGGAGTCTCCTCCTCCCTGTTCCGATGCCTTCTAATTAGCATAAAGCCGGACCGAAGAACGGGGGGCCCGTGTGAAGCCACCGGGGGACAATTTGCTAAGAAAACAACGCTGCTGGCATCAGTGGGGGACGCACTATCAGGTAGATAGTGCAGATTCATTTTTTTAAAGTCATGAAAGGTCCTCTTTAAACTTAGTACAATGCAATTATAAAAAAAATTACACAGGCTTTGAGTGGAGAAAGAGGCTCCATTACTATTATAAAAATAACAGGTCGCCTTCTGCTAGAGAAAAGTCTCCTTTCTCTTAGGCTCTCTTAGAACAGCCCCTTGGCATGTAGCCAGATTTCCAGGGACTGGCAAAAAGGTTAACTGTACATAGTAAATATTAGACCTCTTGGGGGTGCCAGTTTGCACCATATATGCCATCCTTATGAAGGATATTGCATAAAGACATGGCTGAATCTCTGGAAAAGCTTCTCATGAGACTGGAGGTCCATGATTATAGCAGTAGGATTCACGCTAAATACTGAGCAAACTTGCATTTTGTGCTATATATTGGATTCCATATTGCTGTGCTTTCTGCTTGAGACTTATGGTTTTGTTTTTTGTTTTATTTTGTTTTTTTTAAAAACTAATCCTTTTGGCAAAAATGTGTATGAGTTGCCAAATGTCTCTTTATCTGAAAAGCAGTGATATTCTGTGTGTGGTAAAACCAATTTAATTATAATTTTTTAAGATTCACACAACAATGAGAACTGAGACGAAGAGGAAACCTACAAGGCGAGGGGGGAGAAAACATGGAAAAAAGAAAACCAAACTACAGGAAATGCTCAACCAAACACATGTAATGGCTCAATAACGACGCTGCCCCAGATCTTGTCTGGACTCTAATGCCCTAGTGCCACCTTATGAACTGTAGCGTGTCTTGTCAGTGTAGATTTCTGATTTGTGTAAGTAAATTTGTTAGCATTGTGACTAAACCTTTTATCATGTGCATGTATATTAAGAATAAAATATTGGAAACCTAACTTCGACTCTGACATCCGTTATTTGAAGACTAAAAATTTTCAATAGCTGAGTCTTAGGCCGCATTCACACGACCGTATGTTCATTTCCGTATCTTATCCGCATTTTTGCGGATAAGATGCCTAACCATACGGACCCATTCATTTTTCCATAGGGGAGAAAAAATGCGGAATGCACACCGTGTGTATTCCGCATCCGTATATTACGGAAGTTCTCCCGCAAAAAAAATGTCCGTAGCCCCATTAAAAGTCAATGGGTCCGCAAAAATGCGCAACACTACGGAAGACATTCCGTATGTCTTCCATTCCATTTTTATACGGACACGGAATACATACGGTCATGTGAATGGGGCCTTAGTCTGGGAAGTAAGCTAGGACATCTTCCTTAAAGTACATCTGTCAGCAGATTTGTACCTATGACACTGGCTGACCTGTTACTTGTGCGCTTGGCAGCTGAAGACATCTGTGTTGGTCCCATATTCATGTGTGGCCTCAACGCTAGGAAAAAACAAAGTTTTAATATATTAAAATGAGCCTCTAGGAGCAATGGGGACATTGCTATTACAGAGGATGCTGAGCCCATTACTCCTAGATGGTCATTTGCATATATTAAAACATCATTTTTCTCAGCAATACGGACACATATGAACATGGGACCAACACAGATGTCTTCAGCTGCCAAGCACACATGTAACAGGTCAGCCAGTGTCATAGGTACAAAACTGCTGACAGATGGCCATTATAGGGATAGTCCCATCTGGATATGCCAAGTGGTATGTGTTTTAAGAATAGGGGCCTATATGTGACAAATGCATATATGGGTATTCCACATGTAAACCCGCCACCCCCCCCATGCATAGTTGACAACACAGTGTGAGAGTAGCCACAGATTGCGGTATGGACTAAGCAGGATATTTATGAGCATCTCTTACCTGTGCTGCTATAGCTTAGTGGTAATGCTGTGGGCGTATTGTCCTCATGTGCCCCTCCTTACTGACATTGGAGACTAGGCTTGCACAGTAGCAAGCTAAGGTCCTGAAATTGTTGCTAAGCAACAAGACTATCACGTAGAAGGAAACTGGTTGCCAGACCACTGGGCCAACACTACGGTCATATTGGTGTTGATGCTAGTAAATATGGTTAAGAGCAGTTTTTCCACCATGTCCCTGATGATGCAATGTAAAGTATGGGCATCGGACAGCCTGCTGACTAATAGGGTTTTTGGAGACTTTTATACGGATGACCTATCCTCTGGAAGAAGCACAGAACTGTGCTTGGTCTTCACTTCAATGGAACTGAGCTGCGCCTATGTGATCGATGAATGGGGTGTCACATGGCCTAGGCTTAAATGAGATGATGCCGCAGCGCTACTGCAAGCGCCAGTGCCTTCTCGAACAACTGATTGGCTGGGGTCCCTGGGTGTCAGACCCCCACCAGTGACATACTGATGACCTATTTCATGTTTTTGGCAAATGCTTCTTTTTCATTACATAAAGCCGTTGGGTCCTCGTTTAGACACTTGTATTCTACCTGTGATCAGTATTCAATATGTAATATCTGAATCCCCTTCGGTTCTGATGAACTACATGAAACTCTTTACATTTGGTTTAACACTGGTTCAGTGAGTCTTCCTTTATGGCCACTAAGGCTGGTCATACATTTTTATTAGCTATTGACCGCTGTGTCTCTCGACTTCCCCCCATTCACTCTCCCCTCAGTGGCTCATTTATGTTCTTAAGAGGCAGGAGTAATCTGCTGGCAGGCTCCTGGCGGTGGCTTATCTCCCAAGTGGCTTCTCCTTCTGTACCCTTGAATCTGCTCTCAGGGGCGAGTAGAAGGGCCATCATACATATTAGATGGTCGTTGCAAGTAGCACTTGAATTTAAAACTATACCTTTCCTTTACAGAATTGAGCATTCAAAGCACTTTTTAAGAATGTGTAACTTAGATGTTCGGAGCACCAAGGGCAGGCCCTTCCTCCTAATGTGTTTGGCCGCTCGTGTTTCCTAGATGGTGTCCAGTTCTCTCATTGTAGTAGACTAGTAGGACAATAGTGGGATTTTGCTTCTCATAGAATTGCCTACACTGGATACAATTCTGTTGCTCTGGTCACTTGTAGATTGTAAGCCCTCATGGGCAGGGTCCTCCTGTATCAGTTTGCCATTAAATCTCCTATTTATTCTACTGTACTTTCTTATGTATTTTAATGTAACCCATTTCGATGGCGCTTTTATCTATGTAATCCTCTGACGTCAGGAGAATAGTGATCAAGTAAAACAGATTTGGGTATAGTCCTCGTATGAATTACTCCAGAAAAATTGTGACGTGTGTTGTACTTATTTTCTGAAAGTTTTCAGCCATTTTTCATCTGGTTTTGGGCAGCCTTGTAAAGAGGCTGGATCCTAGAGACATGGCTAGGCAAGTCATGATGACTGGGCTTGCACCGGCATCCATGTTTGACAATCGTATGCTGTGTGTCTTACTAATACTGCATTGTGATACACTGTGATAAATAAATGCAATCTCCATTTAAATTTTTTTGCAGAAAGTTTCACCAAATGAAACTGCTTTCCTTTATATAGGGTTCTCTAAACTCTTGTCTATATTGTTAGCTTTATTATATAAGAAACTTGAACCTTTTACTATACAATGACTACACTTTACATGAAGGCTTGTTCTTGCTCTTATAACGTTGTACGTGTGTACAGGATCCAGTGAGATTATTTTTTTTTTACATGTTAATTTTCATGCATATTCTAATGTTGTGTATTAAATGCATCTGCAGTAGAGGTTTTGATTGAAAAAAAAAAGACAAAATATTACTGCATGGGGCGGTATGTTTGTATTGGATACTCAGTAGACTCCATTATCATGAATGGGATTCTTTCATTCACATTTGTAAAATGATGGAATAATGTAAATCTAAAAATAATGCACTTTAATTGAGGGGCTTTCCAGGGATTAAATACGGACGAGCTGTCCAACTCCCGACATCCTAAACGGTCAGCTAAAAGGAGGAGCCTGGAAATGTACTGAAGCAGAGTGCCCCATTCAAGTGACTGACACTGAGCTTTGCAGTACATTTCCGACCACTACTCCTAGTACGGAGCTGTGTTCCAGAGTTACACCGCGGGCTTATCTATAGAGGTGCTGGGAGTTGGACCCCACCGATCTGAAATCCCGTTTAAAGGGGTTGTCCCACGAAAAATATTCTACAGTTTTCAAACCAGCACCTGGATCTGAATTCTTTTGTAATTGCATGTCAATAAGATGTATCTGTATAGTACCATTTAATTTCTTATTTCTTTGACCTATTCACTGAGCAGGCCGCACATGCTCAGTTTCAACTTTTAACTGCCTCCTGAGCTGTGATAGGGAGAGCTGAGACACGCCCCCTTTGCTGCAGCAGAAAAGACACTCCCCTTGAGCTGTCAGCGTGATATAAATCTAGCTGAGCAATGAATGTGGAGATCTCTGGATCCATGTGAGGTCCAGGGCTGGTTCTAGATCTGTTAGAAAGAGATTGTCTTGTACTATATGATGTCTGATTTTCATTTTTTACGTTATTCATGGGATAACCCCTTTAAGCTTTCGCTTTGTAAAGTAAAACCAGAGTAACCATTTATAAACTACTAAAGTGGACAAAGGGCACAGTTACCACGTGTTACATCGTAAGAACAGTAAGCCGTTTCATATCTGGCGCCACAATTTCCTTTTTTCCGTACCTTGTAAGGTTTCTTTTGTTATATTGTTACTATATAGAATGGACTTTGCTTATTTGCACTTCTTGGCTGTGACTTATGGTAGACACTTTATACTTTTGACCTCTAACGTTGGGTCCGTCAGATTTACATTTTATTTCCAGGATGAAATAGTGAAGCATTATACATTACATTGTAATAGTGTTCTGAGATTCTAAAAAACAAAGGAACAATCCCTTACTTCTGTGTGAACTGCATTTTTCTTTCCTTTACGGTTTTATCCATCTCCATTTTAATTGTTGTTCTATGTAATCAGTGGACCCATCAGATACTGATGGACCATCCTCAGGCACCCTGTAAACTGGAAATGAATTCCTATTTTAGATTTTATTTTATATTCTTTTTGTATTATCCTATTAAGACTGGAAGCTCTCTACAGCCAGGATATAGGTTCAAGCCTATTAAAGTTCTATCAATGTGTTACCGGTAACTAAAAGGAAGTTGTAGGAATGTGAACACAACAGCGTCATACTGAAATGCTCATTTTTCTATTTTAGTATTTAGTATTTTAGTTACTGTTTTTCAGTGACTTGAGATTTGTGTGTGTTTTTATCTTTTTACCCTTGCATGATGGTATAAAATACTATACTAAATAATACTGTCAAATACTTCTCCCCTTGCACATTTTAATTCTGTGTTATCTAGGTTGACTGCAAAAACTATGTTTATTTTCAGAGAGAACAGGATTTGAGGATGGGTGATATGGGCGTCCGAGGAGCAATAAATATGGGAGGTAGGGATTTTTAATGGAAACTTTTTTTTTTTTTTTTTCCCCGGTCAACGCAGCCCATAATTTGACATTGATGTTGTCGTGGGCCTTTTTTGTTTTATTTTAAATATTATACTTTATCCTGTTGTATGAGGGTTTTCATTTTTGTGTACTTAGAATTTAGAATCTGTACATAAAATATCATTACACTACCATATTGATATTGAGGTTTTAACTTTGCTAGGTTATAATGTTGCAATTTTTGCTTGATATTTTTACGAGTTGTGCTGTTAAAATAAAATTAAATATAACTCTACTTGTAAAGGTTTTTAATGTTGTGTCATATCTAAGGTTTTGATTGGAGAGGTAACAAGCACGGAGACTCCAGTCAGTCGCTACTGCTCCTCAGTAGAAAGTTTGAGACTGTCTTAAGCAGTGAGGCGACGCATGCCTCAGCTGAGCTCTTTACCTCTTTATTTTACCGTGTGTCTCTTGTACTCAAACCCCTTTTGATCAAAACCTTTAATATGTTACTGTGACATTGCAAAGTATGATTTAGGTGAGTAGCTTACTATAGGTGCAATTTAAAGGGATTCTGTCACCACCATTTTCCATATTAAGTTATTTATACCACTGGATTTATCTCATCATAAGGATCTCCAAATGGTTATTGTTATAGGGCCCAGATGAAGATTTGTGGTGTAAAAATCGTTTTTTATCAACTGTCAATCACTTACATTAAGGAGCCCAAGGGGAGTTGACCATCGTTGCTGTAGCCCGGGCTCAGCGATTCCGTTGGAGCCCCGGACCGCCCACCTAATTAATATTCACTTCACTGAGTGAGTCAGTGAAGCTCCGCCGCGGCTGAAATCCCGCGCAGGCGCAGTACATCAAGAGGCCTGCGCCCGTGCGGTCTGCGGGCAGCGGCCTCACCTGATGTACTGCGCCTGCGCGGGATTTCAGCCGCGCCGGAGCTTCACTGACTCACTCAGTAAAGTGAATATTAATTAGGTGGGCGGTCCGGGGCTCCAACAACGATGGTCAACTCCCCTTGGGCTCCTTAATGTAAGTGATTGACAGTTGATAAAAAAGGATTTTTACACCACAAATCTTCATCTGGGCCCTATAACAATAACCATTTGGAGATCCTTATGATGAGATAAATCCAGTGGTATAAATAACTTAATATGGAAAATGGTGGTGACAGAATCCCTTTAAAGACACAATCGCATTTAATAATTTAAAGGCTATGAACACCTTCTGGAGGAATCTTTGTTATTAAATTTGACTCATTTTGGGCAAGAAATTATTTTTCAATTAGTCTTTATTAATAATGTGAAGGTTTATTTTTTCTACGCGTTTGTCTATGTTCATAGTATCTTTCAGTTTCACACTGAACTGTTAGGTTGCTTCTCTGAGGGCTAGTTTTATAGGTCTTATCTCTGAACCCCTGACTTGCCCCATAACACTAATTATATTCAAGATTATGGCTTAAGTGAGTGTTTGAGCTGTCAGGAGTTCAGCGAAAAAGGCAAAAAGGCTGTACACCTGGACGTCAGAGCAGCAACCTGATGGTTAAGTGTGAAATTGAAAACTTTAACTTAACCCTATAGAACCAAAATACTGGGAGAGTTTTAATAAAGATCAAAATGAGTGAAATGTAATAACATAGTGTAGTAACATAGTTTATAAGGCTGAAAAAAGACATCTGTCCGTCCAGATCCAGAGGAAGGCAAAAATAAAACCCTGTGAGGTAGAAGCCAGTTTTCCCCACGTTAGGGGGAAAAAATTCCTTCCCGACTCCAATCAGGCAATCAGAACTCTCTGGATCATCGATCCCTCTCTAGTAACTTTAAAAAATTGCCACTGAAGGTGTTCATAGCCTTTAAAACTGATGTTCATATATATTACCACAGTTAATTAACAAACGATAACTTAGTAGTTCGCATAAACAATTCTACAAGTATTGAACAAGCCTTTTGAGAACAATGTGCTCAGCACATTCCCCATTCACACGACCGTATGTACGTTTCCGCATCTTATCCGCATTTTTGCGGATAAGATGCGGATCAATACGGACCCATTCATTTTTCCATAGGAGAAAAAAATGCGGAATGCACACTGTGTGCATTCCGCATCCCGTATCTCACGGAAGTTCTCCCGCAAAAAAATGAAACATGTCCTATACCGAAAATTAAGTCCGTAGCCCTATTAAAGTCAATGGGTCCGCAAAATTGCGGAACACTACGGAAGACTTTCTGTATGTCTTCCATTCTGTTTTTATACGGATCACGGAATACATACGGTCGTGTGAATGGGGCCTTTATACTACACAATTATCGTTCAACTTGAATCATTAAAGGGGTTCTCTGGGAATTAAGAAAATGAAAATGCTTGTCAGGGATTATGGTCCTGAATACAAGATGATAAGAACTTTAGCTGAATCTCTGGACATGAAGTACAGAGAGGACGGACAGGACAGACTATGGTAATAGAGACTGCATTCAATTGCCACTGCTCATTAGCTACACCTCACCATCCTCTCATATCTCCTCATCTTCTCATTCCCACAGAGATTCACTTGTATTCAGTATCATAATCCCTGACGAGCAGAGAGGAGGATGAGGCAGCTCTTTACCTCAGTGTTGTGAAGTAACTTGTCCTCAAGTGTGATTAGGACAGGTTTTGTGTGTACAAATAGGACGGTGGCCATTTTATTTCTCCTAATCGTTAATCCCCAGACAAAAAAAAACCCATTATAAGTAATGAAAGGTATTTGTGAATGTATGTATTATAAAATAATATTTAAGTATTTTCATTTTTTTTAATTTCCGGAGAACCCCTTTAATGTTTGAATTGTAGTGAATTATCTGTTTGTCTTGATGCGCCTTTACTCTTTAACTAGCATTGAGTAAGTAAACCAGGAAATATCGTTACTTGGCACACTTCCATACATTTAACTTGTGGATATAATTCCTTTTATTGTGTATTTTTAAGTTTTCAGTCATTTAAAATCCCTCTTAGCATTTGTGGATCACTCATTTGGGAATAAGAAGCACCCATTTTGCAATGTACTTAACACATTGACTGAACCTATTTAGTCTGTTCTTGAAGAAAAGCTACTGTGAAAGTTTAGAAATATTAACACTTTAGATATAATTCAATGTTCAATGGGTACAGCAGACAAAAGAACCATTCTAAGTAAAGATTGTTTTACATAGATACCTATAGCCCAGCTCCTGCTGGTAACCAAGGTCCTCCTCCTCCTCCACCACCACCTCCTCCTCCTCCTTCAATGATGGGGATGAATATCAACAACCGGGCAACTGTTTCAAGCCCTTCAATGGGTCCTGGTGCTGCAATGGGCTCTGAAGGAGCTGCAAGCATTGGAGCGGCAATGATGCCGGATAATGGAGCAGTGGTAATGTATTAGTAGTTTTTCCTTATCAAAACGTGATTGTGATTGAAATGGCAAATCCAGTTAGCCTACTTTGATTCCACTATTTAACTACTTTCACTCTTATACCAACCACCCTTCACCTCGATTGATAGCCATAATGTATATCTATAGTTTGAATCTATTTGGTATACAGTACAAATTGTCTTATTTTTTCATATTATGTCTTTAAAAAGTATCAGTTTTTATAAATGTTTAGTACTTAAAAAATAATTTTAGCTTTTTTGTGTGATCATAGTCTTTGCTCACATTTTGTAAAATTTAAAATTTTTGTTTCATTCACTATTTATGAAAAATATTCTATTCGCCGTTAACATGACCTACCTGGTACCTCTAAATAGGAGTTAAGTTTTGTAATTTCTGCACATTTAAGACCATTTGTTGGAAGTCTATTTCCAATTCTCTTCATTTTATATTTTTATAAAATTTAGTAAGTTCAGGAATTATGCATTTAGATTTTAGAACCTATCCTAAATATTACACTCTTGATAGATAATTTTTTTCCCCACCGGCTTCTTTTCCAAATGTGTTTAAGAACCTTGCAGACCAGTGTTAACAGTTATTTTATTAGGGCGTATTAATGTTATTGTGATTTGTACTTGTAAACTTCATATAAACTTTGTTTTTTATTTTTTGTACTTGGTAAATTTAGTCAAATGTTTTACACGCACTTTAGCATGTGAACTTTGAAATTTATTTCTTTTAAAAACTTAGTTGGATGTTCAAGCTCTCTTGAAACAAATCTGATAATTAAAAAGCTCAGTTCTTTAAATCATATAGTAACATAAAAAAATTTTTTTTCCATTCATCACTATTGCAAAAGAGATTCTTTGCATAAAGTGATCTTTTGATTTTATATGTATTTTTTTTTTTTTTTAACTAAATTTGTTTTGGCTACATGCCTAAATACCTGTAGTAGTAAATTGATTTAAGGTTTGTAGGATTATCCTTTTGACTTGAGCAAAGAATATAATCCACTTTCATATTTATTTTTTATTTTTTTTAAGTGTGAGGCAAGGTCTACATCTTTACGGTATTCCGGTAATCTGTTCCGGCAGAGATGCAGACTACCAGCATTACAGTTTCCTGGATAGCTGGACTTCACCAGGGGCCACTGAATTCCATTCACTATAATGGGTTCAGTCAGTTTTCCGGATTTCTGCCAGAAAAATGCTGCTGCATGCAGTGGTATTTTTCCAGCAGAAAGCCACCGTTGATGCTGAAAACCCCAACGATCTGTTCCTCTACCGGATGAGACTACCGGAATATCATAATGCTAATGTGTACTTAGCCTAAATAATGACACTTGCTTTTTTTCCATTTTTATATATATAAATATTTATATTACATGTGATAGTTACTAATTTAGTTGCTCCTTTCTTCCCTCTATGTTCGACTCTCCTGGACTGTCTTCTGAACGTCATGACTGCACTTTGTGAATATATCCAATAATAATGACATATGTTAACCTATTGGGACTGCACATTGAACGAATGCATTATAGCGCAATGATAGATTCTCACAGCCACCTCCATCCCAAATGGGATCTCCCATGGTTAACAGAGCAGGAACTGAAGCTGCTCAGCCAGCAATGGGTGGTGTAAATGCAGTTGGTGGTGGACCTGGTGGCTATGGTAGAGGAAACCAAGGGGGAAACTTTGATGCATCTAACAAACGTCGCCGTTATTAGTACTTCACTCCATACCGTGTAGAACCTTTTTAGTAGATGAATTCCAGTGGAATGCCTTTTGGTTTATTTTATTTTTTTCTTTTGAACCTATTGTTTTGTCTTAACTCTAGCATTTGTAGAAAGTTTTGTTATGTAACTCATATATATTGTGTTTTTGATCTTACCAAGATTTATCATGCCTCATTGTGAAAGTTGAATGTTTCTGTGATTTACTCGAATTGTAATAGTGTTGTAAAACTTGCACCGTAAACGATCGCAATAAAGGCAAAACCTCCTTTGAATTGTTTAATAAAGCAATTTAAAAGGTAGAATCTCAGTGTGTAGATTAATAAATGATCTTGTATTTCCCTTATGAACGCCCTATATTTCCACCACCCCTTCCCTTCCTCTACAATCTGTACAGTATAACATATGAGTGATAAAATCTGAAAAACATGACCTTTTTAAAGGGGTTGTCCAGAGTTTTATGATATGCCTATCCACAGTATAGGCAATCTCATCAATGGGGATCCAAACCCTGTGTTACAGTAGCTCAGGAGCTGGAATTAAAAAGCTCCATCCTTTGTGTACTGGATGGAGCTGGTTACTCTGAAGCAGCTGGCCATCACGGTATCACTTTCATTTTCGTAACCCTTTTGACCAGGGGGAAACAGTGCTTTTCTGCTCCATAGTTTGGTGTGTCTCACACCACATGCAAGCCCCTAAACCACCACAGTAATTTTAAACAGGATGGTAATAGATTTTTAAGGCTAGTTGCACACTAGCGGCAGAGGTTCGGCAGGGAACAGCCTTCTGGATCTCTGAGCATTCCGGCATTGACGGAGTTTTGTAATGTTCCGTCCAACCCCACTGCTAGTGTGTAACCAGCCTAAGACCAAGTAAACATCACCGTTTTGTGTTCTGGTCAGTCAGAAGAATAGGAAAAAAATGGATCCGTTATTTTAAGCATCAGTTATGATCAGGTTGCACTAAAAATAACTGATCAGTCTTTTTTTTGAGCATCAGTCATGATCAGTTTGTCTTTCTTCCATTTGGACGGGACAAAGGTAGTTTTTACGTAGTAATGGAGCTCTGATGGAGCTGATGCAAACTGATCATAACTGATGCTCAAAAGACTGATCAGTTATTTTTAGTGCAAACTGATGCTGAGCTTGACTGATGCTCAAATTATCGGATACGGATCAGAAGAAAGAAAAACAAAACTCTGATGTGAACTTGGCCTAAAGATGTCATTCAACGACCTATGTAGCATAAAGGAAAATATAGTTGGGCTCACTACCTTTAGGCCTTATTCACACATCAGTGTTTTAGTCAGTGATTTCCATCAGTGATTTTGAGCCAATACCAGGTGCAGATCTTTCCCTGATACCTTATGTCTGTGGAGGCTTCAATCCTGGTTTTGGCTCACGATCACTGATGGAAATCACTGACCAAACACTGTTGTGTGAATAAGGCCTTATCTAAAGAGCCATGTTGGTGGTCCCAGTTTCCAGTCCTGGCTTGATTGACATCCTACAGGCATGAGTAAGTCATTACAAGCCAGTTTCATTCTGAACGTGCACAGTGCTCAGCTGTAGTCAGTCAGTACATTCTGCTTCACTGTGGATGCCGCCAATGTCTGGGTTTTTTTTTTTTTTTGCTGCTGTAAGTATCTCCATGGTAATAGGCTACGCATGTCTTGTGTAATCTGATCATACAGACGGCCATATATTACTTTCTGCATCTGATCCGCAATTTTGCGTATTAGGTGCAGACCCATTCACTTCTATTGGGCCCAAAAAGATGCGGAGAGCACTCTGTATACGGTCCACCTCTTTTCTTCCATTCCACATTACTGCAAAATAAATAAAACATGTCCTATACTTGTCAGTGAAAATCGGGACGTGGCGCCATTGACGTCTGAGTCTGCAGACATGCGGAATCCAATCTAAGATGTATAATTTCCGGCTAGCACAATGTGTTTAATTCAGACTATTTGCTAATTTGTTCCAGAAGCATCACAAATATGTAAATATATGTATATTATATACTCAGTCTGTTTTTCTTCTGTGTATATTACCATTCAATTCATTTTACTGGACGTAAAGACAATACTCACAATTCCTCTTAGCCTCTCTTCACATCTGCATTAAAGCACTCCAGCTGGCTGTTTCGGCAGTGAACTCTCCGGATCCGGGACAGCCGGATATTACTGCATTCCCATCTGCCCCCATTGACTATAATGAGATCTAGCCCCTACCCGGCAATTATGCATGGATTCGCCTGAACAAAAACTGAGGCTAGTGGCCAGATCTACGCTGGATCCCATTGTAATCAATGGTGGGCATGTGGTAACATTGGGCCGTGCTGGTTTCTCTGCCGGAGAGCTAACGCTAATGTGAAACTAGCTGCATAGTGTAACCAATGTTAAAGGGATCATGCGCCTTAAACAAAGCTGCTATACGGCTTTGATCTTGCCGATTGGCCACTGAGCAGTGTGTTATTGTAAAGTCACCTCTTTGGTCTATCCAACTATAAAAAAAAGTTTAAATTTTTTTTTTTTATTATTAATTTTAAGCTTATTTTTCTGTTAGGTCAGTTTTACATTATATTTACATTAAATTTAGGAATGCTCTTAGTTTATATACAATGAGTGAAGCATGGTCATAACTTCATGCTCTGGCGTTGTGTTTTAAAGTTTACCTCAAAAAATTTACTAAGATATTTGCAGAGGTTCCCTGCTTTTTGGTTTAAGCCCCCTTTCACATGAGTTCCATGCATTGGACTCGCAGCGCATGACAGCGAGAGCACCCATCCTGATGACATGACTGGCTGCTTCATTAATTTTAAGGGGGGTATGGGGCCCCCGTACTCTTGATCGGTGAGGATCCCAGCGGTAGGACCCTGAGCGATCTAATAGTTATCCCCTATCCTGTAGATAGCGTGAAACAACTGGAATACCCTGTTAAATTACAGGGCTGTGATTGTTTTGGTCTTGGAGCTCTACGTTGAAACTTACCATTAAAGGAGTTGACGAAAAACTGGCAGCCCCTGTAAATTTGCTAAAATAATCACCATGGAATGCAATGTAATCTGAAGGCAGCATGTTATAGAGCAGGAGGAGCTGAGCAGCTTGATATATAGTTTTGGTGGGAAAGATTCATTAAATATGTAATATACAGTTATAATATCTCTGCTTTTTCTGATCTTTGTTCATGGGGGAGATGTTATTGGTGACTGACACGTATATGTATATATGAGTGTGTGTGTATATATATATATATATATATATATATATATATATATATATATATATATATATATATATATATATATGTGTGTGTGTGTATATCTATATCTATATATAGATAGATATATATATATATATACACACACACACACATACATACACTACGAGCAATCACTGATGGCACCTCCCTGTGAGGGGAATTTGAATGTATAAATTACAAGTTTTACTGAATTTCTTCCAACGAAACTATCAATCTGCTCAGCTCCTCCTGTACTAGAACATGCTTCCTGCAGATTGTACTGGGTTCTGTGGTGACGGGTACTCTTTAACTTTCCATGGTTCCATATTACAGCACTGTACAACAAGGGTGTAAAATGGCTTTATGCATGAGGTTTTGTTGCCAAAGAAAAATGCTTTTATTTAAGACATTTGTACCTATGACACTGGCTGTCCTGTTACATGTGCACTCGGCAGCTGAAGACATCTGTGTTGGTCCCATGTTCATATGTGCATATTATGCTTTGAAAAATGTTTCCATTTTGACTGCGCCAGGTGTGATAACATTTACACTGCCTGTCCCTGTCAAAGTGCAGAGAGAGCAGAGCCTCTCGGTGTAATGACAACGCCCCCGTTGCTCCTAGAGGCTCATTTGCATATAGTAAAACTTCATGTTTCTCAGCAATGCGGACACATATGAACATGGGACCAACACAGATGCCTTCAGCTGCCAAGTGCACATGTAACAGGTCAGCCAGTGTCATAGGTACAAATCTGCTGACAGATGCCCTTTAAATCTCACTGGATGGCAATTTGTCATATTTACATTTTCTATTCATTGATTTTCAAGATGAATAAATAAAATGGTTGTTTAATGCTATGTTGAAAGTATTGTCAAGCGTTTAAACTAGTGGGGTAAAAATTATTGAAAAAAGAGCAGCCTCACTTCAGCGATCCCCTGCCACTCCCATCCTGAAGTCACCCCTGGCCCCCCCGCCACTGCACTGCTTCATGTGCGGTGAATGTCTGCTTAGCCAATCACTGCCTGAAGCTGGTCACTGCTGGCATTCATTGGCTGAGCAGGTGTATCCAGCATTTCCACAGGGACCAGAGAGCATCTGAAGGGCCCGGGCACTGTTAGAATGGGAGATCGCTGATGGGAGCGCAATGTTTTTTTTTTTATTTTCATCCCGTTTTGAATTAGTTTGAAAAATCATTTTTATTTGCTGCACAAAGGAAATTTTTTTTTTAAAGCGATATGTTAACTTCCGAGTGCCATTCATAATCTACATGTGGTAACTTTGTAAAGATTTGGTGTTACGTGATCATCTTCACAGTTGAAAAAGCTTGACATACAGAGCCTTAAAGGGGTTCTGCAGTTTTTAAAAACTGATGATCTATCCTCTGGATAGATCATCAGCATCTGATTGGCAGGGGTCCGACACCCGGGGCCCCCGCCGATCAGCTGTTTGAGAAGGCAGCGGCGCTGCAGGAGCGCCGCGGCCTTCTCTGTGTTTACCGCAGGCCCAGTGACGTCACGACTACTATCACTGGCCTGGGTGGGGCTAAGCTCCATTCATGTGAACAGCGCTTAGCCCCGCCCGGGCCAGTGATACTAGTCGTGACGTCACTGGGCCTGCGGTAAACACAGAGAAGGCCGCGGCGCTCCTGCAGCGCCGCTGCCTTCTTAAACAGCTGATCAGCGGGGGCCCCGGGTGTCGGACCCCCGCCGATCAGATGCTGATGATCTATCCAGAGGATAGATCATCAGTTTTTAAAAACTGTAGAAACCCTTTAACTGCTTGCCTTAAAATAAAACACTACTTCTTTTGGTATCATATTTCTGTACAGTGAAAAGTTCAAATGCTTACATATCATTGGAGCAAGCTCTGTACAGTCATTGAACCTGCAGCGAACGCTGCGAAATTCTGAAGTGTTTAAAATAGTAAATGCAGCTCTGGACTATATTATACATACTATAATTAGTTTATAAACTATCTAGAAATTGTTTTTGTGGAAAGAAAGTATAGTTCTCTCGTACAATGCTTAGGGACATTCGCTGTACGTTTTAGTAATTTATTAAATGGGCCTTAATATATTTAACTACAAAGATTATTGTGATGGATTAAGTAGTGATTATAGGGAACGGACAGCCCTTTTTTTCTTTCACCAGAGCTTTTATAATAAGGTTAGTAAAAAATATCTATGGAAATGTTAATGCTACTGACAAGCAAACTGCACGCTGTTATGGCCGGCTTCAGACCAGCGTTTTACTGGCTAATATACGTATTCCAGACAGTCTGCGGGGTCCAATGATCTGAACTCCCAGTATCATAGATCACATGATTTGGCTTGGACTCTCATTCAGAATACAGGCTCATAAATGCACCCGTAGTATGCTCGTCTGAAACTGGCTGTAACTGAAAGTCCATATATTCTTTGATTTTTATTTTTTGGTAGATTTGTATTTCTTTTGTAGTATGTAATCCTTTGAAAAGTACGATTTTTGTGTTCAATACACAATGCATGGATTTATTTTCATGATACCCGAAGATGTTGCCTAGCAAACTGAAATATATACATCATACGTTTCCTACAGTCCAGCTTTATCGGCTACGGATCAGACACTATGTTGGTTTTTAGATTTTATCCTGCTTAGTATTCCCATGAAGCCTCAGCGCAGCAGCGATCAAGACTGAACTATGGTGTACTGCACATCACAACTATGTGGCTGGAATCGGACTGATCATCCGCACCTGCTTTATTGGCTTGCACCCACAATCGCTGCAAGAAGTTTAGGTGTCTTCACATGGAGACATGCCAGTGTGCACTTTCAGATATCTAGTGATAGAAGCAGCAAGAAGAAGAATGGGGAGACACCTTATCTTTTGTAACCCCTCACCACAGGAGGACCAATTATATTTTAATGGATCCTTTTAGGATAATGTATTAAAACATTTAACTGGGGGGGGGAATGGAAAAAATAGTAGTGCTATTTTTTTTTATTGGTTTCATTATTATGGGGTTCACCTTGTGGTACAGATGACATTATGAATCTATATAAATTTACACCTATTCTAATTTTTTTTTTTTTTTAAGCTATTGTTTTTGATGACAGAAAAACTAAGCAATTCGTTTTTTTATGCATTAGACCCTGCTGAATAGATACTTTATAGTTGGGGCCGTTACGGATTGGATGATGCCAATGTGTTCTTATTTTAATCTTTTTGATATGGCATTTTTTATTCTTCTTAAAGTGTGGATAACATTGCTACTGGTGCAAAAAAAAAAAATACAGCTGTCAGATTTTTCGAGCTATTGAATTTGTTTCCCATATAATGACTTTTTTCATATATGTACCCCTAATCTATCAAGAAGCCAATGGTATTCAAAAATGGACTTGCCCTTCAACAGATTTTTTTTTTTTTCATTTGGTTGAACGTCTTTTCAGTAAGTACATGATATTGTAGTATATCAGCACAGTATCTGCATGGTTTCATGATGTTATACTTTAAAGGGGATTTCCAGGCTCTTGATATTGATGGCCTCTCCTAAGAATACGTTATTAATATCCCATTGGAGGGTGTCTGACACCCCTCCCCCCGCCACCAATTAGCTGTTTTCTGCAGCCTCCGGTGCTGGAGCAAGCACTTTGAATGAAACAGGAAGGGCAGCTCCATTCACAGTGTAGTGGCCGTGGTGGGTACTGCAGCTCTTCTCCTATTCACTTCAGCACGGCCACTAACACTTTGATAAAAGCTGTGCTTTCTGTTCCTTAAAGACATCAATAACAGGAACCTGGAAAACCCCTGTAAGCCATTTATTATTCCGTGGATACACTTTTCACAGACAAGTTGAAAACTTTTATAATATTCATTTGATACTTCAAAGGGTTTGCTTCATTTCCAAAATACAATGTGTTGCCTGGAAAAAAATAATTACAAACCTGGAACCTCATAGCTGATTTTTATGGTATTCATGTTGAATACATTTCAACAATTACCAGTACACGACTGAAACCTACTTGTCAGAGAAATTACACGTTTAAGGGTTCATGGCGACATACAGGCTTTGATTTTCAAAGTTTTTCTCTTTAATTATTTATCTGCAGGTAGTCTGTATGGCTGACATGGAATGGTTATGATGCATGTAAGGGGAGTGCACTCGTACAACAAATACCCAGTTATATGTCAAGCATGCTTTAGTCTCTTAAATGACAGTATTTACCTTATCTACACTCTTTACTGTAAAATTTATGCACCAGTATTCACTGTAAAAGACTTCTCCATTGTATATTGCATCTAGTATAAAGAATGTTACTGTCACTGTAATCATATGTAAGGTTACTTTCACACTAGCGTTTTAAAATTCCAGTATTGAGTTCCGTCATAGGGGCTCAATACCGGAATAAAACGCTTCAGTTTTGTCCCCATTCATTGTCAAAGGGGACAAAACTGAACTGAAGACAACGGAATGCTCCTGAAAGCATTCCGTTCCGTCTTCAGACCGGAGAACAAACCGAAGCATGCTGCGGTTTGCTCTCCGATCCAGGCATCCGCACCAAGACGGATCCGGAATGACCCCCAATGCAAGTCAATGGGGGTGGATCCGTCTGGTGTGACCACAATGGTAACCGGATCCGTCCTCCATTGACTTTCAATGGAGTTCATGACTGATCCGGCTACACATACACACATACAGACATAGACATACACATAAACATACACACACATATAGACATACAAATACACGTACATACTTACATGCTCCCCGGCAGGTCTTCAGAGCGGCGTAGGGACAGGTCGGCGCGCACAGATGACGATTCCACCAGGCGCCCAGCAGAGGGCACTGTGGGGAATCGTCACCTGTGTGAGCCGTCCTGCTCCTCCGGCGCTCCGAAGACCTGCCGGGAGCATGTAAGTATGTATGTGTGTTTGTCTATATGTGTGTGTGTCTGTGTGTATGTATGTACTGTGAGACGTGTGGGGCCAGAGCACGGTTCCGGCTCCACACATGTCGCTGCGGCAGTCCTGATCCAGCAGTACCCTTCACCTGCCGGATCAGGCCTGCCGCTAATGTGAAAGTAGCCTTAGCTACTTGGAAAATGTCCATGCTCATTTAATGGTTAAAGCATTTCTGAAACTTATGCTGTGTTATTAAAACCTTATCAAGCGAAGTAAGCAATGCTGCGAGAGCTTCTAATATCAGAAATGGTAGTAAAAGGATTTCCTAATCCATGACTGTAAAATTGAGTGACAATCTCTAAGAGCAGTAATATGGCTGCACTACTGTGTCCAAACTACAGCCGCAACGCCTGGACCTGCAGATCATCATAGGTTGGTTACCAGTCGTGTACCACAACCAGTGTGATTGTGTCCTAATCCTCTGTGACTCCTCATGTGCTGACACTTTGTGGTTCTTGTGCTGTTTCTCATATTTTACAAATATATCAAAAGCAAAATCCATATCAAATTAATATTTGGTGTGGCCACCTTTTGCCTTCGAAACGGCATCAGTAGTTTCAGATACTCGTATACAGTTTTTGAAAGAATTCAACAGGGAGGTTGTTCCAAACATCTTGGAGAACTATCCACAGATCTTCTGTGGTTTTAGACTTGCTCAAATCCCTTTGTCTCCATTTAATCCCAGAGATTTGATATTGAAATCGGGCTTCTTTTGGGGCAATATAGTCACTTCCAGGACTCCTTATTCTTTACAATTAAGAAAGTTTTTAATGACATTGGCTGTATGTTTGGGGTTGTTGTCCTCCAGCAGAATAAATATGGAGGCATTCAGACACCTCCCTGATGGTATTGCTTGATGGATAATTATCTGCCTGTATCTATCAGCATTGAGGACAACATTCATTCTGACCGAATCCTTATCTCAATTTGCTGTATTTCAGTCTCAAACCTGCAGGGATCCTCCACCATGCTTCTCTGTTCCCTGCAGACTCCTGTACCACTTTCCAACCCATTGGCAAACATAGTGCTTTCTGTTACAGACAAATAGTTCAAATTTAGAGTAATCAGTCTAAAGCACCTTCTGAATCCCAGTTCCTATGTTTATGTGCATAGTTGAGTCACTTGGCCTTGTTTCATGTCAGAGGTATGGCTTTTTGGACGCAATTGTTTCATGAAGACCACTTAAGCCATACTTCTCCAAGCAGTAGATGGGTATACCCAGGGCCCACTGGTTTCTACTAGTTATGATCTGATGGCACTGCTGGACACCTTACGATTTCAGAGAGAGTTAAGGCTACTTTCACACTAGCGTTATGGAATTCCGGTATTGAGCTCCGTCATAGGGGCTCAATACCGGAATAAAACGCTTCAGTTTTGTCCCCATCCATTGTCAATGGGGGCAAAACGGAACTGAAGACAACTGAATGCTCCTGAAAGCATTCCGTTCCGTCTTAAGACCGGAGAACAAACTGCAACATGCTGCGGTTTGCTCTCCGGTCCAGGCATCCGCACCACGACGGATCCATCATGACCCCCAATGAAAGTCAATGGGGACGGATCCGTTTGGTGTGACACAATGGTGAACGGATCCGTCCTCCATTGACTTTTAATGGAGTTCATGATGGATCCGTCACCTGCACACATACACACAATACACACATACAGACAAAGACATACACATAAACATACACAGACATATACACATACATACTTACATGCTTCCCGGCAGGTCTCCACAGCGCAGGAGGAACAGGACGGCGCGCACAGATGACGATTCCACCAGGCGCCCAGCAGGGGGCGCTGTGGGGAATCGTCCTATGTGTGCGCCGTCCTGCTCCTCCAGCGCTCTGGAGACCTGCCCGGTAGCATGTAAGTATGTATGTGTATTTGTCTGTGTGTGTGACGTGTGGGGCCGGAGCGCGGTTCCGGCTCCACACATGTCCCTGCGGCAGTCCGGATCCGGCAGCACCCTTCACCTGCCGGATCCGGACTGCCGCTAGTGTGAAAGTAGCCTAAGCATGAAGAGTCTTTCTTCTGCTGCACAAAGTTTAAAGCAAATGGAGTTGGGGATTTGGTCAGGATTAATGGTGTCCTCAATGCTGAAATAATGGAGACGGATATTTATCTATTGGAATTTTATCAGGGAGGTGTCTGGCTCCAGATTTATTCTGCAACTGGACAAGAATCCCAAATATACAGCCAATGTCATTAAGAACTATCTTCAGTGCAAAGAACAAGGAGTCCTGGAATTGATGATATGGCCCCCATCCCCAACTTCTCAACATCATTCAGTCTGTCTGGGATTAGATGAAGTGATATAAGAATTTGAGCAAAACCTACATCCATGGAATATATTTGGTTAGTTCTCCAAGATGTTTGGAACAATCCCTCTGCCAAGTTCCTTCAATTGTCTACAAGGGTGCCTAGAAGAATTGATGCTCTTTCGAAGGGTGTTCCCACATAATACTGATAGGATTTAGATTTCTCTTTTGTTATTTCACTTTGCATTCCTGGAAGCATTCCTACTTTGCAGCATTTTTTCCACTCATGTCTAAAACTTTTGCACATTATTGTGTTAAAGATAACACAATACCATTTTATTTTTAACTTTAATGGAGATTATTAATGTAGGCCATTAAATCAGTTAGAGGATATCATACAGTAGGCTGCATTTGTTGATAAGAATTCCTTGATTGTTTTATTTGGCAACCATATATATTCGTACCTATACTTATAATCGGTTTTATATAAATCTGTACTAAATGTGGATGCATGATATCATGGATGGTGGAAAATGGCATCTTTCTCATCTTCCAGCAGTCTGTACCCTATGTTTTGTTCTTGCAGGCTCTCGGTATGCTCATAAACCTTCGTAGCCAAAAAATGCCTCTAGTTTAAAACTCTCTAAATGCTAGACTACAGGAGATAGGGAATAGAGCAGCATCTCTATCTTGACTGTGAGACTCATGCAACGAGGGAATTATCATGAGGGAAAGATCTGATTGGCTCAGAGCATACATCACGGCAGTGACATCACACCAGGAAGAGCTGCAGATATGATATGAAGAGCGAAAATCTACATCTTCAAAAAGCTTGAGGGGAGGGTAAATGGTTCCCCTGCATTTAATGAACATCTGCAGCTGCCCCAGGGTGTGACTGTTATTTCCATAAGACCCCCCCCCCCCCCCCAAATGATTGGACAATACTCATATGTATATACTGTTGTCACTGTGCATCTATTTCTCATCCTACTACTTGTAAGAATTGGGTGTCTGTACTCTGTAGGGTGTACGTAGAAGGTGCTGGACAGCCTATCTGATGTAATAGTAGTGGCAATAGGCTTTCATGATATATTACATGCAACAATGTGACTGGTAGAGATTGCTTTTAGCCGAATCCGGATTCAGCTGACAGTGCTCTCATGTGAATGCTCGCCTTTAATAGCATTCACTTGTTTAGACAAGTTGTCTAAATGTCTGTTGGTCACATTCAAGTCCTAAGGGCTAAATAACTAAGATGTTAAAAGGATTGTGCAGCCAGTAATATGAATGACCTATCCTGATCTGATCGGCGAGTGCCAGACACCCGGCGCCCCTGCTGATCAGGAGGCGGTACTCATACGAGTGCTACTTCTTCAAGATTACACTGTGTGTTGTATCCGAAGTCTCGGCGGCGCAGTGTAATTACGTATGCTTGTTACATCTATTTACACCACTTCTGCATGGGAGACAATGTGCCGTGTAAACTTGACGAGGAACACTTGTACAAGCGCCACCTTGTCATTAAACAGCTGATCAGACGGGTCCCTGGGAGTCGGACAGGTCTTCAACATTACTGGCTGTACAACTCCTTTTTAAAAAAAAAATAATATTCAAGGCCTTTTTCAGGTATTAACATTTTTGAGACAATTAGATTTTTAAAAGGTTTATCTGACGTTTAAAAAAAAAAAATTCAGTTTGTCCAGATATTATGAACAGGTTAGTGTTTTGTTTTGTTTTTTTTTTTTTTTGTATTTTGTTTTTTTACCCTGTGTCCTGATTCCAGCAGAAGTGCCAGGCATATACAGGTATGTAACAGTGGCCTCGCCAGTGATCTGTACATAAACGTCATGTGACTGCAGATCATCTTGAGAACAGAAATGGCTGCGACGGGAGCTGAAAACAGCCCTATCATTTTTTTTTGAATGGTGGACAACACTTTTTAAATAAAACTTTGGCATGACAGATGTTTTGATCGATAGGTGCCCAGGTGCTGAGACTTTCACCACAGCTTGCTTGGCTCTCTAAAAAGAGCTGAGCAGAGCCAGTCAGAAATTAAAAAGCACAGTTCTCAGCGGAGCGCTTCTGCCACTTCATTTTAGCGATCAATGAGGATCTCTGCACATGAATGTTCACCAGTCAAAACCCTTCGCTATAATTTTTGATGTGTTAAAAAAATTTTTTTTAAAAAAAAAAGTTTTGTTTTTGATTATATATATATATATATATATATATATATATATATATATATATATATATATATATATATATATTTGCAGTGAAAGGTACCCTTATAACTGTTCATTGGAAGTTTATAAAATTCTTATTTTTTTATTATTTTTCTTAACTCTGCATAGCTATCGGGAAAATATTTATTTCTAATTATACCTATAAAGAAGTGTGTGATACAGAAAGGTGTGTTTTTAGCTTGTTTTTTTTTTTTTATATATTTTTATGCTTTGTTAATTTTGTGCTAGAACAGAACGTCAGTAGTAATTGAATGCATTTAGTTTTTTAACGTGTGTTTTAGTAAAATCTGTTTCCGCAGAATCCAGAGATTACAGCCTGTAGCTCCACACGGAAAGTGATGTCCTAACTGCACATCATGATTTTGAAGTACCAAGAAGTTTGTAAAATCCAGATCTTTGTCTTTATGACGAGAGTTACTAGCTAGAGAGCTATTGTAAGCCAAAATGTTGAGTAGTTCTGTGTCTAATCCCTTAAGGACAAGCTACCGGATTCCCAATGCAACTGTGAATGCAGGCTAATGAAAATGTACCAAAATTGCCTTAGAGACTTCTTTTGGTGTGTGTCGCACAATTCTGGTGTAAAGTAATTCAACCAATAGGTGGTATAAACTTAGACTAGACCGTTTATAAAGATACACCAAATTTATCATTCAGCTTCTGCCACTGTGGTAAATCTGCTGCATTATTACACTAAGTTTAAAATTACAGGATCTGTTGTACTTAGTGCAGGCCTTAATCCCCCCCCCCCCCCCCATTGCGACATCAAATTGTGAAAACCCTACCGAAAAAGGTCACCCTGGGCGGAGGGTGAAGGTTGATTGATAGCATGCACAGAAGTCCAAGTTACCATCCCCTGAGGGCATGTGCAGGTAGAGCAGACCATCTTTTTTCTCTCTCTCCCTGCAGCCTGTCAGCACTCCTCCTCCAAACTGGCTCCAGATCAGAGCCAGCTAAAGGGGGCGTTATTTACCCCTTAATATCTCGGGCTGTGTAGCACTTACAGATGTGAGCCTTGTCTGATCACTGTGTTCGGTGATATACACGGAGAGATACAGCTATTTGAAATCGGGTCGGGAATATATACAGCTTTCACCAGGACCCATTTAGAATATATCAGGGCTAGTGCTGCCATCTTGGTCTTGTTTAAAAGATTAAACTCAATCCAATAATGTAAATGGAGGAATATCAAACCTTAGAACAAGCAAAAACAATCCTCCCTAAGTAAAAATTAACTTTTATTATATCACCGTTAAAACTTTCATGAACTTAACCCCTATCAGTGAACTAAGTATGATAGTAGAGAGACGCACACAAAGGGTTAGTTATGTTATGCCCGTGTCGTTCTGAGGTGGGACAGGGGTATGCCCTTACTCACGGTTAGATGGCTTATTCACTCATTCGATCATGAGTCACAGCAGAGGTTGAAGGGGACATAGTCACTATCCCTAATGAAGCCCTGTATCTCTCCCTGCCTACAGGCAGAGCACCCTCGCCGAAAGGGGCAACCCCACCTCTCGGTGGCTAAACCCTTTTCAGGCCCTGCAGAAACCCTATTGGTGTTCTTTGTCCCTCTACAAAAAATAAAATCAATCGCCAAAAAAAAAAGTGTAGGAAAAATAACAAAAAATTAATAGTCCTTTCCCAGGCACATTTAGGTTGTCAAAGTCCCATTCAAGTTGTAAAAATCCCAACGCTGCGTTTCCCCAGTATTCCACTGGTTCATCAGGGGAACAACTTCTGGTAGTTCACTGATAGGGGTTACGTTCATGAAAGTTTTAACGGTGATATAATAAAAGTTAATTTTTACTTAGGGAGATTTGTTTTTGCTTGCTCTATTGTTTAAAAGATTAGATTATCATGTTTAAAACTAGACAAGAAATTGCTGCTGTAACCCAATGACATCCTAGGGGAATAGGCCACAGAAGTGGTTTTGCATCAAGTGTTCCTGTAATTGAAAGTAACGTTGTTTATTAAAATTAAGTAATTATCTTGCCTAGTTGATGATGATTGCTCTAGACTGTAGAAGATCAGCCCTGAGGACTTGTTCATCCAGGATAGCAGGTCCTCCACCATAGTCCGTGAAAGGGTTATGACTTAATTAATATTGATGACCTATCCTCAGGATAGGTCATCAATATCAGATCAGTGGGGATCTGACAACCAGGACCTTCCCCCATTAAGCTGTTGGGCTATGTGACATCAGTCACATGGCCTAGTTGCAGCTCAGCCCCATAGAAGTTGAATGGTGCTGTTTGGAGAGATGCAGGGAACTGGCTGTGCTACCTGTAATAGCTGATTATCACATCAACCCCCAACAATGATTAACCCTTAACCTTGTTTTAAATATTGGGTATACCTGCAGCCACTAGGAGGCGCAGACTAAGCAAAGAGTGTTAAATTCCTCCCACCAGCTATACCTCTCCTGTAGGCACTGAGCTAATCAGATTTAGCTTACTGTCTGTAGGAGGCAGACATCTGCCCTACAGGTCTTGCTTTTGCATACGCTTGGGCCCAGGGTGAAATTATCCCCCAGTTACCCACCTGGCAGCACAGCAGGATTCTCCCTACTGTACCATCCCCAGTAGCCAGGACAGAAGAAAGTGGCTTGGAGGACCACCAAATCTACCACCATCCGCCAACGTTGGGCCTTCTCTACTACCTCTGGCATCGGTCCACACCCACCAAAGGCAGCGACTTGGGAGGTTTCCTCCACGAATAAACTTGTATGGTTAACTGAACTGAATGTGCATGTTAAAGGGAAAATGTATACTGATTTACTGTATTATGTGATCAATAACACTGCTAATCCACTAAAGAATAGCTTACCCTGTAAACGTTTATATGCCTGTAATGATGAAATATTCTGTTCAATGAGTGTTTTGTGTGTACTTAAAATTGTGACAAGCAGTCTTGAGCCTATTTTATCTTATTGTGGGTTTTTTGTTTTTTTTAGGGGGACGTGGTTGGTCTGTATTGAGTTATAATATTTTTAATTTTACACTATTAAAATAGCAATACATAGAAGACCATACAAACAGATTACTTGATCAATTTCTCTCTGAAGTACCTGTGAAGTAGCAGAGTTCCCTTATAATTTGGTACAGAATATTGGGGCTCATGACCACAAATGTGTAGTAGGACTTCCATAGATTTACAAATGGCCTCTTGTACCTCTGTATGCCTCTGATTTAAGATGGAGACATGGAGTTTTTTTTGCTTTTAGCTGAGAACATTTCTGTACCTACAGGTTGCTATTGCGTTTGTATGGCCACACACTGCTGATTGACTGCTTTTCTTGTATGAGTTTGTATACAGGGGAAGAAATCAATTACTCTGTGGACATGAGATGCAGAACTCTCAGGCTTCTCTATGAGTGATGAGGAGAAGCAGGGCTCTCAAGATTTCTGTATGAATGGGCAAGATAAGTAGGATTTACAGGCTTTCTCTATGGAGAAGCAGAACTCACTTTCTCTATGAATGCAAAGGAGAAGGCGGACTCTTAGGCTTTCTCTATGAATAAGCAGGACAGGCTTTCTCTATGAATGGACTAGAGAAGCAGGACTCAGGCTATCTCTTTGAATAGGCGGGATAAGTGGTACTCAGGCTTGCTGTATGAATAAGCAGGACTCTTATATTCCATGAATAAGCAGGACTCTCTTAGGCTTTCTCTTTGAATGGGCAGAAGAAGCAGGACTCAGGGTTTCTCTATGAATAAGCAGGATTCTCAGGTGTTCTCTTGGAGTATTTTTAGTTTTTACATTGTATATACTATGTATTCCCAAGAACAGCTTCTTCTTTTATCCTATGCTGTCCTCAGGTACAAAAGACAAGACCGTTCGCTTTAAGAAAGTGGTAGTTGTGTCCTTTTTAAGTGTATTCTAGTGCCCATAATATACTAGCAGCATAGTATTTTTAATAGAGCTTTTTTTTTACTTTTAACATGGTTTTCATTTTTATTAAAATTGATTTAATTTAATTTTTTATTAAAAATGCCAGAAGGCACAGGCTGTATTTAAAAAATAAAAAAAGGAAAAGAGAACCACTTTACTTTTAAGTATCTCTCTGGTCTCCAGCAGTTATGTGCTGTTCAACGTTCAAATGACTTTCACGTGTTTACAAAATCCATAAATATTGTTTCGCTCTTTTCCTGTATATGAAGGCATTGTGTGACTTATACATACTAATTTACTGCTTGGTAATTCTTTTATATATTTATTTGATATATGTATTGTCCCTTTTATTTTACGCTAATTTTTTTAGGTTCTAAGTAAAGAGACTGAATGGAATATTTCCTGATAGTGCCATCTATGAGAATAGCTTGAACTCTTCACCCAGACTCCTTGAATTCCTTACTTCTTTATGCCAGCGTTATAGTAGTGAAGTATTACCTTGATATTTCTATTAGCTCACATTATAGTAAAGATCACCACTGCTTCATCAGTGATCACGTCAGTACAACTGTTCTAAATAATCTTACTCAAGTGTACTGTCCGGGTCGTGAATGGTATATCCTTTGTGTGGACTGTAAAACTGTGCGCCTGTTTTCTTCCATCGCAGCGTTTGTACTTCAGGTAAGGCCATTAACATTTGTGCTTTTTATGAAGTGACAGTTCTAAAAAAAAAAAAAAAAAAAAAAAACGTAAGTCTCGCACAAACTTTTTTTTATTTTTTATTAGTACACTATAGTTTGGCGCTTGTTTAGGGATTATCTATTTGTGGAATAACTGATTTATAGGAAGGAAATCTGTACCACATTGCTTATTACATTTTCTTGGAAAAATTTATGTATTTGCAAATAGTATTTTACTTCAAATAGTATCTTATGCCATACCTCGTTATGAAAGGATTATTGAATTGCAAATTGACATGAAGGAATGATTTTTTTAAAAAAATTGTTTTGCTTACATTGTTTCCTTATCGACTAAAACCAGATACTGAACATTTTTCTGGTCTGTTTTTATAAAATAAAATAAAAAATTGGCATTTCATAAAGTAATCTGGTGAGAAGAGGTGAGAGGTCACAGTAACCTATTGTTAAAGCTGAACCCCTTTTATTGGTCTCCAGTATTATAATACAAGTGTTATCTTTCGTTGTCATCCTGTCTGTGATGAGATGACTGCCAAAAAGTGATTTGTACAGAATTGGAGGTGTTAAAGGGAGTCTTTCACCTGTTTTTCACCTATATAAGTAACAGCAGTGCCCCACAGAAGATTGCAGACACATCCCAGACATATCTGTGTGCACTGTGTGTCTGTATTACATGTCACATCCCAGACATACCTGTGTGCACTGTGTGTATTACATGTCACATCCCAGACATACCTGTGTGCACTGTGTGTCTGTATTACATGTCACATCCCAGACATACCTGTGTGCACTGTGTGTGTGTATTACATGTCACATCCCAGACATACCTGTGTACACTGTGTGTCTGTATTACATGTCACATCCCAGACATACCTGTGTGCACTGTGTGTGTGTATTACATGTCCAAGAAAAGCACTTTTATTCTGCTGGAAAACAGCTCCCAAGTGCCCGGCTGAAAGTGAAACTAAAAACCGCTTTCTCTCCCGACTTGATTTCTAACAGCTATATCTTCTGATATACTGGATATTATGCTGCGATTTTGGTATCGTTTGAAAGCTTGGAATACCAACTTTCAAAGAAGGTCATTTTTCTATCTGCTACCAATCCCAAGATATGAGTAGCTAAAGCAGCCCTCCCCTCTTCAGTCTGATTTGCTCTGGGCACTTGAAGCAGAGCTGGGCACTTGGGAGCTGTTTTCCAGCAGAATAAAAGTGCTTTTCCTTCACATGGAATACAAGCACAAAGAGCACACAGGTATGTCTGGTAGGTGTGCAATTTTCTGTGGGGCAATGCTCTTAGTTATATTGGTGAAAAACAGGTGAAAGACTCCCTTTAAAGGGAACCTGTCATCTCCGAAACACCCCCTGAACTAGAGTAAGCGGTGTATAGTGTAAGTGATGCTGAATCTGATTATGTAAGTTTTATCTTCATACTCACTTCCATTCCGACGCTGTGCTCCCACAAACCGGCAGTAAAATGCACTCAGTGGACTCCGGTGCTCACTCACATAATGGAGAGGACTCAAAGAAGAGTCCTGTGAGTGCATTTTACTTCAGGTTTGTGGGAGCACAGCGTTCAGAATGGAAGTGAGTATGAAGATAAAACTTACATATTCGGATTCAGCATCACTTACACTATACAACACTTACTCTAGTTCAGGGGGTGTTTCGGAGATGACAGGTTCCCTTTAAGCTATTGCAAGGGTCAGTGTTAAAACTGCAGTTTTAACAGCAATATTTGGTATTGCAATACTACTATCCCATGTAATATGTACCGGTATGCCGAACTAGTAAGAATCATTCTTCCAATTTTTATTGTAAAAACCTGGATATGTCTAGTCCAAAAAAAGTTATTTTCCCACCCCCCAAGAACTAGAGCACCTTTTTGATATGCTATCAGTCTTCTGTAATTAGGTCATCTGCAAAGTACCCAACAAGTAACCAAAAAGTCCTTAGTGGTTTTGTGAGGTACTACTGTATAGTATATGCTCATGTATTTAAAGGGAAACTGTCACTATGAAAATGTGAATTAATTTGCAGGCAACTTGTATAGAACAGGAGGAGCTGAGCAGATTGATATATGGGAAGATATTCAGTAAAACTTGTATTTCATTCATTTATATTTCTGCTTATTCTGAGCTTTGACATCAAGCAGGCGGTCTTATCTGACAGCCTTTCCTCTGACTGTGTATACAGAGATAGCGGTCAATCACGGATAGGACCGCCTTAGAATTAAAGCTCATAATGAGCTGGAAAGTAATGAATGAACTTATTATACTGAATATTTTGCCATAAAACCATTTATCAATCTACTCACCTCCTCCTGCTCTATAACATGCCGACTTCAGCTCAAACATCATGTTCAACATGACAGGTTTCCTTTAAAGGAAATTGTATTGTAGCTCTTTAACCTTCTCTATTTTAGGTTCACTTAGTGTATTTTATTATTTAAATATTAAACGTACAGTGGCTCAGTGTCAAATTGATTTTATGTTGCACAACCAGACAAAAATCTATGGATAAATAGATCACATCTGCTGTGTACACGTGCCGCCTTCTCATTTGGATCAAAACCCTAATGAGACATGTGTACACTTCACTAATTTTGATGTATTATCTGGTTTCAAAATATTCAGAGACATCTATAGCTGTCATGTACGTTACATAGGAAAGTTATGTAAAAGCCATTGTGTCTACACCTATTATGGACTGTTGTAAAGAATCAAGCATTCTTCCATTCAATTTCTGTATAGCAGTGTTAATAATTCTTACTAAAAGTCTGATATTTGTGAAATAGAAATATGAAGAAACAACAGACAACCCAGACCACACATGTTTTCAGAAGGTGACTGGCACATAGTATGTGGAAGTCATCTGTTCTTGTATACAGAGGTCTCTACCAAATGGCATAAAGCAACATCTGTACTGTTATTCTGAAGTTTCATGAATTGGGTGTTTGTCTTTGAGCACTAAAAATATCATTGGGTAGGGTGGTTGAAAGTTACTTTCACTGGTTCTGTGGAAACCTGTTATCTGTCTCAGCTTTATGATAGTCTGTTTACACACTGGACTTGAAGGCCACTTCTAAAGCTTGGAGAGAATTCATTTTCTGTAGTTTGGGCTGTAGATTGGGCTTCTTAGTTCAGAAGGGAAATCTTTTTGGTACATCTGTGCAAATTACCTGTTTCCTGCCAAATTTTTGAGAACACACCGTTCCTGTTTTAATGACAGTGCCCTTGTGCACAAAGAAAAGTTTTTGTGTAGAGGAATCTGACTGCCCTCAACAGAGCCTTGAACGCAATGGGTTCTCCGGGAATAACTTAAAATGGCCCCAAGCAACCTACCCTAGAAAGTGAGAGAGACTCGTTGCCACCACTTACAGAGCTGCCTAGAGGATAATGCATCACAATGCTGCTCTACAATAGTTGGTAATAATGGGATCCTGCCTATGATAGTCCATCATGGCTGAGCAGCCTGACAGGAACACTCACCAATATGTAATATATGCAAGTACCAGAGCATAGTGTGTAGTGAGGCCCCAGCCCCTCACATCATAGACAGCTCTGCAATTGGAGACAACCAGTCTCACGTTCTAGGATAGGTTGCAGGCGGTCATTTAAAATAATTCCCGGACAACCGCTTTAAGCTGAATGGTCTCTTACCTTTGCCACTCATAGTTATTGGTACCCCATCCCAAGGATGGATAAATAACCTCGCAGCCACATTCCAGAAGTTCTCTGAGCTGGAGATATGTAGATTAAAGTACTGATTATAGATGCATCTATTTTTCACTAATTTTGGTCAGGCTTTTCTATGAAGATCGCTGTATGTCATTTAACATGAGTTATATACATTTAAGCCCTCATTTATCAAGACTAATGTGTGCTGCCCTGATCTTGATGGACCCTCTGCTGCCGGAGCAGGCATTTAATTTATGACGTGGTGCAGGCTTTGCAATGAAATTAATGCCTCCTCAGGTGGTCAGTGCATCAGACTGAAATCCGCTCTAGCTCATAGCAAATCCGGGTATTGCTACTTAATACCAAATCCTTGGAGCAGAAGGATGATACATTTCACCATAGTTTATGTGGGAGACATAATCTTTCTACCAAAAATACAGCCACCCTGGTGAAGCCTATTTTAATTTCACAGCATTTTCCAGGACTTGTAAGGATGGTTAGTAAATGGATTTCTCATACCGGCTATGGTATTGTTAAATAACCCCTACCTGATACATGACAGAAGTAAGAAGTTTCCCTGAAATCCATCAGTCTGATTCTGGTCAGACTGTATCTTGTATTATGGTTTCCTCCTTTGCGTCTCCTCTGTGGTCCTTTCCCAATCCCATGATGACTTTTGGTACTTATCAGATATCTACTTGTTAAATATTGATATGCATTTTGCTTTCCAGGGTTCGTGTTAACCAGAAAAATATTATACTTGTCAGTGATCACCATACTTTCTTTATGCAGCATTGTTTGTCTTAAGGAATCAAAATAGGTACTTTTATTAACCTGTATCTCTCAGGTAAGTACTGGCAACATACTGTTATTGCAGTGCATAAGATGAAGTCTAATCAAAGCAGCAAGAGATGCCTTTACTTAATCAATATTTATTACATCTTTGTTCCAAAGCCATACTGTTTGTAAACTTTTAGCTTATAGCAGTAGGAGTAGATGGCAAACACTTGGTATTGCTTAAAGTTTGCAGTGGAGGACAGTTGCTTTGCCTGAGCAATAGATGTACGCCCAGGTGCTACTTACAGTTGACCACATATTGATTCTCTTATGCCAAAAGTCTAGAGAGTGGAACGGTAAAAAACCAGAGGAGATTCATTTTTATACAAGCTAAATGTGACCACCTCATTAGGCTAATTTTCTTTCTGGCATATTTTTTGTAGCTTTGCCTGAACTGTACTAGAGAATGTGTTGTCGCCTACACTTTTCAACTGCTTGTTTCGCCCTAGCGCTAAACGTCTCCGGCAGGCTGCTCCCTGCTCGATCAGCCTGCTGAAACAAGCAGTCGAAAAATGCAGTCAACAACACATTCTCCATTACAGTTCAGGGAAAGCTACAAAAGCTATGTGTGTATCCGGCATTGCCAGAAGCTGCCTGATGGCCCACCAGCCCGATTAACAACGTAGGGACCAACACAGATCTGGCTGCAGACCGACAAATATGCTGAGAATTGTCTGGTGTAGGAACAGCCTGCCGGACTTGTCTAGTGCTAGTCAGAAAATAGCCTAAGCATATACCAGTGTAGGATTTTTTATTTTGTGTTGTAGGAATCTGTGGCACACATCAATAGTATCACATACATCTGGGGGATGTGCTCAGCAGATCAGTTTAAAGGGTCTCAACAAACATAGTTCCAAACATAATATGAATCCAGCCGTTTTCGTATTAAAGGGGTATTCCAGTTACATTAAAATCTGTTATTTTGGTTTATTTTTAATATTGTGTAGGGACAGTTGTTAGAGGAACTCCTGACAAAAATGTTATTCCATGTCCTGCTAGAAATGTACATGATGTAATCTGTAGTGAATGTCATTTTCTTACCAGTGTCTGAATTTTTGACTTATATCATCCTGAAGTTTATCTGTCATGTGACCAGCAATTAGACCCACCAACTCACACAGCACCTTATGTGTGCACAGGAAGTCTAATTCTCTATGTATTCCTATGAGACTGAAAGTGAGGCTCCCATAGGAATGAATAGAGCAGTTACTGGCTTTCTGTCCTGGGTCATTTGGAGGTCAGGGAGTTGGTCACATGACCCAGCTACAATAAGAAGATAGGTTTTTACTCACAAACAGTCACTGATAAGGAAATGACAATCACTACACTGACTGACAATATCATGCAGCACAGGTCAGAGAATAAAAAACTTTACGGGAGTTCTTCTTTAAATATTTAGTAGTGTACTTTATTAGGGAAAAATGTTTTTCTAAAGAGTGTTCTTAGTAAAGCTCTAACAGCATTGCTAAGGAGAATCTGTATTCAGTCAGCAGAAGACGCCTGTGTGTAACATACAGAAGCTTCCAGCTGCCTCTGATCACTATCTCTGTCCCTATGTACATGTGCCCTGTCACTGCCCGACTTGTTACACACAGACATTTTTAGTGCTCAGTAAAGTGACACCCGCTGGTGTGAAGCCAGCCTCAGGGCTCATGCACACGGCCGTGCCCATTTTGTGGCCCGCCAACAGTGGAATCACTTGAATGGGTCTGCAATCCGGAAGGCCGGTGCGGAATGGAGGCATGAAATCACTATGGCTGATAGCCTTACTCATTGATGCTTTGTACTTTTGTATTAGTAGGGGCTTGACTTACACATGCATTAAACATTTAATAGACACATCCTATGTTCAGTAATTAGAAAAGCAAAATAATGGCTTATATTAGAATACTCATATTATACATCACTGCACTTAATTATGGGGATTAATAAATGTAAACTTATAAATGAACAATTACATTAAAGCAGCTCTAGGTTTCCTCTAAGGCAACTTTCATGCTTAGTTGGGGACATTAAAGGGGTTGTCTCACTTCAGCAAATAGCATTTATCATGTAGAGAAAGTTATTACAAGGTACTTACTAATTAATTATTATCAATATTGCTTTCTTGGCTGGCTGAATTCCTTTTTTCATCACATTATACACTGCTAGTTTCCATGATTGACCACCCAGCAATCCAGCAGCAGTGGTCGTGCTTGTATACTATAGGGAAAAGCACTGGCCTGTGTGCACTCCCATGGTCCCGGCCACCAGAAATGTCTGCACTTTTTCCTGTCGTGTGCGAGCATGACCACCACTGATGGATTGCGGGGTGGTCAGAACCATGGAAACAAGCAGTGTATAATGTGATGGAAAAATGAATCCAGCCAGCAAAGGAAGTAATATGGACAATCACAATACATTAGTAAGTGTCTTGTATTAACTGTCTCTACATAATATATGCCACTAGCTGAAGTGAGACAACCCCTATAACCCTTCGCTTGTCTAAACCCAGATGTGTCTTGTAGTCTGAAAGTACGATATATAAAATGTGCCAGTTAGGGGCGTAGCTATAGGGGGTGCAGAGGTAGCAGTCGCTACCGGGCCCAGGAGCCTGAGGGGGCCCAAAGACCCTTGTGCCACATAAGAAGACACACAGAGCACTGAGGGAAGGGGGGCCCAAGCTGAACTCTTGCACCAGGGCCCATGAGCCGTTAGCTACGCCCCTGGTGCCAGTGTTGAGCATTCAGTATGCGTTATGGTAATGGTTGCTCTTATAATGAATCTGATTTTTTTTTTTTTTTATTATTTAAATATTCTCCATTGCTTACATGTAAGTTTTGCTCTCCTTGGACCATGGCCACTCAGAGCATTTTTGGTTTCATAGAGCACATTCTATCAAATTCTGACTTTGGCTTTAAAAAAAAAAAAAAAACGCCACCCAATTAACTTTTACCAAATGAAATCATTTTTGTGAGCTTTTCTTGAATATGTGAAATTCATCATCTGCAGTCTTTCTATGAAGAGTAGGTTGTTACTCAGTGTACAGTATTCTTGTGACTACAACAGAATTGCCAATAAGTTATTTCTTATTACCTTAAAGGGGTATATCACCATGGAAAGTTATCCCAAGTACAGCGCACAATTATCTCCAGAACTGCTGTAGAAATGAAAGGATCGGCTGTGCACATACCCGAACAGCCTCTCCGTTCATTTAGGGGGGCTCCACAGGTTACGGGGTAGCCATTCTCGTGATCGATGGGGGTCCTAGAGGTAGGACCCACACAGATCAAATAGTCATCTCCTATCCTGTGGAAAAGGGATGACTTTGCATGACTGGAATACCCCTTTAATTCTGTTTTGTCCCTGTCTGTGCAATCCAGCCTGCCACACCGCTGTTTGCCAACATAGGTTGTCTGATATTTTTTTGAACTTTTTGTTCTTCATGACACAGGAAATAATTTTGCATTCTTTGTAAGACAACTATTTGCAAATTCTATCTTATATTTACTCCGTTTTTTTTTTTAAACCACTGTCTGATTTATTATTGTAACCTAGATACATTTTATGAGTATCACAGTACATTACTGTAACTGATCAGCGATTTTAGGATACGTCTGTTCACGGTGTATATGCTTCAGATCTTCTGCCGAGGAATTATGGGCAGAAAATCATCAGCATATTACAGCAGTATTACAATGGATGACAATTCTTGATTTAGTTGGCACAAAATTGCCCTCTGGTGCATATTTTAAACCCACGACATGTCAACTTATGCTGTGGATTTCCAGGATTTCACCCTTTACGGTCTATTGGTTGAAATCCCAGCAAATGGGCAGCAAAATGTGCATGTAAGGTGTGCAGGTTTTGCTGTGGAACCATCGAAGAATGTGATACCTGCTGATGAGAAATTGCACTAATTCAGTAACTGCAAAGCCATGTGTGGGTCTGGAGTGACAGTCCACGGAGTCCTACTGTCCTGCCAGATGTTGCCTGTGCACAGCAATATTGTATCCCTACAACCATTTGTAGAGGAGAATAGTACAATAATAAGCCACATCATATACCAATAATACAAATGTGTGCTTTAAATGCAGTATTTAAATGTACTTTAATTTTTTTTTTTTGCATACATTTACAAAAATCCTTCACAACTCGTGCATACTAAATAATTAAACCATTTTACTGTGGGCTGTTCTGATTAGACAGTTTGCCTTTGAGCCATTTAAACCGAGCCATTCTCATGTTTGACTGCACTGTAACCCCTCTTGCTTTTCCACTTAAAGGGGTTCTGCAGTTCTGTTAAACTGATGATTTATCCTCTGGATAGATCATCAGCATCTGATCGGCTGCGGTCCGACACCCGGGACCCCCGCCGATCAACTGTTTGAGAAGGCAGCAGCGCTGCAGGAGCGCCGCAGCCTTCTCTGTGTTTACCGCAGGCCCAGTGACGTCACGACTAGAATCACTGGCCTGGGCGGGGCTAAGCTCCATTCAAGTGAACAGAGTTTAGCCCTGCCCAGGCCAGTGATACTAGTCGTGACGTCACTGGGCCTGCGGTAAACACAGAGTAGGCCGCGGCGCTCCTGCAGCGCCGCTGCCTTCTCAAACAGCTGATCGGCGGGGGTCCCGGGTGTTGGACCGCAGCCGATCAGATGCTGGTGATCTATCCAGAGGAGGTGTGACCTGTCAGCGGCCACCATTAGGCTATGAATCTTAGAAGGCACTAGATCAGGGGTCTCAAACTCGTGGCCCTCCAGCTGTTGCAAAACTACAACTCCCAGCATGCCCCAATAGCTGTAGACTCTACTGGCATGATGGAAGTTGTAGTTTTACAACAGCTGTAGGGCCACGAGTTTGAGATCTCTGGGATAGATCATCACTTTTACAGAACTGCAGAACCCCTTTAATCTTCAGTGCAAAGAAATATTGCTTTTTTTTTTTTACACTTTACTGTATTGCTTATTACTACGCATTACCTGTCTATCAAACGGTTTTACTCACACAACTTTATTTGTAGTGAATAAAAAGGCATTTCTAATCGAGTAAAAAAAAAAAATAATTGGGTATCTTAATTGTTTAGGATAGTGTTCTACTTAATCCCATCAATAGTACCCTTCCAGGGCTCTAAAGTTCCTTCTGTACAACAGTAGTACTAGTTTGTTTTTGTTTTTTTGTTGTTGTTTTTTTGTTTTGTTTTTTTTCATCTGTTTTTCCAGTTCTGGTTGTAAAAATTTTTGGAAGGCATTTGAAGGATGCTAGTACTGAGACTGAAGCGCATGTTGTGCAAGAAATCTAGATGTATTCTCCCTCTGATACTTTGCATTGCTCAAAACTATTTGATAAAAATGTAGACTTCTGAAACACTTACACTTAATACAGCCAGGTTTTCTATTAAATGTCTGTGGCGTGATTACAATTTAAAAAAAAAAAAAAAACTTATTTTGGTTCTGAATTATTCTAATGACTTATTTGTTCTAGTCTTTCCCGTGTGAAACGGTTAATGTTGAAGTTCATAGGAATTTGCTGTACTCCAGCTATACTGCCATAAACCATGGCAGCCATGAGTGTCTGACACCAACTTAGGAGGGATATTGGAAGGTAATACAATCTCTTATGATTTTTTTTTTCATTTATATGTTTTTACCCACCTCACCCTTTTGAAAGAATTAGTACTTTTTTTTTTTTTTTTTTTTTTTTTTAAACCTACCTAAAATAATGCAAACACCTCTGTGCCTAATATTTTATTTCACTATTTTATATTGGATTGTTCTACTTTTGAATTACATCACTTATTTCTGTCTGGTCTTGGCATCCTAAGTCAGTCACATACTTTATCATACATAACGAATATGTCTATCTCATAGTTTCTGTGATATTGGGAGGTTTTCTTAAATGAATCGGCCCTTGCTTTGCATAATTCATGTTTCCATTCTTTATAATTTAATGGGGTGAATGGGAGCTGAGCTGTAGTAACCGGAGACGGCCTCTACACTTTGACCAGAGCTTTGCTTTCGTCTCCGCTCAAGGTGCTAGTTCCAGCCTTGATTGTAAAGGACTATTTTCTCACCGCAGTGAACTGCTGATGAAACGATTCATTTTAAACTTTAGGAAAATTATGGCTGATGAGCTGATTTTTTATTTATTTTTTTAAATTATTATTTATTCCCTCCCTCCTTTAGGCTACGTTCACATCTCCAGCAGTTAAATATGGTAGTCTGTTCAAGCAGAGGAACAGACTACTGGAGTTACCATATTCTCTCAGGCATTTAGGTTGGATCCCTATTATAGTCAATGGGGATTTGTGTCAACTCTCCTGGATACGCTATCTCTAATAGTCTGTTTTTCTATTGGACTATTGGATTTACCTGCTGGAGATGTGAACGTGGCCTTGGTTGTGCTTTAGACCACTGTACCTTGTATAAATTTCTGTATTGTTATATTGTTTGTCATTTCAGTGCAAATATGTCACCAAAAATAATGATTTTTATGGCAGTACAATATATGAAGATAATGGTTGAAAACTAGTAAAATGTGATAATTTCCCAGAGTAATTAGGTCTTGGATGTATTCTGTTTTCAGTATTACTATTTTTTATTTTCTGATTGAAGATATTTTACTCGGAACCATACATAATACAAGTTTGGTATCACCAGAACTCGAACAGCCAGTACATTTCAGTTAAAGCTTTTACAGTGATCCACAAATGGTATAATTGCGTCTTTTTAATTCCCTATTTAAAAAAATTATATATTCGTTATCTAAAAAAAAATAAAAGAAAAATGCTATGCATGTGTTTATATATAAAATGTAATGTGGCTCTTTCAGACTGTATTGCTTGCATACAGTTCAGTATACTGGTGCCAGGATCAGTATGTCTGATTCGATGGTCTAATACTCCTACATCCTGGCTATGATTTATGGTTTCTTCACTATAGTCAATCATAGCTGTTTGCAAGAGGGAAAAGCCTGCATCATATAATATATCATGGAACCAGTTAATTTATTTGTTTCAGCAAACATCTTCCAAACTCGGTAAATGTTTTTTTACAGTACAAATTGTTTTATGAAGTTATTACGCAAAGTCTTGCGAGACTTCGCGAAGCATTAACTTTAGCTCATCAGAGCCAATCCATTCTAATACTGTACGGAGCGAATCAACGGATGTTTCATCCGAAGTTGATTCGCTCATCCCTAATCAGCATATTTCTCATCTTCAGTAGGGATGAGCAAACTTTAAGTTTTCACGTTTGGGTTATGGCTGAATTCTGTTATGGATTCCGTTATCACAGAATGTAACGGAATTCTACAACGAAATGCCAAATAGAAGCCTTTAAAGGTCATTCCGTTTTGCATTCCGTCATAATAGAAGTCTATGGGCAGCATAACGGATCCGTCAGGTTTCCATTATGCAGGAGTCCATAACGGAATTCAGCCACACCCCCAACCAGAACCTGAAAACTTCAAGATCTCTGCTTTGTGAGGTTAGTTATTTTAAATGTCTCTTGAGTGTAACTGTCATTTCAGTTTTTTTACTATTTTGTGTGGACATGGATGTTAAACATTTTTGTAATGTACTTCATTAGGGAAAGATGTTTGTTTCTACTAGAAAACAGGGTATAAAGATTCCTCTTACCAAAGTTCTAACAGCAATGCTAAGGATTATTTGTCTTCAGAAGACTACTTTATGTAACAGGCAGAAGCTTCCAGCCACCTCTCATCACTACCTCAGTCCCCGACTATAGACACGTGTCCTATCACTGCCCATCACCCTGCCTATCCGACTTGTTACACACAGACATCTTTAGTGCTTGGTAAAACACTGAAGACAAACTCTCCTTAGTAATGCTCAGTTATAGCTTTGATGGTTAAGGGCCAACTAGCCATAGACCCTAAAGGGAAATTTCCTGGTAGGCTGATGCTCAGGGAGCCACCCAAGCTCTAAACAAAGCCACCAGTCGGATACATAATGATCTGATGCTCTCAGTATAACTTAATGCTAGGAGCATCAGGTGCTTATGCCCCTGGCCATTTCGTCCTGTATTCAACTGTATCACCATCCTAAGGACAGTGATACAGTTGAATACTGCGACACCACAGCAGTATTTTATGTTTCTCTGTGGTATTTGGTTCTGCTGGAGCAGTATTTTGTGCTGCATTAAGGGATTGCCACCCCTTCCTCCTCCTTATCCCTGCCTACTTGTGCTGCCCCACCTTCTGTCAGTCTGGATAGACCTACAACATGTGGCCAATTTTAGTTTTTTTCCAGGGCCATATTAAGTTCCCAGTCTGCCGCTGTTGATAGACTCTTTAAACCGAAAGGACAGCTACACTTTGAGCAATAAGTACTTGAGGTCGTAAATGACACCTGTTGTCAAGCAGAGTAGATACATTACTTTTTTTTTTTTTTTTTTTTTTTAATCCCTTGCCACATTTGCAGTTTTGTTCACTGACTAATTAAGGTCTATCTCTGTTCTAGAGTCTCATTGAACTGTTCTAGGTTTATCTTCATCTGTCACTGTTAAGTGGGTCCCACTCCAGGGACCCCTAGTGGTAATCTGTGGTAAAACCCAGCAGCAAGTGCTGAGTTTCCCTGCAGTGTGAAATGAGGCATTTCAAAGTGACCATTGAAAGGAGTGGATGGTCATGATTAACAGCTACTGATTCTGCCACGGTGATTAATGGCTTGAAGGTGACTCCCTTCCATTAACTAAAAGGGTATTTGAAAATGGGCTTTCTAAATCAATCCACATCTTTAAAAGGGTTGTCTCAGGATAGACTGTGGTAACATAAGTTTGTAGGATCTGACCTCTGTGCTGTATCCAGAGAAATCGGTCTGCACACACAGTGGCAGAAATAAGGGATTTCATTCCTCAGACAGTTTAATAAATCTACGCCATGTGAAGATGGATCTTATTTTCCTCCTAACGTTGTTCTACCATGACAAATGCTTGAATAAGAACATCATTCTCCTGTCTGGTTCAGTATACAGCTTTCATCACATTTCAGAATGTCTTAATACTATTAAAAGTTGAGCTTAGGCTTTAATAGTGCAACCTTCCCTCTATGACTGTGACAGCGATCTCTGTATACAATCACTGATAGGACCGCCTCCTGGACTTCAAAGCACAGAATGAGCAGGAATTTAAATGAATGAAATTCAAGTTTTACTGAATCTTTTCCCATAAAGCGATATATAAATCTGCTCAGCTCCTCCTGCCCTATAACATGCTGCCTTCAGCTCAATCACCATGTTCAACGTAACAGTTTCCCTTTAAGGCCACTTCTACATGGTCAGATTGCTCTTTAGACATCAGTCTAATGCACAGAAACGATCATCTTTGGTGCCGGCAGAACAGCAGGGTCACCTGATGGAGCGTTAGCTTTTTTTATCAGCCAACAAATGAGCAAACACATCTTTTGCTGGCAGCTTTTCGCCCTGGCAAACAGGATGTGTAGACAAGTGGACGTGAACGATTCTGTTAGATCATTTGTCTCCATAGAGTTTGGTTTGCTCTGTTTAAATGAAGCTTAAACGAGCGCCAGTCATTTGTTATAGGAAGCAATTCCTGTCTAATAGGACACGAAGTGACCGATCATCTTAAAGTAATTCACATAAATGAAATCAATGAGGTCGTAAGAGTGGGGGTCGCCATCATCTGCTCACATCTTCTCACTCGTTTTCACCCAGACTTTGGCACCTTGTGTTGTGGCCATTCATGTGATGATCCTGCCAGCTTGGGAACGTGGTTCTATAAAACCCAAAAACTAATGGGTCCAATTAATATGCTGCCTTCCTTGCTTGTAACCTTAGAGAATTTTCTCCTTCGTGTTTACTATTCCCTGTGTCTTTTACACTTACGTACTTTTACAATGGTGACGTGCATACAGTAGGGAGGAATTGTCTCTGAATTTTTACACCACTCCAAAAGTGGGTGGAGAAAGTGGGCATGGCTATGTTGCAGAGCATCAAAATATGCCGATGCAGGCTTGAGAAACTGACTTCCAGTATTACCCTCATGATAAATTCCCCCCAGTATCCTTAAAAGATGGCACAGGAGCTTTAATATTAGATGTGTACAACCGATCACATCTGGGTGCTCAGGCTGTTATGCTCTGAAATATATTTCATATACTGATAAATTCTAGGAGTATCTGTAAAGAACGTAAGCTAATGTATGAACATCCTCTTCTATAATAGTCACATAATGTATGAGAAGTGTTTGCCGTTTTTTAGTTGCAGTGCTGATATGACATGTGTAGGCCTTTTTACATAAGTTATTGCTATGATTTGAGTGAGTGACAGGGTTGGTGCTAATTTCCCGGTAAAGAAGTACAACTTACTGCTCAAGATGATTATCGTTGCATTAAAGTAGTACTTATTGAATTTCAGCAAGTCAATGGTCGTTCTCTGACTTCTCCGGCATTGCACATGAAAAGTACATTATTTGTAGATGTAATGGGGTAAAAGTCCACCTTTATGGTAAAAACAATTGGGACATTGAAGAAAACTGTAAATCTGTACTGTTACACATAAGTTTTTATAGTCTTTTATATATCCATTTGTTAATCTTCTTGTATGTGAGTTTTATCCGCTACCTCATTACGATCACCTTATCAATAACTTATTTTGTCTGCGATCGACCAGTGGTTCCCAGTCTTTGTTCTAAGAATACACTAGAGTGAATCCTGAAGTTATTCTAAATGACGTTTTTGTAGGAAGCAGTTCCGTTATTACGGTATCTGCTGAGGCACATGACAAAAATTTCATATGTTGAACTTTTATGAGTGGATAAAGTTAAAAATATAGAGGGATATTTATCAAAACTGGTGTACCCATGTACCATTCTTGATCTCCCTGCACTGCTGTGAAGTGCACTTAATTTATTCAGGCCCCATTCACGTGACTGAGTTTTTGGTCAGCATCCGATCTGCAGTTTTTGAGGTTTGGATGCAGACCCATTCAATGGAGGTCGCAAAAAATGCACACCTGCAGTCCCTCAAAGGAGATAGAACAGGTCCTATTCTTGTCCGTTTTGCAGAGAAAAATAGGCTTGGTTACAATGGGTCCAGAAAAAAACGGATACAACACAGACATCATCTGTCCTGCCCTGCACCAGATACTGAAGTCTACGCCAGCTACAGGCTGGCCGGACTTCAGCTATAACCTGTGCAATTTTCTGGCAAGACTTATACTATATCCGACAGGCAGCCCAATACCCCACTCTCTACGCTAAGCCCTACTCCTTTCCCTGGCACTTCAGAGAAATAGCAGGAAACTTTAGAATTCGTAAATTATGGTGCACGTATGGCGTGTCATAATTTGAGACTGTAATGGCGTAAAAGGTTTAGTAAATGTCCCTGAATTTGTCCAGTTTATGTATCGCAATTGTGTATTAATTGTGTTTCTAACAGTCGCATTGTATTTCTGAATTTGTTTTTTTCGCTTGCTTTTAGGCCACTCTCCTACTCGGTGCCGGTGGGTAAAGAACAAGAAAATTGAAACTGTCACATAAAATTATCAGAAATTTTCACAATGGAGTTATGTGGAGGTTGTTATCGAATATTCAGGTATAAAGTTGGAAAAGAAAAATTATTGAAATTGTACATTATTTCTCATAGGTCTGTCCGATTAACTCATCACTTCTGTGTGTGTGTGTGTATATATATTATGTACTTTATTCACCCAGAATGCGACATTTCGGCCCGCGCAATGAGGCCTTTTTCAAGCATATATATATTACATGCATTAATATTTTATATAAATAGTAATGAGACTGTTGCAAGTGTATATTTCTAATTATGTGTATGAAAAATATTGTGGCTCTGCTCACCATATTCAAAAAATTATCGGTTACCAGTGTTGGAGGACCTCGCAGAATTCGGTGGGTTCAACCCAGCATCTACTCTCCCCAGCAGCTGATGTCAGGAATCATGAGTTGCATGTTGAATTTCAACTACTTATTGCTTCTGTTAGCTCGGAGATATCAATGAAGTTTGGTAGTGGCTTTCTCAGCTTATCCCGTTAGCTAAATATAAATGCTTGGCCAAGCATGCATATGTACGTGAGGTTTAGGAGAGAGACCATTATTTAGCTAACATCTATCTTGTGTATGACCAGCTTTAGTCAGCGACTGCCCCCCAATTAGGTGTGCCAGCTTTCTGATTCCACCAGTGGTTGGATGATTGCATGTCCTCATTAGAGGAACAGTGAGCAGCTCAGGGCATTTTGTGCTAATCTATCAAACCTTAAAGGGGTATTCCCATCTCACAAATGTAGTTTGTATAGTTAGATATAGCCATACCAATATTATTACTAATAGAATGTATTTATATAAAATGTACCGTTTAGAAGATTTCCCTATTTGTATTTCCATTGTCCCACACACATCAGTCAGGCCGTTGCCCCTAGTTACGACCACTGTGGCCATGTAGTAGTGGTGGCCGGCTTGCTCTTGTACAAACCCGCTCTGAGGTAACTGCTGTATTGTGAACGCACGTTACATGAACATGAGGAGACACATCTTAGGGTTGTAGCATTTTTGGCTGCGTTCCCAAAACGCAGAGAAACGGATCCTGTTCCAAGATCAATTCATCTCTATGGAGCAGGATCCGTTTATAAAGTCTGCGTTTTGGACGGATCCTGACCATTGCATTTTGGACTGGTAGCGTCCAAAACGCAGATGTGAAAGTACCCTAAGATGTGTCTCTGCATTCTCATGTAATGTGCGTTCACAATATAGCAGTTACCTCAGAGCGGATTTGTACAAGAGCAAGCTGACCACCACTACTACATGGACACGGTGGTCGTAACCAGGGGCAACGGCCTGACTGATGTGTGTGGGACAATGGAAATTCAAATAGGCAAATCTTCTAAACGGTACATTTTATATAAATACGTTCTATTAGTGATAATATTGCTATGGCTATATCTAACTATACAAACTACATTTGTGAGATGGGAATACCCCTTTAAAAGCTATAAAATTGCTTTCTGAATGGTCGAGCTTAGGGGATGAGAGGGTTTTTTACAGATAATTTCTAACTTTTTAAATCTTTTTTTCCCCAATAAACATTTGTATAAAGTTACCATCCCTATTATAGAACGAGTATAAAATTAAAAAATGAATTTGTGTTCCTAGATATGCGGTTGGTGGATAAGAATCTATTCGTAACGGTTTCAGTTTAAATTAATTTGTGGATCGATTGTGTCCGGTGGTCTGCACCAGTAAGTGGCTTTTTTTTTTTTTTTCTTCATTTGAAGCAAATGTTTGATTCTCATGATATGTAAGATTCTTGCAACTGTGGTTTAACAGACCAGTATCTTGAAAACATGGGGGAGATTTATCACTCTGCGCTAACATTACTTGTAAATTAGGTTGCACCAAACTTATCACATACCAACGTCTGTATTCACCCCAAACAGAAGGGCGTGGTTAATAAAGTGGCGTTAAGACTGTCACATTTATGAATGTGTTATCAGAGAAAAGGCGCAAATATAGGCTATGTTGTAAGCCCACCAGAGACAAGCATAAACTCATGAAAAGTTGCACGTAGTGCAAAATTCTGCACTACGGCACTGTACCATATTTGATAACTTTGGTCTCAACTTTTACCACTTTCATCTCTAGCTCTAAGTTATAGTGAAAATTACCACAAAATTGATGTATCTCCCACATGTTCTACCTTATAAGTAGTGTTGAGCGAATCGAAGTATCCGAAGTGGACTTCGATCAGAATTTCAGGAAAAATTTGATTCATTATGAAGCTGTATTTCCTTGCGTTTTATGGTAACAAATCAATTTATCATAAAATGGTGGCTAAAAATTTAAAAAGAAAATTACACTCTCCTCATCCACTTGCTTGTAGAGATGCCATCCGCTCCTGTCTTGATTGATGAAAACCTGCCAAAGGACCTGGGGCGAGCGTGATCACACTTGCTGCAGGTCCTTTGGTGGGTTTTCTTCAGTAAAGACTGGAGCAGATGGCCTCTCCGCAAGCAAGTGGATAAGGTTTTTGTTTGTAACCCATGAAAGGCTTAATGTGAGTCACAGATGCCGCAATCAGCATTGAACGCAGCATCTGAGGGGTTAAATGACGGGGAGCCGCGATCACCGTTCCCCGTCATTGCACCCACTCCCGATACAGTGGAAAGCTATTTGTGCCATAATTTGAATTGAATCAAATTTCTTGCCGAAGTTCGGTGAAGCAGCCAAATTGAATTTTTTAAAACTTGCAGCTCATCTCTACTTCAAGTCAAAATACTAGAGCTGTAACTTTTGTTCTGTCCCTGGGAGTATTAATACACAGATTTATTTTTAAGTTCTGTTTTTTTTACTGGCATTGCTGAAGAACCTCTGAAGAACTGCCTATTTTATCATGTTAGTTGAGCTCTTTGGTGGTTCATAGTTTATGAATGTTTTTACAATTAAGAGTTACAAGCCATTGCTGAGAGTTACCATTAGTGGCATGTGCTGTATTACCCAACATGGCATATAAGCACCATAGTGTTACGTAATAATATGTACTGGAAGTTATTTACAGCCACTTTTCTGTCCTATGCAGTCATGAGAAAAATAAAGTACACTCTGAATTCTGTGATTTTGTGTGTTGGAGTTTGGGGGGGGGAGACTTGGTTCTTAGAAACTCAACGAAGTACACCTCATGAATCTGTAGCTTGTGAACCACAGCGATAACTTGTTTTCTTTAATTGCTGTCAAATCTTCCCCAGTGTCTTTCAAGTTGGAGTAATAGGCAGTGCAGTGTTCTATTAAAGTACTTCTTTATACCAGGACCCTAACTGTTCTCCTGTATGCACATGTTTGAGTACTTTAAGAATCTACCTTTCTGTTTTTACAGTCAACTGGTATTACCTGAATGAAACATGAAAATGCTAATGGATTAAGATTGGCCTGGTCTTGAATACATTTGTGTCCATGAAAGAAAAGTTCTATAAGCAACACCCGCCTCAAATCATCTTTAAGAAATGTATATTTTTGCGAATGATGTTTTAAAAACTCCTACAGCCAAACTGAACCTGAAAATGAAACAGTGGTTTAATCTTTCTGTGGTTTGTATGCAAAAGATTTGCTAAAATCAATTAATCTGATTTCACCCTGTAAGACGAGGGATGATTTTCATGTGGAAAAAGTTTTAATTGTACTAATGTTGTTTAACGGTTTGTATTATCCAACAATGAAAATTCTAAGTTGTTAAAATAATATAAATTGTCTTATTAAAAAAAATCTGAATTGCATACTGATAGCTGTCTCTTTGCTATTATTTGCTGTGGATGCTGTTGGGATGGAGTGAGGTTAGTGTCCAGATGTTGCACAATCTTCAGTCCCCAATTACTGATTTTATCACCATTTTTGCAATTAAAATGTAAGCATCTTAGGAACACTTAAACCCCCTCCCTGCCATAACCACCACCACCACTGAATAGATGTCATGGCTATTTTAAAAGATAATACAACCGGATCCCTTCCCTCCTCTGCTGGCTGGTCACTTTATCTTCAGACTCCATAACAGGTCCACTCCCTTGCTTAATGCAATAGGGTCAAGGAGGTCAATGAGAGACAGATGGGGGAAGGGGAGGCGATAGAACATAGAGAGGACTTTGATATTTTAGGAGTCTGTGCAACTCCAAACCCTGTTACATTTGAACCAGGAATACCTGATTTATTATGTTTTCTCTCCTCAGATAGACTGTTTTAAGTAGTACAGTAAATTGCTTTACTGTTGTAAGGGGCCTTTAGGATTTTGTGATATGGGGGTGGGGCAAATGGGGCTACAGCAGGCTTTTGTTCTTCCCTACCTGTAGATGGTAGACAAACCTCTTGCTGGTCTCTACATTTCTTTTACTTATTCAGGAGCTGTAATCGTAGTGCCTGCTTTTTCCCTGATGTGTGGCTTTACTCTATGTGTGCAAATACATGAACTTTAGAAAAGCTTCCTGCCTCTGGCCAGGAGACAGTAAATGATGTCCTCTTTTGCCATGGCCCACACTATTTTTCTAACTTTTTAACGTCGGGGTATTCTTGACATATGACTATTAGTGGAAGTGTCATGGTCTTATGTGATATCACAATATTAAATCACAAAAGATATTAATCATTTAAGTCCCTAAAAGGTGGTATAACTCAAGGTCACAAACACTCCAGCAGAGCGATGTGCAATGCTCTGCTAGGTACCGATCCTAGTAATGCGGTACCAGTTATTACTATAGTTAGTTTCTGTCACCTCACTTGCTGTTCTCAGGGTAAAGTTTATTGAAACCACGCACTGTACAGCAAGTGTTCCCTTACCTTAATGTAAGCCTAGGTAACTACACGGTCGCAGATTATACTTCTCCACAGTGCTCACAGTTAAGTCTAAAACACCACACCAGAGGTATGTCTGCCTACTAAAATGTTGATTTTCAATCACTCAGTATATGTAACAAATGGTTAGTACAACAGTGACCAAAAAAAAATACACAATTACAATCTTGTATACGAAAAAATACAACACCCTAGCGATGTTTCACGGTTTCTGGGCCTTTGGCACTGGTCCTATATAACCAATGAGTCGCGCCGGTAACCACTATTGACAGCTTTGGCCCGAAACTGAGTTTTTGGTCCATAACCAATAGGGTATCTCTTTCTCTCATATGGAATTTTGAATTAGGCCTAGACAGCAGTGACTCCCCCTGACTGTTACCCTTTTTATTCTCTTTTGTAATTTAGAACCAAATCTAATCTCAGATTAAAGATTATATTAAATAATTATTTTTTAATTAAAGTTTTATGTAATCTAATTCTAGATTTGGACAGCGGTGACACAAACCTGACTCTTACCCTTTTCTTATTTTCTTAAACATTACTATTTCCAAGCATTAAATATTGTATTAATAAACATTAAGGACAGAATTTAGCAAAGCAATTTCTGCAGGCAATTTCTACATTGCTGAGATTTTCCTGATTGTCACATTGCAAGCACATAGGGTTCTGGGATCATGTCGGGGTCACCAAGAAATGTTGTGAAATACCACTCAAAAAAGACAGTCTTCAGGAAGAATAAGGTTTATTGTAGCTAGCTTGGAGCATTAACAGCTTCAATCACACAAAAGAAAAATGCGCAAAGGGAGAGAGGTCCATACTCGAGGTACCCGCCAGTATTGAAACTGACTTCGGATTCCTATTTTAAAATGTTTTCAAATCCGCGGATAGGAATACCAAAGTTATTTACCGAAGTCTCTCTCAATTTCGGATGAGTTTTCCTATACAGAACAAAGGCATTGTAAATGCTGTACTGAAATAGCATTACAAAGTTCTTTAACAAATCAACTTTGGATCTGTGATCAGAAACTTGATTTGCTCAACCCTAGCCATCATGGCCCTGAAAGAGACTACTTTCCACATAATTCCTACTATAAAAAAGATGTTCCTTATTAGTAGACAGGATTTCTTTAAAACTGAAAATTATTCAATAGGTATCATATCTTGGTCGGATCATGCACCATTTTCACCAGGAATCAAACAACAATATAAAGGTCCAACAACTTCCCTATGGCGTCTAAAATATTATATTATCAACCAACCAAATTATAATGAAAAACACAAAATCACACAGAGTATTTTCTTCATGGTCACTAAGCCTAATAATAGACACTACTCCTTTATCTGCCTGTAAACATGAATTATGCATATTAAACTTTGGGCCATAGTGTAAAGGGTAACTGTCATGTTTTCATATAAAAAAACAATTTTAGCATATGTTACTGCTGGTGGAGCATTATGCATAAAGCTATCTTTAGTTTCTTCACATACCACGGTTTTTCTTGAGTTTTTCCCTTAGTTATGGCTGTTTTAACCTCTCCAATATGAGGATCTTCTCAAGATGGCACCTCTGCTAGTTCTCTGAGGCCAAAACTGCCATCCCTCACTTCACATACACACTTGCTGTAGCCAACAGCTTCCTGCCAGCCAATCAGATTGGATTACTGAAAGACACGCCTCCTCACTCTGAAGCCTAATGCAGGCATGCAGTGTGAAGGACCGCCCCTCTGTCTTCTGGTGTTCTTTGGTGAGCCATAGCAATAGTTTTTTAAAGGACCAGTGGAAAGGGATAGGAGACATTAATGAAAGCTGTTATTATAAGGTAATTACAAATCTGTTGACAATAATTGACAGACTAACCTGGGTATACATGCCTAACTCTATTAAACTAGCAAATAAAAAAATGACAGCTAACACTTTAATAATGTTTATTCCTGTTACCAGCACATGTGCAGCTAGTAATATAAACTGTCCAACCCCTTTAATTTCAAAAGGTATTTATTGGATTGATGGCAAAAATGGAGAAATCTTAAATACAATACAAAAGAACACATATCAAGCAAACATAGTTCTATGGTTACAGGCGTATAAGGAATATAATGTACAGTATATATAAATCATTTGTAAGAACAAAACAGTCATATAACATAAACAGATAAATTAAGGGAAGGGAAGGTGGCAGGGATATACAGTGCCTTTCGAAAGTATTCGGCCCCCTGGAACTTTTCAACCTTTTGCCACATTTCAGGCTTCAAAGAAAAAGATATAACATATTAAATTTTTGGTGAAGAATCAACAAGTGGGGGATCTCTGAATGATCCAATGTTGTCCTAAATGACTGATGAAGATAAATAGAATCCACCTGTGTGTAATCAAGTCTCCGTATAAATGCACCTGCTCTGTGATAGTCTCAGGGTTCTGCATCATGAAGACCAAGGAACACACCAGGCAGGTCCGTGATACTGTTGTGGAGAAGTTTAAAGCCATATTTGGATACCAAAAGATTTCCCAAGCTTTAAACATCCCAAGGAGCACTGTACAACCAATCATATTGAAATAGGAGTATCAGACCACTGCAAATCTACCAAGACCCGGCCGTCCCTCTAAACTTTCATCTCAAACAAGGAGAAGACTGATCAGAGATGCAGCCAAGAGGCCCGTGATCACTCTGGATGAACTGCAGAGATCTACAGCTGAGGTGGGAGAGTCTGTCCATAGGACAACAATCAGTCCAGCACTTCACAAATCTGGCCTTTATGGAAGAGTGGCAAGAAGAAAGCCATTTCTTAAAGATATCCATAAAAAGTCTGGTTTACAGTTTGCCACAAGCCACCTGGGAGACACACCAAACATGTGGAAGAAGGTGCTCTGGTCAGATGAAACCAAAATCCAACTTTTTGAAAACAATGCAAAACTATATGTTTGGCATAAAAGCAACACAGCTCATCACCCTTAACACACCATCCCCACTGTCAAACATGGTGGTGGCAGCATCATGGTTTGGGCCTGCTTTTCATCAGCAGGGACAGGGAAGATGGTTAAAATTGATGGAAAGATGGATGGAGCCAAATACAGGACCATTCTGGATGAAAACCTGTTGGAGTCTGCAAAAGACCTGAGACTAGGATGGAGATTTATCTTCCAACAAGACAATGATCCCAAACATAAAGCAAAATCTACAATGGAATGGTTCAAAAATAAACGTATCCAGGTCTTAGAATGGCCAAGTCAAAGTCCAGACCTGAATCCAAATGAGAATATGTGGAAAGAGCTGAAAACTGCTGTTCACAAACGCTCTCCATCCAACCTCAAAGAGCTCGAGCTGTTTTGCAAGGAAGAATGGGCAAGAATTTCAGTCTCTAGATGTGCAAAACTGATAGAGACATACCCCAAGCGACTTAAGCTGTAATCTCAGCAAAAGGTGCAGCAACAAAGTATTAATGCAAGGGGGCCGAATAATTTTGCACGCCCCACTTTTCAGTTTTATTATTACAAAAAAAAGTTTAAATGATCCAATAAATTTCGTTCCACTTCACAATTGTGACCCACTTGTTGATTCGTCACCAAAAATGTAAAATGTTATATCTTTTTGTTTGAAGCCTGAAATGTGGCAAAAGGTTGAAAAGTTCCAGGGGGCCGAATACTTTCGCAAGGCATGGTATTTTGTGGTCCTCCATAGCCTAAATTATCCGGTTAGAGAGATAAGTAGTATTAACTAAGTAGTAAGTTAGGATAGTTAGAGCAGTTCAACCAGGAGTTCCATACTTGCAAATAGCGTGTTCTGGTATCGTTTAGCGTAGCATTTAGTTTTTCATATAGGGCAATACGATTAACCCTATGAATGACTGCTGATACTGAGAGAGAGGATGTATGCTATTTGGATGCTATGTGAATCCTGGCTGACATCAAGATGAATTGAAGGAGTTTATATTCTGTATAATTAAATGTTGGTGGTTTAAGGCCTAATAGATATATAGGTGCTGACAGGGGAAGATCCCTTCCAAATACTTCAAACAGCCCCTTTTAATATTAGACCAGAACCTACGTACCACTGGGCAGGTCCACCATATATGAAGGGTGTTTCCTACATTCTGGCAGCCTCTAAAGCAGAAGGGGAAGACTGTTGTGTAGATAAGATGTAGTCTGGAGGGAACAAAATACTCTATGAAGAATCTTCAAAGAGGTTTCCATTAAGGTGACCTGCCATCTCCCTTTACTAATCATAGTACAGCATTCAATCCATTGTTCCATGGTAAGTCTCTCCCAAATCAACCTCCCAGCTGTGCATAAATGCTAATTTAGTGTCGGGGGGTGGTGCATTTAGAATAGAGTAAATAGAAGAGAGTGAGCCCTTCTCTAAAGCTCTGTATTTACAGAGTCTTTCAAATGGTGTATAGACAATCATATTAGTGGCTGGGACCTGGAATGTTAGGAAATGGAAGACCTGAGAAACTCTAAAGAGTTCAGAGGGTGGGGGAGATAAAGCAGATATAAAGTATGCCCTGGAGATGAGCTAAGAGCAAAGTAGAAAATCACCAACACAGCGCAGTCTGAAATGTTTCCACCAAACAAACGCAGGGGGTTTCTGAATAGAGGAAGTAAAGGGGAAACAGGACTTTGCAATTTATATTTGAACCTAACTCTCCTCCAAAGTTGTAGCATGAGACAGGGAATTTTTGCAGTTGGATCGATCGTTCCCAAAGGGATGTCAGGCGACCATATCAATGCTAGCGGTGATGCTGGTTGTAGTAGATCTGACTCTAAAATGACCCGTTGTGGGAGATTAGAAAAAGCATTAGACGAGACTAATTGTGATAATCTGGCTGCAATATAGTATGTGTAAAGGTGGGGGACTGAAAGTTTACCTACACTCTTATGCAGGTGCATTATATGTCTATCTATGCGGGGTCTCTTATAAGCCTGTATAAAGCGAAAGATTTCTGTCTGTAGTGTCCGCAGGGCGGATCCTGTTATTGGTGTGGGAAGGGAGCGAAAAAGATACAGTATTCGGGGCAAAGTGACCATTTTGACTGTGTGTATTCTACCTAACCATGAAGAGTAGGGTAGTTCCAGTGAATTAGATCTTGAAGAAGCGTAGGAATGAGACGTGCGTAATTCCATTTAAAAGTGGAATCCAGGGTTTTAGGTAAATTGACCCCTAAGTAAGGGAGGTAATAATCCCTATTTGCAAATCCAAAATTGAGAGATTAAATCAAAAGCCTTTTCAATATCTAAGGCTAACAAGGAAAAAGGTCTGGATTTCGTATTAGCCCATTGGATAATGTTACAGACCTTCCTGACCTTGTCTGGAGCCTGTCTACCTGGGATGAATCCCACCTGGTCATAATGTATCAGGGAAGGGAGGTAATGGTTAAGGCGTTTAGCTAAGATAGAGGTGAAAACCCTAAGGTCTGCATTAAGGAGGGAAGTGGGGCAATAACTTGTGGGACATAGAGGATCTTTATTGGGCTTAGGGATGACCGTAGTTAACGCAGTAAGCATATCTGGAGGTAATGTACCGCTATGAAGGATATAGTTACACAAGCTCTTAAGGTGGGGGATTAATATATCTTTAAATTTCTTGAAGTATGAGGCTGAGAACCAGTCTGATCCTGGCAATTTTCCCCATTTAAGAGACGCTATAGCGAAGTCTATTTCCTCATCTGTGACATCATGATTAAGATTTTCCCTAGCAGACGAGGGCAGAGTAGGGATATAGGTAGTGATGCAAGAAAAGAGGCAATGTCCGCTGTGGGGGGATCAGAGGGTGGAGAGTATAGTCTTTGATAAAAAAGCATGGAATTGTAGATATAATGTAGTCAGATTAGAAGTAATCCACCCTTCTGTGTCTTTAATTTGATAAATGTTGTTGAAGAGTTGCCTGGCCCTCAGTTTAGCCGCTAACATTTTATCAGATTTATTAGCTAACTTGTAGAACTTTGCTTGAGTCCATCTCAAAGCCTTTTCAGTACGATGTAGCAAGGTTGCATCAAGCTGGAGTTTCGTATCTTTAATGGCTTTGGTGAGGTAAAGTGAGGGTTGTCTCTGGTTCGCTAATTCCAGACGAAACGATTTGGATTCCAAATCACACTGGACTTTAGAGCGTTCTTTCTTCAATCTAGACGCCTCAGCCACAACTACCCCTCTGATGACTGCTTTATGCGCAGCATTGCAGGTGTAGTGTCTGAGGAGACATAAAAGTAATCAAACATCAAAGTAATCTCTAAGAGCTGTAGCTATATGATCTATAATAGAAGGATCAGTAAGGAGTGATTCATTCAGTCTCCAAGTAAAAGTGCATCTAGATGAGGAGTCCAGATTGAATTCTGCCAACACCAAGTCATGGTCTGACCATGCGCAAGGGACATGTCTTGCATACAAAAGGTGCAGGAGGAGCCGCGTAGAAGCTAGAATCCAGTCAATCCTAGTGTAATGATGATGTACAGGGGAGAAATAAGTATATCCCCGTTGGGGTCCATTATGTTCTCTCCAACAGTCAGCTATGCCCAATTCCTGCATAACCTTCCAGATAGAGTCCTTTGATTTGGAGGACAATTTATCCGCCACAGGGGAAGATCTATCCAGATGAGCATTAAATGTCCTATTAAAATCCTCGCACCAGATAATTGATAAGGGGTGGTGGTGTTCCAGTAATCTTCCCAAGGTGCGAAAGAAAGAGGCAGGCTGACTGTTGGGAGCATAAGAGTTAATCAGACATAGGTGTTATACAAAGAACCTACTACTATAATATATCTTCCCTCAGAGTCTATAGTAAAAGACTCAATCCGGAGAGGTAGGGAGTTCTTAATAAAAATAGCTACGCCTCTACTTTTGGAGGGGAATGGCGCATGTGACAATAGAGTATACCGGTTATGAAAATACCTAGGACATGAAGTCGGAGTGAAATGGGATTGCTGTATACATGTGATATCAGGTTTGAGCCGATCATACTGGAGAAAGGCTTTACGTCTCTTTTGAGGAGAGTTAAACCCCCTGACTTTGTGATATGATTTTACACATAACTAGTAAAACTAAAGAAGCTTAAACCCAGTGTTGGGTAATCATGTCCAGGGCATAGTGTAAGAGAAGAGGGGGCTTGACAGGTAAGATGGGAGACCGGGAGAGTCCAACAAGGACCACATAGCACCTGCACAAAAGAGTCAGCAACTCGGGTAGACAAACTCCGAAGAACCAAATGAACAATAACAGTCAGGAACCACGTTCCGATCCAAACATGTCGGCATCGTGCCCTGAGACGCACAAGCCGTAGGAAATGCATCTAGCTCTTGCTCCGCGACAATCAGCTTATAGTTACTCATTAATAGAAGGTGAGCCTAGAAATGAAGCTGAAGGGAAGAAGGAAGGAAGGAGAAAAGAGTGAGTAGGGAATATAGGAACAAGACAGAGCATATGGGAACTGGTAAGGGGGCGGACGGCGCAGTACCCCAACTATAGGGTTGCAAATATCTACCAATTAAGCGAGATCGACCTTATCGGGACAGATCTCTGTTTCCACGTGAGCTCCAACGTCCGCCCCCAACCCACAAATCCAATGCTGCCCACAAGGTCGTTGGTGCAATCAAAGTGATCCCCAGGAATGTATAGAAGAAAAGGTAGAAAAGTCAAACCAAAATAAATGAAATGGTGTGTCCCCTCGCCCCGACCAGCAACAGTGAGCCAGGCGCTGAAAGGTCGCCTATCACGACCAGCAATCACAGCTCGTAGCATGGGGAAACACCATTATAACTATATAAAAGTAGAAAAATCATGAAAGCATAATGATAATCTCACGTCCTAAGACGGGGGTTCCCCAACAATCAAGTACATGAAGACTGAAAGGAATCAAGTATGTTGAGAACAAATGTGGTATAGCGCGCCCCCTCACCCCCCTCATCAGATTGGGCGTAAAGGATTCGCCTATTGCGAACCTCAGTCGCAGCCTGCGGCAGGGGGAGGCACCAGCATGTTAAAAAAAAAAAGTATAAAAAACAAAGAAATTGGGTAAACTCTAATAGGTACGGATTCAGAATAAAGTGACCAAAGTAGTCAGTCAATGCAAACATACGGTTTTGGCCTTCCTCAGTTCCTAAGGGAGGCGAAACTTTACAGATGATCTATCAGAGTGGCTTCATAGTCAAGGTGGATCTTGAGAACGCCTAGGGGGTTCCGGCAGGGCAGGGGGAAGAGATCGACGGGAATGCCAGGATTTTGTTGGCCGTCGCGGCAAAGGAGCAGGAGCAGTAGGTCTGTCAAACGGGATGCCTCCTGGTTGTAGGATTTCAAAACCCTCCGACAGTTCTTTAATCGCATAATCACGGTCATCAATCTTGCAGGCAACATGAAAAGGGAAGCCCCATCTATAGCGGATTTGGGCTCTCTGAAGGACCATAGTGACTGGTCTCATCGATCTTCTTTTTTCCAACGTAACTGGAGCTAAATTGGCAAATAGTTGTACTGAGGAGTCAACCCCTGGAAGAGCCTGTAAATTGCGTGCTGCTTGCAGAAGTTGATCACGCATTTCAGGGTAATGCAACTTGAGTATAATGTCTCGAGGAACGTTAGGATTTCTTGGGTGACCTAGAGCTCTGTGCACCTGATCCATTCTGAACATGTTAGAGTCCACCTGGGGCAATAAGGCTTGAAATAGATTAAGAACAGTAGGTTGCAGGGCAGTGATATTTTCGGGCATACCCCTGATTCTAATGGCTCTGCGGTTACGATTCTCCAGGTCTTCCAGTTTATATTTCAACGCCTCCAGTCTCTGTGCGTGGCCATCCAAACGAGAACTGTCAACCTCCATAGCATCTGCTACTTCATCCATTTTCTCCTCTAAGTCAGAGACCCTGATACCCAGATCCTGTATTTGCTTAGTGAAGTCAGCAACCGCCTTAGAAAGTTCCGTAGTGAAAAGTGATCTGATATTGTTGTAAAGTTCAATAGGGTCAAAGACCGGGGCAGGAGAATCAACAACGGGCTCGGGTTTGGAGGGTAGCAGTGAACTCATACTGCCTGTTGGCGAGTCGGGTCGCTCCATGTTTGATGGTGAGTATTTGTTAGATATCGCAATACCAGACACCTGGACATATAGTGTATGAACAGGTGTAGAAGAGTGCCTTCAAGACGGTGGTCCGGGGGTAGGTAATATTCGCAGTCTCTGCAGAATAGCCCAACAGACTCTCGCTAGTATTGGGAAAGCTTTGTCACCGTAGCCTCAGGTGAAAGGAGGTTATCCGCAAGGGCACGGCAAATGGCCATATAGTATAGGTATATAGTATAGTACGAGGCTATGCAGGGTCGGGAGGCAGGAGTCTGGATCTCCTGTAAGCGGGAGGTTAGAGGGTCCCGGCGGGGTGCAAACAGAAGCCGGCGGTCTGCTGGTGCTGTAGGAGGACTTACTGAAGCCCTCCGATGAAGGTAAGGGGGTCGATGTTTGGCGATAGATGTTGGGCAGGCGGAGCTGTGGGAGAGTGCGTCCTCTCACTTTGGCCGCTAGCCAAGCCCCCCTGTCCAACCTTTTTAACTGCATTACTACTGGAGTAATCTACACAGCAGTATGACCCTGAACATATTGGGAAAAACACTATGCAGCTGTAAAGGACAGTAGCTCACATCACTGATATTAATCCTTAGAGACCGGGGCAAATTTCCGTTTTTACATTTAAGTTTTACTAATACTCCCTGCCTTACCAGAGCCAATTTTTTTTATTTTTCCATTCAAATAGATGTTTGATAGCTTGTTTTTTTTTTTTAGACAAGTTGCACTTCTTAATGTCACCATTTAATGTTGCATATGATGTAGTGAGAAGCTGTCAAAAAAAAGTTCCAAATGGGGTGAAATTGGAAAAAAAAACTATATTGCGCCATAACTTTATGCGTTTTGTTTTTATGAAAAAAAAAACCCCTGACCTGTTCCTTTCATTCTCCGGGTCAGTAAATTTTCAAATCACCATATCCTATAATTTTTTATTATAGTTATGTCTACGGAGCTATATAAGGGTTCATTTTTTATAGGGAAATCTGTATTTTTTTTAATTTATACTATTGACCACAATTGATCACAGCATCTGAGGAGTTAAATGTCTGCAATTGGCGTTATTGCCGATCGCATACACTAGCCCGGGTGCCTGCTGTTTGAAACCCATCTTTAAAGAGACTACATCCACCATACATGTATGGTGCATGTTAAGTGGTTAATCGCAAAATGGTTACTGGTATGTTGATTTCAAGACACATTCAACGATTTCTTTCTTTTTTTTTTTCTCTTTCTTGCTTTTTAGAAAAAAAAAACTGCATTCTGGAGCTTTCCAAAATCTCTCTATAAGGCTACATTCACACAACTGCTGTGTTTTGCGGATCCACAAAACACTGATACCGGCCCATGTGCATTCCGCAATTTGTAGACCGCACATGCCACGGCTATCATAGAAATGCCTATTTTTGTCCGCAATTGCCACAGCATTCCATTTCCGTATGTCCATATTTCCGTTCCGCAAAAACATAGAACTTGTCCTATTATTGTCCGCATTATGGACAAGGATAGTTTTGCTCTATTAGGGTCCAGCTCTTCCGTTCCGCAAAATACGGAATGCACACTGACATCATCCATATTTTTTGCGGACCGCAAAATAGATACGGTCGTGTGGCATGAGCCCTAAGGAAAATGCCATCAAGAAAACACTAGTAGTAAGACACACTGGGGAAAATCTATCACGCCCTGCACTTCAGAATTCTGTTTTCAAAGTCACAAAGTAGGACTTTTGTGACTTTTTATGGTCACTTGTACAAAATGTTTGCCAATTTTTGCATTTTTCCACCACTGCAGTTTTAAAAAATAGGTACAAAAGTGGGTGTAGTTAGCTATGTTAATTAGTTCAATCCAAATGTATTACTTTTTGCATTCCCTTCCCGGGGCCATAACTTCTTTATTTTTCTGTTCACATAGCCGTATGAGGGCTTGTTTTTTTGCGGGACACGTTGCACTTTCTAATTCCACCATTTAGTATTGCATAGGATGTAGTGGGGAGCTGGAAAAAAATTCCAAATAGGTGAAATTGGAAAAAAAATTCAGGTGAAATCCAGGTTCTTGCTCCCTCAGATGCCGCGGTCACGTTTGATCATAGCATCTGAAGGGTTAAAAGACAGTGATCTGCATTACCACCAGTTGCGGACATTAGTCCCAGGTTCCTGCTGTTTAAAACAGTTGGCATCCAGCAGCATCTTTAAAGTCCTTGGCTGCCGTACATGTTTGGCACTGGTCGGGAAGAAGTTAAAGTTGCGAGGAAAGACCCAAAGCCACTCCAGTAGGGTGGTTGTATTAAAAACTGGAGTAGCATTTCTAGACAAAACTGACTTCAAATAACAGCCTCATGATAAATTCTCCTATGTGGAAAAAAATATGAAAAAAAAACCACACCACAAAACTCAGCAGCAAAAACCACAAGTAAAAAAAAACAAACAGCTAATTTACATTTTTTACAGGGAAATAAAACAAAAACAGAACTAAATTTATGTGTGTAAGGACCCTGAAACAGGTTTTTCAAAGCTGGCCTATGTACTACATGTAATCACTTTAAAGGCATTTACTGTAGGCCAAGATGCGTTTATTTCTTAGGGCCAGTTCACACAGAGCCTTTACATGTTAATTTTGGAGCATTTTCGCCTTAAAACAGCCTCCCATTTATTTCAATAGGAAACAACACTTGCATTTTTCCACATGACAAAAAGCAACAGCATGCTCTTTCTATCTTGGGGTGGAATCTGTTCTAAATCTCCCACTGAAATGAATGGGACGCATAAAAAAAAAAAAACAGGTACGTGCGGCTTTGTGAGTTTTTCTGCATGTTTTTTGGCAGGGATCCACAAGCTGAAAATGAAGTTTTCTATTGACATAAATGCCCACTGGTTAAAAAAAGTGTAGATAAAAAGTTAAAAAACCACGCTGTATTTTGTAGAGGATTTTCACGTACATAAACATAGCCTTATTGTTGTTTAATTCTGAGACATTAAATGTAAGTAATAGAAGTGATATATAATGTGGTAATTACCCTTCATTATGGAGAAAAATAAGGACCCTTGAGGCGGATTGTGAGCCTGCATATTTTTGTCAAAATATAATAATAATAATCTTCATTTATATAGCACCAACATATTCCGCAGCGCTTTACAATTCATGGGTTCATGTACAGTTCTAAATAGACAAGTCCATAATTAGAACTAGAGGAATGAGGGCCCTGCTCGCAAGAGCTTACATAGAAACATAGAAAATTGACGGCAGAAAAAGACCACCTGGTCCATCTAGTCTGCCCTTTTATTATTCCTTTATTGTTATCTCAGGACACATACATTTTTATCCCAGGCATGTTTAAATTCAGTTACTGTGGATTTATCAACCACCTCTGCTGGAAGTTTGTTCCATGCTTCTACTACTCTTTCAGTGAAATAATATTTTCTAATATTGTTCTTGATTTTTCCCCCAACTAACCTCAGATTGTGCCCCCTTGTTTTTGTGTTCAGTTTCTTATTAATAACCCTTCCCTCCTGAACTTTATTCAGTCCTTTAACAGACTTATGAGCCAGTCACCAGCCAATATCTGTAGTGCTTTTGGGTGCATGGGTGCAGTGGAAAGTTTGGTGGAGGATCAGGTTCAGGAACTGATGATAAATGGGCTATACAGTATATGGAGAGGCGTTAGATCAGGGGATGTGATAGGCCACCTGTGAGGACACCCACGCCTCACTGCTGACGTCACTACGTTGAGCTTATGTGATGTGGTTGCGTCACTGGTAACAAAGACGTGACATTACGCCTCCCTAGGAGCACGTAAGGTAAACTTTGCACAGTTTACACAGACTGCCACCTCCTGTCCATGTGGGCACAGGGAGGCCAACCCTGACAAGCTGAGAGAGCCTTTTCACTGCCCCAGTGAAACAGAGCTTTCTCAGCCTGGTAGACTGCCACCAGTGCCTCGTTTGATATAAGCCCGGTCCGCCAACAGGATTATACAGGGTGAGAAACCAACCCACAGTAGCGTATAATTATGCTGAAAACACGGACGTGGGGATTCGTGATCGAGATACAAGAACAGAACAAGATTAACTTATATATTTAATCAAAATAAATCACAGAAAAGGAATATTAGTGCACAAAAATAGATGCAAACAATATATACTGTATAAACTAAGACCTCATTCTGATATGATAAAATCTGAGACTCTTAGCCAATATATTTTGATCAAAACACATCTGTGCCCACCTACCCAGCGTCACGGTGGTCTCAGGTCAGGCAGGTCCTACGCTAAACCTAACCATGCCAGTGGGCATCTATATCTAGGAGCGTGGATGCCGCATATATAGGCGTGTTGCTCCTAGTAACCTCTACGTGCATACAGCAACCAATGAGAGGAGGAGCAAACACTCCTAAATGTACCACACAATCAAGACGCTCAATTTGATAAGAGGAGCAAAAGTGCACAAGAATGCTACTCAAGATAAGCTAAGAGCGCATTCACACCTGAAGGTGCCACTCCCTCAGGTACATATTATAAACTAAACAAAACTCACAGAAACAAAAGGATAAAAAACATCCTGCATGATGTGATAATAATGATTGCGGATGTCAGTGGCTATATATATCAAAATAAATCACAGAAAAGGAATATTAGTGCACAAAAATAGATGCAAACAATATATACTGTATAAACTAAGACCTCATTCTGATATGATAAAATCTGAGACTCTTAGCCAATATATTTTGATCAAAACACATCTGTGCCCACCTACCCAGCGTCATGGTGGTCTCAGGTCAGGCAGGTCCTACGCTAAACCTAACCATGCCATGTGGGCATCTATATCTAGGAGCGTGGACGCTGCACATGGCACGGTTAGGTTTAGCATAGGACCTGCCTGACCTGAGACCACCGTGACGCTGGGTAGGTGGGCACAGATGTGTTTTGATCAAAATATATTGGCTAAGAGTCTCAGATTTTATCATATCAGAATGAGGTCTTAGTTTATACAGTATATATTGTTTGCATCTATTTTTGTGCACTAATATTCCTTTTCTGTGATTTATTTTGATATATATAGCCACTGACATCCGCAATCATTATTATCACATCATGCAGGATGTTTTTTATCCTTTTGTTTCTGTGAGTTTTGCTTGGTTTATATATTTAATCGCCTTAAGTGCTCACTAGATATAACTATATACACAGAAAATGGATACAGTGGTCAGATATGCAAATGACATCATCCTTACTTTCTCTAACCCACATAGTTCCTTACAACAAGCCCTAGACATTATCTCCAAATATGGTTTCTTATCCTATTACAAAATTAATATCTCAAAGTCTTAGGTATTACCCCTGAATCTCCCTCAAGATACCTTACAACTAATGAAATCCTCCTATCCATTAGACTGGCAGGACAATAAGATACAATATTTGGGTATTCATCTCACTAAACATTGTTCAATGCTTTATTTCCATAATTACAAGCCACTGTTGAAAATCATTGAACAAGATTTAATTACGTTCTCTAAACATGACATTTCCTGGGTAGGAAGGATAGCCTCATTCCAGATGTTCACTATACCTAAAGTGCTATATGTCTTCCGGACTCTTCCACTGCCCTTGCCAGCCATTTTTTTCCTAAAGGCTAGACAACTTCTCAACAAATTCATTTGGAGTAATGGAAAACCAAGAATCTCATATTCCCTTATGATTCTGAAAAAAGGAAAAGGGATGGGGCTACCATGTCTACATCATTATTATGTAGCTACTAACATATCTATCTTAAGAGATTGGTGGGCTGGAACCACTGATGAGGATTGGGTCCATTTGGAACAAAGTACAATCCCTACCCAGAATATTAGGGCCTTGTTGCTGGGTTCTATACTGGACACGTAAACCCTCTGGAGAATCTTACATTGTCACTCCATAGATATTTGGCGCAAGTTCCACTCCGCAGTGCGCAAACCATCGAAAGAATGCATTATGATGGCTCCGTTAGCATCCCTAGAAATGTTAATAGACAATATTTCCCTATCCACCTGGACAAGTAGAGGGATTAATTCTGTCCAGCAGCTATACTCTCAGAATTCTCTGCGGTCCTTTATGGATCTGCATGGAACTTACGGAGTCCCCTACAGAGACTTTTATAAATATCTCCTCAAACATTTCCTCACTTCTATTATTAAGAATCCCCCAACTTTTCACAATAACGCTATGACTCTTCTCAAACTCACCACTCCCAGAGTTAAAATAATGAGACCAATATATGATATATTATTACATGCTGATACAAATCTACTCCCATTCTATCCTGGGAGAGGGAGATAGGCCAGACTTATACAGATGAGTCCTGGGTCAGGGCTATACTCTTCTCTTCTAAAACATTCAGGTGCATATCTCATTATGAGACAGCAATGAAAACCATTTTACATTGGTATTATACGCCTGACAGGCTTCATATTATTTCCAAACTCCTCACCCTATTGTTGGCAACTCTGTGGCCAAAGAGGAACATTACATTACATTTTATGGAAATGCCCTATCATTACCCCTTATTGGAATACTGTGTTTTCTCTATTATCTGAAGTATTGCGAAATAGAGTGGACCCTTCTCCGGGCTTAGCTCTTCTCTTTCTAGGAATAGATTCCTTTTCAGCTGCGACCCGCACTATTGTGGGATATATTTTAATGATCGCAAAGTTGGTGGTGGTAAGACACTGGAAAGAGCCGAAACCCCCGGAACTAGCTGAAGTAGTAGCGACACTAAATACCACTCACACTTACGTGGACGCTGATGGTGACGGCCGCCTGAGAGTGTAGCTCCGGACTCCCGCTTTACAAAACGGCTCACCGCATCGCACCGAGAGGCTGAACTTCTTTCTAAATCATCTCAGTGAACAGTTCAGATGGGGAAGATCAAAAAGAGACAACCCTCTGCGAAATTGACCAAGTTCTTCGGCAAAACAAGCCCAAGTGAACAGGGCCTAGGCAGCGTGAGTACACCAGCGCGCGCCATTTCCTCTTCTCCTGCTGTGTCAGTGGCTTCCCCACATACTCCAAGTGGCGCCTTAGGCCCAGATCTAGACGTGCACCCTGCCTCTACACTAACAGAAGGCGGCATGAGAGCCTTGCTCGCAGACCTGCGCTCCTCCATGAAACAAGACATGATGGCGATGATGAAGGATATTAGAAAAGATATCCAAAGCATTGGAGACCGCACGGCGCACCTAGAAAATAAAATGGCGGAATTTGCCTTCTCACACAATTCCCTCATTGACGCTCACGAGGCTTTAGAAGAAGATATGGCCAAACTCACTGCCAAGATGCAGGATCTAGAGGACAGACACCGCCGTAACAATATAAGAATAAGAGGGGTACCTGAGTCAGTAGAACCCGCTAACCTTGATACATTTCTCAAAGATCTCCTTAAAGCTGCATTACCACTGTCTACTGAAAGGGATCTTATAATCGACAGGATCCATAGGCTGCCGAAACCCCGTGGCTTGGAGGCGTCCATACCTCGGGACGTTATAGCACGGATCCATTTCTATACAGTAAAGGACGCTTTCTTGCAGGCCTTGCGTCTGAATCCTAAGCCGGCGGCCATCTTTGAAAATATAGCAGTGTATCCGGATCTTTCAGCGGCGACAATGGCCAGAAGACGCGAGTTTGCTCCAATTACGAAACGCCTGAGGGATAACCAAGTGAAATACAGATGGGGCTTTCCAGTGAAACTCCTGGTAAACTATAATGGAACTTCTTATGTCCTTCCATCGCCTCTGGCTGCAGCTTCCAAGCTACTAGAATGGGGCCTATTCACTAAAGAGGACATGGCGTCTATGGAGTCTTTGGGCCGTCCCGGTCGCATTTTGCCTGACTGGAATACCACCTGAACTGTAAGTTTTCTGTTCAGCCTCTAAGGTGGACTGGATGGTCAACAAAGTGGAAGTGCTGGGCTTGGACAGGACTTTTTTGCCCTACTTTCTGTCTACCTTTGACCGTTGGGTCACTCAATCCCCTTCCATTTCTCTGGAGGGATAGGTTTAATGCTTTGGTTTTACTGTTTTTTAGTTTTTATAGCTTTATATTCAATTTGTATGCGCAATGTCTATATGGCTTACACCATGATGTGCATATGGTACTTACATAATTTACTCGGGATTGCAGTAGTCAGGAAGGTTGCTCACTCGAGAGGGAGGGAGGTTTACAGTATCCGGATTGGTTTTCAGTATGGGAATTAAGGTTCTTTCCTTGAATGTCAGGGGACTTAACTCCCCATATAGGAAGGAGCTGACAAAGTCTAAATGTGACCTCGCATTTATTCAAGAATCGCATTTGTTAGAGTCAGATATCCATAGATGTGTTCACCGCAAGTTCCCGAAGATCTTTCATTCCCCTACTTTATGGAAACGGAAAGCGGGAGTTTTTATTTGTGTCAGAGATTCAGTAGATATTTCAGTCACAAAATGTGTTACAGACTCTGTGGGCAGGTATGTTATACTGCTGTGTCAGATTAATGGTAAGCCTTTCACCTTGGCTGCGGTATACGCCCCCAATGTCCAGCAAATAGCCTTCTGCAAAAGAATGTTCAATAGGATCCAAAAGCTGGCAGTAGGAGAAGTAATAATTGGTGGGGATTTTAATGTTCCGGTTGATTCAGATCTGGACTTTAAATCGGCCCACCGTCTGAATAGACCGGACCTTTGCCTCACTTTATATGAGTCTCCCTATCATGATATATGGAGGTATCAGCACAGCAATGAACATGACTATACTTTTATATCAATGGCCCACTTGACACAATCCAGAATTGACCATATCCTGATCTCGCGCAATTTGCTGCATAGGGTGGTTAAGTCGGACATTGGGAGCGCAGAATGGTCTGATCATGCTCCGGTAAGCATTGAGGTAGACGATGGGATTCCCCCTCTCCCCCCGTCATTGTGGAGATTGAACCCTTACTTGCTCAAGTGTGGTAATAGAGTAGAAGGGTATACCGGCAATCTGAAGGATTTCTTTTCTTTCAATGACATGCCTGAGATATCAATTAATACTCTCTGGCTCACGCACAAGGCATTTATGAGGGGCATACTGCTGCAGTCGGCAGCTCACCTCAAAAGGGTTAGAGATAAAGAAATGACGGTGGCGTTAGAGCAATTAAAGGTCGCAGAGCTTACGCATAAAACCAACCCCTCTGTACTTACACGGGGGGAGTTGCGTAAAAAAAGGGATGGGGTTAGCTCACTACTATTATATAAATATGAAGAGAGCTCAAGACGCCTTCACTCTAAATTTTACAACCTAGGTGATAAAGCTGGTGCTTTGTTGGCTCGCAGAGTGAATAAAAGAAAGGCGGCAGCTAGAATTGCTAGCCTAAGATATGATAATGTTACTCATTCGCATCCCCAACAGATAGCGGATGCCTTTGCAGCATACTACGCCTCTCTGTATAATCTTAAAGATGACGTCCATACGCTACAACCAAACATGTCACTTATCTCTACCTTTTTGGAAACCTTGTCTTTGCCGACTCTGGCTCCAGGTGCCCTCGAGGAACTAAACAGCCCCATAACATGCGCTGAAATACTTGGTATTATTAAGGCTACTTCTCCTAATAAAGCCCCAGGCCCGGACGGCTTTGTGACCGAATATTACAAAGTATTTCACCCGACGCTTCTCCCATACATGGTTAAACTGTTTACTTCCTTCATGAACACAGGTGACATACCGCCTGAAATGCTATCTGCCACAGTTGTCACATTACCCAAATCAGGAAAGTCCCCCACCGCGCCTGAGAACTTCAGACCAATCTCGCTCTTAAACTCGGATCTTAAGCTGTTTGCCAAGCTACTGGCTACGCGTATAAACGCCTTTTTACCATCCTTAATAGCCCCAGATCAAGTAGGGTTTGTCCCACATAGACAATGCAGGGATGGGACAAGACGCATGATTAACCTTATTCAAATTGCTGAGCAGTCCAAGACCCCAAGGCTTTTTATTTCCCTTGACGCGGAAAAAGCGTTTGATAGGGTCCATTGGGGGTTTCTGGAGTTGGTGCTGCGAAAGTTTGGGTTCGGTGGTGACATTCTGTGCGCTGTAATGGCGCTTTATACTTGCCCCTCAGCCAGAGTCTTAGCCTCTGGTTTCTTGTCTTGGCCCTTTTTAATAACCAATGGCACGAGACAGGGGTGCCCTTTGTCGCCCTTAATATTCTCTCTGGTGATGGAGCCATTGGCGCAGCGAATTCGTGCCTGCTCCCAGATTTCAGGCTTACAGGTGGGAAATCAGTCTCACGTAATAGGTCTCTATGTGGACGATGTAATACTGACTGTTACGAATCCCCTCTCCTCTTTAGAGGAAGTACTAAACATACTACATGAGTATTCTGCAGTCTCCTACTACAAACTCAACATAACCAAGACAAATGTTCTCACAATTAATGTGCCTGAGTCTACCTGTGAGACTATTAAACAACGCTATCAGTTTAGTATAGCTAGGACTACTATACTCTATCTAGGCATTGAATTAACAAGATCTGTGGCATCGTTAGTACCTACGAACTTTGGTAATCTTCGCAGACTACTGCAGCCAGAGTACGCCAGGCTTGGCCAGTGCCAGCTTTCGTGGATAGCCAGGATCAATGCGGTCAAAATGCTAATTCTCCCCAAGATATTGTATTTCCTCCGCTGTATACCTCTGCTAATCCCTAAGAACCTGCTTGATGGTCTACAGACAGATATGTTAAAATTTATATGGCAAGGTTCGCAACCTAGAATAGCGAAAAAGGCATTATATCCTCCTTTGCGTCTGGGAGGGCTAGGAGTGCCAGACTTACATAGGTATTACTTGGCCAATCTACTGGATCAATCTATGGAATGGTGGTCCCCATCATCTGCACAACGTTGGTTGGAGATAGAAGAAGGTACCACTAGGAGGCGGTCCTTAAAGGCATTGTTAGCTGCTTGCAAACTTGGTAACTTTACAGCTAGCGTTCAACTATACACCATGATAGCTTCGGTGCGGGCTTGGTCTGAATTTCGCAAATGTGGAGACAATAACTGTGGATTTTAATACCTTCCCACTTACTGCCTTAGAACTACACATACCTACCCTGAACCTTTCCAAGTGGATAGAGTGTGGCATAACCACGCTGGGATGTCTCTATAATGCTTCGAGGTTAGTGGACTTTGGCACACTGCACACAAAATATAACTTGCCAAACACTTTATTTTACCAGTATCTGCAAATCCGTCACTTCTTAGCTGGCTTACCGGCACAGCCAGTTGTAGGTGGGGTGTCCCCTCTGGCCAGGCTGTTCGGGGATGGGTCCGCAGGGCGTTCTTCCATGTCATGTTGGTACTCGTTGCTAATTTACCCTGATGTTGAGACCAAGCAGTCATACATGCTCAAATGGGAGAAGGAACTGGGTAAGGAGTGGCCATTATCCAGTTGGAAAAATACTTTATATTGGTCTCTGAAATGTACAAAGTGTATCAACCATGTTGAGCAAAGCAGAAAAATCCAGCTAAGATGGTACCTGACCCCGAACAGACTGGCCCATATGATTCCAAATTATTCTCCGCTCTGTTGGAGAGGGTGTGGTGAAGTGGGGACACCATCTCATATGTGGTGGTTTTGCCGCTCAGTTCAAAAATTTTGGGGAGCAGTATCCACTATTATACACAAGGTTTCAGACTCGCGGATTGTGATAACCCCAGAGTTGGGTATACTAAATATGGGTTTGGCAGAGCTGCCACATAGAAACAGGTGGATTGTTGCGCATATTCTTTCAGCGGCGCGCAAAGTGATAGCTCGCTGCTGGAAGTTTGCTGACTCTCCCTCAGCCACTGAGGTAACAAAACTGGTCAACACCTATATGCAATATGAAATTGTCTTCGCCACAAATGCCAGGTTAAGAATAAATACTATGAATAGATGGCTCCTCTGGTTGTCAAGCGACTATGCAACTCCACTCCCGGTTAGCATTATCTGATTAAGGGTGTCAAGGCAGTTTTGGGCGGGACAAACATTGGCATACTAATCTCGGTTTGTTTGTTAGAATTTGGAAGAAGGGGAGCACTTCCAAGGGACTCTACCTAAGCTTCGACATGCTGTATTTCCTGTACTACTTTTCAAACCCATGTGTACCTTATGCAGATATGTACTTATGTATGACATTGCGTGGATTCTCTATGTATGTTTTCTTGTATTGTTTTATATTACACTTGTTGTGTATTCTTATGTTTGATGAAAATCAATAAAAATTTAAAGTTAAAAAAAAAAAAAAACACTCACACTTACGAAAAAAATACTCTCTTATAGGGTCCTCAATGACCACAAAGTAGACAAGTTATGGTAGTTGTGGACTATACACCCTTCAAGCAAACATTGAAAAATTCTATGGTATTAAGCTATAGCTCATGGATGATCAATGGCTCTTTCCTTGTATTGTATTGTTTAATCAATGTTATTTACTTGATTTCGACTTCACCTGATTCATCTGTTTGTTGTATTGTTTGTTGTACAAGCTGACTGTCTAATTACGCTTCTATACATGCTTATGTAATGTACTTCAATATGTTGAAAACTCAATAAAAATTATTAAAACAGATATGCAAATACAGGTGGTATGATACAACAGAATTGAATAGAGCAATAGTCAGTTACCCGATAGATGAGTAGTCCGTTAAGATTAGTTCTGGGTTGATGTAAGGCCTGGCTGTAACCACATGGGGGGCAGTGATGTCAGCAGCTTGTCCACGGTCCCTTCAAACACATTGCTCGATGTGACCCCCTTTCAGAGAAAGACAAAGACCTCAGTTCTGTGTGGCCTTTTCATCCTGCAGCCGGCCTTCCCTCCCGTCCCAGTTCTGGTAGCAAAAAGACCCACAAAACCATTATGGCCCATTGCTCCAGACCGGAAGGTCACATGTACCAATGGATCCGCCTGGGTTCCGGCTACAGTTGGCGACCAAACATGCCACATTTATCAGGTTCCTGCTTGGAGATCTCCATATCTCCGCTTGCTGACGTGTTATCACTAATTTATGGACATGTGCATGTCCCTCTCAGTCCCTGTGTCATGAATATATGACTGGTTTATGTCGGTGAGGTATGGGCAATTCATAATTCTTTATTAATTCCTGGCTCCAGTCTGTCTAGAAATTCAGTGACATGGCAAACAAGCTGGCAGCCCCCTGCTGAGGGGCTCTTCTTGGGGAAGGACTTTGACTCTGCGCTGGTTGGGTGACATGTGAATTATACATGTGACCTTGCTTTGAAGGCAGAACCCCTGGGGTGTTTACTCCATCTGCTAGTTGACAGCAGATGGTTATGATTAAATCATGGCTAACATGGATCATGATTCCACATTTCTCACACCACCCTAAAAAGATGTATTTTTTTTAGGGAGGGCCAAAAACTGTAAATTGTGATTTAACCTAATTTCTTGGGGTTGGGCATTCCAGAGAACTGGTGCAGCTTGGGAGAAGTCTTGGAGCCAGGAGTGAGTGGTTTGGATTATGGCAGAATGTCAGACATAAATCACTTACAGGGCGAAGAGCATGGGAAGGGTGGTAGACAAAGATGTGGGAAGAGATGTAGGGGATGCATTACTGTGGAGAGCTTTGTGGGTGAGGACAGGCAGCTTAAATTGGATTCTATACTGTATGGGCAATCAGTACAATGACTGGCACAGGGTGGAGGCATTGGAGTAGCGGTTAGATAGATAGGTGACCCTGGCTGCTGCATTAAAGATAGATTGGAGAGGGGAGAGTCTGGTGAGGGGGAGACCTATTAATAGTGAATTACAGTAATCGATGTGGGAATGGATCAGGGTAACAATAAGAGATTTTGTTGTTTCCATAGTGAGAAAGGAGTGGATTCTAGAGATGTTTTTGAGGTGCAGGCGACGTAAATGTGTAAGAGACTGAATATAGTGAGTGAAGGAAAGATCAATGTCAAACATAACATCGAGACAGAGGGTGTGCTGCCTAGGCGTGATGATGGTGCAAAACACGCTCAGATGGAGACATCTGGTTTGGGTAGGTTAGTAGATGGAGAGAACACAAGACGTTAAGTTTTTGACTGATTCAGTTTCAGATAGAGAGAAGACATGATGTTAGAGATGGCGGAAGAGGAGTCACTGGTGTTCTGTAATACAGCAGGGGTGATGATGTGTATAGTTGTGTATCATCAGCATAGAGATAGTACTGGAAACCAAATCTGCTCATGGTCTGTCCAGTTGGGACTGTGTAGAGAGAGAGAAGAGGAGAGGGCCTAGGACTGAACCCTGAGGAAGCCCAACAGCAAGAGGGAGAGGAGAAGAAGTGGAACCAGTGAATGATGCACTGAAAGATTTTCTGGTGTGAGTTTTTCCCGCATGGGCTTTTGACACTGTAGGAGCAACGCTGGAGAAAGCAAGCTTGCGGTGAAAGCCAGGGCTGCTTTGGTCTGTATTTGGAGGTTCTGAGGATTGTCATCTTTGCAGGCCGTATCACATGAAGGGGCTTCATTACAGGAGGATAAGCTTGACTGATCTCATAGTATGGGTGTAATTAACAGTTATGTGGTGCTCTACATATCCCTAACTTTTTGTGAGTAGTGTATTTGGTTTTCATGTGAAATTTATGGAAAGTGTAAAAAGTTCAAGCTACAGTGATATTATATCATGAAAGTAGGGCATTTAAGTAGAAGCATACAATGGTAATTTCCTCATCTGAAACAAATTATTGAAACAAACGCCAACATCAGTAGTGGGTATACCCCCACAAGAAATGTCAATGTCACAATAATTTGTCATGTGGCCTTGAGCATCAATTACAGCTGGACAACGACACCTTATGCTGTTCACAAGTTGACTTATTGTCTGCTGAGGCGTGGCATCCCAGGTCATTGGTGTACAGCGTTATGAGCCTCTACATGGCGACTCAGCTGATCCCACAAGTTTTCAATGGGATTCAGGTGTAGAGAAAGTGCAGGCCACTCCATTTGAGGTACCCTAGTGTCAAGCAGCGATTTCCTAATGATGTAACCTTGATGAGCTGTGCATTGTCATCCATGAATATGAAATTAGGACTGTTGTTCATGCAGAGGCACAATGACTGGATTAATGATGTTATTCAAGTAGTATGGGCTTGTCACTGTACCATTCACAAAAGTGTATGCAGTTCTGTGTTGACTAGACACACCTGCCCACACTGTAACACCACCACCAAAGGCTCGTCTGGTGACAACAGTGGCTCATGCATAGCGATCTCCTTGATGTCTCCAAAACCATTGGTGGCCATAACTTCTGCTCAGTGTGAATCAACTTTCATCAGGGAACAGCACTGAGGCCCACTGGTCCCTCATCCAGCGTAGATACTCCCTAGCCATGCAAGACAATGACACCTGTGCCCGGTGGTGTAGTCATGTACCCTTACAGGTCTTTCAGCACGCAGACCACACTGATGTATGGTAAAATGGTCTGATGTGACACTATTGTGCCTCTTACCTCCCTTAAATGTCCCTGGAGTTGTGTGGCATTCATCATCCGGTTCCACATGGCATTATTCACAATGAAGTAGTCATCAGTAAGGAATGTGCCCAAAGCATGTCTACTTCTATGCCCTTCTGTGACTCTTCCAGTCTCGCTGTGGCAACCTGCTGACAATCTAAGCTCAGTGGTCACTTCTGTCTGAGAAAATCCTGCTTGAAGCCTCACAATGGCGAGCTACTGTTGATCAATTATTAGGTGTCGTCATGGTCTCATGATGTCAAAATGTGAACAGCATGATGAGGACAACTTTTTAAATACGAATTCTAACCAGAAAATTTATTGGGTGATTTATGGATCAAACACCTGTTGTGAATTTTGCCATTAAGCTCATTGTTAGAGAACAGCAAGTTGTGCAAAAAGTACTGAAACATTGAACAGTGCATTCAAAAGTTTAGAGAAGGTCACATTAAGTTCACCTGTAAAGGTTAGAGTTAGAGATGAGCGAGCATGCTCGAGTGCCATTTTCGCGTATTTGCATACGCATTTTAAAATTGGTACGCTAATCATACACATTTTAATCTGTACACTAATGCGTACGCATTTTAATTTATACACTATGCGTACATATTTGTATACATATTAAAACAGATTAATATTAGCGTACCGATTTTAAAATGCGTACGCAAATACACGAAAATGGCACTCGAGCATGCTCGCTCATCTCTAGTTAGAGTGCATTTTAGGTTCATCCTGAAATTTCAACCAAACACCAAATATACCTTTTTGTGAGTAGTGTATATCCATCTGACTGGCAACTTATAGGACCCTTTTGGAACACTAAACATCCACCCCCTTCACAGATGGGGGAGTGAAAAAAAAAATTATTTCACGGACATTGAATTTGTCCCTCTGCAGCAATCCATCTTGAAATTGATCCGATGAGGCTTCCAGTCTCCTTGAGAGGTCAAACCTCATTTTGTTAGCAACATCAAAAAGGTAAGTGACTATCAGCTTTGGGGCTCATGCACACGGCCGTTGCCCGTATTGCGGTCTGCAAACAGCGCGTCCGGAATATGCAGGCATCAGCTGTGTGCGCACCACATCATGCATGTGGACCCATTCACTTGAATGGGTCCACAATCCGGAAGGTCCACTGCAGAACGGAGGCATAGAACGACTACAGAGTGCTTCTGGTGGGTTTCTGTCCATCCCTTCGCACTGCAAAAGTCTCCAATGCACGGAATAGCCGATCAACAGCCATGTGCATGAGGACTTAATGAAAACTTTCACTTAATTTCAGCAGGTAACATTAAATATCATCCTCTATATTTTATTAGATAGGAAGCTGCAAAATACAGACACTATAATGCGTTATTCCACATTGTGGAAATATTTTGACATTACATGTGATAAAGGGCCAAGAGGAGAAGTCATCTTTATGTATACAAGTCCTATTCACTCGCACAACAGCAGAGCCAACTGCGAGCATTCACTGGCAACCATCCTTCTGTACACAGCCTGGCATCTGACAGAGCAGTCGCCTCGTCCACCTCAGTCCAGCAGCAACATTTCTGTCTGTGCAAAATGTTTCAGCAAAGGTGAGAAATGAAATCCATCAGCAGCACAGAGGCCATTAGTCACATCACCGACGTGCAGGGAGCAAAAGAGTATGGAAACGCTCATGTAGAGACAGCCGAAAAGGAATACTCCACAATACTGGGATTGAATGGTTAACAAAACAAAACAGCTGCTCATCAGTTCATTGGAGGAGATTTCTGTGTTACAGGGATCTTTGTACTGACACACAAGATCAAAACTAACGTGAACCCCGGCACCACAGCACAGAAACGGTAACAGGAATGACCTTCAAATAAAATATTCTACTGTACATGGTACGTCTAGTAAAATCACAGGGGGGTGGGCTGTCCTGCCAGACATGCCCCCTTTTTGTTTATTGTTCCAGGGGAAGTGCAGTCCTTAAACTGGAGAAGGCGCCATGCTCTTCAGTTAGGCTACTTTCACACTAGCGTTTTTAAATTCCGGTATTGAGTTCCGTCAAAGGGGCTCAATACCGGAAAAAAACGCTTCAGTTTTGTCCCCATTCATTGTCAATGGGGACAAAACTGAACTGAAGACAACGGAATGCTCCTGAAAGCATTCCGTTCCGTCTTCAGACCGGAGAACAAACCGCAGCATGCTGCGGTTTGCTCTCCGGTCCAGGCATCCGCACCAAGACGGATCCGGAATGACCCCCAATGGAAGTCAATGGGGACGGATCCGTTTGGTGTGGACACACCAGTAATCCGGATCTGTCCTCCATTGATTTCCAATGGGGGGGCATTCCGGATCCGGCATACATACACACAGACTACATACAAACAAACATACAGACATACATACAAACATACAGACATACATACATACTCACATACTCCCGGGACGCCGGCAGAACGTCTTCACGCGCCTCCTGCACGCTGCGATGACGTTTCCCCACTGCGCCCAGCAGAGGGCGCTGTGGGGAATCGTCATCACTGCGCGCAGGAGGCGCGTGAAGACGTTCTGCCGGCGTCCCGGGAGTATGTGAGTATGTATGTATGTCTGTATGTTTGTATGTATGTCTGTATGTTTGTTTGTATGTAGTCTGTGTGTTGTTTTAATGTGTGTCATGTGTGGGGCCGGAGCGCTGCTCCGGCTCCACACATGTATAGCGTTAGCACGGATCCGTCGGCACCCTTTAGGTGCCGGATCCGTGCTAACGCTAGTGTGAAAGTAGCCTTAATGCGGCTGTACTCGGTACGCGCAAATCAGCAGCTTCACCTAAAAAAGAAAAAAGGGTCATTAGTATGCAGTGCGTGCGTCAGTAGCTGCAATGTGGTGCAAAGCCCTCCTAATAAAACTGGGGATACAAGACATCTGTAATAATGACATCACTAACATGTTTGGTAATAAAGGAGGGTAAAAGGTCAAATCTCTAGGAGGATAAAGAGGTTGTTCTCCAGGGTACAGACACTGATGAACTAGGCTAGGTCACCAATATCAGATTGATGGGGATTCAACACCCCCACTAAGCTGTTTCAGGCTGCCTATGTGCTGGATACTAGTAGAGTAAGAAGCAGAAAATTATGCGCACTGTCGTTTCCAGCGCCACCATAATGAAGCTCAAATCCGGTTCTTTTAAATGGGAGCTGATCTGCCGTATCCTGGCACAGCCCGAAAACAGTATATGGAGCTATTTTCTTTCAGCTCCGTACCGTGTATAGTTTCAGCCCCATGGTAGCCCAAAACAGCTGATTGTGTGGGTACCATGTGTCAGACTCAACCCTGAGGAATGGTCATCAATATCTTTAACCCAGTGAAGCTCTTTAGGGCGCAAAATTGTGGAATAGAGGCGGGCCCGTTCACCTCTTTGGCCGGCTCGCGATCTTGCCGAGCCTCCGCAAGAAAATATAGAACAAGTCCTATACTTGTCCGCAGTATAGGCATTTTGAATGGGGCCGCCCGGCGTGTGTTCCGAGCGGTGTGGAACACACACCGGGCGGCCCCCGTATTATTGCGAGTCCACAATAATGCGGACCCGCAATAATACGGTCGTGTGAATGGGGCCTTAAACACTAATAAAAAGGAACATGTAAAAAACACTGTGGCAGGTTTCTGCTGGATTTTGCAACAGATTTTTGAACCAAAATGACTTTTTATGGCAGACCGAACACTCTGGATGCCATCCCATAACTGGTCATGGCCCTCACTTGTCTATCTTTAAGACAGCGAATAAGAGGAGAAAACAGGAGTGCACTTTAAAAGGTACAGTTTGGAGGACATGGTCAGACTCCCATAGGAATACAGACTGGCTGAGTTGCGCCATGATATCTTACAGAACATCACACATTGGTGGTCAGTTAGTACCAGAAAACCGAGGACAGTAAACTGTGTAGAAGAGGTTATTTTAAGCAGATCTAGAATTGCCAAAACAGGCTCCGAACTCTACGTCCATCGCAAGTTGTTTCTAGGACAACACTCAGCTGAATATACACCGTAACAGTAAAAATGTACGGAACTGTAAACTCAAGGACTGTCTAGCTATATGAACCCAACAGATCATATGACAGCAACTCACCTTTGCAGTAGGTACCTCAGATAGTCTTATACAAAGTTTATTAGCGCCAGGGACAGGGCTGAAGGAATATATAAAGTTAGCATCCTGTAAGACAAGATAAGAGAGTATCAGGTACAGTTCTACAATACGACTGTTAAGTCCCTGAAATATACATCTGGTTCTCTAGAACTTAGCGTTATACCTGAAAATACATTTTTCTCTAGAATCCTGGTAGTATATAGCCTGCGAGTCCTGCTTTCCCTGCTGACTCAGTGATTAACAGCTCTCCCTGTCCAAAAGCTACCCATCACTGTTCATGGGTTGGGAAAGCAGGACACTGGCTTGGTTTGGGTGGAGCTCATAGGACTCACTGGCTCTACACACGGGTGGAGGACGCGGGATTCACTGGCTCTGTGTGGGTGGAGTTTATAGGACTCACTGGCTCTGTGTGGGTGGAGTTTATAGGACTCACTGGCTCTGTGTGGGTGGAGTTTATAGGACTCACTGGCTCTGTGTGGGTGGAGTTTATAGGACTCACTGGCTCTGTGTGGGTGGAGTTTATAGGACTCACTGGCTCTGTGTGGGTGGAGTTTATAGGACTCACTGGCTCTGTGTGGGTGGAGTTTATAGGACTCACTGGCTCTGTGTGGGTGGAGTTTATAGGACTCACTGGCTCTGTGTAGGTGGAGTTTATAGGACTCACTGGCTCTGTGTAGGTGGAGTTTATAGGACTCACTGGCTCTGTGTAGGTGCAGGACACAGGACTCACTGGCTGTACTTGCAGGTGAAAGAAACAGGAATCACAGGCTCCTAAACATGCAAATCCTAAATCAAATAATAGAAAACTATATATCCCCAAGCTCAGTGTCTCCTTCTCTATCCAATGCTGCCCAGGTTAGCATTGGAGACCTGACAGATCCATTTTAAGAATATACATAAAGTAAAATATTAATAAGGGCTCCACTAAAATGGAATATGTCTGGGACGCAATGAAAGCGTTTATTAGGGGTCTATTAACAAAAAAGATTATATACCTGAAACGATTATATGCCCTTAGAGAAGAGGAGCTTAGGGAGGAAGAGAGAGTAAAGGAACAGGTCTATTATGAGAATCAAACAGAGGATAAGAGAAAGGTCATGGTGGATGCTTAATGTAAATACCACGACTTCATGTATGAAAAGGCTCAGTAGAGGTTATTTTTTGTAGGTTATAGAGGATTCAGTTATTCTGGGAAACCAGGTAAGTTACTGGCTTCTATTATTAGCAACCAGGGCAACCATTCTTTTATTTCTGCGGTAAGATCTCCGCGGGGCAATATTTTACAAAATCAGGATGAGAATAGGGAGATCTTTTTTCACTACTTTGAAGAACTGTACGGGTCTGATTGTAAGGCAACTGACCAGGAAATGGAGGAATACTTGAAGTGTATTGACTTCCCTAGGTTATCAGAGGAGCAGAGATCTGCTCCGGATGTGCTGATCTCTGTGAGTGAATTGCGGATAGCCTTGGAATCCATTCAAGGTAATACTTCTCCAGGCTCAGATGGTTTACCATTCGATGTCTATAGGAGATATCAGGATGTGTTATTACCCTGTCTTATTGAAGTATTTAATGTGCCATTATGGGAGAAGAAACTCCCGAGATCTATAACTGAGGCTCTTATCGTTTTGATAGGAAAAAAGGGCAAGGACTTATCAGAGGTCGGCGCATACAGACCTATATCTCTGCCCAACACGGATATTAAAATTATTGCTAAGGTGTTGTCTATTGGACTTAGGTTAGGTAAAGTAATAGAGTATATTATACACCCGTATTAGAGTGGTTTCATGCCAGGGCGGAGTACACAGTACAATATTCAGCGATTATTCTCGAGTATGCAGTTGGGTGGAGTGGGGCTCCGCTCCATCCTCTCATTGGACGCTACTAAAGCCTTTGATAGGGTGGAGTGGGGCTTCCTTTGGGCTGTTCTGCAGCGTTTTGGATTTGGTGACTACTTTATTAAATTGACACGCTTATTATACACTAACCCTGTAGCCCGAATAAATGTAAACGGAGTGCTTACCCCTACCGTTGCATTACTCAGAAGCGTGCGCCAGGGTTGCCCTCTTTCCCCACTATTGTTTAATATATTTTTAGAACCCCTAGCTTTAAAAATTAGACAGGACTCTATAATAGGGTTTAGGGAAGAGAGGAAGGTGTCGTTATATGCTGACGACAGTTTGTTCTGTCTGGGTGATACTCCTAATACACTGCCGAAGGTCATTCATAGTGTCAAGGAGTTGGGCCTCATGTCAGGACTAGATATAAACTGGCACAAGACAATTTTGTTGCCCTTGGATATTATGACCCTGCCTAATACAGGAGGAGTGAGGGTCTTGAGCCAGTCAGACTCTTGAGTACTGACCCCTGCCTGCCATGCTAGGAGCAATCTCCTTGTTAAGGTGTGGGATAGTTTAAGAAAGTTGTTAGGGATTGTCACTTCAATAGAGTTCACGCCAATATGGGAAAATGTACATTTGAGTGAATTTTCAAATTTATCTCAAGATTTGTTTTGGACAAAATCAGGTATAAATTATATTTCTCAGGTATTTAAGGATGGGACTCGTCTTTCACATGATGAGATATTGCAAATAGAGGGTGTCACTAAAATTAACTGGTTTAGGTATGGGCAGCTTTATTCTGCCTGTGCCTCAACTGGGAAGTCTGTGTTATTCACGATACAACGTAAAGGATTAATTGATTTATTAGTAAAGGTAGGGGGAAGCTTTGATTGTCGAACATTTATAGGGGGTTGGTCGTGGATATGGCTGGTGGGGTCTCCTTCCCTGGTCAGATGAGATGGAGTAGGGATGTTCCCGATTTAAATCAGACAAACTGGGACAAGATTTACCGGAATATGAGTGGATGTTCAGTCAATACTAACTACAAGCTGATACAATTCCATTTATTACATCGGCTTTACTTGTCCCCTTATCTCTTGGCGAAGATGTATGGGAGGTCGACCTCGAGCTGTCCTTGGGGGGGGGGATTATGATATTGACGATTTTATGCATTTATGTTGGAATTGTAGTTACGTACAGGACTTTTGGCATGAGGTATACAGTACTGTTAAAAGTAAAACTGGGGTTCGGCTGCCATTTAACCCTCAGGTCGCTATTATTGGAGATTTAGTGATACCACAGGGTTTGTTCTACAAATATAGACTCATCCTTATAGTACTTATGTTAGCTAGGGTTATTATAGTAAGGTGGTAGATGGCTAGTACCCCTCTAGATGATAACGCTTGGGTAAATTTGGTCAACAAAGTAAAGGCTTATAAAAAAATTAGGTATAAATCTCAAAATAAGCCTGAGATTTGGCTCAAAATTTGGTCCTTTTGGTATTTTTTTTTTTTTTACCTTCTCTTGTTCTGCCAGGGATAATTTGCATATGGGAAGTCTATTTTTATGTCATTGTATTATTGTCAATGGAAATGATAAAATGAGCTTGGACATATTGGCTATCATGTCTTGTATTGTTTTTTTTTCTTCAAAAATCTAATAAAGATAATATAAAATAAATACATAAAGGGAATATTTTGGATTTTTTGCATTTACCCACCAAAAATACTGGAAGCTGGAATTTGTCATTCAGCACCACAGCCTGGACGCTGCACGGCCCACAGAGCCGAACCACCACTTCCATACCAAAGAAGTTTGCATGAAAAACGAACAAAAGAATTCCAGATTCTAAAAGTAAAAAAGCAAAGAAAGAAAATATTTTACCACAATAACCCCAAACCCCATTAATCAACCTGCACATAAATACAGACAAGGGTAGGCGTTACTCACATTACAACTATTTCTACATATATTAACACCAGTCACATTGGATGCATACCTCAGTTTCCCATCCCCCCAACTAAACCAAGGTATACATTATCTAGACTGAAGTTTGTACAACTATTGGTTACTGTTTTAGACAATACTTTAAACTATACTTTTTTGGCCTAGGTCATGATAGTGCATTACCTATTAACATTGAGACATATTGATTAGCTTCTCCGTCATGCACTGATGAATTAAGCGTTTGTAAAGGTTACGTAGCTGCAACACCAAAAGACAAGCGCTGTATGTAGTGACCATGTAGTTACCTTCTGGTATGTTAAAAGGGGGTTTATAATTAAAATCTAAAGAAAAATCTGGTCCCTCGCAAAGCCTGTGACAGGCGATTGGGAAAACCGGCTCAAGCACCGCAAGACGGGCCTCAAAATAATCCTTTATCGCATCTTCTACCACTCTGGAGAGCCTGAGAAGAGAATTTCTTACGATTAGACACAAATGATATATTAAAAAAAACAAACATTTAAATCAGTTTAAAGGGATTATACAAGATTAGACAATACAATCATATCTAGACCTACAATCACATGTATCATATCTATTCCTGACTTTACTTCTCTCAAAATAACAGCCAATGATAGCTCCCCAGTCCTCATCGGTATGCAAGATACAGAGTAGAGTTTGGGAGCACTGTTACAGGATATTCTGTAAGGCCGCTTTCAGATGAGCGTATCTGCAACGCATATAAAGACCGGATTTAATGTACTGGAATCCGCTGCTAATGTTAATAAATGGAGCTATTCACATGGGCGTATAATTTCTGTCACTATTTGAAATCCACAACACGGCCCAGTTTTGTGTGGATTTGTTTCCAAATACGCGCATTACATAAATAATGAAGGAAGGAAGAAATACGCATGTAACTCCTGATGAAATCCTGAAGTAATCCTGATAGTATATCATCAGGATCCTGAGCCAGAATACTGACGGATTTCAACACGCTCATCTGAAAGCGGCCTAAGGTTGGGAAGGGGAAGGGGGTAGCTGTCCTTTGTTAGTACACTAAAAGAGGCTTTTTCATTCCAGCACCCAAGACTGAAAGAAAAGAGCTGAATTGACAGACAGTGGAAGATTTGCCTACAGCACCCACTGCAGGAGAAATGTAGTATTACTACTATTCCGAAGGATGGCTTGAGTTTATCGGAGTGAGAGCTGCTGCCTTTCAGCGCTCTCAGCTCTGGCTGTGTAGGGGGACCCTATGCTATGACATCCAGATGGCCTGTGGGCAGAATGAGGAATCCTGAACCCCGTGTGCCCAACAGGAACACAATACTTACTTTTGCAAATGGCCATTAAGAAACTCAAAGACGATATTATCACTTTGTTTAGCGAACTGTAAAGCATTGTTCTGGTGCTTTGTCAGTATATTACAGTCAGCACCATGTTCTATCAAGAGTCGCACAGCATCAACATTTCCCTTTTTACAAGCCTGAAGAGACAAGAAGAGAAGAACACATTTTGCTATATAGGACATTGGATCTGTTTAATCATCTTTGTTGAGACATCTTTATAACTGTAATTTATGCAAGTATTACTGCGCAGGAGAGGAGATCTGTCGGCGATCCCGGCGCAATATCAATCGCGGAGCATCTCTTGTTATAATACTGCACAGCAGTATGGAACCGTGTAATAAACTGACAACTGGTGTGTCCCTACTCACAATCAGTACCACAGTATCAGAGCAGAGACAGAACCTCTTGTCACAGTGACTGGTCAAGCCTGGTTGCAAATTTATTCCATGAAGTAAAACAGAGGAACGGCACAAGGCAGGAAAGTACAAGGAGGAGACAAGACAGGACAACAAAAAGAAATTTGGCTGAGGAGAATAGAACAGTGAGCAAATCTACAGCATGGGAAGGAGCTAATGGCGGCAATGAGAACATACGTCATGGAGAAGGAGGTTTTTCTTCATAAGCTCATGATGTTCCTAGAGACACACCCTACAATTGCATTATACATTATGCTCCACAATGACCTCCAGCAGTTCCGCAAATAAAAAGAAAAGTATAAATAATGTAAAGGTTACAAGAGAGTTTTCTGAACGGCCACAAAATACCTTCATCAGAGCAGTTTCTCCAGTCACTTGTTGCAAATTCACAAAAGCCCCGGCTTCCAATAGCAGAGCCACGGTTGTCAGGTGATTCTAAAGGAGAAAGACCACAAAAGTTGGACAGCTTTCAGAAGATTCCCCCCAAAAATAATAACTGGCTCCTGTTATGTAGATCTGTGTGTGGTTCAAGACAATAGCCTAGACCAATCAATACTAAATGCCAAAACACACCCAAATGACCAATTCTGGAATAGTCACAGAACTTTATAAGTATATATTAAATCATAACCAGCATACATATACAGCAAAATAAGAGGAGACACTGGACATGTAGTAATAAAAGCTTCATAACCTTTTCTCCCTCATGGGCCTAGTGCAAAAAGATGTAATGCTTTTTCCTAGGATCCTACTACATAGAAATCATATAAGTAAAGTGCTTAGTGCATAATAGTACAAAAGTATAACAAGTCAAGAAAAGGATAAGCAACAACCTCTAAATATAAACCAAGTAGAAACCTAAATATAACAAGATCTAGACATAGCCCATAGGGAGCCCTGAGGAAGCTTGAAGATTTTGATTCCATGTCCTGCTAGAAATGTACATGATGTAATCTGTAGTGAATGTCATTTTCTTACCAGTAGCTGAATTTTTTAGTTATATCATCCTGAATTTTCTTATCTGTGTCATGTGACTAGGAATTAGACCCACCAACTCACACAGCACCTTATGTGTGGACAGGAAGTCTAATTCTCTATGCATTCCTATGGGAGCCTCACTTTCAGTCTAATAGGAATGAATAGAGCAGTTACTGGCTTCCTGTCCTGGGTCAGTTGGAGGTCAGGGAGTTGGTCACATGACCCGGCTACAATAAGAAGAGTGGAAACTCTCAATTTCAGCCTCTGATAAGAAAATGACATTCACTATAGATTATATCATGCACCTTTCTAACAGGTCAGAGAATAAAAATTTTTGCGTGAGTTCTTCTTTAAGGCGAAACGTACGTCGGAGTTGGAGCCCCAATGGTCTGTGTATTTTTTGTTATACACTCCCACTCCCTTCAGACTCTGCCTGAATGAGGGAGCAGGTAGGCTACCTGCAGCACATAACTAGTGTGAAGCGACTTGTATAAGTACCATAACTATCTTTGTAAGGTAGAAATGTGGGGGTCTGGCCCCCGCAATGTCTGGTAGCAAATGTGAGATAGAGAGAGATCAACAATAACACAATCACTACACGGTGATTGGTGCTCGCAAGACTGAGCAAACAAACAGGTAGAGCAGCAACTACTCTGCGAATGAAGAGGGTAATGCAGCTGCCTGGTGTGTCACAGACTGTGCCCGCTTGCTAGAAAAAACATCATTACTCCGACTATGGAGAGCACGTCCGAACTGCGAAAGTTCACCGATTTAAGAACAATACAGTCACTTCCCTATTAAAGGGACCAGACAGAACTGCATATGCTCGATACAGTACCCAGCAAAAGCAAAATTACTCAGCCTAAGTGATCACTAGATTTGTTCGATGCATGCAGAGCCACTGAAGCTGGTCATATACCTCATCAAGACGTGGCACTATTACACACTGCACTGAAGGAGGACTATTAAAGGGGATGGTGTGGTTGCTTGAGGAAGTGGAAAGGCTGGTCAGATACAGCATATGGGATTGTGCAATCACTCTGTCTTTTGAAGGAGGTAATGTGGTTGTCTGATGCACATCAGAACTGGGAAGGCTGGTCAGAGACCACATCTAGCATCAGCACATTCACTCTGCATTTTGAAGGGGGTAATGCGGGTGCCTGGAATACATCTGAACTGCATAGCCTTGACAAAATCGGCATCTAGTAATAGCACAAATATGCCACTTATTAAAGGGGGAAAGCAAATGCCTGGTGCACTCCACTCCAAAACTGTGTTATACAATAATTACAGAACACGTCATGAGACTATGGACGACACCCCCCCTCCTTATGGGACCGTAGGAAAAAGGACCGGAAAAGAAGGAGGGGGTCTGACATGGACACAGAGTCCCCTTTCTTTATAGCCTTGTAATGGCTAAGTAGGCCTCAGGCTGAGGAAGAGAGGAGCTGTAAGGAAGAACATTGGTGAAATGGGCTATTGGACACGCAGCCTGCTAGGCCGCAACAGCCATGGCCTCAATTAGTTCACAAGGTTGGGGCAGGGGTGGTGTAGAGCAAGTTCGGAGCTCTGCTGCAAAACCTGGCATGTAGACTCAGGTGTGAGGCGTGAGAAACCAGAGAAAGTGAGGGAAGAGGTTACTGGACATACGGCTTTTTAGGTCACAAAAGCTGCAGCCTCAACTAATCCCGAGCCCCAGTTTAACATGTTGGGACAGCAGCAGGGATCCAAGAAGCGCAAGACTCAAGCACTGGCGTCAGCAAAAGAGAAGAAGGCAGGAGGGGTTGGAGCCCCTTCCCCCAAACAAGGCATTTAGCAGAAGTTAGAAAACACTGCCGGACAGCCTAGTAGACTGCAAACAGTCTCTATTAGTTTAATAGGTTGGTACAGAAGTGGGGGTGAACGGGATCACTCCATGGGATGTGTATACTTCCATCTCTGAAGTCTTCTGCCCCAAAGCAAGCAGAGTCACCTTCCTCAGCATGCTGCCCCTTGGGAACCTACATGTCTGCCTTCTATGGTCATTAATCTAAAACAGATTTGCTCGGTGTCTGCAGGAGAGCTCAGGCTAACACTTTCTGCTTAGTGTCGCCTCCTAGTGGCAGCAGCTATCCCCACTTTCTTCCGAGTCCCCTAAAGACTTGAGCAAGGAACCCCTCTAACCTAGTCTCAGTCTTCAGTAGACACACAGCACATCTGGAGAGGAAACAATACAAGTGGTATATAATTGAACACCACCTACTTTTTCAGTGGCATGAATTAGGGCCGTCGTCCCGTTCCTTTGCCTGGAATTGATTTTCGCTCCCTTCTTTATCAGAAGCCTTAAAATGTCATCCTGCCCTGCAGCCGCAGCCATCATGACTAGAGTCATCCCACTTGCATCCTACAATGGAAAAAGAAAGCTAAAAATTAACACCGTGTAGATTCCCTTACAAAATTCAAAGGAAGGAATAAAAATGATCGCAAGGCCCACTGCATGTCATATTATGAAGGTACTGCTGCTAGCAGAGAATATGGTGGTGGCATACAAAGGAACATGATATACAGGGTGCCCAAGAGCACATAATACATCCTGCCGTGGAGCCTCCATGCTTTACCAAGTACAATTCATAATTCAGTAGACTCTATATTTATCCTACGAGTTAAAAACTGTGACATGTGTAGGCATCATGAGGCTCCATGCATATAATATGCAAGTCAATAGGCTATGGCCACATGGCGACAAGGGAAATTGTCACAACAGTGTGATAAGCAAGCGACCTCAGTATTTCCCTGTACTTTAAAGAGGACCTTTCACCACTCCTGACATGTCTATTTTAATAGCTTCATGCATTCCCCATGTAATAACAATTCTGGAACATCTATTCTTATGTCTGTATGTTGTGCCATTCCTTTATTATTTGCACTACAAGTTATGAATGAATTGCTATTGGTCTTCAGTAAGGGTACAGAGGGGAGGTGACCAGTTGGGGGTGTGTACCTGCACAGTCTGAAAATGGCAGCACTGATTGGCTAGAGTCAGTCTGTGCAGGGACACACCCCCAACTGGTCACCTCCCCTCTGTTCCCTTACTGAAGGCAAATAGCAATTCATTCATAACTTCTAGTGCAAATAATAAAGGAATGGCACAACATACAGACATAAGAATAGATGCTCCAGAATTGTTAGTACATGGGGAATGCATGAAGCTATTAAAACAGGTCAGGAGTGGTGAAAGGTCCTCTTTAAAGAGGTATGGGCGACTTGCAACTAGAACAGAAATTCTGACCATATGGTAATACTTGCATTCATCATGCAGATTTTCTCCATATAGCGTGACACTGAGGTTGTGTGCAAGTCACAGTAATTCCACGATTTTACTCACCCTTATACTCTCTATTACAATAAACAAAATGGATGGATGGAAGAACAACCAGGTAACTTACCACTTGGTCCAAGTTATACGATTCTTTGGAATTAAGTGCATATTTTACAGTCAAGTAGTCACCGTTTTTTACTGCTTCTTTCAATGCGCCTATTGGAAAAGCAAAAAAATAAATAAAAATAAAAAAAATTTAAAGAAAAAAAGAAAAAATAAAAATTCCAATTTTTATGGCATAGAAAAGTCACAAATTTTTGCCCAAACTGCAATCAGTATAAAAATTTGAGACTTTACAGTTCATCCCTACTGCCACTTTTCTTTTTGGCACCGAGGGCCAACACATTTCCAATAACTTCATCCGGTACAATGACGTAAAATATATCGGAAACGTACGAGAGCTCTTACGGTAGATTTAGAGTTTGCAGCGCAGACAGCACAAGATGCAACACATTTATTAAGAGACATTTGAAGGTAAAACATACTACTGGAGATTGGGTCTTTTGGGATAATTTCATCAGATCCATCAAGGTGCCTCTGAAAATCCTCCAGCGTCATCCACTCCAACTGCAGGTCCATTCCCACACCCATGACATGTGATCTGCTGTCCAAAGCTCCTGCAATATACATAACAGCAGCATTAATGCACTGGAGTCTATGAAATGGAAGGGTGTGGACACTGGTTTATGTACATATCCATACAGCTTGTTTGCACGGTTTTTCATAAGGTCAGGAAAACAGCATGCGACATACCCGAACTCTCCTGCAGATGACACATGGTATCCATAACCTCCTGATCTCCTTCTGATGTTCCAAATGTCCAGGAATCAGCCTCATCTTGTGTACTTCTTCGCTCTTTAACGGTTGATTTCATATCTTTCATCTTATAATCTTCTGAAAGTCTATAGTCGAAGGCTGTGTCTTCCTTCTTCTTCGTACTCTCCATACACTCCTCCCGGTCCTCAGCAGATATTGTGAAGGCATCATAGACGGCTTTCTGTTCCTTGGTATCTAACATAAAAGAAAACAAGAGTTAAACTTCAGTTTTAGATTTTCTTAGGAAAACTTAAATGTTTCACGATACATACCAACATTTAAAGGATAGGTCATCAGTATCAGATCAGCTGGGGTCTGAATGCTGCCCCCTCCACCAATCAGCTGTTTCAAGGGGTAATGGTCCTCGTTAAAATTACCAGGGCGTTGTCTCCGTTGTAGAGGTGGCACAGTGTAATTACAACTGCTTGCGCCATTCAAGCAAATGAGACATGAAAATTGTAATTACACTGCACCACCGCTGCAAAGGAGACAACGCCCAGGTAATTCTGAAGAGAACGCAGTGTTCACATAAGTGCCGCTACCACTTCAAACAGCAGAGTCTGACCCCAGTCGATTTGATATTGATCACCTATTCTGAGGAAGTTGAGTAACGCTGTAAACAGGGATGAGCGAATCTAGTTAAGGGGCTATCCCTGCAGTTGAAGAAGCTCTACCTGTCTAGACTGACAGGGCCAGAGATACTGCCTTGCCAACCTCGTGACTGCAAGCGCGGAGGCTCTACTTTTGCTTCCAGAACAATTACACTGCATGCGCAGTCGCTGCTTCAGTATTGGAGGCAGAGTCTCTCGGCGGAGGAGCAAGATCATCAGAGCTGCAGTTTTCCCCTGCATGTATTACATGTGGTTTTTGCCTCGGAAATGGCTGTGGATTTTAAATCCACGCTGTAGGCCTACAACGCAGAATGTAGATGAGATTTTTTTTTTTTAATCTCAACCTCTTTGCTGGTACTGTACAAGGCTGTGGATTTGCCATACAAAAATCTGCAACAGCAAATCCACCGCATTTCAATCACATGTGGACATAGAAGCAACTGCATCAAAAACAGCATGTGCGACTCCACCATTGGGGGGGCAATGGAAGACCTTCTCCTGCACAGAAGCAGATGAGATGTACTGCTGTAGGTGGAAACACTTTAGTTCTGATCTTCAATTAGCAACGGCTCTGCTGTTACACGCCCGGACAGTGTCCTGAATATTCTGCCTCTGGCACGTCACCAGCTGAGTGCTGGGGGTCAGCTGACGTGGAGATCACACGACTGACATGTCTGGTCCATTCAGTTAGCACATGGAGGAATTACACAGGACTAATCCATTAACTTTAGCGCTCAGGAAAGGCAGATATGTGAACAGAGCCTCATTGTCAGAAAAAAAAAAATCATGGATAATGCAGCCATGAAACAAAACGTCAGGCGTGTTAATACCTTTTACTACCCCATCTGAGGATGAAAGCAACATAGAAAAAAAAAAGTCTGGCTGTAAACTTACTTTTTACCACCTTTGGCTCCTTCCTTGCCTCCTTTTCAGCGTCATGCTTCTTTTTGAGCTTTTCTTTGGACAGCTCTGATTTTTTTGCTTCTTTATTCTGGTGAAGATATAAAGTAAGTTAAAAAGTAAAAATCTAAATACTTGACCTCTGCACTTCTGCAATATAAAAAAGCACACAGGAAACACATGGAAGCAATGGCTAATTCTATCACTGCGGACATCTTTATCAAGGACGAGTATCGGGTGGTGGCGGTGATACCGGAGGAAATATTAGAAATCACCTGTCACTGCAGGCTGTGGTTTATAGCGTAGGGAGGCAGGAGAAGGCTTGAAAATATTACGTGTGGCCAACTGTGGCATGGTATGCAGTGTTTGTAGAAAACGGCTTATATAAAAAGAATAAAATCCTGACTATTTGCACATGTGAACTGTATACAGCGCATTCCTGCGGTGGTAATGTTTTATTTCACGCATGCACTTGTAAATGTAGAGGTGTGTTGTGTGCATGTATCCCTGGTTTTTTTTTTTGTGGCATAAAAGGATCTGTCTCAGTATGCACTTTTGTCCCAAAGCTGAATTTTTGTGCAATTTCTACTTATTACCAGAGTTTGAATCAAAGTTGCATGAAGGTGGTTGTGTACATTTTTTAAGTAGTATTTTTATACACAGTACACTGCGCTCTCCTAAAACGTAGATGTCGGTAATTAAGCAGCTCTTTGCAGTGTGCAGCGTATATTTTAATACATTTGTATTATGGTCAAATATTGCATGGCCTCTGTTTTAGCACATTTGACAGCATAAGCTCTTGTCGATGCAGATGATTGAGGTTTAGTACGATTTTATTTTATTTGTAATTTAGGCTTCCTGACGCTGGCTCCCGGCCTCTGCGGCTCTGTTTGCCCTGTAAATCTCTGGTTTGACGCCGCTGCAGCCAATCGACGGCTGCGGGGGTGAGCTGCTCTCTTTCCTTTACATGAGCATTTGTCATGATGCAAGGGGAACAGGTCACCGCTGCGGCCAGTATTTAGCTGTAGTGCCATCAAAATGGAAGTTTACATCCGAGCCGCGGAATGGAGGAGCCGGGAGCTAATGTCGGGAAGAAATTCAGGGGGAGAATTATCAAGACTGGTGCTTTCTGCGCCTGCCTTGATATCTCCTGTGCTGCCAGAGGAGGCGCCTAATTTACGACATGGCACACGCCTCGTCATAAATTAGGCTCACGCTCCTGCAGTCCGTGCACCAAAACGAGAAATCTACAAAACCTCAGAGCTGCCATAGATTTCTTGCTTCATTTACGCCAGAAAACTGGCATAAATAAAAATAAATTTGTTGTGGCTAGCCACGCCGAGGACGACAAAAAGCGGATATGCAACCGTCGCACCTGTGACTTTTTAACACCACTTTTCAGGCACACAGGGAATAATAAATCTCCCCTAAGTATCCTTCCTTTTGCATGTCTGGCAAACCCCACTTCCCCCAAACATGTACAACCCCTTTAAGCGTACGTAATAACGTAAAAATTGTCCTGGCTACCAAAGGTCTAAAAGGTTGTACAACCCCTGGCAGCAAAAAGGTGGTTAAAAACGCTGTTAATAATTCTAGGGAGACACGTACCTCTGTCAAGAAGTCCAAAGACTTCCGTCCCTTGTCTTCAGTACTTGGTCTGGAGGATTTTTGGATTGAGGCCGGCAGCTTCTCTGCAGTGGATGCCTCCTTCACCTTATCAACCAACTTTTGCTTTTTCAGGAGACTCTTTTTCTCCACATGGCTTTCATCAATGGACATGGCCTTTACATCATCTACTCTTTCAGCTTTTTTCTTGTGTTTCTTTTTCTTTTTTTTCAATTTCACGTTATCAGTCTCCACATTCACCGGCCCTGTTGCGGCCTGTTCTTCGGGAGCATCCACCAGCATTTCCTGGCTTTTCATGACCTCATCCTGACCCTGCTTATCTCCATCATCCACAAGACCTTCCCCGCTTATACCTCCAGCATCTACCTCTGGTTCTGGAGATTGCGGTTTATCAGTCTGCTCCAGCTCAGGCGCTTTCTTCATTTTTTTCTCTTTATGTTCCTCTTTATTCCTCACTTTACCATCCTTGCTGTCCTCCTTCTTGGATTTCTTTGACTCTTCCTTTTTTGGCTTCTTATTACTGTGGTCCTCTGTGCTTTCCGATAATCTTCTCTTTGGCTTGGTGTCAACAAGTTGGTTTTCAGATGGTTCTGCCTCGATCTTTGACTTTTCTTTGTTTTTTCCAGATTTTGACTTCTTTTTCATGTCATCTTGCTGCTTCTTCTCTTCTTCCTCCTTCAACTTCTTTTTTTGGGTGGCTTCATCTTTTGTGCTAGGTTGGGAGTCAGTGTCAGATTCCGCATCAAAGAGTTCACTCAATTTCGGCTATGGGGGGGGTCGCGTAGAAAAAAAACAAAAAAAAAACATTTTTAAAAAAATAATCAGTCCTTCTTATTTTCACGGCTCATTATGTAATCTTATTACATGATACCAGAATATTTACCAGCATTTCCTTCTTAGCAGCCTTCTGCTTACTTTCTGATTGTTTCCGTCTAAATTCAAGGAGAACCTCTTTACAGTCATCAAGATGGGCCTCTGGTTCCCAGGTATCTCCATCAGAATCGTATCCCTTCCAGCGCACGCGGTACAGCACTTCTCCCTGTAACAAAAAAACAAAAGCGGGAAACCTTCAGTAATAGAAGAACTTGTGTCAGCAGGTCTATATTATGTCAAGAGGTAGTCCAACCTCTTCAATTCAGAACTGTAAGGGGTCCATACTCAATGACCCCTAGAAACATCGTATGATCGGTCACCGTTGCTCTGGATTTATGATCGGTCACTGTTGCTCCGGATTTATGATCGGTCACCGTTGCTCCGGATTTATGATCGGTCACCGTTGCTCCGGATTTATGATCGGTCACCGTTGCTCCGGATTTATGATCGGTCACCGTTGCTCCGGATTTATGATCGGTCACCGTTGCTCCGGATTTATGATCGGTCACCGTTGCTCCGGATTTATGATCGGTCACCGTTGCTCCGGATTTATGATCGGTCACCGTTGCTCTAATGTTTATACAGATGGCGATAGAACATAATGGAGTCTGAATCAATCATCATATGGCCAAGGAGCACGGAGCGGATGCAGCATACATGAAGTGAATGAATTGATCTACCACAAGACAGGGCACTTTCCCACGTGGAAATGAATTAGGACATCTGCAGCCAGAAGTCTGACACAGGAGGGCTAGGGGGAACCAAGAATAACATGGCCCAGATAAAGGAGGGAAGCGGAGGGAATACGTGCAGCAATTATTCTGAGTCTCCTCTAATGGGGACAGTTATTAGGAGGCCGTTCCTTGACGTTTCAGGTTCACGAGGGCTGCATACAACCGACGGCTCTGCATGTTAATGACCGAGCAGCTGGGTAACCCAACAGTGCTTCTCTGTGTCACACAAAATGCAGCCCTTTCTGTCCCTTGTCACTTCATCCCATTATCATTTTCTCTAGTTCTTTCCAGATAATGACAGATCAAGGAGGCAAGCTGAATCTACAGATTTTATTCTGTGAGGAACTTCCTGCTTTGTACATGAGAAAATGAAATTAGATGTGTGCCGTCTTATCCGGACCTCTTACAATTGTGGCTACACAGTACATATTCAGCCCAATATATCGTATGACTCCCTGTCAGATGTGAGCAGCACACCCCAGGGTGCACCTTCCTGTCCTCTCTTATCTCAACTGGCTGCCTGATATGGAGCTTGTGCACTGCAAACATACAAGTCATGCAGACAACAGAGCGGTGACACCTCACACGTCACCGTCAGTGGTGAAAGCACCCCGGGTAAGGGGCACAATCCAGTCCACACCAAGGACCGTTCTGTCATGTGCTGCTGATCACCACGACCCCTTCCCATACACGGCCCGACTGACTGACTGACTGATCACATACAGCTAGCGTGAGGCTTGTCCACAACCTGGCCCACCCACGGCAGACAATGGCTACATGAATGTGAAGCAGGTGCTTCTGTTAACTCACAAACTGCGCGCCCGTTGGCTGACGCCCTATAGAAATCCAGCCTAAAGCCTCATGAACACGACCGTATTCTGCGGATCCACAAAAAAATGCGGATGAGGTCCATGTGACATCCACATAGCATCCATTTTTTTTATTTTATTTTTTTCACTCCCATTAAGTTCAACGGGTTTGTGGTCCACATTTTGAGGCCAAGAATGGGACATGTTCTATCCTTTGTGGAAAGGAGATACGGATGCAGAAAGTACACAGACGATCTGTGTGCTTTCTGCATCCGTATATTCGTTCTGCAAGAGGATAGAACTAGGAATGAGCAAAGCTGACATTTACAGGTTCGCATTCGGGGGTCAGCGTTCGGGCAGTGGATGAACTCAGTTATTACGTAATTCTATGACTGAATGCAAAAAGGAAGCCTTCAAGAGGCATTCCGTCTTAACAGAAGTCTATGGGCAGCATAACGGATCGGTCAGGACAGGACTTTACTCCAACCCCCCCCACCCCTCCACTGATCACCCCAGATAGTGACCAGTTCCATGCAGTATGGGCTCTCCAGCTGAAGTAAAACTACAACTCCCATCATGCAATGACAGTCTGGACTTGCTAGGAGTTTAAATCTAGAGCCACAGGTTCTAATGAGAACTTCCTACCATGCCGTCCAGTAGTGGGATGCTGTCTAGCTGGACACACTAGCATCTGCATGGCTGGTGGAGGCCAATAAGGTATGAACCTTTCTAAAGAGATATTCCGACTCCGATCATCTCTACGGGGCAGACAAAGAGAAGCGGAGTACAGCGCCCTCCAATCTCCAGCAATCCCATAGGCTGTGCGCACGCTCAACGGCTTCTCCATTCATACAGGTAGCCAAAGACTCTTGGTGGCCATCCTAGCGTTCATCCCCCCGCCCCCCCCCCCCCCCCAAGACACTTATTTCCGATCCTTTGGGTAGGGCGAGCATTTCAGAACTTGGCACAATCACCTTTAGGCAGAGCTTCGCACGGGAATTGTGTATTTAGTGACAGTCAGTTCCTGCCAGGAGGAAGCAGCGCGGTGTTTGCACATCACACATAAGGATGGGAGACAGCACGTCACACAGAGAAAGCGCCTGACAGCCACAGCTGGAGACCGGGGTGGTCACTCTCTGTACTACGGAGGTGATGGGGGCACACACTGATGACTTACTAACCTGTACTTCAGCCCTCTTCACGCTGCAGAGGAAGATGGCCGCCAGTCGGCAGCAGGGAGTACACTTACTTTGTGGCAGGAACATCCTGGGACAAGGTCAAGCATGCAGGATCCCGAGCAGACACCTCCCCGCTCTGTAATCTGCCGACATGGCAGCTCCGCATGTTACTGGGTGGCACCGGTAGGTGATGGGGTCCTGGGAGCAGTTTCCATACACGCCCAGCAGGACCGGCCGTCATGTCTGCTACGTATGGACAGAATACGTCAACGTCAGCTATAACAAAGCCCTCATGCACATGGTGACGCTGCATACGCACAGGCCTGGAGTTTCATAAGGCAATGCAGGTGGAACTGTGTGTGCCGCCATAGGGTGCCACAGAGTGCCGACCGCGGAACATACAGATACACATGAAGTTTTTCAGTCGCACACAAAGGAGAGGCATCCGTGTAACTATTACACACTCCTTTTTTTCCAAATCTATCCTTGGCTTTGGTAAAAAAAAAAAAAAAAAAAAAAAATCTGCATCAAAAACTGCACATGTGATTTCAGCCTTAGGCCTCATGCAGACATCCGTGAAGCAGGGTCCGTGAAAACCCGGACTGTGCTCCTGCTAAGTGCAGGAGAGCACAGCGTCACGGCACAAAGCGAACGGCGTCATAGCAACCAATGACACCGTACGCTCGTGCACTCAGCAGGAGCACAGTCCAGGTATTCACAGACCGTGCTCCACTGATGTCTGCATGAGGCCTTATGCTGCTCACACACCTAGATGGCCATCAGCAGAGTATAATTCCTGCCAGCAGACATCTCTCCAGACTCCCACATAAAGTGCACACCCAGATCAGCATGCTGCTGGGATAAGGGGCTGCCAGACATATAAGTTGCCACTTATCCAATATGTCTGATCTTAGTTTCCCTTGAAAGAAGAAGGGACAGTCAAACTGCAAACGCGTCAGATTCCCAGACCTCACCTCCAGAACCAGGGCAACAGGCGTCCAGACATATCCAGAACCAGAGCCACAGGGGGGGAAGCAGACATCAGCTCCAGAACAAGGGCCACAGGGGGGGAAGCAGACATCAGCTCCAGAACCAGGGCCACAGGAGGGGACAGACATCACCTCCAGAACCAGGGCCACAGGGGGGACAGACATCAGCTCCAGAACCAGGGCCACAGAGGGGGACAGACATCACCTCCAGAACCAGGGCTACAGGAGGGGATAGACATCACCTCCAGAACAAAGACTACATGAGGGGCCAGACATCAGCTCCAGAACCAGGGCTACAGGAGGGGCCAGACATCAGCTCCAGAACAAAGACTACATGAGGGAACAGACATCACCTCCAGAACCAAGACTACAGGAGGGGCCAGACATCACCTCCAGAACCAGTGCCACAGGAGGGGCCAGACATCAGCTCCAGAACCAGGGCCACAGGAGGGGCCAGACATCAGCTCCAGAACCAGGGCCACAGGGGGGGGGGACAGACATCAGCTCCAGAACCAGTGCCACAGGAGGGGCCAGACATCGGCTCCAGAACCAGGGCCACAGGAGGGGCCAGACATCGGCTCCAGAACCAAGACTACAGGAGGGGCCAGACATCACCTCCAGAACCAAGGCTACAGGAGGGGCCAGACATCACCTCCAGAACCAGGGCTACAGGAGGGGCCAGACATCACCTCCAGAGGCAGGGCCTCAGGGGGAAGGCAGTCATCACCTCCAGAACCAAGACTACAGGGGGGAGGCAGTCATCAGCTCCAGAACCAAGACTACAGGGGGGAGGCAGTCATCAGCTCCAGAACCAGGGCTACAGGAGGGGCCAGACATCAGCTCCAGAACCAGGGCTACAGGAGGGGCCAGACATCAGCTCCAGAACCAGGGCTACAGGAGGGGCCAGACATCAGCTCCAGAACCAGGGCTACAGGAGGGGCCAGACATCAGCTCCAGAACCAGGGCTACAGGAGGGGCCAGACATCAGCTCCAGAACCAGGGCTACAGGAGGGGCCAGACATCAGCTCCAGAACCAGGGCTACAGGAGGGGCCAGACATCACCTTCAGAACCAGGGCTATAGGACGGGCCAGACATCACCTCCAGAACCAGGGCTACAGGAGGGGCCAGACATCAGCTCCAGAACCAGGGCTACATGAGGGGACAGACATCACCTCCAGAAACAAGACTACATGAGGGGACAGACATCACCTCCAGAACCAGGGCTACAGGAGGGACCAGACATCACCTCCAGAACCAGGGCCACAGGAGGGAGGCAGACATCACCTCCAGAACCAGGGCTACATGAGGGGACAGACATCACCTCCAGAACCAGGGCCACAGGGGGGAGGCAGACATCACCTCCAGAACCAGGGCCACAGGGGGGAGGCAGACATCACCTCCAGAACCAGGACTACAGGAGGGGACAGACATCACCTCCAGAACCAGGGCTACAGGAGGGGACAGACATCACCTCCAGAACCAGGGCTACAGGAGGGGACAGACATCACCTCCAGAACCAGGGCTACAGGAGGGGACAGACATCACCTCCAGAACCAGGGCCACAGGGGGGAGGCAGACATCACCTCCAGAACCAAGACTACAGGAAGGGCCAGACATCACCTCCAGAACCAAGACTACAGGAAGGGCCAGACATCACCTCCAGAACCAAGACTACAGGAAGGGCCAGACATCACCTCCAGAACCAGGGCTACAGGAGGGGCCAGACATCACCTCCAGAACCAGGGCTACAGGAGGGGCCAGACATCACCTCCAGAACCAGGGCTACAGGAGGGGCCAGACATCACCTCCAGAACCAAGACTACAGGAAGGGCCAGACATCAGCTCCAGAACCAGGGCTACAGGAGGGGCCAGACATCAGCTCCAGAAGCAGGGCCATAGGGGAGCAGACATGACCAATCAATCTGCAGGAGGCAAATGTAAACAAACAGTCCCCGCCCCTCGAAGACCCCAAATTCCAACAGAGACTTTGATCCTCTCATTTCACCCCCTTTTTTAACCCTCTATACACTGCAGTAGATTAAAATGGGGTGCATTCTTAAGGCTGATGGGGTTTATAGTCACATTTAATATAAACAATACCAATACAGGGCAGGACCTCTTCCACACTGTGGCCCCTGAGCTCCCTATGACATCTTTCTCCTCTCACTCACCCCTTCAATCTTAGAGTCCAGGATGCTCTCTACTTCAAACACGTCCTCCTCGTCTTCCTGCTCGCTCTCCGCCCCCTCCATCTTGGTAGCCCCTTCTCCGGGATTCTCCAGCTCGCCTCCTTTGCTGACAGCACCGTTGCCATCATGTCCCGCAAACTCCGCCATGATGGCTCGAGTTAGGCAGACGACAACGGGGAAAATCCTCCTGCGCCACACACCTCCCAGATACGTCCTGAGAGGATGGCGCGCTCCACCAATCACAGACCAGAGCGAGGGGGATTGGGTCTCCCCGTTCCATCCAATGGGATGCGGAGAACGAGTGTGCGGTCAGGCGTAGAGACATCTGATTTGATATTGTAAACTTCTGACAAGAAGGGAGCAGCCAATCTCTGCATCGCATAGCCTGGAAGGCGGGACGCATTGCGAGGTAACTTTAGGCAATGCCAGGGAGTCCTAGACCATGCTTGACTGTCTGGCGAGTTGTGCGCATGCGTTGTTAGCGGTAGTTTATTGGTATTACTGTAGTGGGGTGGAGAGTTGTCTCTATGGCCGTGCACCGTGTATGCAAGAAATGCACATGACAGAGCAGTGGTCTGCAATATGGGGCACATGCCAACACAGCTGCTGTATGTAAACACGCCCTAAGGGACCGCAAAGGATCTGCAGAAGACGGTGGGGGAAATGTATAAAACTGGTGTGACAGAAAACTGGTTTAGTTGCCCCTAGAAACCAGTCAGATTCCACCTTTCATATTTCAGAGCTTCTTTGGAAAATAAAAGGTGGAATCTGATTGGTTGCCAGTTGCATCTGATCCAGTTTTCCATCACACCAGTTTTGATAAATCTCCCCCTGTGTATGGCAATTCCCAAATGAGGGTGCATTCACATCACTGTTTAGCTTTACGTTCTTCTGATCCGTCAGAAGAGAGAGAAGAAAAAAAACAAAAAGCCTGTTGCATCAGTAAGATTGCATAGGATCTTTTTTTTTTTTTTTTACAGGATCCAGTAAAAAAAAAAAAACAGATCCTGTTGCATCAGTTGTCATCCGTTTGAGCCATTTCCATCTGAGATTCGTTTTTTTTAAATGGAAACAAAAGTACTGCACGCAGGACTTTTTTTCCATGTCTAAAAAAATGGATCTCAGGGAAATAAAAGGGCGGCTATTCTACAGGACGTCAGCCTAGGGACTATGGTTCCAGCTGGTGGACTTCAGAACTGCTCTTCTGCAACCTTGAGTTGGAGAGTCTAGGTTGGTCACCTGGCTACATGCCTCGTTGTGCATGGCTATCTCCCTAAGCTTACCGCTACCTCCACTCAGTGGGAGCCCGCCCAAAGCTGGGTGCTACTGGCTGGGGGAGTTGTTCCTGGGTCCCCCGAAGTCACGGAGGCTTAATCCCTGGTGAGTCAGCAGAAGGGTGAATCACAGTCACCTGTGTCCTTGCTGGGACTGTACTATATGCTGCTGACTGTTGGTTATCCAATAAAATCTTCCTGGAGCGTTGTACCCTCAACCTGTGTTGTCTGAGTAGTGTTCCACCCACAGGAAAAGAGCACAGGCGTTTGGTGGTATGAGCCCTGGCTCTGCACAGTCTTTCTAAAAATATCCAGGTCGGCGGACGAGAGCACCCATTCATCTTCATGTCTCCACAACTGTTGGCAGCAGTGGGACTCTGCTTAGCCCGGTTTATCCAGGGGGAGCTGCAGGGGACTGGTGGTCGTAGACACCGTCCAAGGGCTCCACAACCAGGGGGGCATATAGACCATAACCAGCAGGCATAGGTGAGGCATACACAGCCAGTATCGGATGCAACTATGTCCAACCCCACCTACTTGGCCAGAACATCGGGGAGGACGAAGAGGACCCTGCCGAGGTTGACCTAGAAGAATTAAACTGATTATAAGATCATGGATCCAGTGGCAGTCTAGTGTTAACAACCCTGTCCAAAGCAGCCTGGATCCAGGAGTTCTCTGTCGCATTGGGGCCAGGAGCCTCAAGCACGGAAAGAACTTGTGTCATAGAATCTGTTTTGGGAGTTCCAGTACATCTATCACCAGCTCCGGCCACTACCACTGTGGTGGTCCCCCACCAAGGAAACCATCTACACTACAGGGACGTTTAATGAGTCCAGTACCGAGATTGATGAACATCTGCAAATTTTTTGAGACCCTGATGTTGATACACCAAGTGCGCACAGCTGATTGGGCCAAATACCTGTGGACCAGATTGACTGGCCAGGTCAGAATGCTGTCTGGTCTCTTGGGCACTGGGACTGCCTGGACTATGGGACTATCAAGGACACCTTGTTGGCCCTTTTTACTATCACCCCTGAGAACTATCGCACCAAGTTCTGGACTTTGTTTTGCCAAGGGGCCTCCTATGTAGAGTTTGGCAATCAACTATGCCGGCACTGCAACTGCTGGCTCGATGGTCGGGCTGCCCACTCCGCTGCTGCCCTCCGAGACGTGATCGAGCAACTTATGGAGAAGATGGCCCCAGAGATACGAGAGTGGGTATCCGACAGGGAGCCTGACACTCCAGAGCAAGCAGTCAGATAGGCTGACTAGTTTATTGCAAATCGACCCTGCTGAAGGTCCGTAATGTCCACCGATCTCAGAAGACTCCCCAACCAGCGACTTGAGCTGCCACCACCCCCATCAGGCCCTCAAGCAGAACTATCCCACTACTCAGGAGCAGTTCCTCCAGGTCTCCTCAAGATCTGATTAACCCTCGAAATTCGTTTTTTCAGTTTTTTTACATGCCCATCTCCCAGCCCAGCCAGTCACTTCCAGTGAGATAAGCTATCAGAGTATGAAGTACTCTACCCCCGGGACATACCAGCAACAGAGGAGGTGATATACCCTGTCCATACCACGCAGTGTGTTGACCATCCTACCTCAGCCAACCTCCATTCCCACAACCAGCCAGTCAAGGTCAGTAACATCCAAGCTCAGGGACTTCGGAACACTGGATCTTCCATAAGAAAAAAATATATATATACAATGCAAAAGCACTCTGCAAACCAAATAAAGTACAAAAATGCCATAGTAATAGACAATATTGTGGTGCTAATGCTACGTTTGTTTAGTAAATTTGAGATTCTTGGCAAATATATTTTGTACAAAATTATTTGGGCCCGTCTGCCAAATGTCAAGGCGATCTGGATCTTCCATCACCCTGGTCATCCCATATGTCCCCCCAGAACACCATCTACAGATTCGCCAAGTGATCTTCTTGGCTGCGGGCCAGTGTTCGGACATCGCTCTGTCATGTGTTCAATTGGGCTGGGGGACTGACAAGGGAGAGGTTGTAAATTGGGGTTCCTGGGCAGCTTTCCCACACCTGTTATTTTGGGTAGCGACATTGGGCAATGGCTGTCCCACCAGTGTGTCACAGCCATCACCCGAAGCCAAGCAGCATCCTGATGCAGATCTGCAACTTTTTCCCCGCTCCAATCCATGCCCTTCAAAGCTGAACCATTCCAGAGGCTTGTCATTGATTTAGTAGGTCCCTTAGCCATCCCCAGCTGCATCACAAACCAAAGTAGTAGTTTTCTTATGCATATTGATGTTTGGAGCTGGTCATATAACAGAACTTTTGTCCAATTATGAATTGTAAAGTCTACAGGAGGTGTAGCCTCTCTTATGCATATTGATTTGCTGAGGTCACCATGTGAAGGAATAATAATGTAACAACGATACCATGTATGAAAAGACATTAATGTCTATGCACAACAGCAGCTATGTGACTTATAAGCCTTTGTCATCTGGGGTATAAGAATCTATTGTCTGAAGAGAGAGGTGGCCATTTGCCGGTCACCATGTAACCATCACCACCCAGCTTTCCACAGTCTGTCTGAGTTTTCAATCAACTCCGTATCCTGCTCGATCGTTTTTATTTCAAAAAGACACGACTGCTTTTCCAAGATGAAATGTCTTGAAGAATTTATTTCAGAGTACACCATTTTCAACACACATACCAGTTGGCATCGAAAAAAAAATTTTAACTTGTTCAAACCAGAAAAAGTTAGAATCATATAGATCAGGGATCCCCAACCTGCTGCCCTCCGGCTGTTGCATAACTAAAACTCCCAGTATGCCTGGACAGCCTACAGCTATTAGGGCATGCTGGGAGTTGTAGTTTTGCAACAGCTGGAGGGCCACAGGTTGAGTATCCCTGATACAGATAAATGATGCAAGTCTAACCGAAAGCTTTTATTTTGCATGCTGTATACAGTAATTTCATTTCCAAGAGCTGGAATATAAAATGCCAGTACAAACAGAAGAAATGTTTCCTTTTAATAGTTTTGGAGGCTGTTTAATGACTTGCAGAATTGCATAGATCACAAATCAAACGTGTAACATTATATAAAGGGGCCGTCGCCTGTAGCACATTTCATTGCAGAAATTTTCTGTGCCTGAAAATCAGTTCCAACCCTCAAAATGAATTGCATGGTGGGACGCACATGGATTTCTGCAGGCCCCACTCAGGTGAATGGAACGAAAATCCTGCAGAAATATCTGCCCCACGTGAAGACACTTAAAGGGTTATTCCCATCTTGGACAATGGGGGCATATCGCTAGGATATGCCCCCATTGTCCTATAGGTGCGGGTCCCACACCTATATCGAGAACGCTGCCCCGAAAGTGAAGGAGGGCGCAGCCGCCCTCCATTCATTTGTATGGGGCCGCCGAAAATAGCCGAGCGCCGGCTCGGCTATTTCCGTCGGTTCTATACAAATGAATGGGAGCCGGGCCGTGCATGCGCGGTGCGCTCCCGTTCATTTCTATGGAGCCGATGGACATAGCCGAGCTGGTGCTTGGCTATTTTTGGCGGCCCCATACAAATGAATGGAGAGCGGCCGCGCATGCACGGTTCGCCCTCTTTCACTTTCGGGGCCCCGTTCTTGATATAGGTGCGGGTCCCAGCGGTCGCTAGGATATGCCCCCATTGTCCAAGATGGGAATACCCCTTTAACTCAAGCCGACTAGAGACCATACAGTGAGATCACCTCATCTGTCCTGACAAGAAAGGTCAGCTCACTACCAAATATATCGATATAGAAACAGATACTGGGAGCAGAGCCAGCTTACATTGACAGGACCTGTTGACAATCTGATGTCTATGGTGGGTCAAATCTATCAATGGAGATGGGTTGGAGATGACCAAATCCATGTCACAAGCATCTCATTAGTGGGCTGGATTCAAATTGGAAGTAGCTTGGACTATTCTGTTTCACTGCCTGCTGGACCATGGGGTTAGCCACATTAGTAGATTGTTCTTATAGACAGGTTGGGAGAGGAGGCTGTGTAAGCAGAAGATATTGCAGACCATTTTGATGTGATACTACTGTAGTGGTCAAGATGGTTGAATAAGTCAACTATCATTTTCAGAACAGAAAAATATTTAGTAAGACTAAGCATAGGAGACTACTGGAAGAGTGATTCAGTGTATCAGTAAGTGGTAAAATGTATCAATCTGCAACCCCCTGCTGTGTATTTTACAAAGGATTTTCTGGACTACGTAGAATGTAGCAAATTCTTAGGCTAGTTTCACACTAGTCTGCAGGATCACTCTGCATTCAGAGCATTGCCGGCATCTACCACATCGCCATCCAGCCCCATTACCTATAATGGGGATTGACAGAGATCCGGATGCAACCTGGCAAATATGAAGAAAATTAGCTGGACAAAAAGGCAATTTTTAATACGGACGATTTTCAGCATGGTTGCCAGGTTGCAGGCGGATCTTCGCCGGTCCCCGTTATAGGTAATGTGGCAGGTAGATCTCTCTGGTAGGGTAATCCCTGCCAGAACAGCCAGAGATGTCTAACGCTTGTGTGAATCTAGCCTTAGTGGTGGAAACTATTAGGACGCCTTCACACGTGGCAGAATGCATTTGCCTAAAAATCTGCATTATAAAGAGCTCCCCATGTATTCCTGTGTCTACTCTAAAAAAATCTGTGCATCTGTTCCGCTGCAGAAAACATGATGGGGCACATTCACTAAGGCCTCATGCACATGAACGTGTGCCGGCCGTGACCGTATTGCGGGCCCGCAATAAACGGGCACCGGCCACGTGCAGCCCACATCACGGATCGCGGACCCATTTACTTCAATGGGTCCGCGATCCGGGACATGTGGAGCGGAGGCACGGATCGGAACACCACGGAAGCACTACTTTTTTGCGGTGCGGACCCTCGGATGCGGATCGCGGACCCCATTGAAGCCCTTAGGATGCCCTTAGGATATTGAAGGTTTTTTCGTTTCTGTGTTTTCATTTTTCTTCCTTATATTCCTTGAACCATAAGTTTTTTATTTTTCTGTTTACAAAGCTGTATGAGGGCTTATTTGTACTTTGACAAGTTGTACTCTCTAATGGCACCATTTAATATGGCATACAATGTAGTGAAAAGCGGGAAAAAAATTCCAAATGGGGTGGATTTTGTTCCCACAGCATTCCGTTTGCTGCAAAACTGTCCTGTGTCCTTCATTCTCTGGGTCAGTACAATTACAACGATACCCCATATGTAAAGGATTCATATGTATAAGTAGTGTAAAAATAAATTTACATTTTTATTTTTTTTTACATCACCATAGTCTGACCCCCATAACTTTTTTTTTTATAGTTATAGCTACTGAGTTGTGTGTTTTGGAGTGTGTGTGACTTTTTGATCAGATTTTATTACACTCTTTTGGGTAAGAGAAGCAATAAAAAAAATAGCAAATTGGTCATTTTGACCCTTTTTTCCCCTTACGCTGTATTGGAAAAATATTTTTAGATTTTAATAGTACGGGCGTTTTCAGACACGGTGATGCCCATGATGTTTATATTTTTTATTTATGTATTTATTTTTTTATTCTACGGAAAGGGGGATCATTTAAACTATATTTTTTCCATTTTTATTTATTTAAGCTTTTTTAAAATTATTTATTATTATTTATTATTTAGAAGCTCGTATTTGAGCCTACAAAACCCTTTCTTAAAAGACCCATGATTTGAACAGAATTGCTAATTTCTTATGTTGGCCTGCCACCTGCTGGACAAAAGAAGAAGCTGCTTCAATACCCTGGGTGTCTTCAGAGAGATCCAGCGTATTGAATTCAATTACCGGCATCCTTATTGCCAGCAGACTAAGGCCTCATGCACACGAACTTGTGCTGGCCGTGCCCGTATTGCGGGCCGCATACGGCGGGTCTGCAATAAATGGGCACCGGCCGTGTGCAGCCCGCATCACGGATCGCGGACCCATTCACTTCAATGGGTCCGCGATCCCGAAGATGCGGAGAGGAGGCACGGATCAGAACACCACAGAAGCACTACGGTGTGCTTCTGTGGTGTTTCTGGCCGTGCCTCCGCACCGCAAAAAAGTAGTGCAAGCACTACTTTTTTGCGATGCAGACCCTCAGATGAATGGGTCCGCGATCTGCATGCGGTGGCCCCACGGTCAGTGCCCGTGCATTACGGACCGCAGCACGGGCACGGCCGGCACACGTTGGTGTGCATGAGGTCCAAGAGTAAGAAGCCCAGAAGCACGAGCTTCCAGGTTTTTCACCCTTTAGATGCTGTAATCTCACTTGATCATGTAATCTAAAGGCTTTAATGACCGCAATCAGCATTGAAACAGTGGAGACCCGCCAGCCATGATGCCCACGCGAGTGGGCGCCATGTTTGCAGTATGCTCCAGAGCTGTACATGTACAGCGCCGGTAGCGAATGGGTTAATACATCTTTGATAATCAGATTTATGATGTGTTTTAGAGACTAAATCATTTTAAAGAGTGACTAGAAAAGGTTTGTGGCTTACCATAATGCTGTGCCGTAAAATGTGCCACAATTCTGGCACAAAATATAGGTCTAAAGTACGCCAACCAAAGAGAAAAATGCCTAGCAAAATGCACAACTTATCATACAGCACACTCTAGTAGTATGATACCTTGGGCACATCTTCTGCCTGATTGGTCTAAATGTAAGAGAGTCATAATAAATCTCCCCCATTATGGTTACATGTTAAAATGTATTAGCATTTATACTATGCGTCTGCACTTCTGCACCATTGTGGTGTCATTTTTGTGTGACATTTGAAAACCACTTAAAGAAGAACTCCTGCAAAAATTTTTATTCTCTGACCTGTTAGAAAGGTGCAGGATATAATCTGTAGTGAATGTCATTTTCTTATCAGTGACTGTTTCTGTGAGTAAAAACCTCTCTTCTTATTGTAGCTGGGTCATGTGACCAACTCCCTGACCTCCAACTGACCCAGGACAGGAAGCCAGTAACTGCTCTATTCATTCCTATGGGAGCCTCACTTTCAGTCTCATAGGAATACATAGAGAATTAGACTTCCCGTCCACACATAAGTCTATGTGTGAGTTGGTGGGTCTAATTGCTGGTCACATGACACAGATAAGAAACTTCAGGATGATATAAGTAAAAAATTCAGACACTGGTAAGAAAATGACATTCACTACAGATTATATCATGTACATTTCTAGCAGGACATGGAATAAAATTTTTGTCGGGAGTTCTTCTTTAATAGGAATGAAAAGGCAGAATATGATCATGACAGAAACAAAAACTTGGAAACTGAGTAGAGTTTTGAAGTTTCAGATATTGGTTCCAAGCCCAATAACTGGCGTGTTACTTGATCCCAGTCTTTCCCCAAACCAAGTCGCATGCAGATGCCCGGGTACTGTCGGTCAGCTTTTACTGCCCATTCAATGGCTTTTTCAATGATTGGATACTGCAACCTGTTGAAAGAAACAGACACGAGTTAGACAGAAATGCAGGACAAGCCACACTAGCTCATCTACACTGACTGCGGCTGGTTGGACAGAAAGTACAGATGCTATAGGTGAGGAAAATTAAAATGTGAATTGCCTAAGGGTTGAAAAAACATGGAAGAAGAAACAGAGTGCTAATTGTAATAAGGGCACATTCATATGACCGTATTGGTCCGCGTCAGATCCACATTTTATGCGGACCCATTCCACATCCACATGTCCATACCGCGGCCCAGCAAAAATAATAGAACATATCTTATAAAACGGACAAGAATAATTATTTGTTACATAGTGCGGGACCTGTGGCAGGAGAAAATGTGGGATGCACACGACAGGTATCCATGTTTTGTGGATCTGCGATTTCCTGACCACAAAATGGATATGGTCAAGTGAATGCCCCCTAAACCTCAAGGGAAGACTGGGGATAAACAGCGGGTAGTTATAATAGGAGAGTTCAATGTTAATGCTAAACCTATAGGTTTAAAGGGGTATTCCCATCTCACAAATGTAGTTTGTATAGTTAGATATAGCCATACCAATATTATTACTAATAGAATGTAATTATATAAAATGTACAGTTTAGAAGATTTTCTTATTTGTATATCCATTGTCCCACACACATCAGTCAGGCCGTTGCCCCTAGTTACGACCACCGCGGCCATGTAATAGTGGTGGCCGGCTTGCTCTTGTTCAGACCCGCTCTGAGGTAACTGCTGTATTGTGAACGCACATTATATGAGCATCGGAGACACATCTTAGGGTTGTAGTATTTTTGTCTGCGCTTCCAAAATGTAGAGAAACGGATCCTGTTCCAAGATCAATTCATCTCTATGGAGCAGGATCCGTTGATAAAGTCTGCGTTTTGGACAGATCCTGACCATTGCGTTTTGGACTGGTAGCATCCAAAACACAGATGTGAAAGTACCCTAAGATGTGTCTCCTCATGCTCATGCAATGTGAGTTCACAATACAGCAGTTACCTCAGAGCGGGTTTGAACAGGAGCAAGCCGGCCTCCACTACTACATGGCCGCGGTGGTCGTAACCAGGGGCAACGGCCTGACTGATGTGTGTGGGACAATGGATATACAAATAGGTAAATCTTCTAAACTGTACATTTTATATAAATATATTCTAGTTATAATTAGTAATAATATTAGTATGGCTATATCTAACTATACAAACTACATTTGTGAGATGGGAATACCCCTTTAAGTTTAGACTTATGGGAAACACCCCATGAAGGGTTCAGGCAGATGTTGTGACCAAATCTCAGCAATATCCAGTGGCTAATGGGAGAACAGTTTTGTGAGTAATACCAGGGTATTTCCTCCAAAATCCTGTGGCTGTTGACCACTGCAATATTTGGCTGCACGTGGATGCCACAACATCTGCTGTACCCTAATACGGAATGGAGCTACAATTGCTGCATGTGTTGTATCACTACACCGCAAAAATATTTGAAATATCAGGTAATTTTACTGTTACAACTTTTATTTTTGTAGGCAGTCTATTTCAACAGGGCAAGTACACTTATATGAAGCAATAGCTGTCAAATAGAAGACAGCTATTCACAATGCCTCCATATTGTGAGCGATAAACAGGCTGCCTATGTACCCTAGCAGCACTTCCAACATGTCTCTGTTCATAACAGATACATCAGAAGTAAGGCAACTGCAAGTGAGAGGTGAGCTTGAGGTTTTCCGAGACTTTTATACCAGATAGTAGTAGTAGTAAAGTCTCGGAAAACCCCTATTTCTTCACAGCTGTACCTTTTATCGACAGACTGGTCCAACTTCATCAAGGTTTTAAATTTGACTTCCCTCGCTATGTTGCGAGTGCGGATTAACTGCAGCACCAGGAGTGTTGCAATCAGTTTATGAAGTGTATCTATTCCTCTAGCACCTGTAAAAAGACCAAAAAGAAATATCAGGAAATAAAAATGCAATGATGTATAATATCAGATCAGGAGATACTTCCGCACAGCTGTGGGAAACATTGAAGTTCACCTATAAAAATTAAGGAGGTCATTTATTAAGACTGCACATCGTGTATCTTCACAGCATAGACAATTGTCTTCAGATGACCCCAAAGATAAAACTCTAAGGGGGTCAGATCGGGAGACCTTGGGGGCCATTCAACTGACCACGACGACCAATCCACTTTCCAGGAAACTGTTCATCTAGGAATGCTCGGACCTGACACCCATAATGTGGTGGTGCACCATCTTGCTGGAAAAACTCAGGGAACGTGCCAGCTTCAGTGCATAAAGAGGGAAACACATCATCATGTAGCAGTTGAATGGCCCCCAAGGTCTCCCGATCTGACCCCCTTAGACTTTTATCTTTGGGGTCATCTGAAGGCAATTGTCTATGCTGTGAAGATACGAGATGTGCAGCACCTGAAACTATAGATACTGGAAGCCTGTGCTAGCATTTCTTCTGCGGTGTTACTATCAGTGTGTGAAGAGTGGGAGAAGAGCACATTTTATAAGTGGTCAGAAACTTGTAAATAACTCATGAAAGAATAAAGTTACGTTAAAACCAAGCACACCATTGTTCTTGTGAAATTCTCAATAAGTTTGATGTGTCACATGACCCTCTTCCCATTGAAAAAAACTAAAGTTGGATCCAAAATGGCCGACTTCAAAATGGCCGCCATGGTCACCACCCATCTTAAAAAGTTTCCCCCCTCCCATATACTAATGTGCCACAAACAGGAAGTTAATATCACCAACCATTCCCATTTTATTTAGGTGTATCCATATAAATGGCCCACCCTGTAGATGTATTTCTGGTTAGTAAATGACCCCCTAAGTCTTTTAATAAAATAAATGAAAACACGTACCCCTAGATTTATTAAACTATGCAGAATGACCCCTCCTAAATCTCACATTTTCTCTTTTTATTCCCTAAAGATCAGAGTCCAGAAATACAACCCATGACAATACGGTTATAACCCAGCAATCTTGGTTTGCCCCAGTATAACTTAAACATTTCTTCTAGTACTTCCAGTGGGACACTGTGGGTATAATCACAATGTCACATACATGAGCCATCCAAATTAGGTTGCGAGCTGTCCATGTTTTGGAACGTGTATGTGTAATGCCTGTATTGCATGTGCTGTGGATGTCCAGTGCTACAGGCGGCCTATGTACATGACATTAGGCATTAGGGTTGAAACAGGACAGATAGATCACGTGTTAGATGTATGGCACACTGTACATAAATATATATATATATATATATATATATATATATATATATATATATTGTAGACAGTAAGATTTACCAGGTTATAAAGGCTAGGATATTCACATTTCACAGCATGCTTAGGGTAGCATTTTCACTGTAACCTACCCAGAGAGGTGATGCCTTTTTTAACAAGAAGATTTTCAGTCAAGTAAGTGACATTGATATTTAATAGTGCACCAAGTTCTTGGTTCAGCAGCCAATATCCCTCCTGGAATGTAAAAATACGACTAGTGAGTTTGCTTTTTTAAAAAGCATCTGCCAGCATGATCAACCTTATTAAGCCAGGAACACTTCTTGGCAGGGCTGTGGAGTCGGTGTCCATTTTAGTGGAATCGTCGGAGTTGGTAGAAAATGGACAGATTCTGATTCCAAAAATATATAATATTTTAGTTCAACGCAGTATGTGCTGAATATATTTTCATAAGAATTTGGTAAATGATGAAATGTCCTAGAAATGTCTGTTCTATTCCTGATCTAAGGATCTAGGCTTTTAGTTGAGACGAATGTGTGCTGCCCTTTATGTAGATGCTCAAAGGGAAGCTCCTCCGCTACAGATCAGAGTAAAAAGGCACTGTGAAGAAATGGCTGCACTCATCTCAGAGCTACTAGAGAAAACAGCATTAAATAGTTACAAAGATTAGCTTTCAACATAAAGGGATTTCTAAATACAGTAATACAGTGATCAGTCATGAACTATAGACAGTTCAGCAGGTCTCTCACTGTACACTGGTTTCTATGGTAACCTGCAGACCAGAAAGACTGTTATCTGATTGGCTGAGAGCAGTGAAGAATGATGGGACTAAGCTCTGAGTGATTACCTGCAGTCAGCAAAAGGTCCAAGTGGTGTGAGGACTGAGAAGCTTTACCTATAATTGTGTTCGAGATCACAATCTCCTGCTCTGTCAGAGTAATTTAATATTTGCTAATAATTGCTGGAGATGCCCCCCTTCCCCAACACACACACAGCCTGAGGAGGCAGAGTGAGTGAGAAAGTCTTATACCTAGACAGTTTTCATACATCAGGCCCTTAGTGAGCTGTACCCAGAGAAAAGCCTGATACTGAAAGAGTAAAGATATCTAGTAAAACATATTACAAGTTTTTTTTTCTCATGACATATCTGTACTATTGATTTATGCAAAGTTTGTTTAAAGTTATCATGTGCCATGTATGAGGGAGTCGGATTGGGAGTCGGAGTTGTAGTCAGGGCTTTGGCTTACCAACTCCACAGCCCTGCTTCTTGGTGGGGTTGATCACGCTGATTTAAACAATATCTCAATTATGTCTGTACGATGCACCATTCCAGAAACATCTGAAATTGTAATAATATGCTAATTAACTAGTTGGAGCATCAAGGGGCCCGACAGAGCCCTTTGAGCACCAATTTGTGAACACCCCTACAGCCATACCCACCCCCCGCTTCCCTGGATTGACAGGGCTAGACATCTTGTAGGATCCAGGTGAGGGGAAGGGGGAAGTTACTCAGGCTGCAGGGGTGTTCACAAACTGGTGCTCCAAAAGCTCTGGTTGTCCCCTTGGTGCTCCACGGTTTTCTCTGTAGTGGTGCATCGTACAGACATAAATAAGATATTGTTTTAATCAACATGTTCAACCTAACCGGGCTGTGTGCCAGGCTTAATAGGGTTGATTAAGCTGACAGATGCTTGTTAACATGATTTTTCATTTTAATATTTTCAGGATGCATAATGGGAGAGCGAAAATTTTACCTGACTTTGAAGAGACGACAGAGATGACCAAGAAGGTGTCCGCAATGGTCTTTTCTACAAAATACAAATATAGACAAAAAAAACTGTAGAATGATATATTTAGTGAAAAACAATAAACACTCACAAATTTCTCCATAACACAACCCCTGAACCTACGTGTAGTGTCGGTCCAGAGGTGGACTATTCTATATAGATTTTTTTTTTTTTTTGCGGACCAGTACTGCATGCTTACCAACTCTGAATTTGGTAAATTGTGGACAAATACACCCTACACCAGAAACACTTCAGAACAAATTGGGGGGGGGGGGAGAAGTCAATCATTTATGCATGGGACTTACATATGTCCCTCCCATTTTTGACCTGGGACAGCTTGAATTTGCAGGAACTGTATCTAAAATTAGGGTCAGTCCTTGAAAATTCGGAACTGCTGGCAACTATGGTACTCTTACTTGATTTACTAAAGAAGGGCTCATGGTCCATATATTGAAGCTGTCTATAGTCTTTTATGATACAGTCAGTTCATGTGTGATTATGGATCTATTGTACAGATCACATATGAACTGGCTATCATAAATCACTATAATGCAGTCAGTTTGGGTCAGGAGAGCCATGGTCGGCCTTGGAAATGCAGCCGACACATGGGCCGCGGACGCCGGACACCCCGCTGATCAGTTGCTTTCTCTGCTCTGTTTACCTGCTCTCCACAGCAATTGCAGTGGTGAGCTGGTGTAATTACAAGTATGGCGTCCCCATTCACTTCTATGGGACGGATCTGTCCCACAGAACTATATCTGAATCTGAACTATCATTTGTACCTCTTTCTTCTGTCTTAAATTAATAATAAATATATCATAATAACCTCTCTACTTTTCAAAAGTCGCAAATTATAGTACAAATACGGTGTGCTCCATAATTTGCGACTTTTTTACAACAAAAAAGTGGCACAAAATGAATTAGAAATTTACAAAAAAGTAGCATAATTTGTTATTATATCCGGAATAAACGTACACTTGAAGTTTCCGTTTATGTTAGATAAAGATGAGCTGTTCCTTAACCCCTTAAGGACCCTGCCATTTTTCACCTTAAGGACCAGGCCATTTTTAGCAAATCTGACATGTCTCACTTTATGTGGTGATAACTTTAGAACGCTTTTACTTATCCAGGCCATTCTGAGATTGTTTTCTTGTCACATATTGTACTTCATGACAGCGGTAAATTTGAGTCAAAATATTTCATTCTTATTTATAATAAAAAAAATACCAAATTTACCAAAAATTTTGAAAAATTTGCAAATTTCCAAATGTCAATTTCTCTACTTTTAAAATACATAGCAATACCTCCAAAAATAGTTATTATTTTACATTCCCCATGTGTCTACTTCAGGTTTGGATCATTTTGAAAATTACATTTTATTATTTTGAGACATTAGAAGGCTTAGAAATTTAGAAGCAAATCTTGAAATTTCACAAAATTTCCAAAACCCACTTTTTAAGGACCAGTTCAAGTTTGAAGTCACTTTGTGAGGCTTCCATCATAGAAACCACCCAAAAATGACCCCATTTTAGAAACTAAACCCCTTAAGGTATTCAAAACTGATTTTACAAACGTTATTAACCCTTTAGGTGTTCCACAAGAATTAAAGGAAAATGTAGCCAAAATTTCAGAATTTCACTTTTTTGGCAGATTTTCCATATCAATCATTTTATTCCGAGAATAAAGCAAGGGTTAACTGCCAAACAAAACGCAATTCTGTAGTTTACAGAAATGCCCCATTTGTGATTCTAAACTGCTGTACAGGCACACGGCAGGGCGCAGAAGGAAAGGAATGCCAGGGCAGACTTCACTGGAAAAAGTTTAAGTTGCCATGTCACATTTGATGCACCCCTAGAGTAGGAAACTCCCAAAAACTGACCCCATTTTGGAAACTACGGGATAAGTTGGCAGTTTTGTTAGTGCTATTTTAGGGTACATATGATTTTTGGTAGCTCTATATTACACTTTTTGTGAGGCAAGGTAACAAAAACTTGCAGTTTTGGCATTGTTTTTATTTTTTGTTATTTATAACATTCATCTGACAGGTTAGATTGTGTGATATTTTTATAGAGCAGGTCGTTACGGATGCGGCAATATCTAATATGTATACTTTTTTTATTTATTTAAGTTTGACACAATATTTTGGAAGCACAAAAAAAAATAAAATCACATTTTAGTGTCTCCATAGACAGAGAGCTGTAGTTTTTTTTTATTTTTTTGGGCAATTTTCTCAGGTAGGGGCTCATTTTTTGCGGGATGAGATGACGGTTAGATTGGTACTATTTTTGGTGGCATACGCTATTTTGATCGCTTGGTATTACATTTTTTGTGATGAAATGTGACAAAAATGGCTTTTTTTAGACAGTTTTTATTTTTTTTATTTTTTACAGTGTTAGCCTGAGGGGAGAGATCATGCAATATTTTTGTAGAGCAGGTTGCTACGGACGTGGCGATACCTAACATGTATACTTATTTTTATTTATTTATTTAAGTTTTACACAATAATATCATTTTTTAAACAAAAAAAATCATGTTTTAGTGTCTCCAAAGTCAGAGAGCTGTAATTTTTTTTATTTTTTGGGCGATTTTCTCAGGTAGGGGCTCATTTTTTGCGGGATCAGGTGACAGTTAGATTGGTACTATTTTTAGGGGCACACGCTTTTTTGATCGCTTGGTATTAAATTTTTTGTGATGAAATGTGACAAAAAATGGCTTTTTTTAGACAGTTTTTATTTTTTATTTTTTACAGTGTTCACCTGAGGGGAGAGATAATGCAATATTTTTGTAGAGCAGGTTGTTATGGACGTGGCGATACCTAACATGTATACTTATTTTTATTTATTTAAGTTTTACACAATAATATTTTTGAAACAAAAAAAATCATGTTTTAGTGTCTCCATAGTCAGAGAGCTGTAGTTTTTTTTAAATTTTTTTGGCGATTGTCTCAGGTAGGGGCTAATTTTTTGCGGGATAAGGTGACAGTTAGATTGGTACTATTTTTAGGGGCATACGCTTTTTTGATCGCTTGGTATTACATTTTTTTGTGATGAAATGTGACAAAAAAATGGCTTTTTTTAGACAGTTTTTATTTTTTTATTTTTACGGTGTTGACTGGGGGGGTGGATCATGTGATATTTTAATAGAGCAGGTTTTTACAAATGCGGTGATACCTAATATGTATATTGTTTATTTTTTTTTCTATTTTTTATATGTGTCTTTATGGGGAAGGGGCTTTTTTTATTGAAACTTTATTATTATTTTTTTTATTATTTTTTTGTTAAAAAACTTTTATTTCACTTTTTTTTTACAATTTTACTTATGTCACACTATGGGACTTTAAAATTTCAGGGTCTGATCCCTGATTGAATACAGCACAATACATCTGTGAGACGCTGACAGTTGCCTAGGAGACCCAGCGCTGTGGCTGGGTATCTTGGGCTTCCGTAGATGGCAGTCCCTGATGCCTCTGGGCAAGGCATCGGGGCTGCCATCTCAACCATCGGGCCCCCCCCACCGCCTCACGGGGACCTGATGACTTGAACACGTTGCCGCAATGCCTCTGTATGCCACGGTCAGCGTGACCGCGGAATATAAGGGGTTAATCCGCCGGCATCGGTGTGTTATCACCGATGCTGGCGGATGCAGCAGAGGCCCGGCTGTCAGTATCAGCTGGGTCCCTGCTGAAGATTGCGGCAGCGGGCGGCAGAATGCTCGTCCTAGGGCATTAAGTAGTGCCAGATTAGGACGAGCATTCTCGTCCTAGGTCCTGAAGGTGTTAAAGGGATTGTTTTACTCCCCTTTAAATGGCATTGATCATGTACAGGAAGTTAATACACGCCACTTACTAATGTAATGTTAATATCCATATTGCTTCCTTTGCTGGCTGGATTCATTTTTACATCATACACTGCTCATATCCAGGGGTTACCACCACCCTGCAATAGGAAAAAGACCCGGCCGATGCGAATCCCTGAGGTCCCAGCCACCAGAAAGGCTGATGCTTTTTCCTACAGTGTGCAAGCACGACCACCACTGATGGATTGCAGGGTGGTCTGTAACCATGGAAATGAGCAGTGTATAATGTGATGGAAAAATGAATCCAGCCAGCAAAGGAAGCAATATGGACAATAACAATACATTAGTTAGTGTATTGTAGTAACTTTCTGTACATGATAAATGTCACTTACTGAAGTGAGACAATCCCTTTACGGGCATTTCTTAGGCGGACCTGGCACATCTATTGATTAAATGGACACCTTCCCCCACTGACATCCCAGGGTGTACAAGAGATGAGGCAAATCAATACTTAATCCTACCTAGGATGAAGTTCCAAGTGGAGTCCCCCTAATGTATGTGTGCAAACCTGAGTTATTCCCATCAGCCCCTCCTCTAGCGTGCATCACTCATGTCTCTGTGATCACTCAGGAATTTGGTCTTATCAGCACAATGGGGGATGGGTACTTCTCTAACCCACTACATTACAGGGAAAACTTTATAATGCAGAATATTTTAAAAGTAATATAAAAGAGACAGAATTAAAGGGGACAGAACCAATCATTAGTTAAATGTACCTTTACAATACACATAGGCTGAAAACAAGACACAGGTCCATCAAGTTCAACCTCAGATCAATTATACAAGATTAAAGGGTTATTCTCATTTTAGACAATGGGGGCATATCGCCGAAAATAGCCGAGCGCTGGCTCGGCTACTTCCGTCGGCTCCATAGAAATGAATGGGAGCGGTGGCCGCGCTTGCGCGCTGCGCTCCCATTCATTTCTATGAGTGCAGCGGGGAAGCTGCGCCTGGTGGTGGCCGGACTCCGGGGTCCTCCAGGCACAGCGCTCCCCGCTCCGTTCTGGATATAGGTGTGGGTCCCAGCGGTGGGACCCGCACCTATAAGACAATGGGGGCATTTTGTCTACCAAGGCACATTAGATCACACAATCCATCAAAAGGAGTGTAGATGCAAATGATGAAATCTTCTACAGAAGTTAGTAGTTATACACACATGGGACACTGCACAGTTTTGGGCTTCTGTGTGATAAAGGCACAACCCAAGAAGCATGGGGTTGGATAGTTTACATTAAAAAAATATGTACATTGTAAGGGACATTTATTTAATAAAATGAGCACATGAAATATACATACCAGAGGGGGTGGTGATGGGGCCATAAGCATTTTTGGCTTTTCATACTTCAGACTTACACATTTCTGCATTGCTGAACCAAACAGTCCCCCAGATGAGTGCAGAACTCGGGGACCCTCATCAAATAAGGCTTGAAGTTGGGGATGCACTGAACTAAACTGTAAGGAACTTGATCCATCTCCCTGTAACCAAGACATGGAGCCCATGACCTATACAAAAATTATAACTATTAGAATTTTTCTCATAACACATGCATTGTGTATAGAAGTTAGTTTTCATTAAAGTGTACACAAAACAAGAGTATTGAAAGAACTCATACTGACTGTCTAGAATACTGAGATTTTTTTTAGGGGGGGCAAAGTTAGATGCCGCTGCATCTCACCGTCGTATGAATGAAAACATCCAGTGACGGGGGAGCAGCCAATAGCAGGTTGCAACAGAAACGAGTTTCCCTACCATCTCGGTTGACGCTAGGGAGGCTCCTCCCCGTCGTGGCCGTGAAGATGGTAGGGAAACTCGTTTCTGTTGCAACCTGCTATTGGCTACTCCCCCCGTCACTGGATGTTTTCATCCGCGCAACGGGGAGATGTAGCGCTGGCAGTGGGTGCTGGGGAACGAGCAACTACAATCTGTGTGAGGGGCCCGGGCATTGGGGGAAGCATTTTAGGGGTTGGATAAAATCCTCGGAAAGGGCTTACAGAGTACACAGAATACAATTTTATTACTGATGAATTAGAAGAATATATATTTATATATAATCCACTTCTAAACATTGAAATTGCACCACCAAGAAGAAAAAGTCATGGAAATATGGAAATCACTGGATTGATAGAAAATAAAAATGATAGCAAAATGAAAAAAAAAAATGGAAACAAAATATCTCACTTTACTCAGTATCGAGCATGGGTACCACATGCAGAAATACATGCACTCACACACCTTGGCATGCTATCAGTGAGGTTATTATGGTTGTCTGTTGGTTGGATGTTCTGCCATGCTGAATGCACGCAAATCATCAAGATCCACTGCTGCTGGGGGTCAGAGATACTGGTGCAAAGCACCGAGGGGAAACGAGCAGTGTATAATGTGATGTAATGAATCTAGCCAGCAAAAGAGGCAATATGAACAATCAAAATACATTAGTAAGTGCCTTGTATTAGGTTTGTCTATATGATAAATGCCATTAGTTGAAGCCAGACAACCCCTTTAATGATTCAGGAATGTTCTGCTCTCAGGGACGCAAATTATCAAGATCCGCTGCTGGCAGCTCCCTTTGTAATTCCTGACTGATGATGTCCCAGATGTACTCGATGGAAGACAAGTCCAGGGAAGCTCCTAGCTGCTCACAGTACAACAAGCAACATGTGGGCAATCATTTTCCCATTGAAAAACAGCTCCTGGGACACTTTGGAGAAATGGCGGTTATGCCGGTTCCACAACTAAATCAATGTAATCGAGCTGTTAGTGTTCCTGAAATGAATACCAGAAGGGTCCAGTTATCAGACACTATGCCACCCCACTCTATCATTCCAAGAGTAGGACTGGTGTGATGTTCCCTAATAAAGGCCTCTTCATGGCGTTGCCCACATGGTCTCCAGACCAATTTCCGGCTATCATTGCGCCAGAGACAAAAGCTGAACTCACTGCTGAAGAGGACAGACCTCCATTCCAGCTTCCATTGCGGTCTTGCTCTGTATCATGACTTTGAGAGTGGTGGCATGAGGTAAATGAAACACCTACATCCGTTCATGCAGAGATTCACCTCTGTGCACCTTCTGCTGTCATTCCAGTTCATTATTGCCCCCTAATCACCACCAGTCGAACAGTGATGACATCTCAGTCTAGGTACGTAGCGATCTGCTGGAGTGATAAACCAAGATCTCATAGTTCAAGGTTTCTGTTCCTCTCCATTCGCTACAATCGGTGATAACTGGCACATCAATAATCAGCAGGCATTGTACAATCATCCCACACAATCTCTGCAACACCTGATACTTCCTTGATTTGCTTAACCTTATGGCTTGTCCTTCATGGAGTTGCAATTTCAATGTGGAGGAACGTAGTTTAGACTTAAAAAAATTACATTGTAAGAGGTACTTATTAAATTATGAGCACAAAAATATACATACCCGAGGGGGAAGTGGTGGTGCCGCCATAGTCTGTTGCTGGCCAAACAGTGAGAAACTTGGTCCAGCAACCTGTAACCAAGACAAGCGGAACTATATCAATATTATATAATAATTATATTTTGTACATAAGTTAGTTTTCGCAAGTATGAGCTTTGAAAGAAAATACAATGACTTTGTCTGGGCTAGGTTTTTTTTACTTCAAAACTAGGTTTAAAGGCTATGTGCATGTGCACATTTGGGGAGTTTTTTTATTATTGCATTGTACTCTCTTTTTTTTAAGCTAAAGGCTAAAAGGGATTTGAGCCCTTTTCTCTATACAGCCTCGAGATTCTCTAGGAGCGTGATCTTTATTTTTACTGTCTTCTGTCAGGCAGCTCATCTCTCTCACCTTATAAACACTCAATATAGCTCAATTCCTATCTTACTGATTGTGTTTTTGAGCTATTAGTAATTTAGAGATAAGGGTTATTAGATAATCGTCAGAAAGTGAAAGTACAGTTCACACAGCTAGACAGTTAACCTTTTGTGACAGAACGGCTCAATATCTTTAGTAAAGACTAGAGACGAGCAAATCATCCAAAATTTGCTTCAGTGAATAATCGATGAATTTCTGACAAGATTCGTTTTTTAATACAAATTTATTTGGTCGAATTTGCGTTCATTCCTGCACAAATTACGAACATACAGTCAGTGTTGTTAAAAGTATGCAATACGTAAACATTAGCGTACAAAGTGCGTAAGAATCCTTAGCGTACTATTGATTTTTGATTGCGTCATACACACGAGGCTAGGATAAGGCGTACAGTCCTCAGAGGCAGTCTATATGAGGTAGAAAAGTAAGGTGCTCACTGCTAGCTATACGGCTAAGTGCATAATTTACTAAAAACACCGTACAATAAGTGCATAATAGGACACATTGCAGTACCTGAAAAAGAATACACACAATGGGCTAAAGTGCTTGAACGTTGCTGAACCAATAAAAACATTAATACAGCAAAGACATAATTATGCAAACATTTTAGACATTTCACATTTGCAAGCATAATAGGCTCAGATATACGTTTGAGTCTCTCCTTGTGGCTGCTTGGCATGATAAAACACTGAAACACAGTCCAAAATTCAATTGTAATCCACATGAATTAATTTTGTAATCCGAACAGGTAACATGTAATCCACATGGATAATATAAAATAGCAGCAAATAGAGAACCTTTTTGCAAAGGGGGCTCCCAAATAACCTGAGAAGGGGGGAAAAAGGAAATAGGCACGCTTAGGTGCAACTGGGAATTTTCTGCAGAATGGGGGGGGGGGCGGTTTTCCTGACAAGCCATGTCGATCTGGGTGAGAGTCAAACAGGGGCAATAAAAACAACAAACTAAAAACGTTCCAATTAGCTCTCACCTGTCAGGAGCAGTCCATGGTGTGGCTCCCAAAGGTCCTTCTGCAGTGTCCTTTAAATCACTCAGCCAGTAGAAGGATTCCTCAGAAGAGGGACTTGAAGTCCTCCTTGCTTGAACTACTACTGAATGACATCAGAGGACGCTCCTGCCTCTTGTAGGCACGCTGGCTGCCATGGTGGAGGTCCACCTCCCTTTTCTGCCAGAATTCAGACTTGACCGGGTCCGGGTGGTGGTCATGCTGGTGAGCGCTGCAGCTACTTGCGCCTTTACTTTTCCGGATCCTCCTGCCGGGACAGAAGGGGTAAGGACTTCTGGCTGTAGCGGTTCCGGCAAGGTTGCATCCAGGGAAGAAGCCCCAGCACCCCTGGCTGCTGCTGACTTCATCTTCCAGGGTAGTGGGTACTGGTGGATCACTGTGGACTGGAACGTAAACCATGAAGTCGTCAGCTGCCCCAGCTGAAAGGACTGTGGTGGTGGCAGTCCAGGGATCAGAGGCTCCGGCTTCTGCCTGAAATGGAGGATGCCATCTGGTGACTCCTGAAGGCAGCACACACATCCTGGGCCTGGTGGTTCATCCGGCCACACTTCTGGTTCCGATGCAGGTACCAGGGACTTTGATAATAGGGTAACCCCGGTAGCAAAGGGGCCTTTCAGGAATGCCATAGGGTTGTATTCCACCTGCTTCCCCACGTACAGGCTGTGACAGAGTTGGGGCACATACGGCCGTTTCACTAATCTGCGGCCCACAAAGTACCCCTTGCAGTCCTCGTTATTCGCCAGGAACCCAGAGCTTCGCTCCACAGAAAACCACAGGACAGTTCCCTTTCGTCGCTCCAGTGTAGGGTCTCCCAGCCAAGGATGGTCCAGTACCTGGATGACCCAGTCCTCCATCGCATTCTTGTAGTCCCTTAGGGTCTGGGCGTGGGCCGTCACTGATGCTGGCACAATCGGGTTCTGCCGCATGGAATGTGTTGTTGATCTACTCCTGGGCGGTGAAGTGGACGCTCCAGCCGCCTCCGCCGCACCAGCCGCCTCATGAGCCGCAGCAACCTCACCAGCCGGCAAGGAGAATATCGACACAGAAGCCGGTGAGACTGCCTTGCACAGTTGTGACTCTGATGTCTGGACAGGGCGGTGGTTCAGGGAACTTGTCCCCAAAGACCATCTCGCCCCACTTTGGTCGCAGTTTTCGCCATGCTGTTTGCTACTGGTAACTTGTTCAGCGCTGGCTTAAACTGGCGGAGAAGAGGGCGGAGTACTGAGGGAGGAGTCTTCACTCCCTATACGTGCAAATAGTTAGTTCCCGGTGGGCCGGGCTGGTTTTTGCCAGTTCTGAGGGGGGAGTACTTATTAAATTATATGAGCACAAAAATATACGTACCGGAGGGGGAGGTGGTGGTGCCGCCATAGTCTGTGGCTGACCAAACAGTGAGAAACTTGTTCCAGCAACCTGTAACCAAGACAAGCGGACCTATATCAATATTATATAATAACACTTATATTTTGTACATAAGTTAGTTTTCACACAGTATGAGCAAAACAAGACATTTGAAAGAAAATACAATGACTTTGTCTGGACTAGGTTTTTTTTTTTCAAAACTAGGTTTAAAGGCTATGTGCACATTTGGGAAGTTTTTTTATTATTATTGCATTGCACTCTTTTTTTAAGCTAAAGGCTAAAAGGGATTTGAGCCCTTTTCTCTGTACAGCCTCGAGATTCTCTAAGAGCGTGATCTTTATTTTTACTGTCTTCTGTCAGGCAGCTCATCTCTCTGACCTTATAAACACTCAATATAGCTCAATTCTTATCTTACGGAATGTGTTTTTCAGCTATTAGTAGTTAAGAGATAAGGGTTATTAGTAGAGATGAGCGAACGTGCTCGTAACGAGCACTGTAGCGCTCGGCTCCCCTGCGCTTGCATGGTCGCAGGCATCCGCTTCCGTCCTCCTCACCCGACGGAAGCGGATGCCTCTGCCCATGCGAGCGCAGGGGAGCCGAGCGCTACAGTGCTCGTTACGAGCATGTTCGCTCATCTCTAGTTATTACTGTAGATAATCGGCACAAAGTGCACCGTGAAGCATGGAGGAGGAGGTGTGATGGTGTGGGGGTGCTTTGCTGGTGACACTGTTGGGGATTTATTCAAAATTGATGGCATACTGAACCAGCATGGCTACCACAGCATCTTGCAGCAGCATGCTATTCCATCTGGTTTGCGTTTAGTTGGACCATCATTTATTTATCAACAGGACAATGATCCCAAACACACCTCCAGGCTGTGTAAGGGCTATTTGATCAAGAAGGAGAGTGATGGGGTGCTACGCCAGATGACCTGGCCTCCACAGTCACCAGACCTGAACCCAATCGAGATGGTTTGGGGTGAGTTGGACCGCAGAGTGAAGGGAAAAGGGCCAACAAGTGCTAAGCATCTCTCGGAACTCCTTCAAGACTGTTGAAATACCATTTCAAGTGACTACCTCTTGAAGCTCAAGAGAATGCCAAGAGTGTGCAAAGCAGTAATCAAAGCAAAAGGTGGCTACTTTGAAGAACCTAAAATATAAGACATATTTTCAGTTGTTTCACACTTTTTTTCTTAAGTATATAATTCCACATGTGTTAATTCATCGTTTTGATGCCTTCAGTGTGAATCTACAATTTTCATAGTCATGAAAATACAGAAAACTCTTTGAATGAGAAGGTGTGTCCAAACTTTTGGTCTGTACTGTATAAGCATCATGGGTATCTCCGCGACCGAAAACGCCCATACTTTTAAAATATAAAAAAAAAAATTCAAATACGGCGAATTGCGTAACGGAAAAAAGGGTCAAAATGGCCGATTTGACATTTTTCTATTACGTCTCTTACCCAAAGAAAATGTAATAAAATGTGATCAAAAAGTCCCGCACACTCCAAAATGGTATCATTAAAAACTATGTATTGTCCTGCAAAAATGAGCCCCTAAGCAGCTCATTTGATATAATTATTAAAAAGTTATGGGAGTCAGAATATGACGATTTAAGAAAAATGTTTTTTTTTCCCCAAAGTTTAAATGTATTTTTACACTATTTAAACAGAACAACCTACACATATGGGGTATCGTTGTAATCCTACTGACTCAGAGAATGAAGGGCATGGGTCAGTTTTGCCGCAAACAGAACAGCGTGGGAACAAAACCCGTAAAACGGTGGAGGAATTGCGTCTTTTTCCAATTCCACCCCCATTGGGAATTTTTTACTGCTTCCTACTGCATTTTAAACCATAATTAATGGTGGCATTCGAAAGTACAACTTGTCCCACAAAAAAATAAGCCTTCATACAGCTATGTGAACAAAAATATTAAAAAGTTATGGCTCATGGAAAATAGGAAAGAAAAATGAAAACGGAAAACCGAAAAAAACCTCTGGTATCCAAAAGGTTAAAGGCTATGTGCACATTTGGGGATTTTTTTTATTATTGCATTGTACTCTTTTTTTTTTTTTTTTAAGCTAAAGGCTAAAATGGATTTGAGCCCTTTTCTCTGTACAGCCTTGAGATTCTCTAACAATGTGATCTTTATTTTTATTGTCTTCGGATTTATTGTCTTATCTTACTGATTGTGTTTTTGAGCTATTAGTAAGGGTTATTAGATAATTGGAACAAAGTGAAAGTACGATGTGACAGAACAGCTCAATATCTTTAATAAAGACCAACTGAAAAAATGATTTTTTTAACCCAAAATGTAAAAAGTAGTCATGATTAAGCCAGATTATCTATTATCTAAGTACTAAGTATATACTACCATAAAATAGAACGTTATGGAGATCATCAGTAGAAAATAATAGGAAATGTTCTCTCCAAGTATAGTGAAATTGCTTTTTTTTCAGGCCTTCTCTGGTCTAGAAATACTGACTAGCAACTATAATAACTGTAGTGGTGTGGCAGTGTGGTGGAGGCGGTGGGCTGTAACTGTTTACAGAGCAGTTAAGGTTTGCAACTTATAAAATGCTGATTTATAAACATTATTTTTAGGATTTTATATGTTATTTATAACATTACTAGCTATGTTGGCCTAATGCTGAGTTCTACATTAAAGTTTTTTGGGGGATCTCAGTATTGATGATGTCACTGTCGCCAGCTCGACCACCTTGCAGTGATTGACATTCTTTTAGTTTCCTGAGGTCAGCACCAGCTCACCTGAAATCTCGCAGCTCTGCATTGAACACTGTGATAAGGGGAGTAACAATGATTCAAGGGGCCCCATAGCAAAACTTGTAATAGGGCTCCGTTCCACCATGACCAGCTTTAGTAGCAAGTTCAGAACATGAGAAGCTATTATGTAGGTTTCCCTAAAGTACAGGTATAATGCACACAGTGATGTCACGTTCATGGGAGAATGTGCACAAAAGTTGTAGCACAAGCATAATGTGCACAATGATGTCACAGCAGTAACGTTCACAGTGATATCAAATAGTATCATGCTCAGAAAAATGTAAAAAGTAATGTAGTCTTCTACCAATTTTATATAGTTTTTTTAGGTTTTACCAGTTTTACACAAAGCATTTTTGAACAAAACAATCCTGTTTTTGTGTTGTCATATTATGAGTGACATATTTTTCTGCCGATCATCTTATGTTGGGGCTTGTTTTGTGTGGGATGAGTTTACTTTTTTATTGGTACCATTTTGGGCTAGATAGTATTTTTTAACTGATCACTATTACACTTTTTGTAATGCAACAAAAAATGGCAGTTTTTTTTTTACGGCGTTCACCTGACGGGGTAGATCATGTGATATTTTGATATTTTATAGAGCCGGTCATTATGGACATGGCGATACCCAAGATTTCTATTTTTATTATTATTATTTTTTTAATGGCTTGAAGAGGGGAAAGGGCCCTTTTACTTAAAACTTTTTTACTTTTTTGCTTTTACCTGAAAGCATTTTTTTTTTTTTTTTTACTTTTTATGTTTGTCCCACTGTGGGACTTCAACATTTCAGAGTCTTACCCCTGTTTGAATGCAGTACAATATATTCTGTATTGACTGTCAGTGTATTAGACTGGCAGTTCACTGGGCCTCATAGGACTCTGTAGCTGCTGGGCCCCAAGACCTTTGCAAGGCCTGTCAACCATCGGGACTCCACCATAGCAGATGTCCCAGATGCAGTCTTGCTGTGTACCATGATAGTATTTGAGGGTGGTGGCCTGAGGTCAATGGAAGATCTATAGCTGGATGTCTGGATTGTAGCCCAATGTAGTGCAAATTCCTCCTGATGGTTTGTGTAGATGCTGTTTGCCGCCCTATGCTTGGGATATGACATGCAATTTCACCTGCAGTACAGAATGGATCACTTCTAATAAGATGATCTGTCCATGCAGAGGGTCAACTCTGTGCACCTCTTGCTGTCATTCCAGTTCATCATTGTCCCCCGTCAACCAACCACTGGGACATGCGACCTTGCACAATGCAGAGATCTCGACCTAGGTGTGTAGCAGTCTGCTGGAGTGATAAACCAAGGTCTCTAAGCTCAATGTTTCTTTTCCGTTCATGACAAGTGAACATAACTGGCACATCGGAGATCAGGAGGCATTGCACAATTATTCTACACGATCTCAGTGACACCTGCTACTTCCTTGATTTGCATACCCTTACGGCGTGTCCATCATGGTGTTAAGGAGTGTAGTAGATGAAAAATTACATTGTAAAGATATTTATGAAACTATATTTGCGCAACAATATACATACCGGAGGAGGTGGTGGTGGTGTCATAGACTGTATTACTGCAGCTGGACGACCACTACCTGGGGGTGGAGGTGGGGGAATTGCTGAAGCAGAAAATGAGAAACCTGATGCAACCTGTAACCAAGAAAAGCAGACCTATATAAGTATTATATAGTATTAATTATATTTTGTATAAAATATCATTTTCACGAAAGCGTGCGCAAAACAAGAGCTTTGAAAGAACATACATTGACTTTGTCTTGACTAGGGTTTATTTTTTTGCAAAACAAGGTTTAAGGTCCGCAAATTGCGGATCCGCAAAACACGGATACCGGCCGTGTGTGTTCCGCAATTTGCGGACCGCACATGGCTAGCGCTGTATAGAGAATGCCTATTCTTGTCCGTGCTTGCGGACAAGAATAGGACATGCTTTATATTTTTGCGGCGCCGCGGAACGGAACAACGGGTGCGGACAGCACACGGTGTGCTGTCCGTATCTTTTGCGGCCCCATTGAAATTAATGGGTCCACACCCGGTCTGCAAAATTGCGGAACGGATGCGGATCCATTTATACGGTCGTGTGAATGGGGCCTAAGTAGTCACAATCAAGACATACGTCTCTTGTCAGGAAGTCACTTCCCACTGTGCCTGTTTGAATTGAATGCAGTACAATATATGCTGTATTATACTGCATTGACTGTCAGTGTATTAGACTGGCAGTTCGCTGAGCCTCATAGGATTTGGTTGCTGCTGGGCCCCAAGGCCTTTGCAAGGCCTGTCAACCATCGAGACCCCGCCATAGCAGATGTCCCAGATATGCTCAACAAGTGACCAGTCCAGAGAAGCTGCAGGCTGCTGACAGTACAACAAGCAACATGTAGCCTGGCACTGTCCTGTTGAAAAACGGCTTCTGGACAGTTTGGTCTCCAAACCAATCTCCAGCTTTCCAGGCGTCTGAGACAAAAGCAGGGTTTATTGTTGAAGAGGAAAGACCTTCATTCCAGCCTCTATTGCAGTCTTGCTGTGTACCATGATAGTATTTAAGAGTGGTGACCCAAGGTCAATGGAAGACCTATAGCTGGATGTCTGGATTGTAACCCAATGTAGTGCAAATTCCTCCTGATGGTTTGTGTAGATGCTGTTTGCTGCCCTATGCTTGAGGTATGACATGCAATTTCACCTGCAGTACAGAATGGATCACTTCTAATAAGACGCTCTGTCCATGTAGAGGGTCAACTCTGTGCACCTCTTGCTGTCATTCCAGTTCATCAGTGCACCCCCAACCACCAGGACATGCAATGTTGCACAATGCTGACATATAGACCTAGGTGTGTAGCAGTCTGCTGGAGTGATAAACCAAGGTCTCTAAGCTCAATGTTTCTTCTCCGTTCATGACAAGTGGTCATAACTGGCATATCAGAGACCGGGAGGCATTGCACAATTATCCTACACGATCTCAGTGACACCTGCTACTGCCTTGATTTGCATAACCTTAAGGCGTGCCCATCATGGTGTTAAGGAGTGTGGTAGATAAAAAAAATGACATTGTAAGAGATATTTATGAAACTATATTTGCACAACAATATACAGTACATACTGGAGGAGGCGGTGGTGGTGCAGCTGGACGACCACTACCTGGGGGTGGAGGTGGGGGAATTGCTGAAGCAGAAAATGAGAAATCTGATGCAACCTGTAACCAAGAAAAGCAGACCTATATAAATATTATATAGTATTAATTATATTTTGTATAAAATATAATTTTCATGAAAGCGTGCGCAAAACAAGAGCTTTAAAAGAACATACATTGACTTTGTCTTGACTAGGGTTTTTTTTTTTTTGCAAAACAAGGTTTAAGTAGTCACAATCAAGACATATTATCTAATATCTAGGGCTGTAATCATGATAATCCAGCAACTGTTCATGAGGTGAGAGAGATATCACTCTTCCTCTGCGAACCACCTGTATGCCACAGTCAGCATTGACCGTGGCATATAAGGGCATAAGGGGTTAATTACGTAATAATTTTACACACTAGTAGTTGCCCAGTAATTATGCACACATACATTTTCTCCTAAGAAAGCTCTCCTCGCTTTTACTTTCTTAAAAATATTCAGGATTGAGAAATATTAACTTTTTGGATTGACCAAGAGAGCCTTAGTTCAATAATAAAATTAATCCTCAAAAATACAAGTTCTATTTTATTTTTTTTTGTTTTTTCCGCGCGGGTGCGAAGCGCTTTGATGCGTTTTTCACACGCGTGATAATAAAACTGAATGTTTACAAACAACATCTCTTAGCAACCATCAGTGAATGACGACTTGCGTGCGGATGCAATGTGTTATTCACGCAGCCCCATTCACTTCAATGGGGCCAGGGCTGCGTGAAAAACGCCAAATATAGAACATGCTGCGATTTTCACGCAACGGCGAACTGATGCGTGAAAAACATCGCTCATATGAAAAGCCCCATTAAAATGAATGGGTCAGGATTCAGTGCAGGTGCAATGCGTTCGCATCACGCATTGCACCCGCGTGGAAATCTCGCCTGTGTGAAAGGGGCCTTACTCTGGAGAGGACTGTTCAGTGCACAGGTGTGAGATTTCAGACGAACCGGTGCTGATGTCAGGAAGGAATCACAGCAAGGTGGATAGGCTGGTAGATGTGACTCAATGACTAGGGGAATCCAGTTATACACCCCAGTGACTCTTGGTCACACATATACCTCAGATCAGGCCAAAATATGAAGTTTAATTTCAAGAAAACAGCCTTAAAGGGATTGTCTCACTTCAGACAATAACATTTTTTTTATATAGGAGAAGTTAATACAAGGCACTTACTAATGTATCGTGATTGTCCATATTACTTCCTTTGCTGGCTGGATTCATTTTGACATCACATTATACACTGCTCGTTTCCATGGTTACGACCACCCTGCAATCCATCAGTGGTGGTCGTCCTTGCACACTATAGGAAAAAGAACTAGGCTAGGTGCACTCCCACAGTCCAGGTCACCAAATAGGGCGGCACTTTTTTCTATAATGTACAAGCACGACCACCATTGCTGGATTGCACAAACATGGAAATAAGCAGTGTATAATGTCACAGAAAATTAATCCATCCATCCATCAAAGGCAGCAATATGAATAATAACAATACATTAGTAAGTGGCTTGTATTAGCATTCGTTATGTAGAGAAAGTTATTTGCTGAAATGAGACAACCCCTTTAAGGACAGTTTAAAGAAATATACGTCTGAAAACAGTGTAATGTGCCCAGTAAAAATATGTCATTTGCTGCACAGGCGTAATGTGATGAAAGGGTCCTTTTAATCATGTTTGTTTCTTCCTTGATTATGTGGAAGAGTACCCCTGTGTTTTAGAGGATATAATAAAGTCGATTATTTTAGGTTTTAGGATTTTGCTCATGGAGGGTAGCAAACATGGCTTTTTCTGTGTATAAACTATGGGAACAGAGAGTGCTTACTAATGGGGAAGAGTATTGGTTAAGTTCATCTTACGGTTTCGGCCCTTAGTTCAATAGGTACTGTGATATGCTTCACATACCTTGGCATGCTCTCAGTGATGTTATTAATGATTGTCTTAGGAATGTTCAGCCACTGTGAATGCAATTGGGCACCCAAATCATCAAGATCCGGTGTTGGCAGCTCCCTTTGTAATTTCTGAACAGTGATGTCCCAAATATGCTCAACAAGAGAAGCTGCAGGCTGCTGACAGTACAACAAGCAACATGTAGCCTGGCACTGTCCTGTTGAAAAACGGCTTCTGGACAGTTTGGTCTCCAAACCAATCTCCAGCTCTCCAGGCGTCGGAGACAAAAGCGGGGTTTATTGTTGAAGAGGACAGACCTTCATTCCAGCCTCTATTGCAGTCTTGCTGTGTACCATGATAGTATTTGAGAGTGGTGACCCGAGGTCAATGGAAGACCTATAGCTGGACATCTGGATTGTAACCCAATGTAGTGTAAATGCCTTCTAATGGTTTGTGTAGATGCTGTTTGCCGCCCTATGCTTGAGATATGACATGCAATTTCACCTGCAGTACAGAATGGATCACTTCTAATAAGACGCTCCGTCCATGTAGAGGGTCAACTCTGTGCACCTCTTGCTGTCATTCCAGTTCATCATTGTGAAACCAACCACCAGGACATGCAATTGTGCACAATGCTGACATTTAGACCTAGGTGTGTAGCAATCTGCTGGAGTGATAAACCAAGGTCTCTCAGCTCAATGTTTCTTCTCCGTTCATGACAAGTGGTCATAACTGGCACATCAGAGACCGGGAGGCATTGCACAATTATCCTACACGATCTCAGTGACACCTGCTACTTCCTTGATTTGCATAACCTTACGGCTTGTCCATCATGGTGTTGAGGAGTGTAGTAGATGAAAAATTACATTGTAAGAGATATTTATGAAACTATATGTGCACAACAATATACATACCGGAGGAGGCGGTGGTGGTGCCATAGACTGTATTACTGGACGACCACTACCTGGAGGTGGAGGTGGGGGAATTGCTGAAGCAGAAAATGAGAAACCTGATGCAACCTGTCAGCAAGAAAAGCAGACCTATATAAATATTATATAGTAATAATTATATTTTGTATAAAATATAATTTTCACGAAAGCGTGCGCAAAACAAGAGCTTTAATAGAACATACATTGACTTTGTCTTGACTAGGGTTTTTTTTTTTTTGCAAAACAAGGTTTAAAGGGAACCTGTCACTTTCAAAAACCATTTCAAGCCGCCAGCAGTACCTGAGAGTAGCCAGCAGTGAGTTTCTGACATGCGGATGCGGCAAAAGCTCTTAAAACGTTCTTTTATCCCCTGCCTCCGCGATTTTCTAGTCACGCTTGAAGTCAAGGGGGCAGCAGTCTTCTTGCTTCAAGTCAAGGTAGCCGCGCCCCCTTCCTTGCCCCTTGGCCTGTGACTGACAGCCGGCAGTTTGGCAAAGTCAGCCGAACTTTCGTGCATAAGCGCTGTCAGTCACAGCGAAGGGGCAGGGAAGGGGGGCGCAGACTGTACACAGTGTACTGTCTGCACTTTTTACTGCCGTGTTGAAATGAATGGACCTGTATCTTGCGGATTGGATGCACAACAAAAATATGGGACAAGCCGGCGCTGACATTAAGAAGCTAAGAGAAGCAAGATGGGTGGGCTGGTAGAGGGGACTCTGTGACTAGAGGGAACCAGATATAAGAAATATATAATCAGTGGCCACTGAAGAAGGAGTTTGCACTCCGAAACGCGTCTGGTGTGGAGGAGAGCTCATGTGCGATTTTATGTATTTTATGCTTTATATTTATTTTTAATTGAATGAGTCTAAGAATGGCACCATAAAGACTTTCTTATCACCATCTCCTATTGGATATATGGATCAAATTCAAGTCGATTTAAAGGACTGACTTTAAAATAAAGCGACATCTCTAGGACCTGTAATTTGTATTTCACAGAGTGGTACTTCCAGGACCTTAAACCTTCATTTTACCTTCCAGGACCTACGAGTCACATGACCGGACTTTAAATCTTCATCTTACCTTCCAGGACCTACGAGTAGAGTTGAGCGAACGTGCTTGTAACGAACACTGTACTGCTCGGATCCCCTGCGCTCGCATGGACGCAGCCATCCGGATCCGTTCTCCTCACCCGACGGATCCGGATGCCTGCGCCCATGCAAGCGCAGGGGATCCGAGTAGTACAGTGCTCGTTACAAGCACGTTCGCTCAACTCTACCTACGAGTCATATGACTGGACTTTAAACACGCGAGTTAGATGCGCGGCGAGTCACGTGGGACGCCAGGTTAGACCTCACTGCGCATTCATACATTGCGGTCCTATTTACAGCTGCTAGAGTCTGGTAATGTATTCAATAATATTTATGTGAATACTAATATCCAGGGAAATTCATATACACCAATTCTGGAAATATCGGCTATCTATCACGGCACACTATCATCTGCCATCCACTGTGTATTGTAACTTTCTATACATACTAATGAGACCCTTTTCCGAAGTAGATAAAGGACGCCAATGTAATTTATGAATTCAGCAGCTACATGTAGATTCTGTATTTGAGTTTCATCAGCAAGTGATATCCAACAAGCGATACCCAATAACTCTTGATAATCATACAGAGCCTTGTTTTAGGTGAACATATTTGATTGTCAATCTAAAGAGTGAGGACTTCTTCCAGGTTTTTTTTTTTCAGTTTCTTAGCATTTAGCGAAAGACCACTACGTTTATAACTACTGCATATATACATGGTTCTATGCTTTTTATATAATATATTTTATTATTATTACTATTTGTATGTCGCTAATAAATATTTGTGAATATAAGGTACCTTTTACTACCCTTTTTTTATCGCTTCTAATTGGTCCAGATGAGTGAGTGCCCTTAGCATCCATACGGATCCAGATATAAGCCCCAGTGACTGGTCCCACACTGACCTCATGTTAGATCAAAATACTTATTTCAAGAAAATGGCTTTAAGGACAGTGAAGAAAAAAGTTGGAAAACAGTGTAATCTGCCCAGAGGCAATATGGCATTTGCTGCACAGGCGTAATCTGATGACAGGGTCCCTTTAATAATTTTTGTTTCTTCCATAATTATGTGGGAGAGTACCCCTCTTTATTAAAAGATATAATAAAGTTGAATATTTTTGGATTTTGCTTATGGAGCTTTTCAGAGCTTTTTTTCTGTGTATGAAATGTGAGAATAGAGTAATTACTAAGGGGGATTTGTAATGGTTAACTTCCTCTTGTGGTTTCAGCTCTTATTAGCAATAGGTGGCAACAGGTAGACAACCTGATGTATCTGTGCATTACACAGACAGTCTAATGATTTCGATAGGTACCGTGAAATGCTTCACACACCTTCACATACTATCAGTGAGGTTATTAATGATTGTCTGAGGAATGTTCTGCCATGCTGAATGCTCTTGGGCACCCAAATCATCAAGATCCACTGCTAGCAGATCCATTTGCAATTGCTGACCAATGATGTCACAGATGTGCCCGATGGGAGACAAGTCCGGAGAGGCTGCAGGCTGCCCACGGTACCACAAGCAACACATGGCCCAACATTTACCTGTTGAAAGACAACTCCTGGAATGTGTTGTAGAAATGGCCGTATCACTGATTCCACAATCAAATCAATCTAACCGAGCTGTAAACTGAAATGAAGACTAGAGGGGTCCTGCTACCATAAATGATGTCCCCCCTCTAAAATCTCAGGAGTAGGACCAGTGTGACGGATCCCTTTTAAAGGCCTCATGGTGTTGCCTGCATGGTCTCCAAACCAATTTTCAGCTACCATTGCGTCTGAGACAAAAGTGGGACTCATCGCTCTGTGTGCCATGATGGTCTTGGAGAACAGTGGCATGAGGTAAATTGAAGACCTGTAGCTGGACGTGTGGATTGTGGATCAATGTCAGCAAATGCCTTCTGATGGTTTGCGTAGATGCTGTCTGCTGCCCTATGCTTGAGATATGACATGCAATTTCACGAGCAGTACAAAATGCTAATCACTATACGTTTCATTCTTCTAATTAGATGATCTGCTCGTGCAGAGGATCGGCATTGTGCACCTCTCACTGTCGTTGCAGTTCATCATTGCAACATCAACCACCAGCTCTGACACCTTGGCCTAGGCGCGTAGCAATCTGCTGGAGTGATAAACCAAGGTCTCTGAGTTCAAGGTTTCTGTTCCTCTCCATTTGCGACAAGTGGTGATAACTGGTACATCGACGATCAAGAGGCATTGTACAATCATCTAGGCATTGTACAGTGATCTATGCGACGTCTGCTACTTACTTGATTTGCATAACCTTACGGCCTGTCCTTCGTGGCGTGGTGCAATTTCAACGTGGAGGAGTGCAGTTTAGCTAAAAAATTACTTTGTAAGAGATACTTATTAAAATATATGCACCCAAAAATATACATACCGGAGGGGGAGGTGGTGGTGCCGCCGCCACCATAGTCTGTTGTACTGGGGCTGGAGGACCACTACCTGGGAGTGGAGGTGGGGGAATTGCTGAACCAAATGGTGAGAAATGTGGTGCGGCAACCTGTAAGCAAGAAGATCGGTCTTTGAGCTATACAGAAATGATATTATAATAATAAAAATAATTATTATATTTTGTAAAGAAGTTAGTTTTCACAAAAGTGTGCACAAAATGAGCTTTGAAAGAACAAACTGACTTTGACTTTATGCAAAACTAGGGTTAAATTTTTTTTCTTTGTGTAATGTGTAGGGGCAGTGATGCTGACCATTTTTTTGGGAAAAAACCTTAAAGGGAACCTGTCAGCTGCAGAAGCCATCTCACGCCGCCAGCAATACCTTCTAGTAGCCGGCAGCAAGTTTCTAATGATGTTTTTCAGAGGAGGCAGAAGTATGGAAAACGATCCTTTATACTCCGTCCGCGCTACTTCCCAGTCAGGCTTGAAGTCAAGGGGGCAGCGGCCTCCTTGTTTCAAGTCAAGGAAACCGCACCCCCTTCCCTGTGACTGACAGTGCTTATGCCCAACAGCTCGCTGGCTTTGCAGAACAGCTGGCTGTCAGTCACAGCGAGGGGGCAGGGACGGGGGCGTGGTTTCCTTGACTTGAAGCCTGACTGGGAAGTAGCGCGGACGGAGGATAAAGGATGGTTTTCCATACTTCTGCCTCCTCTGAATTCACTAAGAAAAACATCATTAGAAACTCTCTGCCGGCTACTTGAAGGTATTGCTGGTGGCGCGAGATTGCTTCTGCAGCTGACAGGTTTCCTTTAATTACTGAAATCATATGTCTACTTGAAAAATAGCGCTAAAGTGGCCCATTTTGAGCCTTAGCAACATCCTTCTGTCTTCTGTTTACATAACAGTCAGTGTTAGCAAGTCTCCACTGTTATGTAAACAGAAAGATGTTGCTAAGGCTTCATTCAGTGGATCAGAATAATTGGACCACACAGTAAGCACTGTAAAAAAAATAAATCCAGAATTGCTGTTCTTTTTTTCCCATTTTGGCCCCCAAACAGTGGAACAGTGATCAAAAAGACTTATGTAGTCCAAAAGGGTACCAATGGAAACTTAAGCTTGTCCTACAAAAAGAACAAGGCTACACTCAGCATCATTGATGAAAAAATTAAAAATACAAAAATTCTGCAGTGTATTTACAGTGCAAAAGTAGTAAAACATTAAACAAGCCCTCATGTAGCTAAGAAATTAGGCAAGGGCCAGGGTCGTCGTCTAGTTGTGCACTATGTGTCATGCGATACATGTCGCTGTGTAGCCCTAGCCTAAGTGTTATACTGCAGCTCTTGGAATGCAACAATGAAAAAAATAGCTTTCTCCTTGATCATTTGCAGATCTCAACGACATCTGCTACCTCCTCAATTTGCATAACCTTTTGGCTTGTCCTTCTTGGTGTTGCAATCAATGTTGAGGAGTTAAGGCTACTTTCACACTAGCGTTTCTATTTTCCAGTTTTGAGATCTGTCATAGGGTCTCAATACCGGAAAAAACACTTCAGTTTTGTCCCCTGCATTGTCAATGGGGACAAAACATAACTGAACAGAGTGCTCCTAAATGCATTTAGTTCCATTTGGTTGAGTTCTCATACCGGAGAGCATACTGGTTTTCTTTCCGTCATGAGATGTGGAGCAAGACGGATCCGTCATGACCCACAATGCAAGTCAATGGGGACGGATCCGTTTTCTCTGACACAATCGAAAATGGATCCGTCCGCCATTGACTTTCAGTGGAGTTCATGACGGATCCATCTTGGGTATGTAAAAGATAATACAATCGGATCCGTTCAGAACGGATGCAGACGGTTGTATTATCAGTAACGGAAGACTTTTTGCTGAGCCCTGCTGGATCTAGCAAAAACGCAAGTGTGAAAGTAGCTTTAGATAGAAAATTACATTGTAAGGGCTCATTCACACGAATGTGCCGTGTTTTGCGGTCCGCAAATTGCGGATCCGCAAAACACGGATGCCGCCCGTGTGCCTTCCGCAATTTGCGGAACGGAACGGGCGGCCCATAATAGAAATGCCTATTCTTGTCCGCAAAACGGACAAGAATAGGACATGCTTTATAATTTTTGCGGGGCCACGGAGCGGAGCAACTGATGCGGACAGCACACGGAGTGCTGTACGCATCTTTTGCGGCCCCATTGAAGTGAATGGATCCGCACGGATCCGGTTGCGGACCCAAACCACGGCCGTGTGAATGAGCCCTAAGAGATACTTAAATGACATGAACACAAAAATATACATACTGGAGCGGACAACAGCAGTGCCCTAGACTTTTTTTTTTTCTTTGTGAATTCAAAGATTCCAAAATCTGAGGAATTCATTGCAGTATTCTGTGTTGCTGAAATAAACAACGCCCCAGATGCGGCCTGAGGAACCTCACATGGGACTGGAGGTGGGGGAATTACTGAACCGATGACTGTGGCCTAAAAAAAAATATATATATAATAATTATATTTTATATAGAAGTTGTAGTCACAATCATGCCATATTACCTAATATCTAAGGACTCATGCACACGACAGTGTTTTTTGTCCGCATCCGATCCGCAAAAGATGCGGACATCACACCGTGTGGTGGCTGCATCCATATGTCTGTTCTGCAGCACTTGCAAAAAGAAAAAAAGGACAAGGATAGGACTGTTCTATAGAGGGCAGGCATTTCTTTCCATATTTTCTCAGCCGGTATCTATGTTTTGTGGATTCATAATTTGCGGACCACAAAAATGACTACAGCTGTGTGCAGAAGCCCTTAGGGCTCATGCACACAAACGTATTTTCTTTCTGTGTCTGTACTTTTTTTTTTTTGCGGACCCATTCATGTCCTATTCATGTCCGCATTACGGACAGGAATAGGACTGCTCTATTAGGGGCCAGCTGTTCCATTCTGTATTTTTTGCGGATCTGTCTTTTGGTGGATTAGTGTGCTGGAGGCGGGCATGGCTACAACTGTTTACAGTGCACTAAAGGTTTGCAATTTATACAATGCTGATTTATAAACAATTCTTTATGATTTTACTTGATATTAATAATATTATTTTATAACATTACTATATATCTTGGCCTACATTAAGGGGATGTTTTGGGACCACCAGCCCACCCACCTCGCAGTGATTGACATTCCTTTAGCTCATTGCCTGCTCACCTGAAATCTCACAGCTGTGTATAGAACACTGTGTTCAGGGGCGTAACAATGACTCATAGGGCCCCATAGCAAAACTTGTAATAGGAACCCCGTACCACCATGACCATGTTCAGTTGCAAGTTGAGAACATGATTATGGTGGTTCCCCTAAAGTACAGGAATAATGCACACAGTGATGTCACAGTCATGGGAGAATGTGCATAGAGAAGTTACAGCGCAGGTAAAATATGCACAGTGATGTCTCAGCAATAACGCTCAGAGTGATATCACAATAGTATCATGCTCATGGTGATGTACAGAAATAAATCAGTGATTTCATAGCACAGAAATAATGCAAAAAGTAATGTACTCTTCTATTCTCTGTATACAGTATATCACTAACTACACATGTGAATGGAGATGGGCCCCCTTAGATACAGGGCCCTGTAGCACATGTTACTCCTGCTACCCTGGTAGTTACACCTATGACTGTGCTTCCTCCTAGCTTGAGACATGTGCTGTGAATCAGAGGCGCACCGACAGGTGGGGGGTCCAGCGGGTTTGGACCCCCCCTAGAACCATCACTCTCTTTTTTTTTTTTAATTCCTCAGGGCCTGGTTCTTAATGCGGGCGGTGGTGGCATTGGGTAGGAGATGAGCGTTTCCATTGTGGAAGCGCTCATCTCCATTTTCATCTGTATCGCCGTCCTCAGGACAGCGATACAGATGCCTGTGCTGCGGCAGGGGAGGGAGAGGCGTCTCCCTTTCCTGTTCTTCCAATAGGCCGCAGGCACTAATGCCAGCAGCCTATCAGAGGCCGGCTCAGGCGGCATGCTGACGTCATTATCATCGCGCCGCCTGTGCCGGGCAGCACACAGCAGGGATACAGGCCGGAAGGGGCCTGCATCGCATCGCTGCTGATGGAGGTAAGTATTAGTGTTTTTTTTTTCTTAAAGGGTTTCTGTCATCAGGTTTCACCATATTAAACCTAATGACATTTGCAATGTGCAAATGTCACCTGAGGTCTAATATGGTAATATTTTCAAGATCTGTGTCCCCGTTTTTGTTAAAAAGAAACTTTTGTAATATGCAAATCAACCTTACTAGGTGCAGGGGGCGGTAACCCTGCACCTAGTGGCGCCGTTTTCCCCACCTCCAGGAACGCGTCATCGCCGATGATTGACAGGGCCAGGCAGCTCCCTCTATCTGCTGCTGGCCCTGTCAGCGCTGCAAATCCAGTGCCTGCGCCGTGTGTCCTTCATTCGGCGCAGGCGCAGTGAGTGCAGCTGGCTGCCGGGCTCCCGGCTTCCTCACTGCGCCTGCGCCGGCCTTCTCTTGTGGGTGTAGTGTGACGTCATCGGCGCAGGCGCAAAAACGGGGACACAGATCTTGAAAATATTACCATATTAGACCTCAAGTGACATTTGCACATTGCAAATGTCATCCGGTTTAATATGGTGAAACCTGATGACAGAAACCCTTTAATAGATGCTACAGAACCTGGCATTTCTCACTGGCCCATTTTTTTTTATTATTTTTTTTGGGGGGGGGGCTTGCACTATGGGGACATCTGGCGACTGGCAATTTCTTACTATCCCATTTTTTGGGGGGGCATTATGAGGCATTTATTTCTTGCCTATTTTGTGGGGGGCACTATGGGGGCATTTCTTTACTGGCATTTGGTGGCACTATAGGGGCATTATTTGGGGGCACTATGGGGGAGTGGAGCACTATGGGGGCATCTGATGGCTCTAAAGGGGCATTTTTTTACTGGCACATTATAGGGGGCACTATAGGGGAGAGCGGCACTATGGGGCATCATTTGGGGGCACTGAGAGGGCATCTGGTGGCTCTAAAGGGGCATTTTTTTACTGCCACATTATGGAGGGCACTATGGCATCTGGCACTAAGGGGAAATTTTTTTCTGGCACATTATGGGAGGCGCTATAGGGGAGAGCAGCACTATGGGGCACCTGGTGGCTCTATAGGGGCATTATTTGGGGCACTATGAGGGAGTAGAGCACTATGGGGGCATCTGGTGGCTCTAAAGGGGCATTTTTTTTACTGGCACATTATAGGGGGCACTATAAGGGAGAGCGGCACTATCGGGCATCTGGTGGAAATATAAGGGCATCATTTGGGGGCACTATGGGGGCATCTGGTGGCTCTAAAGGGGCATTTTTACTGGCACATTATAGGGGGCACTATGGCATCTGGCACTAAGGGGGCAATTTTTACTGGTGCATTATGGGGGAGAGGAGCACTATAGGGGCATCTGCTGGGGGCAATAAGAAGGGGCATTTTTTACTGGCATATGGGGAACACTATGGGGGAGAGGAGCACTATGGGGGCATTTACTGGGGCACTATATAGGGGTATTTTATACAGGTATACATTATGGGGACATTAGCTCAACTGTGGGCAGGGGCGTAGCTATCGGGGAAGCAGGGGAAGCCACTGCTTCGGGGCCAAGGGCAGAAGGGGCCCGGGAGCAGTAGCAGTATACAGAGGCAGCTGCCTGTCCTTCTTACAAGCTCCTTTGCTACTAAGCTTCAGACACGCCCCCTCTTCACTCCAGCAGAGCAGGACATGGTTTACCAGCCTTAGACACGCCCCCTCTACACAGGACGTGCTGCCTGAGGAAGAGAGAGACGCAGGGCTGGAGCAGAAGTGTGAAGAGATGCAGACAGTGGGTGAGTGAGTCTGCTCTGTGGGACAGGAGGGGGAATGTCAGGGAAGTTTTCAAGCTGCTGCTGGGTGCTGTAGTGTACCAGCAGCTTCATGCTATTCAATTGTTTTACTGCCTCATGAAGCAGTTTGCCTCCATAACACCTGCCCCCCCCCATATCCTTCTCTTATCTCATCCTCATGGAGCCCCTGCTGTCTCCTTTCCTCCATGTATGGAGAGCTCCTGTTCCGCCCTCCTTTCTTCTATCGCTGCCCTGCACAGACCTCCTGCCCCTATTTCTTGTATAAATCCCCCTCAGAGCCCCTTCCACCTACTTGCTATGCCCACCCTATCCATCCAGAGCCCTGGGCCCCTGTCTCACTCCACTACCTCTCATAATGGTGGTGTCCTTCTAATGTCTCAGGGTCATGTGACTGTGCCCCCCACCCCGTGCTCTTCTCCATTATACCCTGCATTGTGCCTCTTACCATACCCTGTACTGTGCTCCTAGTCATTCCCTGTACCATGCCCTCTTATACCCTGCATTGTGCCCTCTTACCATACCTTGTACAGTGCCCCTAGTCATTCCCTGTAATGTGCCCTGTTATACCCTTTTATTTGGTCACTGTATGGAGGTGTTATCTAGTGTATGGCGGCGTTAGCCAGTCCCTGTATGACAGTGCTATCCAGTCACTGTGTGGAGGCGTTACCCAGTAAGGGGCCATTCAGACGGCCTTGGTATTGCGGATCCGCAAAAATGTAGATCTGCAATACCATGGATGCCGACCAGTGTGTGTTCCCACAATTTGCGGAACACACGGCCCGTCACCCCATTCTAAATGCCTATTCTTGTCCGCTGTGCACTGGTACTTATTCTGGCACTAAGGCTGGGTTCACATCACATTTTTGCCATCAGTTTAATGTATACATTAACAGAAGCCTCAGACTGATCTACACAGTGGCGTCCGTTCGCCATACAGTTCCATTAAAAAAAAAAAAAACATATACTTTAACTTATGCATTTCTTTCACTGGACTCTGCAGGATACAAAAACGTGGTGTGCTGCATATTTGTATATGGTACCTTTTTTATCAATGTATACTTCAAACGGATAGGAAAAACGTGATGTGAACCCACTGTTACATATGCACAAATGCGATGCCAGGAGGGTCATGGGGGGGGCCCGTACAAAAATTTGCTGTGGGGCCCAGTCAGTTCTAGCTACGCCACTGACTGTGGGCACTAAGCTGGAGTATTATGGTGAGCTTTCCTACTACAGGGTGGCTATGGGGAACATGATTACTGGTATGGGCACTATGGGGGCATTATTACTACTAAGTGTGCTCTGGCAGAGAATTATTTCTATTGGTGGGATTTTGGGGAGCACTGTTACTTTGGGGGGCACCCTGGCACAGTATCAATTTAGCACAATTATTTTTGGGGGACATTATCTTTATATTATTAGTGTCCGGACGCAGTTATTTTTTAGGGGACTCTGTGCCAATAATTGTTGTAGGGGGCACTATCTGTGTGGTAGCTGTATTTTTCAGGGGACAGTTTCTGCAGTATAGTATTAGGGGACACAGTATTGGGGGTGGCAGGATGAGGTGTTCAGAAGATGTGAAGATGATGGAAATGTGGGAAACTAATGTCTGTTTGTATCTCTGCAGAGACGAGAGATGGCTGAAAAATCTTCATGGCGGTCTGGTCCGAATGGAGAAGATGAGGAAAGAGAACGTCTACAACAAAGGTGACATCACTGGATGTAAGAGGTATGGGGCGCTATGTAGGAGAGGAGATGCTCCGGCTCCTCCCCCTGCCATTTGCAGAAGGAGGATTCAGAGCTGGGTGAGGACAGCCAAGGGGGGCAGCAGGTCACGGGTGGGTGGCAGATGGTGGTGGGGAACCACAGGCCTTAAGTAGGATCTGGGGAGGGAGGAGAGTAGAGGAGCTTCCTGGCTGTAGCTTGCTGTTTATTGTATAATGTGAGGCAGGCAGTGCAGCCAGGACACGTCCTCCCCTCTCTGTATGATGTGTATAGGCGGGACTCAACAATATCATTTTAGCTGTACAGTGTTTGTTGGGCGTGGACTATTATATTTAGGAGGCACTCATAATAATGGGCAGGCCGCATTTTCACTTGCAGTAGGCACTTCAGGAAATCAGTGGGGCAAAAAATGGCGCGGCGGGCTACGCGCCCTGCATTTTTCACTTGTTGGAACCCCCCATAGAAAAAATTCCTCGGTGCTCCCCTGCCGTGAATTGAGGTACATAAACCTCAGCTTCAATAGTATATTGTGCATTTACAGGTCCATGAACCTTTCACAGCTAGTCTGACAGACACAGCAGCAACCTTGGCCTCATGCACATGGCTGTGTTTTGTGGTCTGCATTTTTTGTGGCACTGTTGAAATGAATGGGTCAGTATCTTGTGGATCAGATCCAGAATAAAAATAGGGTTGTGTGCATTAGGCCTTTGAAGAGGACTCTTTAATGCGCAGGTTTTAGATTCTGGATGAGCTGGCACTTGCGTTGCAAAGCTAAGTGAACGCCAATCACAGCGAGGTGGATGGGCTGGCAGCAGTGACTCCAGGGCTAGTGGAATCCACTTAGGGCTCATGCACATGAACTGATTTTTTTTTCCGTGTCTGTTCCGTTTTTTTTTTTTTTTGTGGACTGTATGCGGAATCATTCATTTCAATGGAAGCTACTTCGTGTGCATTCCGTTTTCATATGTCTGTATTTCCGTTCCGCTAAGAAATAGAACATGTTCTATTATTGTCTACATTATGGACAAGGATAGAACTGTTCTACTAGGGGCCAGCTGTCTGTTCTGCAAAATACGGAATGCACATGGTCGTCCTCCATATTTTACGTTTGTGTGCATGAGCCCTTCTATGCCGCAGTGACTCCTGTTCCCACACTGACCTCTGGACAGGCCAAAATACTAACTTTTATTTCAAGAAATCGACTTTTAAATAGCTTTAAGGGCTCATTCACACTGCCGTATTTTTGCGGGTCCGCATTATTGCAGACCCGCAATAATACGGGGGCCGCCCAGAACACATGGTCGGGCGGCCCCATTCAAAATGTCTATACTTGTCCATGCATCTTTTTATGCGGAGCCGCAGCACGGAGCTAGTGCGCTCCCATAGAGGTAAATGGGACCGCATCTATTCCGTAATATTGCGGAATAGATACGGCCCCATTCATACGGTCGTGTGAATGGGGCCTAAGTAAAATCAGTCTGAACGGGGTAATGTACCCAGCAGCAATGTGCAATTTACCGCATAGGCGTAATGTGATGATATGAATGTGAGGATATAATAAAGTAGAATATTTTAGGATTTTGTTTATGGAGGGCAACAAACAGGGAATTTAGCCCTTAGGACTTTTTCAGTGCATGAAATATGGGAACAGAAGTGCTTACTAAGGGAGATTTGTATTGGTTACGTTCATCTTGCTGTTTCAGTCCTTATTAGCAACAAGTGGCTTTAGAGAACCCAATGCATTGCACAGACAGTCCATTGATTTCAATGGGTACCGTAGTACCGTGAAATGCTTCACAAGAGACATTAATCATCATGTAATAAACATATTACTGACTAAATATATCAAAATAATATCTAAACGTAAACCACTAAAGTTTATATATCCTATAAAATACAGCCAAAAGGTTCAAACTTCTTGTTAGTTAAAAGGGTTTTCTGACATTTTAAGGCCCCTTTCACATGAGACTCGCAGCATGTGTCAGGAGGGACCTGTTCTGAACCCTGGAGCACTGCTGGGGTCACATAGCATTGTATTGATTTATGATGATCTATGTAACCCTTAGGCCCCATTCACACGACCGTATGTACATTTCCGCATCTTATCCGCATTTTTGCGGATAAGATGCGGAATCATATGGACCCATTCATTTTTCCATAGGAGAAAAAAAAATGCGGAATGCACACTGTGTGCATTCCGCATCCGTATATTACGGAAGTTCTCACGCAAAAAAAATGAAACATGTCCTATACTTGGCCGCAAAATCACGTCCATAGCCCCATTAAAGTCAATGGGTCCGCAAAAATGCGGAACACTACGGAAGACATTCCGTATGTCTTCCGTTCTGTTTTTATACGGATCACGGAATACATACGGTCGTGTGAATGAGGCCTTTGGCTTCTTTCACATGGATGACGTCCATATGGCATCCGTATTTTTTGCAGATCCATTGTAACAATGCTTATCCTTGTCCGCAAAACGGACCAGAATAGAACATGTTCGATTTTTTTTGCGGGCTACGGAACGGACATACGGATGTGGGCAACACACAGTGTGCTGTCAGTATTTTTTGCAGACCCATAGAAATGAATGGGTCCGCATTTTATCAGCAAAAAATGCGGATCGGAGCCCGCAAAAAATACTGTCGTGTGAAAGAGGCCTTACAGTTCTGGAATGTATTGGGTAACACTGACAACATTATGTCAGTGTTATCCAATACATTCCAGACCTCTAAGGCCTCTTTCACGCGGGCGTCACGGATTCAGTCCGGATGCGTTCCGGAAAATCCGCACGCATCCTCACCAATCCGCAGTCAGTTTTGACTGCGATTGCGTACGTTCGTTCAGTTTTTTCCACGCGGTGCGAAGCGTTTTGATGTGTTTTTTAACGCGCGTGATAAAAAACTGAATGTTTACAAACAACATCTCTTAGCAACCATCAGTGATTCACGCAGACCCATTCACTTCAATCGGGCCAGGGCTGCGTGAAAAACGCAGAATATAGAACATGCTGCGATTTTCACGCGACGGCGAACTGATGCGTGAAATACAACGCTCATGTGAAAAGCCCCATTAAAATGAATGGGTTAGGATTCAGTGCAGGTGCTATGCGTTCGCATCACGCATTGCACCCGCGCGGAAATCTCGCCCGTGTGAAAGAGGCCTAAGGGTTACATAGCATCATAAATCAATATAATGCTATATGAATCCATCAGTGCTGGAAGGTTAGGACGGGTGCACTTGCTGACACACGCTGCAAGTCTGATGTGTGGAATTTACACATGTGAAAGGGGCTTAATACTGATGACCTATTCTCAGGATAGGTCATCAGTATGTGATTGGTGGGGGTCCTGGGCACCCCCGCTGATCAGCTGTTTTGAGAAGGCAGAGGCGCTCCTGTGGGCACCGCTGCTTTCTCACAGCTCGCCAAGCACAGTGCCGTACATTGTATAGCGGCTGTGCTTGGTACTGCACTTAGCCTTGAATAGGCCTGAGCTGCCCCTAGGCCACGTAAACAATGACGTGACATCACTGGCCTAGAAAAAGCTGAAAGAAGCTGTGAAGGAGGTCGCTGCATATCTCCTCTGCTAGTGAGCAGGCGATTGCCGGGCATCTGTACACGCTAAAATCCAGGAGCGCGTGCAAGAGTTGGGGGGAGCGTAAATGTGTGTGCAGCAGCCCCTGTCCTCCTCCTGCACATAAGTTCCTGTGGGAGGGCTCCATAGGAACATAGTATAATCCCCATAGACTCCAGTGCATTAGCATAAATAAAATGAAAAATAAAAAATAAAAATTGTAATCACTCCCCTTTGCCCAAAATAAAAATAAAAAGATAACACAAAAAATTAAAAAACACACATCATGGGCATTGCTGAGACATACCATTAAAATATAAAAAATATTTATCCCATATGGAAAACAGCAAAATGGGACAAAAAGGCAAAATGGCCAATTCCCACAACAAAATTAAATAAAAAGTAAGTGATCAAAAAGTCATACACATCCCAAAACGGTATAGATGGTATGATGAAAAGTATAGATCGCCCCGCAAAAAAATGAGCCCTCACACTGCTCCGTGCACATAACAACAAAAACGTTATAGGGTTCAGAATATGGCAACCAAAAAAAGATTTTTTCTTTTCCCCAGTATGAAAAAGCAAGAAAAACTATACATATGTGGTATTGTTGTAATTGTACTGACCTGGAGAATGAAAGTAACTGGTCAGTTTTACCGTACACGGAATGCCATAAAACAAAACCCATAAAACTGTTGCGGAATTGCATTTTTTTTTCCCATTCCCCATTTGGAATTTTTTTTCCAGCTTTCTACTATAGCGTATGCAATATTAAATGGTGGAATTAGAAAGTGCAACTTGTTCTGCACAAAACAAGTCCTCATACAGCTATGTGAATGGAAAAATAAAAATCCTAATGGCCCCAAAAAGGCAGGGAGTGAAAAACGAAAACACAAAAACTAAAAAATAATGTTAACACATGAGTATACGTACCAGATTCAATGGTGCACTTATCGCTCTTGCCGTTTTAATGCTTTCAACAGGTGAGAAAATGTATTCTTTGGGCTCTATACGTGATGGGGCTAACTGCATTCTGCGTGACAGAACTTTAGTCTGCCTGGCTTTATCCTACGTGAAAGAAGAGTATTATAACTATTATAATGAATTATTCTCATAATAAATGCATTTTGTATATGACTGTTTATAGTCACAAAAGGAGCTTCGAAAAATGAAAGGTGGAATCTGATTGGTTACTATGGGCAACTAAGCCATTTCTACTTTACACCAGTTTCATAAATCTCCCCCTTAACCCTTTCGCAACCAGCGCCGTACATCTATGGTGCTGGAGCGATGTGGGAACATGACGCCCTCTCGCACGTGCAGCGGGCGTCATGGCCAGCAGATCTACTTACCATAACCGGCAGCAATGCTGATCGTTGTAATTAAAGGCATTAGATGCCGTGTTGAACTGAGATCACGGCATCTAATTGCGCTAAAACCCGAGCTTCCGGGTGTCCTACAGATGCCCCTTATGGCCAATCGGGGCATCTGCTCTTGATCTGAATGCTGTAAGCCTCGCTGATGAGGCTTACAGCGTTCATGCTGCAATTCTTATTTTGGCCACCAGATGGCAGGCCAGGATAAGAAATGAGCAAACGTGACATAAAATTGCATTTTAAAAATCCCTGATAGTTCAAAATGAAAAATTCAAAAACATTTATAGGCTCATATATGATGCTTAAAATCATCACAAAAATTATTAAAAATGTTAAATATAAAAAAATATAAGTTTAAATCACCCCCCTTTCCGTATAATTAAAACATAAATACCTGAATAAAAATAAATATAAAAATCATGGGTATCACCGCGACCGAAAACACCCATACTTTTAAAATATAAAATTTTTTTTCCAATACTAATACATAGTAACATAGTTTATAAGGCCGAAAAAAGACATCTGTCCATCCAGTTCGGTCTGTTTTCCTACAAGTTGATCCAGATGCGTAACTGAAAAAAAGGGTGAAAATGGCCGATTTGCCATTTTTTCATTGTTTCTCTTACCCAAAAAAATGTAACAAAAAGTGATCAAAAAGTCAAGCACACTCCAAAATGGTATCAATAAAAACTATGGATTGTCCACAAAAAACGAGTCCCTAAACAGCTCTGTGGATGTAACTATAAAAAAGTTATGGGGGTCAGAATATGGCGATGTTAAGTTTAAATTTATTTTTACACTATTTAAACATAACAAACCTATACATATGGGGTATAGTTGTAATCGTACTGACCCAAAGAATGAAGGGCATGGGTCAGTTTTGCCGCAAATGAAACGCCATGGGAACAAAACCTGTAAAACGGTGGAGGAATTGCATTTTTTTTCCAATTCCACCCCATTTGGATTTTTTTTACCGCTTCCCACTATATTTTATGCTATAATAAATGGCGGCATTCAAAAGTACAACTTGTTCCGCAAAAAATAAGACCTTTTTTGCCAAATAAGCTATGTGAACAAAAATATAAAAAGTTATGGCTCACAGAAAATAGGGAAGAAAAATGAAAACGCAAAATCGAAAAAAAAAAACTTTGTTATCCAAAGGGTTAAACTATAAAGTTTCTTTTTTAATCTCAAATTTAAAAATAAAAAAAGGGATGTAAAGCTAACAGAACTTGCTCACCCTTGCACTGGCTAGACCAGGGGAAACTAACCAGTCGTATTGTATTCGTAGGGTCTCCATAATAATTATGATGACCTATAAGAGCACTAACTAAATTTTCCCTGTTTTATACTGTATATCAAACACAACCCTAAGCCCTATTGATGAGACCAAAAGGGAGATACAAGTTGGTGTACCTCTTCATTATGAAATGCACAGTTTCAGCATTGTTAATACACATCCTACAGAAAATGTAGTTAGGGAGTCATCTTAATGCAACTACATTGGTGACAAATTCCACCGTGTGCCTATAGTCTGGCACACCTTGGAGGCTTCCACCAGAAGTATACGCCAGCAGTGTTACCCAATGGATCAGTGTACATTGGAAACACACCATGTATCAACTCTCCTCATTAACAGTTCACCATACATTGCAACAGTAATACATTAAAGAGAAACTAAACTTTTATAATAGTTTTTAATATGCTGTCCCTAATCCCCTAAATAAATTTTTTCTAATATACTTCATTTATTAAGTTTCTATTTTTACTGTACTTTTACATCCCTAAAGCACAACATTCAGTGTGCGCTTAAAGGGGTTCTCCGAGTTATAAATATTGATAACCTATCCTCAGGTCAGATCGGCAGGGGTCCGACACCCGGCACCCCCGCCGATCATAGACTTGTATGGGAGCGATTCTTCCCATAGAAATGAATGGGACAGTGAGGTGTAATTACACCTACTCACCACTACCCCCGAGTCGGCCAGCATGTAAACACTGAAGAGGAGGCAGCGCTGATACGGTGCGCGCCTCCTCTTCAAACAGCTGATCGGCGGGGGTGCCGGGTGTCGGACCCCTGCTGATCTGATATTGATGACCTATCCTGAGGATAGATCATCAATATATATATCTCGGAGAACCCCTTTAAGTGTGAATGGGCAGCAGCAGTGTAGGGAGTAAGGGCAGGAGTGCACATTGCTGCTCCTGCACATGCTGTACCCTGTACCCATGTACTATACCAGGATTAGCTGAGCGAAGCCGCTCCTGCTTCTGCCTGCTCCGCTAAGCTAAGAGAACTGTCATGCAGTTCTCTTAGCTTAGCGGAGCAGGCAAAGGCAGGATGCCGCTCCGCTCAGCTAATCCTGGTTTAGTACAGGGTCCCCATGTACTATGCCAGGAGTTAGTAATTGTTCGGGGAGCATGTGCAGGAGCAGCAATGTGCACTCCTGCCCTTACTCCCTACACTGCGGCTGCCCATTCATAAAATGAGTACTATGTACTCCATACACCGTTGAGATGTCAGCAGTGTATGGAGATAGCAGGGCACGCTGAATGGTGAGCTTTAGGGATGTAAAAGTACAGTAAAAATAGAAACTTAATAAAGTATATTAGAAAAATTTTATTTAAGGGATTAGGAACAACATATTACAAATTATTATAAAAGTTTAGTTATTCTTTAAGTGATGCAAACAAACAAAAAATACATAATACATAACAAATGGCCCTCGTCCTCAAGCCGTACCGAGAATGGAGGTTCCTTCTCTGCTGAATAAAAGCCGTCCTCTGGTGCGACATCAAGCAGTAGGTCTGCCATAGGCATTTGGGAACCAATATCCTGTAAACTTGATTCCCTTTTCTTCAGAAAACGCTACGAACAAAGAATGATAGCTATGATTTACAATCAATTATTCTCACAATAAATGCATTCTGTGTAAGAACAGTAGAGGGGTTTCCAAGAACTGACCAGATTAGGCCTGAACTGCAATATCAGGGACAGACCATGGTCAGACGTGGCATTATTTCTGGGGGGCCAAAGCAGATCATTTTCACTAATCCTGAACAACTAATTTAAAGGGAATCTGTTACCCCAGTAATACATGTGCAGCACTGCACATAAGGAGTCCAGATCACTAACTTTTATTTTGCTACTGCCCTCGGTTCCCCCACTGCCAGTGCTCAATGCTGAACTGAAATACACAGTCCGGACTGCTGTGTTGTTCTAACGTAATGGAGAGGACTCGTGTGCGGATGCAGCAGTCCTGACAATGTATTTCAATGCAGCGATCTGAACTCCATATCTGCAGTACTACTCATATATTACTATAGATAATGGTTCAAAATTCCGGTGACAGATTCCCTTTAAAGAGAATATATTATCATAAAACTTTCTATTAACCACTTCTCAATGTAGCCATTTTTGCGTTTTTTTTTGTTTTTTGTTTTTTCATTTCACATGGCGGTATGAAGGCTTGTTTTTTTGTCAGACAAGTTGCACTTTTTAACAGCACCATTTACTGTACTACTCCATCTGATGTAATGGTAAGCTGTGAAAAAATTATTAATAGTCTGGAATGGGAAAGAAACTAATTGTACCATTGTTTTATGGGTTTGGTTTGTGCAGTAAAAAGGACATGTTACTTTTGTGGGTCTATACAGTTACAGCAATACCAAATTTATATAGCTTTTTCTATGTTCGTAAACTGTATGGGCACACGGCAGGGTTTAGAAAGAAAGGAGCAACATATGGTTTTTGGAGAGCAGATTTTGCTGGACTGACTTGGTGTTATGTCATATTTTAAGGCACACTAAGGCACCCCAACAGAAGAAACCCCCCAAAAGTGACTCCATTTTGGAAACTACACCCCTCAAATAACTCATTGAGTGGTTTACTGACCACTTTTACCTCAGAGCCGTTTCATAATATTTAGAAACACTTAGCTGTGAAAATAAAAAATTATATTTTTTACAAGAAAAAGTCTCAAATTTTTCACTTTAACAAGGAACAACTGGAGAAAAAGCACCCCATAATTTATTACCCATTTTCTCCATAATACGGCAACACCCCATATGTGGTGGTAAACTGCTGTATGAGCAGACGGCAGAATTCAAAAGGAAAGGAGCGGCATCTGCATTTTCTAACGTGGAATTTGCTGAAATAGATTTTAAGGGGCATAACTTTTTTAGTTTTTTGTTGATTGAGCTGTGTGGGGGCTAAATTTTTGAGGGATGGGCTGTAGTTTTTAATTGTAAAATTTTTGGGTACATCAGACTTTTTGATCGCTTTTTATTTAATTTTTTCAGAGGTGAAGTCAGCTAATATTGTAATTATGTCAGTGTCTTTTTATTTTTTATGGGGTTCTCCATTTTTTTAATCTGACACTAGGGATGAGCGAATCGACTTTGGATGCTTCATCCAAAGCTGATTTGCATAAAACTTTGTTTCAATACTGTACGGAGCGAGCGCTTAGGAGCTGGTACCTTGGTAGTGTTTTTTATAGTAGAAATTAATTTCTGAATTTATTAAGCAAAGTCTCGTGAGACTTCACAAAGTAATAACTTCGGCTCATAGGAGCCAATACATTCTAATACAGAGCACTCGCTCCGTACAGTATTAAAACAAAGTTTTATTAGAATCAACTTCGGAAGAAGCATCCGAAGTTGATTCACTCATCCATAGGTGGCATGTGTAACTTCTAAAAATATTTCTGTTTATGGAGAGGCAAGCGGTAATTTTTATTGATACTATTTTGGGATATTTATGATGTTTTGATCTTTTTCTCTGTTATGACCGCACAGATAAAATACTTATATATTTAAATAGATGGGATATTTTGGGATGCAGGGATACCAAAGATGTTTATTTTTTGTTTTTTTTGTTTTTTTTTTATTTGAAAAATGAGGACTTTTTTTTCCATTGGAAGGCTTGTTTTTTTTTGCATAACAAGTTGTAATTTTTAATGCTACCATTTAATCTATAATATTACTGCTGCTCACTGTGAACTGTGGATATGATAATGGTGATACATTTATAGCTGTCTTTTTTTGTTTTTGTTTTATTAAAACTGATTTTATTGGAACCATTTTTAGTACATATTGGTTTTTGTATTACTATTTATTTAAGTTTTTAATAGATTGTAATTTTACAGATGCGGCAATACCAAGTATGTTTTCCTTTCATTCTTTATTTATTTTTATTTTTTTTTTACAGAGGTTTTTTGGCCTTTTTAACCTTGAGATTTTGAGACACCTGGAACATGCTCTCCTGACCCTGTATGGCCACATGGCACTGTCCTGCTGGAGTTGCACCTTCAATACTGGAGGGCCATTAACTATGCAGACCGACTTAGTGTAAGAGCACATGGCGTGGTCCTGTCACAGTAGCAATGTGTTTGAGTACTGTGTGGCCGTCTGGGCCACAGCTGGCTCTTGTTAAACTAATGAGACCGCAATGTGTAGTCGCTCTGCATTGTTAATGGCCACATGGCACCATAAATACTGTGTAGCCTTTAACAATGCAGACTGACTAAACAGTGTGGTCTTGGTTAGTTAACACTAGCCAGCTGTGGCAATACACTAAGGCTTCAATGCAGTATGGAGGAGTGAAACCACAGTTTGATGTAGGGAGCTTCACAGACTATATAGACCAGCTTTCATGTATGTATAAAACAAGAAGTGGATGAGAGCTACTACCTGTGATGGAGGTGTGGTGTCCTACATCTTCTCCCATTACACAAGAAAGTCCATCTCTGACATACATATATATAGTATCATATATATGATGGACTCTGCCAGCTTTTTTTACATACATGTTTGAAGTGTTTTTGGAGGCACCAGAAAAAAAACACATGCCATTTAACACCATGAGGACCGGGCCAATTTAGTTTTTTTACTCCTCACATTCCAGGAGTCATAACTTATTTAACATTTTTGCTTACATAGCCATATGAGGTCTTGATTTTTTTTCAGTACAAATTCTATTTTTAAAGGGGTTGTCAGAGCTGAACCCGGACATACTCTTAATTTCACCCAGGCAGCCCGTCTGATGTTAGCATCGGAGCATCCTATGCTCCGATGCCCTCCTTTGCCCTGCGCTAATTAACGCAGGGCAAAGGCAATTAGCCCGGTTCCGGTGACGAACCGGGCTCTGCCGGGCAGAGGCTTCCGCTCAGCAGTGAGCCTGGTGACGTCACTGGCACTGATGGGCGGGCTTTAGTCAAACAGCTAGGGCAGCGCTAAAGCCGGCCCATTACAGCCGGTGACGTCACCGAACACACTGCCGGGTGGAAGCTTCCACCCAGCAGTGTGTTATGTAAACAGAAGAGCCCTTGCCCTGCGCGATCCAGCACAGGGCAAGGGAGGGCATTGGAGCATGAGATGCTCCGCTGCTAACATCAGGCGGGCTGCCTGGGTGAAATTAAAGGGGTTCTGCAGTTTTTTCAAACTGATGATCTATCCTCTGGATAGATCATCAGCATCTGATTGGCGGGGGTCCGACACCCGGGACCCCCGCCAATCAGCTGTTTGAGAAGGCAGCGGCGCTGCAGGAGCGCCGTGGCCTTCTCTGTGTTTACCGCAGGCCCAGTGACGTCACGACTAGTATCACTGGCCTGGGCGGGGCTAAGCTCTGTTCACATGAATGGAGCTTAGCCGCGCCCAGGACAGTGATAGTAGTCGTGACGTCACTGGCCTGCAGTAAACACAGAGAAGGCCGCGGCGCTCCTGCAGCGCCGCTGCCTTCTCAAACAGCTGATCGGCGGGGGTCCCGGTGTCGGACCCCCGCCGATCAGATGCTGATGATCTATCCAGAGGATAGATCATCAGTTTGAAAAAACTACAGAACCCCTTTAAGGGTATGTCCGGGTTCAGCTCTGAACCCGGACAACCCCTTTAAGTGGCACAATTTAGCAAATGTATTAAAAAACATGGGGAAAACATTTTTTGTGTGTGTGATTTAAAATATTTTGTTTTGCTTTTTGTAACATTCATTGTGCAAATTTTTATTGTTTTTATTATATTTTAGCATTTAAAGGCTATGTACATCTTTGTGGGCAATTATTTTATGATTGTATTTTACTCATTTTTTGCTAAAAATATTTTTTAAATTAGTCTTTATTAAAATATTGAGTACTGAATACTTTTACTTTGTGCTTAGCAATGCTCCTCTGTCTTCTCTTTACATAACAGTGGAGAATTGCTCAACACTGACTGTGTTATGTAAATAGAAGACAGAGGAGCATTGCTAAGGCTCAAAATGGGCCACTTTAGAGCTATTTTTCTAATAGAAATGTACAATTTAATTAATTAAAGTATATTACAAAAATGGTCAGTATCACTGCCCCTACACAGTACAAAAATAAAAAAATAATGACAGTTACACTTTAAAGGAGTGTCCAGATAATTGTGCAAACCTGATAAATTCCACATGATGTTGCTCAGAAGAAGAGTCATCTTCTTATTCAAGTTGTCTGTAGCCTAATGGGGCAGGTAGAATAAATCTCTTCTGTTTCTGCCCACCTTGGTTTTCTGTTTCCCAACTCTGTTGCTGTCCCAAGTCTGTTGCTTACAAGCTGGAATTAACTTGCCAAATTTCACCAGGAGTTGCAAAATGCAGGACTTGACTGGTGGTTATGGTTGCCATAATTACTTGGTAACCTGCTGTAGGAGTGCAACTTCTCCTTATGCATGCTTTACCGGTCATGTAAAAAATTGCGTCTAAACTGCAGGACCCATGTTATAAGAGCAGGAGGAGCAGAGCAGAGTGATAGGCAGATTTGTGGAAAAAGATTTCATAAAACTTTTATTTTATTCATATAAACCTCTGCTCTTTCTATGCTTAGGAGTCCAGTGGGCAGTCCTATTCGTGATTGACAGGCATCCCGCCATGAGTGTGTATACAAAGATAACTGTCAATCACTGATAAGAACCACCCACTGGACTCCTAAGCCTAAAATTAGCAGAGATTTACATGAATACACGGTTAGGGCCCATTCAGACTGCCGTATGAACGGGTCCGCACCCGTTCTGCAATTTTGTGGAACGGGTGCGGACCCATTCATTTCAATGGGGCCGCAAAACACACAATGGTTCCGTGGAAAGGATAGAGCATGTTCATGGTCCCGTGGAAAGGATAGGGCATTTTCTATTATGGTTGTGGCCATATGTGGTCCTCAAATTGCAGAAGGCACGCGGCCGGTATCCGTGTTTTGCAGATCCGCAAATACTACAGCCCTCTGAATGAGGTCTTACACTGAATCCGCCTGCTCTGTACTACGCTAGACAGAACTGCAGGCACAATGTGACAGGACCCCTCTTAATAATGTTAACACATGGGTATACGTACCACCTTGGCTGGTGCAATTCTCTCTTCTGCTACCTCAACGTTTTCAACGGGTGAGAAACTCCTTTCTTCGAACTCTACCTCCTTACATATTTTGCTCCGTAATCGTAATCTGTGTGTTAGTAACATAGGTGCGCTGAGGTTGGCCTACATGAAAGAATAGTAACTATTATAATGAATTATTCTCATAATAAATGCATTTCGTATTTGACTGCTTATAGTCACAAAAAGCAGGCACATAACAGAGCACGACCGATTTCAGCCTAATATTACGAACATTTCATAAGGTAACAGTCACTGTTCTGTGTCTTAAAGGAGAAGAGACAATCCTGAAGAAAATAAATGGCAGGTAAGCATCACCCATGCAGTACTTTCTTCAAGAGATTTCCCCCCCTGTACCATTTAATATTCCATTCATGCCTTATTGGCAGGAGCCCTACTTCTGAAATCCCCACTGATCCCAAAAACAGAAATACCCATTTTGCCGTGGATGCGCAGCTACTCACCACAGGGCCAGCAAGTCAGCAAACCAGAGATTGACTAAAGTGTATATATACAGTACTGTATATAAAAAGTAAAGAATTAAAGTGTAAAGTTTGTTTTTTTTCTTAAAATTTTAATCTCCAGTCATTTGTCTCTTAGAATGGTCTACCAGTCTGAGGGAATTCTTCCCCTGTCCTCCATGGAGAATGTTTTCAGCTGTGTAGTTTTCTCTCCTGGTGGTCTGTGATGGTGGAGGAGTTAGTGCCCATTTTCCTAGGGGTCTAGGGTACTGAAAGGCCTAATTCCCATTTCCCCTGTTGATCTAGGGTAGAGGAGGGGTTAATAGCAACTTCCCTGTTTGGTTTACGGTTGTGGAGAAGTTAAAAGGTCTGCCACACCTAATCATTGGTGGCATATCCCTACAATGTTACCACAGTTTGACATAGGAAGCTTCAGAGATTATATAGACCAGGGATTAGCAACCTCCAGCACTCCAGCTACAACTCCCAGAATCCTTTCACTTCTAGGGGAGTTACAAGAATAGCGGAGTAATGCCCCTTTCACACGAGCGGGAGACTCGCATGTCTCCCACAACGCATCTACAGGGCTGGATTCCGGCACTGACTGGGATCGCATATAATGCTATGCGATCCCTGTCCGTGCCGAGTCCAGCCCTGTAGATGAGTTGCGGGAGATATGCGAGTCTCCCGCTCGTGTGAAAGGGGCATAAGTGTGCATGCTGGGAGTTGTAGTTTCACAGCAGCTGGAGTGCCGAAGGTTGCTGATCCCTGATATAGACTATATTGCATGTAGGTATATAACAAGAAGTGGACGAGAGCTTCTGCCTGTGATGGAGGTGTGGTCTCCTAAATCTGGACCCATTACACTGAGTCCAGCTCTGAGATCCATACAGTATCATATATATGGTGGACTATGGCACCTTTTAGGCTAGTTTTTTTTCTGGATCAGTACAACTATAATGATAATTTTTTTTTTTTGTTTTACCACTTAAAAAAATCAAAAACCTTTGATATCAAAAAATCAAAATTTATTTTGCATCACCACATTCTGATAGCAAGGACTTTTTAATAGTTTCAGCTATAGAGCTAGGATTGTTTGTTTTTTTGTGTGTGTAGTACCAGTTTTTTTCGGGGGTAAGGTGGCCAAAAAATGGGGATGTGGCTGTTTTCATTTTTTTTTTCATTTTTATCTGTTACAGTGTTCACCGTCCAAGAGATATTCATTTGTATATGCATATTGTTAAGAGGTGATTTGTATTTTTAATACTTTTGGCATTTAAAAAAAATGTTTTTTACTTTTATGTTTTAGTCCCCCTAGAGGACTGCAATAGTTTATTACTGCAGTCTATGAGAATTCTGCCTTTTGCCTATTAACTCCTTCATGACATTAGGAGCACATTTATGCCCCATGCCAAGTCTATAAAAATTAAATCCGCCCAGCAGCTAAGTAGCTGCCATAGCTGCTGGGTATCTACTGTTTTACACAGCAGACACCCAGAAGCTATGTCTGTGATTGGCAATAACGGCGATCACGAACATTTAGCGCATTAGATGCTGTGGTCAATTGTGACCACGGCATTCAATGCCCCTTTCACACGAGCGGGAGACTCGCATGTCTCCCGCAACGCATCTACAGGGCTGGACTCGGCATGGACATGGATCGCATAGCATTATATGCGATTCCTGTCCATGCCGAGTCCAGCCCTGTAAATGCGTTGCGGGAGACATGCGAGTCTCCCGCTCGTGTGAAAGGGGCATAAGTGTTGAAACTCCAGGAGTGTTGTGCAGCCTCAGGCACTCTGAAGGATCTGAAGCCTGCCGCTGTGAAGTTATTGTGGAGCTCTGCCTATGACAGGGCTTCATAGAAACATAGCAAATCTCCAAATAACCGCATGTTTAAATCCACTAGAAAGCAAGCCCTCACACAGCTTCATAATATAAAAATTAATAAAAAGTCATGCAGTTCAGGATATGGTGATACAAAGAAAAAAAAAATTCAAATTTTTTAGAGTATGTAAGTATGTAAGTCTGCTATCAGGATAAGTGAGCCAAAAAGCAAAAAACAGCAGCAGCACAGTCCAGTGAGTATGGGTGCAATTCCTCCAAAGCTTTGGGCAAAAAAGCTTATTTTTCAATAAAATAGCAAAAGATGAGGCAGCACTCCAATCGTTGATATTAGTGATGAATCTTTATTCCCGTGCGACGTTTCAACCCAGCTCAATGGGGTCTTTGTCAAGGATAAGTGAGCCGCTAGATTTATGCACCACAATTAAAACGTAAAGCAATTAAGATCATCATTAGAAGATATTTGTAAAAAAACGGAGTTTAAGACAAGGAGCAAAAAGTAAGGTGGGAGAGATTTTCCTTGTGTGTTAACTTGATTTGTAGTCCTTCAGCTACAGCAAACCCTAATCATATATTTACTGTTTTTCTGTACTGTACTGTATATCCCCATCTAGCAGGTGCTCCATGGACAATGCTACTAAGTGTGTGTCCTGTGCAATGTATGCATGCCTTGAAGAACCATTCATGGGTGAATACATTTGCACTAGATGCAATCACGTTGCATATTTGGAAGCCCAGATCTTGGATCTAAATAAGCAGCTTGGCATACTTAGGGGCATTGAACAACTGAAGAGAGGCTTAGACCTCACAGTGCAGGCACTGGCTGGGGTCAGTGAAGAGGAGGAGGGAGGAGATGGGCAAGAGCAGGACTATCAGGTCAGAAGTTGGGTAAATGTAGTAAGGAGGGGTAGAGGGAAAAGTGCCAGGGAGGCTAGTCCTGAGCTGGAACACCCTAGTAAATATGCCTGTTTGGCTGATATTAGGGATGAAAGCCCAGGACCAGCGACACTGCAGCAGGCTGCTTCTCCTAGAAACCAGGAGGATGACTGCTGCAGGAAGGATGGGAAAAGGAGAGCAGCAAAGGCCAGACAGATACTGGTGGTAGGGGACTCTATAATTAGGCGGACAGACAGGGTCATCTGTCGCCGAGACTGTGAATCCCGAACAGTGTGTTGTCTCCCGGGTGCTCGGGTTCGGCATATCGCGGATCAGATTGACAGGTTGCTGGGTGGGGCTGGGGAAGACCCGGCGGTCATGGTACACATTGGCACCAATGACAAAGTCAGGGGGAGATGGGAGGTCCTTAAAAATGATTTTAGGGAACTAGGAGAGAAGCTCAAGTCCAGGACCTCCAAGGTAGTGTTTTCAGAAATACTACCAGTGCCACGAGCGTCACTAGAGAGACAACGGGAGATTAGGGAGTTAAATAAGTGGCTCAGAGGCTGGTGCAGGAAGGAACGGTTTGGGTTCATGGAGAACTGGGCCGACTTCTCTGTCGGCTACAGACTCTACAGTAGGGACGGGCTGCACCTTAATGGGGAGGGTGCAACTGCCCTGGGGGAAAAAATGGTTAGACGGCTGGAAGAGCTTTTAAACTAGGATCTGGGGGGAGGGTGGGGGTTAATACTAATAAGGGGGTAGATAGTGTAGATAGAGAGTGGGTCATAGTCGGGGAGAGTGGGGGGTTAGTGGGGGTTGGGATTAGTGAGGAATGTAGGGAGAATATTGGGCAAAACATCAACCAAAATAACCCAAAAACCCCGGATATTCACTTCACAGGTAATAGTAATTTAAAAAGGGGGGTAAAAAATATACATAGACCTCTTAAGTGTATGTACACTAATGCCAGAAGCCTGACTAATAAAATTGGTGAACTGGAATTAGTGATGTGTGAGGAGGACTATGACATAGTGGGAATAACTGAGACATGGCTGGATGATACCTATGACTGGGCAGTTAACGTACAGGGTTACAGTCTTTTTAGAAAGGATCGCCAAAACCGGAGAGTGGGAGGGGTCTGCCTTTATGTAAAGTCCTGTCTAAAGCCCACACTGCGGGAAGATATAAGTGAGGGACATGAAGATGTGGAGTCACTGTGGATAGAAATAAATGGAGCCAAAAACAATAATAAAATACTAATAGGAGTTTATTATAAACCCCCTAGTATACCAGAGCCCATAGAAAATCTACTTTTAAACTAAATAGACGAGGTGGCAAATCAGAATGAGGTCGTTATTATGGGGGATTTCAACTACCGAGATATAGACTGGGAAACTGAAACCTGTATATCTCATAAAGGAAACAGGTTCTTGGAAATAACCAAAGACAATTATCTTTCCCAACTGGTTCAGGACCCGACTAGAGGGACGGCCATACTGGACTTAGTATTAACCAATAGACCTGACAGAACAACAGATGTGCAGGTCGGGGGACTCCTAGGAAATAGTGAACAATCCTAATATCTAATTGTGAGAGGTACATACCATATAGGAATAAAATAATAAGAAACAAGAAAAAAACAATGTGGATAAATAGAACTGTAAAGAAAGCAATAAATGACAAACAGAAAGCATTTAAATCACTAAAACAGGAGGGGAGCGAGGAAGCATTGAAAAACTATAAGTAAAAAAATAGAATATGTAAAAGACAAATAAAAACAGCCAAACTAGAGACCGAGAGATTAATCGCCAAAGAAAGTAAAACTAACCCTAAAATGTTATTTAATTATATAAATGGTAAAAAGTATAAACCTGAAGGTGTCGGCCCCTTACAGAGTAATGAGGGGGGAGTTGCAGAGAGCGATGAGGAGAAAGCAAAGCTACTAAATATCTTTTTCTCCACTGTATTCACTGAGGAAAATAAACTGTCAGATGAAATGCAGAATATAAAAGTAAATTCCCCATTAAAAGTGCCCTGTCTGACCCAGGAAGAAGTAGAGCTGCGTCTTAAAAAGATTAAAATAGACAAATCGCCAGACCCTTATTTCTGATATTTAAGGACTCTATACTGACAGGGAGTGTTCCACAGGATTGTCGAATAGCAAATGTGGTGCCAATATTTAAAAAGGGTCCAAAAACAGAGCCCGGGAACTATAGGCCGGTAAGTTTAACATCTGTCGTGGGTAAACTGTTTGAGGGTTTTCTAAGAGATGCTATCTTGGAGTACCTCAATGAAAATAAGCAAATTACTCCATATCAGCATGGCTTCATGAGGGATCGGTCATGTCAAACCAATTTAATCAGTTTCTATGAGGAGGTAAGTTCTAGACTAGACCGCAGCGAATCAATGGATGTCGTATATCTGGACTTCTCCAAAGCATTTTACACTGTACCACATAAAAGGTTAGTATATAAGATGAGAATGCTTGGCCTGGGAGAAAATGTCTGTATGTGGGTAAGTAACTGGCTCAGTGATAGAAAACAGAGGGTGGTTATTAACGGTACATACTCAGATTGGGTCACTGTAAGTAGTGGGGTACCACAGGGGTCAGTATTGGGCCCTATTCTCTTCAATATATTTATTAATGATCTTGTAGAAGGCTTGCACAGTAAAATATCAATTTTTGCAGATGACACTAAACTGTGTAAAGTAATTAACACAGAAGAGGACAGTGCACTGCTACAGATGGATCTGGATAGACTGGAGGCTTGGGCAGAGAAGTGGCAGATGAGGTTTAACACTGACAAATGTAAAGTTATGCATATGGGAAGGAATAATGCAAGTCACCAGTACATACTAAATGGTAAAATATTGGGTAACTCTGACATAGAAAAGGACCTAGGAATTTTAGTGAACAGAAATCTAAGCTGCAGAAACCAGTGTCAGACAGCTGCTGCCAAGGTCAATAAGATAATGGGCTGCATCAAAAGAGGCATAGATGCCCGTGATGAGAACATAGTCCTGCCACTTTACAAATCACTAGTTAGACCACACATGGAGTACTGTGTACAGTTCTGGGCTCCTGTGAACAAGGCAGACATAGCAGAGCTAGAGAGGGTTCAGAGGAGGGCAACTAAAGTAATAACTGGAATGGGTGGACTACAGTACCCAGAAAGATTATCAAAATTAGGCTTATTCACTTTAGAACAAAGACGACTGAGGGGAGATCTAATAACTATGTATAAATATATCAGGGGTCAGTACAGAGATCTCTCCCACAATCTATTTATCCCCAGGACTGTGACTGTGACGAGGGGACATCCTCTGCGTCTGGAGGAAAGAAGGTTTGTACACAAACATAGAAGAGGATTCTTTACGGTAAGAGCAGTAAGACTATGGAACTCTCTGCCTGAGGAGGTGGTGATGGTAAGTTCACTAAAAGAGTTCAAGAGGGGCCTGGATGTATTTTTGGAGGGTAATAATATTACAGGTTATAGTTACTAGAGAGGGGTCGTTGGTCCAGGGAGTAATTCTGATTGCCTGATTGGAGTCGGGAAGGAATTTTTTTCCCTAAAGTGGGGAAAACTGGCTTCTACCTCACAGGGTTTTTTTGCCTTCCTCTGGATCAACTTGTAGGAAAACAGGCCGAACTGGATGGACAGATGTCTTTTTTTCGGCCTTATAAACTATGTTACTATGTTTTTCTCCAAATACATTTTCACCCAAGATACATTGCATAAGCCAATTCTGTCCTTAAAGGAGTGTCCACATAATTCTGCAAACCTGACAATTCCCCATGATGTTTCTCAGAGGAAGAAGAGTCATCTTCTTATTCAAGGTGGCCGTAGCCTAATGGGGCAGGTAGAATAAAGCTATTCTGTTTCTGCCCACCTCAGTTTTCCTATTCCCAACTCAACTCAAGTCTGTTGCTTACAAGCTGGAATTAGCTTGCCAAATATTTTACCAAGAGTCCCATAATGCAGGACCCGACTGGTGGTTATGGTTGCCATAATGACTTGGTAACCTGCTGTAGCAGTGCAACTTCTCCTTATGCATGCTTTATCTGTCATGTAGAAAAGTGCCTCTGAGCTGCAGGACCCATGTTACAGAGCAGGAGGAGCAGAGCAGATTGATACGTAGCTTTGTGAAAAAAGATTTAATAAAACTTTTGTTTTATTCATGTAAAAGTCTGCTCTTTCTATGCTTAAGAGTCAAGTGGGCAGTCCTATTCTTGATTGACAGACATGCCTGCATGAGTTTGTATACAGAGGTAACTGTCAATCACTGATAAGAACCACCCACTGGACTCCTAAGCCTAAAATGAGCAGATATTTAAATGAATACACAGTTACACTGAATCCTCCTGCTCTGTACTACGCTAGACAGAACTGCAGGCACAATGTGACAGGTCTTTTAGTGATGTTAACACATGGGTATACGTACCGCCTTGATGGGTGCAGCTCTATCTTCTGCCACCTCAAAGGTTTCAAAGGATGGGAAACTCCTTTCTTCGGACTCTGCCTCCAGACATATTTCGCTCTGTAATCTCAATCCGCTTGGTGATAACATAGATGGGCTGTGGATAACCTATATAAAAAAAAATAGTAACTATTATAATGAATTAGTCTCATAATAAATGCATTTTGTATATAACTGTTTATAGTCACAAAAAGCAGGCACATAACAGAGCACTGGAAGCACAAACGTTCTCAGCCTAATATTAGGAACCTTTCATAAAGTAACAATATATATGTGTATGTATATGTACAGTGACACACAGTATGTCACCATATGGACAACCATGCATCTAAGCTGCAGTCACTGTCCTGTGTCTTAAAGGAGAAGAGAGACAATCCTGAAGAAAATAGATGGCAGGTAAGCATCGCCCATGCGGTACTGGCTTAAAGTAAAGACATAAACAGTTTTTAAAAAGTTTTTTTTTTCCTTTAAATTTTAATCTCGAGTCATTTGTCTCTTAGAATGGTCTACCAGTCTGAGGGAATTCCTCCTCTGTCCTCCATGGAGGAGGGGTGATTTAGCGACTTCCCTATTGGTTTACGGTTGTGGAGAAGTTAAAAGGGTTGCCTCACCTCAAACATTGGTGGCATATCCCTAGAATATGTCACCAGTGTCAGATAGGTGTGGGTTAGGATAGGATTATAGCGTGGGGAGGAGTGGAAACATAGTTTGACATAGGAAGCTTCAGAGACTATATGGACCAGCTTGTATGTATATAACTAGAGATGAGCGAATTGACTACAGATGGTACATCCAAAGTCGATATGCTAAAAACTTTTTTCTAATACTGTACCATCCGAAGTCGATTTGCTCATCTCTATATATAACAAGAAGTGAATGAGAGCTTCTGTCTGTGATGGAGGTGTGGTGTCACAAATTTTGAAAGTCCAGCTCTGAGATCCATATATACAGTATCATATATATGGTGGACTATGCCACCTTTTTAGGCTAGTTTTTTAAGTGCAGCTTTGAAGTGTTTTCGGAAAAAAAAACTCATGCAATTTTAACCCCTTCAGGACAAGACCAGTTTTTGCTTTTTCCTCTTTGCCTTCCAGGAGCCATAACTTATTTAACTTTTTTGTTCACATGGCCATATAAGGGCTTGTTTTTTCCGGTACAAATTCTATTTTTCATTGGCACAAGTTACCATATCTTGTATTAAAAAATGCTTTGTGGTGCGAAATTGAAATCTTATGTGTTCAGCTTTTGCAACCTTATTATCTGGATTAGTATGACTATAGTGATACCATATTTTTTGCTTTATAAGACCCACCTGATGATAAGACGCACCCCAGATTTTAGAATAGGAAAATAAGAAAAAAATATTTTTTCCTCACACCTCATGTCAGACCCCCCATAAATTTCAGGACATCACATCAGACCTCCATATCAGCCTTCCATGTCAGAACCCCATCAGCCTTCAGATCAGCCCACTGTGCCCCCATATCAGCCCACTGTGCCCCCATTAGACCTCAGATCAGCCCACTGTTCCCCCATTAGACCTCAGATAAAATAAAAACCTCTCTTACATGTCCTGCGCCACGGCTCCGCTCCGGGTCTGGCTGTACGCGGTCAGGACAGTGCAGGGCTGGCCCGGGAAGACAGAGGAGCGCCGGACCCGAAGCGGAGCCGCAGCGCAGGTCAGGTAAGAGAGGTTTTTATTTTATCCTTATGGGCTGGGTGGGCTGATCTGAGGTCTGATGGGGGTCCCGACACCTTATACACACAAGTGAGCGCTTCCATAATGGAAGTGCTCACTTGTATTCGCTTTATAAGACGCACCGCAATTTTCCCCCTACTTTTGGGGGAAAAAAGTGTGTCTTATAAAGCGAAAAATACGGTAATTTAAAAAAAAAATGTTTACCACTTAAAAAAATAAAAACCTTCGATACAAAAAAATCTAAATTTTATTGTGCATCACCACATTCTGATACCAATGACGTTTTAATACATTCAGCTATAGAGATAGGATTGTTTTTTTTTTCTTGTGTGTGGTACCAATTTTTTTCAGGGGGCAAGTTGGTCAAAAAATGGGGATGCGGCTGTTTTAATTTTTATCTGTTACAGTGTTCACCGTCAAGGAGATATTCTTTTGTATATACATATTGTTAAGGGGGAATGATTTGACTTTTTAATACTTTTGGCATTAAAAAAAAAATATTTTTTAGTTCCCATAGAGGGTTGCAATAGTTTATTATTGAAGTCTATGAGAATTCTGCATTTTGCCTTTTAAGCCCTTCATGACATTGAGAGCACATGTATTTCTCATGCCAAGTACATAAAAATGAAATCTGCTCAGCAGCTGAGTGGGCTTCATAGCTGCTGGGTGTCTACTATTTTACACAGCAGACACCCAGAGGCAATGTGATTGGCAATGACGGCAATCATGAACATTTAACTCATTAGATGCTGTGGTCAACTGTGTGTTGAAACTCCAAGAGGTCCCTCCTGATCCCTGCACGGCCGATGGGGGGTGCAGCCAATAGCAGGCCGTGATGGTGACCTGCCCCCTGCATTTATGTGTGACGTCATATGTGACACTAGGTCGGCACCACAATCGACTCCCACCCCACAAAGTTGCCTGATGTTGTGATCTGTTTGATGGGGAGATGGATGCAGTGGCAGCTATGCAGGGATCTGGAGGGACCAGGTAAGTACGTTCTCTATGAGGGACCCAGGCATTTCAGGGGCTGTTTACAGGATTGGATAACTCCTTTAATGCAAATATACACACATGTACAGGTGCCATTGTATACAAGGATTTAAAGGTGTATTTTGTGTGCACTTTCTAAACAAAGGGCATCTCCATCATTTTAAAATGTCTCTATTTAAACTGTAGGATTTGCCATTTCAGGTGAGCCATATCGCTTCACTTCTAAACAGGTAAACGCTGGTCGAAACTGACACTTCCAGTGTGTTTCTGAGTAAATTGTAGCCAATTTGGCCAACCATTCGGAAAAAATTACATTAACATACCTTATACCAGGATTAAATGTCCACATTAAGGCTAGCAACCACAGTAACAGTCTCCCCAGACAGGTTCTGCCTCATCAGATGGCTCTCTCTAGTGTACATCTCGCACCTTAATAGCTTGTAATAAAAGAAAAGTCTTATTGTTCAATAATGGAATGATAGGCCCCACTATCATCCAGCCCATCATTCATTTAAATCCAGGCCTTAAAACAGGACTTCCAAACCCTTTTGCAAAGTACTCTTTCCTAGGGATAATCAGCTTTCCTGGATCCCTTATATCTTATCAAGCTTTCCCTGGATGAGATATATAAGACACACCTAGGTTTTAGAGGAGGAAAATAGGAAAATAAATATTTTTCATTAGACCTCAGCTCAGAGCCCCAATCAGACCTCCAGTGTTAATCAGACATCAGCTCAGACCTCCAATATTAATAAGACCTCAGATCAGACCCCCAACGTGAAAGATCCCCAGCAGACGTCAGATCAAAGCCCCAATGTGAATGACGCAACCCAGTGGATCTCAGAACAGAGCCCCAATGTGAATGACCCCCCACCCAGCAGACCGCAGATCAGACCGCCATGCTCAGAGTAGACAAAAAAAAAATCAACTCACCTCTCCTGCTCCAGACAACACCACTCCTCAAATCCATGCTCTTCTTGCTCTTAAATCCACACGCTGTTCTGTGACCAAATGTTGCACACTTGAGGTCACAGAGTGCGCCAACATCCTCACGCTGTGCACAGTTAGACAAAGAGACATCTGCATTCACTGCTTCCCGGTCCTACTGTATTACTGATGGAAGTTCTCATTAGTATTTGCCCAATAAGACGCACTGATATTAACCCCCACTTTGGGGGTGAAAAAGTGTGTCTTATAGGGCGAAAATACGATACTTCCTGGGGTCTAGAAATCTTTCACTTTTCCTGTCACTGTCTCACAATATTAAATACTGGAAGGGGTGTATATTTCATTCAGAGTTCTACGCTGGGTGAGATAAAAAGTATCCAGAAAGCAGTATTTCAGCAAACTGTAGTTAGCTGGAGCTGTTTTGTTCAGACTTTGTTGCGGGTTGGATTTGTTTGGACTGGTAGGTAGGATTGACAGTGGGACCTATGAGTACAAACCCTTACTCCAGAACAGCTATTCCCCCTAGCCTGAGGAGATCCCAGGTGTGGCTACTGGGATCTTTACTGGTGAATAAACACAGGCATTAAAGCCAGGGTCTGCTGGCTATTTGACCGTATGGCTGTGCAAATCCTAACCTTCCTGACATGCTGAAGGTATAGGTGAGAGAGAGAGAAGTTCTCTGTAAAGTTAGTTAAAGGGGTCGTCTCACTTCAGCAAGTGGCATTTATCATGTAGAGAAAGTTACTACAAGGCACTTACTAATGTATTGTGATTGTCCATATTGCTTCCTTTGCTGGCTGGATTCATTTTTCCATTACATTATACACTGCATGTTTCCATGGTTACGACCACCCTGCAATCCATCAGTGGTGGTCGTGCTTGCATGCTATAGGAAAAAGCACAAGCCTATGCGCATTTCCGCGGTCCCAGTCCCCAAATTGGCTGCTGCTTTTTCCTATAGTGTGCAAACACGACCACCACTGAGGGATTGCCGGGTGGTCGTAACCATGGATACGAGCAGTGTATAATGTGACGGAAAAATGAATCCAGCCAGCAAAGGAAGCAATATGGACAATCACAATACATTAGTAAGTGCCTTGTATTCACCTTCTCTACATAATAAATGCTATTTGCTGAAATGAGACAACCCCTTTAAGTGTTTGTTTTATCCTTTATGTGCTGTGGCTTCACCCCAAGAGATGGTTAACTTATATACCCTGTATTATGTTTCTCTGGATGGAATATAAAGCACCATTTGGACGTTTAACCCCTGAAGTCTGATGGTCTGTCATTGCCGACCCCACTGCAAGTACATGAACCTGCGACTAATATATGCAGTGTGTATATATTGTTTAAATTTGCTTGCCAAAATTTATCTTTCCATGAGTCCAAAGGCAGCACAACACAAAGGGTTAATGTCTTGCTCCTCCCGTCTAGAACAGAAGATAATCATTAGTAAATCAGACTAATTAACCCCCCCTATAAAAGAGTGCACACCCACTAGGTAGATGTGTCTTTTACCAAGCAATGTCTTTTTCAGGGAGGGATACTTGTGATGCCTTTGGACTCAAGGAAAGATAAATTTTGGTAATCAAATTCCTTATCGTCCTTCAGGCAGTACAACACAAAGGAATTTGTAAAGCAGTATTAAACAAGAGGGGGTCCAAATTGCATAATCACGTCTGTCAAAGGCTGAACTGCAAGCACCAAATACATCAAACTTATATTGTTTTGTAAAGATGCATGGAGAAGACCATGTAGAGCATCTTGATATTTGATCCAATGCTTTTTTTTTCATCTTCTCTGCTAAAGCAACTAAATGGACAGAGTTGAGTGTGTTGTAACTCCACCTGGTAATTGGAATACTTGAAATCTAGAAGCAGTATTCTTAATCCAAGCAGGGTACACTTGCTGGTTTTTATACTTCTCTATAAACAGCTGGTCAGCTGACCTGAAGGACCCTGGTTCTCCAACGCCCAGTAGATGAAGCTTGTCTTGTTCAGCTGACTGAGGATTCTGATAGATGAAATTCTTAACTAACATTCATGTCAGATGAGAGCTTTAGTAGGATATAGGGCATCAACCTTAAAATCGAGTCTTCTTGATGTACTGTACTTTCAGATATGGCCCTTGCAAAGTCTGACACCTTCTTGGCTGATGCAATTGCTAAATAAACCTTCCAAGGTACAAACCTTAGTGGTGCTTCTGTAAGAGGTTCAACGAGGGTCTTGAAGAGAACAACCTGATTCCAGGCTGGAATAGGAGGCTTAATGATAAATTCAAATTGAATAAAGAAATTTAAAAAATGCATAAATGCACGAAGGCATCTATGCAAGCAGTGACAGACGTGAAATGCAACCTAAACTGGAAACCTGTATATAGAATATGATCCGCTCACCCTCCTAATACAATGGCTGGGTGCTCTATTTGTACATATACCCACTATATCCGATTATCAATATATATTTTCAAACTATTAAATGAGCACTCCTTATCTTACCACATATGGATTTCATTGACAAATTTATTGTACATATTAAAAAAATTATTATGATACTAAAAAAAAACTATTTAAAAACTAGATAAAAAATAATAATCTTTATCCACCAAAATACCCTGAAATTAGCACTGGATTGAGAAATAACAAGAAAGGATAAGAAAAAACAAAGTCCAGATTATCTATTCCACGTAAGGAGAAAGAGACTGGCATCTCAAAGCAAAGCAAGAAATCTCATGAGATTAAGTCCAGCCACGTGGGACGCCGAAGGGCTCTGAATGCCCTAGGAGTGAGCAGTTACAGGCGGCTCCAAGAGCTAAACGAAAAGCGAAACCCTGGCGTAAATAGACATTTTGGTATGTGCAAACACATCGAAAAGGACATCTAACAGTGAGTAAATATTCTAGTCAATCTATACGCAACGTGGATTTATCGTTCTGCCACTTATGTGGTATAACTTCGGATGTAATATACGTTACCTATACTACAATCAAGCACTACTATATGCATATAGCAACCCTATATTTCCCTAACACATCTACATAGAGACTTTGGGATTTCCTCTACAATAAATATATCGGCATTTACGTGTATTTAAGAGTATTTAAGACTATCGAAGAGTATTAAACAATATCAAGACCAAATACTCATCAGTAACATATATCCAACAGCTGGACTATATGATAAGACACTATGAGCCGATACCCTAACATCTGATATCGGCGATTTAAGATTTCACCCATTATATGGGCACATGCATATTGTCATTTAGTTTTATCTAGTTTTTAAATTGTTTTTTTTATTATCATAATTTTTTAAATATGTACAATAAATTTGTCAATGAAATCCATATGTGGTAAAATAAGGAGTGCTCATTTAATAGTTTGAAAAACTAAACTGGAAACCTTCCTGTAAAAAAAAACAAAACAAAAAAAAAAATCCTGAACCGTCAGATTCCAGGCTGTGAACTGAAACATCCATGGTGTGGATGCCGTAGGCCTACTTAAACGACAAGATCTGGCTGGACTGTATGTTCAATAATTTCCTCTGGAAAGTTGTAATCAGTGAGGGATCATGCCCTCCGGGCCAGATGAGCGCTATGGCTATGGCCATAGTGGAAATGGATGAAAATTCCTTCCGAACTGTAAGACAGGCCATCTATTCTTTCTGGTGGATCCACTTGATTCAGGGAGCAGAACTTCTTGAGCTTTGTATTGGAGCCTCTCCCTACTGCATCTAAATGTGGTACCCCATCTGTACAGAATCTGTTAAGATACAGTCGCTGAGACTTCAACTGTGACCTACTTAACATATCCGCCTGAACATTCAGAATACCTTGAATGTGGGTGGCTGCCTACGGTTTGATATTCGACTGCCTAAGTCATAATTTGACTGCATAGACTGTACCGTGGATCAGAGTGAGTCCTGTGCCAATTGTTGATACAGCACATGGTGGAGATATTACCTGTTTGCTCCACCACTGGCTGATTCTTGAGCCAACCCTAATGAGAGCTAGATATATTGCTCCCAGGTCTTTGATACTGGATACAGATACAACTCTTGGAGAGACCACCAACCCTGAACTCAAAGAATGTAGAAGTGTACTTCCTGACCAGAGTTATTGGAACGGCCAGAAAATCTACTTAGATTATTTTTCGGACAAAGCCATCAAGACAGGATTTCCCAAGTTTCTGGCTTGATTACCACAAGATGAACCAGACTTGATAAACATTGGTTTCTTCCTGAAACAAAGCTGGTTTGCAATGTAGACTAATGCCAAAATTACAGCTTCTATCGAAGAGGTCAGGAAAGTATATATTTGTAGACAGAGAGGCTGCCTGGCCTTCTCTTATAGCAATCTTGACTAGCGACAGGAGTGGCAGTTGCACAGGAGTAGGGGCGGGGCTTGCACAGAAGATGGTGGGGGAGCCCTATTCAAATATCTGCTGTGGGGCCCAGTTATTCCTAGTTACTCCACTGACACTTGGTGATGGGACTTAGATCTCACATTCACCTTGATTGCTGGATCCCTTCCTTTGAGAGCTTAAGCAACCAGTTTCTAGAGTCTACCTGGAAGCTAAGGCCTGAGTTAGTGCCACAACTTAGTAATAACACCAGGCGATGATGATAAACCAAGGGCCAGTGAATTGAAGATGAGAAACCCTGGTGTGAGATGGCCCTGAGAGCCTGCAATGGGTTGGCAGTAATGTGTATATAAGTATATATGAGATCTTGGCCATAAAATCGTCCTGCTGATGCATATTGATAACAAAACAGCAATTCACATCATTAAATTCTTCCGAAAAAGGTATTTGATTAGACACGTCAGATCTAACCTCCATCTTACCTGTGGCTTTGGCAGTGCACACACTCTGGAAAAGACCCAGAAATTTCCTGGGAAAGAGGTCAAGATTTTCCAATTAAGTCCTGAAACAACCACCATATGATGCTTTGTGAAGGGTTGACTTCTTTGCCTTGAGGGGCAATTTCTTAACTTGAGTGAGTAACCTGGGTACAAGATTCTATCCAGGAGTCTGACGTAATCCTTTGCTCCCGCTGGAGGCCTGGAGTACTAAATTTGATATTTCCCTGTTCCAAATTCTACTTTCTAGTGCTTGGAGAGCCTGAAACTTAGAAATACTCTTTCTATCCGTCCCTTCTGAGCCCCTCTTAGGTGATCTTTGGAATGAAAATGACAAGCATGAAACTAGACTTAGAGGAGTATTGGGGAAAGGAGACCCCTCTGTAACAGCGATTGAAAATAGAATTAATTTGGTGAGGAACAACTGGCACTAACAGAATGTCCCTCTGCAGAGTGTCTATGGCAGGGGTCCCCAAACTTTTTACACAGGGGGCCAGTTCACTGTCCCTCAGACTGTTGGAGAGCCGGACTATAAAAAAAAAAAAAAAAAAAAAAAACTATGAACAAATCCCTATGCTGTTATTTCACACTGCTTCCTGTGATGTGGGGCGCTGCAGCCGCGCATCATATGACGCACTTCCGGAGCCGGGACGCATGCGTCCCGCGTCACTGGAAGTAGTACTGTACGTGAGCGGCGCCGCCACATAAGTAACTCAGGAGCACAGGATGCGGATGCATCCTCAGTGCTCCAGACTAAAAAAAATACCTAGGAGCCATTGGCTCCTGAACTGAAAAATTTAGGAGCCAAATTAAATTTTTAGTCGCCAAATTTAAATATATATAATTATAATTAAAAAAAAAAGACTTGGAGGAGAAGATGGAAAGTCTGGCCCATAACAGAACAGTCCTATCCTATTTTTTGGGGGGACAAGGTGACTAAAAAATGGCGAATTGTGCGGTTTTTAATTTTTTTTTCTGTTACGTGTTCACCGCATAGGAGATTTTTAAAAATATTTTAATAGTTTGGACTTTTCGGACGTGGCGATATGTAAAATGTTTATTGTTAATATATTTTATGTGTAAAATTGGGAAAGGGGGTAATTACGGGGCCTTTCAGATGGCCGTAGTATTGCACATCCGCAAATACCACCGCAATACCACGGATGCCGCCTGGCTGGGCACCCTGTTCAAAATGCCTATTCTTGTCCGCTTTTGCGGACAAAAATAGGACATGTTCTACAATTTCTTACTGAGTCTCGGCACGGAGCAGCGGCTCGGCAAGTTCGCACACCGCCTATTGAAGTGAATGCGACCTGTATGACGGGGAGCTGAGATCAGCGGTAGTTAACCCCTCAGGTGCGGCACCTGAGGGGTTAACTGCGGCGTATCGCAGCTCCCTATCATACAGGTCGGGTGCCGGCTATGTGATTCTGCACCGGAACCCGCCTCCTGTACTTTCATTAAACATAGATATCATCATTGGGGGCGCAGTGCGCCCTCCCCCTCACCTAATAGGTGGCGCAGTGCACCCTCCTCCTCCCCTCTCCTCTGTCATCTGCATCTGCACCTCATTCCACGGGAGAAAGAAATTGTCCCACTCTTTTCCATATTGCGGACAAAAACGGGCATTACCATAATAGGACAGGATGTTCTCAACTGCAAATGCAGAATGCATACGGCGGCATCTGTATCCTGTGGATACGCAACTTGTGGTCAACAAAATCGGATATGGTTCTGTGAATGGACTGGAAACCACTTTCAGTTCAATCACGTCATGCAGTTAGTTCTGGAGCACACCTCCAGCTCTATATCCTGCATATAACTCTGGACACTGTTACAGATCAGTAATGTCATGCAGATAATTCTGGAGCACACCTCCAGCTCTATAACCTACATATAACTCTGGAACTCTTCCAGCATCTCTTATGATACATGATACTCTGGAGACCACTTCCAGTTATATAATATTAGGCTTAACAACCATACTGGCCTTCACAGCAGCAGGAGCCTCTGTATGTGTGAGCTTCATTGTCCTAGACAGAAGAAAAAAAACACATCTACCTAGTGGTGTGCACTTCTTTATAGGGGGGTTAATTCGTCTGATTTACTAATGATCATCTTCTGTCCTAGACGGGAGGAGCAAGACATTAACCCTTTGTGTTGTGCTGCCTGAAAGACGATAAGAAAAAAATAAATAAATAATAAAAAAAAAAAATTATATATATATATATATATATATATATATATATATATATAGTGGTGATGTGTATAGTAAAGTGTACGGTAGATGTATGGTGGGGGTGTGTATCTCACCCAGTTGCTTAGTTTAGCTGGGTGAGATAGATAGGCATAGCTTGCTGGAGTTTGTTTTGGTTAATGTTATATGGGCTGGATTTCTTGGACTGGGAGAACGGTTGGTAGTGGGAGTCTTCCAGTCCACACCCCTAGTCCACAACTGAGATTACTTTGAACCGCGGTGATCGCAAGTGAGGCCTGCTGTAATCAAGAGGGGATAAGAACAACCCTCTGTGTGATGTCTGGGGAGAGGAACTGACCCTAGGAAAGAGGGTTGAAGCCTGTGAGGCTTGTGTGGTCTCAGCCTGGAGGGCTGAGGGGCCACAAGTCTACATGTAGTCGGATCTCTCCCCTGTATGTGGACTCATACCTGGAACCTGACCCCGTGTTGGTGAAGTACGTTTGTTTAGGTGAGTTAGGAACAAACAATATGTGTTAGTTAGAGCCCAGGCGGGCAGGTGTTTGTTTTTATGTGGGTGCTGAGGACCCGAAATAAAACTTGTGTTGGACTTGAAAACCGCTACTGTTTGGAAGATTTGTGGTTGCTACCCCCGAGAGAAGGAGCGATCCCTTACTATATATATAGCCTTTACTTATTTTATAGTGATCCTGAGTTACAACCTTTATAATAGTCCTGAGTGACATTCACAGTTCCGCAGTACAAAAATTTTCTGCAATGTCCTGTAGTTTATCTACCCCTGTGTCTAAAAAATTGCATTAAAAAATAAAAAACTTAATGTAAGAAAATAACTAACTTACGGAACCATTATCTTCATCTTCAGAAATGGATGATTCCTGAAAGTAAAATATTGAAGATGCACATGATTAAATCAGTCATTTAGGGATAACTTCCAGAAACTAGTTAGAAATAATATATGATCGTTCTGTCACCATTGGTATTTTTATTTTAATAATGTACACAAATTAGAGACTGGTATAAAAGATATTTCACACTCTGTGTGAGACAGATCGTTCGGTCTGGACTACAGAAGCGCAGGGCATTATCTTAAAGGGAATCTGTCACCAGGATAATCGCTATTCAAGTTAAGCCATGGCCTAATAGCACTTATTACCTTATTTCCAGATATGCCTTTGTTTCAGCAATAGTTGCTTTCTATCTTCTGAAAATCCAGTTTATTTGGTATGCAAATGAGCCAGTAAGTTGCCCAGAGGGGCGTCACTCTTGCAGGAAGGAGGCCAGACACGCCTCCTACATCATATTCAAGCCATAACTCCACCCCCTTTTCCCTGCTCCCAGCATGAGGGCGGGCTTGGGCACTAAAGGAGGCGTGCCTGGGTTCCTTCCTGCAAGAGTGACGCCCCTCCGGGCACCTTACTGGCTCATTTGCATACCAAATAAACTTTTTCAGTTTTCAGAAGATAAAAAACATTGCTGAAACAAAGGTACGTCTGGAAATAAGGTACTAAGTGCTATTAGGCTATGGCTTTACTTCAATAGCGATTATCCTGGTGATAGATTCACTTTAACAATATAACTTACATTAGAAAATTCCATTCCCTCATCTTCTGCATCACAAATAAAATATTGAAGTTACATATTAATAAAATAGTTATTTAGGGATAACTTTCAGAAACTAGTTAGAAATAATATATACGTATGATCATTCTGTCACCATTGCTATTTATATTTTATTAGTATATGTTTAGAACTACATGAACCAGAGACCTGTATAAAAGATATTTATAAAGACTAAACATGTGTAAATGTACAAGAAGAAGAATAAAGGTAGAAACCAGAAGACACACTTGCTATTTCAAACCATTCAAACGTTATGGAATATGAAGACAAATACTATACTACAGCTACTGTAGGCCTACAAATTTGGAACCCATATCTCCTTAATCACACAGCATATACCTCTAGTCTTTGCTAAACTATATGGCAAAAAATTGTGGGCCCCTCCTAATTATTGGGTCCTGATGTTACAGCGACACCTCCTGTAAACAAGTACATTAAATTCAAGCTCACAGCCACGCGATCTCCACAACTCAGCCATGAGGCAGTACAAACTTTTGGCCTGCATGGCACATAACACCTTCAATCTTCAGTAACACCCCACATTACAAAGCTCCAAACTGCTCCAGAAGTGACATCCACACAACAACATCCACAAGCACCAGGAGCTTCAAGAAATGTTTTTCCATGGTCAAGTAGCTGCACGCAAGTCTAAAATCACCATGTGCAATTCCAAGTATCGCCTGGAATTGTTGTAAAGCACCAGTGGACTAACTCTCTAAAGCATGATTCGGAGGGTTCCCCTTTTTCCAGTGAAGGGTAATGCTACAGCATTAAACATGTTTTAGACAATTCTAGATGACAACTTTGTGTCAAGAGTTTGGGGAAACAACATCCATAAAAGACATGGTTAGGTGGAGGAACTCAAGTTACCTGCATTGAGCCCTGACCTGAACCCCACTGATCACCTTGGAAATGGATTTGAAACATAACTACAGGTGAGACCTTCTAATCCAGAGATCTCAAACTCGTGGCCCTCCAGCTGTTGTAAAACTACAGCTTCCATGATGCCAGGAGAGTCTACAGGTATTGGGGCATGCTGGGAGTTGTAGTTTTGCAACAGCTGGAGGGCCACGAGTTTGAGATGCCTGCTCTAATCCAACTTCAATGCCTGACCTCACTGTTGTCTTTTTGGCTCAATAACCACAAATTGCCACAAATTGAGACACACTCCAAAATTTTGTGGAATGCCTTCCAAAAAGTTGGAGGCTGTTGTAGTCACAAAAATGGTTATGTAGCCATGCACTGGCAAATTGAGAAGTCAAAGTGGCCCCATGTTGTAGGCTGATCCTAACTGGTGGAAGGCATGGCCAAGCCGTGTGGGAGGGGTCAGAACGAAGGTAGGCATGGTCACAATGATTCTTTTCACTATGCAGGTATAATGTACAAGTAAGTAAGGCACTGCACTGGACAAAGAAGTAGAAATGTAAGCGATACAAAATCTGGTAGTAGGTCAGTCAGCACACTACTTTGCGGTATATATAAATTATAGATTAACTTTTATTAATTATTTCAGCAATACCACCACTGAGTTTTAATGTTGTACATTTTACGTCATTCAATTACCGTACAGCATGAGTGACAAAATAACCTTGCTGTATGGGTCACTACGATTACAGGCTCAGTGAAAACAAATATATACCTTTTTTAGTTTTATTAGTTATGCACATTAAAAACCTTTTTAAATGAAATAAAAAAAAGTGAACTATACGGAAAACGCTGAAAAATGTAGTCGTGCTATACTCCACTGTGAACTATATACAACAGGCTGGGACCTACAGTCCTGCTATTGTAGTGCCCTGGAGTACCAGGGGTACTTTATAGTCTGAACATTTGTGGTCATTTGCCTGTTTCCTCTACGAAATGTCATCAACTCCTTACTTTTTTTCACTAAAGGGTTAACTTGTGCTGTTTAATACTGTGTAACTGCATTTTATATGTTTGCTGTGATATATATTCTGTTTATTTGCACTATGTTTGCACAGCACTGTGAAAAGGGTTAATGAATACTACTAGACTTTTGGGACTTTCTAGCTAATAACGAGAAGCTGGTAATATTTCACAGTTACCATAAGGGCCCTTGCAGACGAGCGTGAGACTCGGACGTCTCCCGCATAGTGTGCAGTGTACTAAACTCCCGGCACTGAACGGGGGTTACAATGCATTATACTGATTTCTGATGCTATGTAACCCTTACAGTTCTGGAATGTGTTGGATAACACTAACATAATGCTGTTAGTTTATGTAAGTGTCACCCAACACATTCCAGAACTGCTTGGTAAGCACGGAGAGGGCTGTGGCACTCAGAGGAGCGCTGATGCCTTCTCAAACAACTGATCGCGGGAGTCCCAGGTGACGGACCCCCTCAATCAGATACAGATGACCTATCCTCAGAAAGGGTTCAGAGCTTGAGTCTACAGACAGTGTTATCTGGTTCAGACAAACCCGTTAACTTTATCTACAAAAATTGAGCAACTTAATAATGACATTTTAGCAAATGCTAGCAGCCTGCCCTGAGGATTCACTGGAGGCAAACTGGTTCCCAATAATTGCCCCAATCAACAGCATGTGTAAAAGGGCCTAAAGATAGATAGATAAATAGATAGATACGAGACATATAGATAGATAGATAGATAGATAGATAGATAGATAGATAGATAGATAGATAGAGACAGGACTTTCCAAAGCCTTTAGCAAACTGTTTGCTAGGGATAATCCAAGATTCCTTAAAGGGGTTTTCCGAGTTATATATATTGATCCTCAGGATAGGTCATCAATATCAGATCGGCAGGGGTCCGACACCCGGCACCCCTGCCGATCAGCTGTTTGAAGAGGAGGCGCGCGCCGTGTCAGCGCTGCCTCCTCTTCACTGTTTACATGCTGGCTGTAACGGGGTAGTGGTGAGTAGGTGTAATTACACCTCACCTCCCCATTCATTTCTATGGGAAGAATCGCTCCCATACAAGTCTATGGAAGCGATTCTATCCATAGAAATGAATGGGGCGGTGAGGTGTAATTACACCTACTCACCACTACCCCGTTACGGCCAGCATGTAAACAATGAAGAGGAGGCAGCGCTGATACGGCGCGCCTCCTCTTCAAACAGCTGATCGGCGGGGGTGCCGGGTGTCGGACCCCTGCCGATCTGATATTGATTACCTATCCTGAGGATAGGTCATCAATATTTATAACTCGGAGAACCCCTTTAAACCTCATCCAGTTTTCCCTGGAAGAGTTATATACTTCCTGGAGACTAGTACACATATGAGAGGAATCTGGGGATCTATAACGATTGCAATCACTTTTCCTGTCACTGTCTCGCAACATTATATATACATACATACTACTATTCTACTTATGATGATCCTGAGTTACAGCCTTTATTATGGTCGAGTGACATTCACAGTTCCACCATATAGCAAATTTCTGCAATGTTCTGTTTAATGTACCTGTGTCTTGAAACTTGCATAAAAACAAATAAGAAACTAAACATAAGAAAATAAGTAACTTACATAGGAAAATTCCATTCCCTCGTCTTCTGCATCACAAATGGACGATTGCATCTAGTAAAATATTGAAGTAACACTAGTTAGAAACTAGTTAGAAATAATATATATGTGTGATCGTTCTGTCACCATTGGTATTTATATTTTAAAAATATACGTTTGCAGTCACATCTGGGTAAGGGTATATTTCACACAGTTTAAATCCGTGACCATCAGTAGGTCCATTACCCAACTTGACCCAGATATTTAGTTGCAAAATAAAAAGTAACTTTTATTAAATATGTTAAAACTGCTAACGTGTGAGCTTAATATACGTTTAGAACTACACGAACCAGAGACCAGTATAAAAGACTGAGCATGTGTAAACGTACAATAAGAAGAATAAAGGCCTCTCACATGAGCTTGTCCCTTGCGGGAACCACGCTCCGTGTGAGGGAGGTATCGTGTGGTCTGGACTACAGAAGCGAACGGCATTATAATGATTGATAATACTGTGTGCTTCTGCCTGACCTTTCTGTAATAAAATCATACTGACAGCTTTATGAAATGGTATATTGCTCTATGGTATTGCTGACCCCTCCTTCTGTCAGTTTGGACCTCTCCACCCCCCTTTCCTACATGGGACCACTTTTAGAGGAACCTGTCATCTCCAAAACACCCCCTGAACTAGAGTAAGCGGTGTATAGTGTAAGTGATGCTGAATCCGAATATGTAAGTTTTATCTTCATACTCACTTCCGTTCCGACGCTGTGCTCCCACAAACCAGCAGTAAAATGCACTCAGTGGGCTCCAGTGCTCACTCACATAATGGAGAGGACTCAAAGAAGAGTCCTCTCAATGCATTTTACTGCAGGTTTGTGGGAGCACAGCGTCGGAATGGAAGTGAGTATGAAGATAAAACTTACATATTTGGATTCAGCATCACTTACACTATACACCGCTTACTCTAGTTCAGGGGGGGTTTCGGAGATGACAGGTTCCCTTTAAGTTCCCAGTTCAACCCTGGCTATGTGGAGGATCTACATAAGAATGACTGGGAGTTACCCATGACTTGTTAAAAGAGCAGGGATATATCACAAGGTAAAATCTTGGAGGAGAGATTAAAAAAAATAAAAATATGACTGTAAAAATAACCAGTCAAAGAAAAAAACGGACAGAGTAACAGAACAGGTTAGGCTGTGTTCACATTACCTTGTTGTCCCATGTTCAATATACACATTAAACAAAAAATAAAACCCTATATCCGTTAATTTTTACGTTATTCTTTGCGGGACTGTACAGGATGGAAAAGCGCTGTGTACTGAGCTTTTGCATGCTTTTTTTCTCCAATGTATACATTAAAGGGAACCAGTCACCACGAAAATGTGAATTCATATGCAGGCAGCATGTTATAGAGAAAGAGCAGATTCATATGTATTTTTGTGGGAAAGGATTCAGTAAAACATGTAAATTATACATTTTAATTTCTGTTTATTCTGGGCTTTGAAGTCCAGGAGGCGGTCCTATCAGTGACAGCCTTCCCTCTATGACTGTGTATACAGAGATCGCTGTCAATCACTGATAGGACCGCCTCCTGGACTTCAAAGCCCAGAATGAGCAGGAATATAAATGAATAAATTACAACTTTTACTGAATCTTTTCCCATAAACTATATATCAATCTGCTCAGCTCCTCCAGCTCTATAACATGCTGCCTGCAGCTTAAACATCATGTTCAATGTGACAGGTTCCCTTTAACCCTTACAGTACCGGCGCCGTACATGTACGGCGCTGGTACGATGCGGGCACATGGCGCCCGCTCGCGGGTGCGGCGGGCGTCATGGCCGGCAAGTCTCTGCTGTTTCTAACAGCAGAGACTTGCCGCTACTTACCCGATCGGCGGCGTCTTCCGGGGTGACTAGATGCCGTGATCACACGTGATCACGGCATCTAGTTGCGTCTAAACCCGGAAGCGTTCGCTTCCGGGTGGTGTACAGACACCCCGTGTGGCCAATCGGGGTGTCTGTACACCATATGAAAACTGTAATCCTCGCTGGTGAGGATTACAGTTTTCAAAGTGCAATTCTTATTCTGGCCACTAGATGGCAGGCCAGGATAAGAAATGAGCAATTGATGGATTTAACTGCCTCTAGTAAATCCATAATTGCTCATAAAGAAAATTAAAAAGCCACAATATATAAGCTCATATTTGAGCATTCAAATAGTAAAAAAAAATTTAAAAAAAATGTTAAAAAATATATAAAAAATAAAAAAGATATAAAAGTTCAAATCACCCCCCTTTCCGTATAAGTAAAAAATAAATACCTAAATAACACTAAATATAGACATCATGGGTATCACCGTGACCGAAAACGCCCGAACTTTTAAAATATAAAAAAAAAAATCCAATACGGCGAATTGTGTGGCGGAAAAAAGCGTCCAAATGGCGATTTGCCGTTTTTTGTCGCTTTTTTTTTCTAAAAAAAAATAAATAAAAAGTGATCAAAAAGTCATACACACCCCAGAATGGTATTAATAAAATCTTCAGATTGTCCCGCAAAAAATGAGCCCCCATACAGCTCTGTACACATAAGTACCAAAAAGTTATAGGGGTCAAGATATGACAAGGAAAAAAAAAAAAAAAAAAAAGGGCAACTTTCTAATTTTTTTTCACTATCAAAACGCAGGAAAAACTATACATATTAGGTATTGCCGGATTCGTACTGACCAGTAGAATGAAAATAACGGGTCAGTTTTAATGCACATCGAACGCTGTAAATAAGAAACCCGTAGAACTGTAGCGGAATAGCGTTTTTTTTGCAATTTCACCTGATTTGGAATTTTTTTCCTGCTTCCCACTACACCGTATGCAATATTAAATGGTGGCGTTGGAAAGTACAACTTGTCCCGCAAAAAACAAGCCCTCATACAGCTATGTGAACAGAAAAATAAAAGAGTTATGGCTGTTGGAAGCCAGGGAGCGCAAAACGAAAATGCATGACCGAAAAAACCTCCGGTACTGAAAGGGTTAAATGTGGGACAAAAACATGATATGAATAGCCCCTTAGATGTTATTCTGTTCATTACAGGTTAGTGGTCAGCCCCATAGAAGTGAATGCAGCGGTGGCTGCTCTTGCGCAGTGCGCCTCCCATTCATTTCAGTGGGACTTCCGAAAATAGGAGTGTGTGCCTCTTGGCTATTTTCGGCCATCCAATAGAAATGAATAGAGGGCGGTTGCGAATGCAAGGTACACCCTCCTGGACTCTGCAGGCTCCATTCTAAGTATAGGTGCCGTCCCAGAGGTTGGACCCGCACCTATCAAACATTGTGGGCATATTCTAGCAATACGCCCCAGTGTCTGAGATGGGAATAACCCTTTAACAGATCAGCCATGTATGGTTTACAGAAGGGCCACAACAGTAAAGGATAGGGATAGTTAAAGAAGACCTTTCATGGGCATTTTTAATTAAATGTTTAATTAAATACCTTTCCTTGCTGATGCTGACACCCTGGTTGTTTTTGTTAAAAATACAGTTCATATGTCCCGCTGTGCCCCGCTGCAGTTTTCCCGCTCAGTATTTTAATCCTGAGCATCAGTATAGGGAGGAGGAGACACCAGGGTTTCTCAATGGGCGTCTCCTTCTCCCTGGCTGTGCAGCGGTCCAATCACAGGGGAGAGCGTCACAGCCAGAGACAAATATCTCTAGATATTTAGCACACAGACAAAAGAAAGATATTGTTTTAATCTGAATGATGAGCCCTACCAGGCAGTATGGCTGGTTAAATAGGGTTGATCATGCTGACAGACAGTGTTCCCTCTAAGCTGTGCAGCTGCTTCAATGAGGCCCCCAATCAGGGCCTCTGCAGGCCAGCTCACTACCGCGGCCCTGGACTTTATGTAATGGTGTGTGCCTGTTGCAAATTCTAGAGAACCTGACAATGAACACAATTTTCACTGCATGCATTGCCATGGTGGGCAGCCCTAGAACTGGGAGCAGACATATGCCACAGAGTTCTTAACGTGCTGACATTAACTAGTAAGGATGTGCCTGTTTGGCGCTAAAAGCTGGCACTGCCTCCTTCCTCTTGGCGCTCTGCTGCTGCCGGAACAGAACGACACAAGTGCAACATGACGAAAGAAGGAAAAGGAGGCGGCAGTGCCTTCTTAGAGGCAAATATGAAAGGGTACTGTCCAAACCCCATGCACTGAGTAGGTCAGAACTCAGTGGCTAAAAGTCCTCTCTCTGACCCCTAACCCACTAACGTTAAAGAAGAACTCCCGCAAATCTTTTTATTCTCTGACCTGTTAGAAAGGTGCATGATGTAATCTGTAGTGAATGTAATCTTCTCATCAGAGACTGTAATTCTGAGTTATCCCATCTCTTTTTATTGTAGCTGGGTCATGTGACCAACTCCCTGACCTCCAACTGACCCAGGACAGGAAGCCAGTTACTTCTCTATTCATTCCTATAAAACTCAGAGTGAGGCTCCCATAGGAATGCATAGAGAATTAGACTTCCTTTCCACACATAAGTCTCTGTGTGAGTTAGTGGGTCTAATTCCTAGTCACATGACACAGATAAGAAACTTCAGGATGATATAACAGATTACATCATGTACATTTCTAGCAGGACATGGAATAAAATTTCTTGCGGGAGTTCTTCTTTAAACCCTAAACAAAACCCCTAAACAATAACTCCTGGTCATAACACCTAAACCCTCACTATAACCCCTAACCTAAATGAAGTGCTTAACTTATAATGCCTAGAGCCATGTGACCATCGTCGCCCTCCTTTTACCTACTCCATTCCACTCTAAAGAAAATATAGTTGAGTGGCTCACCACTAGATAAAATGGTCTCAGTGGAGGAAGGGGCAGACTACATGTCATAGACCCCGAAACGCGTCTGGTTTGGAAGTTAGACCTGCTACTACCGTATGAGACGTCCATACCAACTAATATCATAAAAAGGGCAAAGAACATCACAGCCACTGGCATCTTGGAAACAGCTACATTGTTACTAGAAAGCCCGCGGCACTACGCCCATCCCTATTCATTCACTTACAGCTGGTACCCACGTGGGACGCCACGAGGTACACAGAGAGAAGAATTAACAGCGCGCGCGATCCTCGCGCATATCAGCTCCGTTCCAGCAGACGCTATACATCGAGCAAACACTGCCGAACAGGAGGAAAACAACACGCTTACCAGCCCCACAAGACGGGAGAATACCCAGTAGGCATCGCAGAATACAAACGCTGTAACATCTCCAGACGGCAAGGAAACAACCGAGGAGATTGGTAACGTACTACCACATATCATAGCTCTTATATTTTTTACATGTGAAGCCTAAACTGTGGGGCTATTACCTGACATTTGGCACCTAATAACTGATACTCAAGCCCACAAAATAATTAATTACGAGACTTTGAGATATTGAAGACACCTATTCTGCTCTGTATGTGAATATATAGACACTGCAATATATCTACAGGAACACATAACCAGGAGGACGTTTTACATTATATACTATTCTTATTTTTTATTTTTATTTTTGTATTTTTCTATTTTTTAATGGATCCTATTAACTTTTTATATTACTTATAATTTTTATATCGATATATTTATTAATTAATTTACATTATTGGCGCCAATATATATTGTTCATTAAGTGTGTATATTTAGTGTGTATAATAAATTATATAAATTTTAATCAGATTCTAATCAGATATACCGTTACTGCGACTTCCATACCATCAGATAAAGGTGTGCTCGTCCAATTTCCCCTCTTTTTACCTTTTTAGTCCATTCCACTCTAGCTTCTATTCATATATGACTGGGTACAACCTCCCTCCAACTCCAGTTCCTGCCCTCCAGGAATATTCATTTGGAAATCTTGTCAGCCAACAAAGTAACTGACTGTAGGACACGTGACACAGGTGCAGTGATAGCGGAGGGCTGAGCATGCATGGTGGAAACTGTGTGTGTATGAACCATGCATGCTCAAAGAGTCGCTCAGATGATCTTTCAAATAATATTTTCTCTTTAAAGCACTCTGTTCTTTTGTGAGCCTGCTATCCAGTGTAAAACATAAAAATCACAACATTAATACTGCTTATAGGTGGAGGTCAACACTGGTCAGGTACTTTGTAGTGCCAGTGTGCCATACTGAATCATGTCCGATGTCCTGAATGGCAACTTTTTGAAATGTACACTTACAACTTGTTCCTCATCAGCATCTGAAGATGACCAGTCCATGTACGGCAGAATATCCACGTTTACTGAAGATATAATTTCAAGAACATTCGGTTCAAGGTCAATGTCTTCCTCGGCACTCTAGAAAATACAGAAGATGCTTTTGTTTTTCAATCTATAATCTATTAGAATTTCTAATTGGAAGGTATTGCTGGCCACATCTTCTAATCCAATGAGAAAGGGCATAAGCAATGTATGCCGCTGTATCTTGATATTTCTAACTCTGGTATTCTCTAGTCAAATAAATTATATTAGCGTACCCCCAAATCTATGATCATACACTAAGCGACACCTACTTACATGTAAGTAATGCATGAGGACAGTCTGGTGGAAGTTCCTTGCAAGTTTGAGACTGCATTTCAGGTAATGAAGTTAAGGATTTTGTCAGGATTAATGGTGTCCTCAATGCTGAGAAATACAGGCAGATACCTATTCATCATGCAATACCACCAGGTAGGCGTGTCATTGGCTTCCAAGTTATTCTGCAGCAGGACAACAACCCCAAAAATTCAGCCAATGTCATCAAGAACTATCCTCAGCGTAAAGAAGAACAAGGAGTCCTAGAAGTGATGATATGGACCACACAGAGCCCTGATCTCAACATCATTGAGTCTGTCTATGATTACATGAAGGGACGGAAGGATTTGAACAAGGCTATATAAGATCTGCTGTTAGTTCTCCAAGATATTTGGAACAATCTCCCTGCAGAGTGCCTTCAAAACCTGTGTGCAACTCTCTCTCTCTCTACATATAAAGGATATTGGTGTTAAATAAAAGTACATTTGTAATAAAAATTAATATAAATCTCAAGATTTAATCATTGCATACACAAACAACTAAAGACTTTCATTAAAATTATTGGTTGCTATGGCCGTTCAGTACTCACCCTTTCTTCTACTGCCACAAAACTAGTGAATTGAGTCACTAACGAGTAATCTTTACTGAGGTCAATGATGATAGACTTCATCTCTTGTTTCTTCATCTGTAAGTATAAAAGAATCATAAAATTCATCAGTTGTCTATCGAAACTTATTAGTCTTATCTGAAGACCTATTATCTGAGTTTATGATGATAAATGCCACCATCTTCCTCTGAAGCTCCTCTCTCGCAGATGGAAATCTTGGTGCAAGGTTTGGTATAAAGTCACCAGAAAGAAAATTTGTACCTTCATTCAAGGTGGTCTGTTTTACCATTCTGACATGAAGACAGGACCCAAATGTCCAAAACTATCTGACCCTGACAAATGAGCTGTTCACTTGCTGTTGGGATACATATCTTTTTGGGTTGTTTCTCAAATATCCAGTTGCCCTAATTTATGACATTCTTATTAGTAGGCAAATAAAAGAGCAAATCCATTTTTTCTTCAGAACTGGATGGTGGTCCCTTCTGAACTATTTCCTCCTAATGGGTCGTACATGCCCCACTCCAACACCACCTATACTTACTGTGATTATTGTACATGTACTGTGTAGACTTTTTATGTAATTTTTAAAAAATGTTATATTACTACAAAATAAACATTTGCAAAACATTCAGCCTGTGTTGGTATTCTGGTTAATGTCTGGGGCCAAACAACACCACATGATTTCACAGCAGGACACGCCTGTGACCACCAAAGAGATAATGGGGGGTTAGTAGACTGGGTAAGTCTAGAAATAGAAAAACAAAGTGACATACAATTTTGACATATCTCAAAGGTGGCCCAGGTATGGATTTTAGTTGAACGACAGTGGTCTGGTGTAGAGACGGGGGGAATTTATGTGCAAGGTCCTCTGCTGCGATAGGAGAGTGCCCAAATGTGAAGAATATTGGGGGTAATTTATTATGAGAGTAATATTTTAAGTTATTTTACAGTAGTCTGCACTGGTGTACGTTGCATCAAATGTTGCATGGTTTTTATTAAATCTAAAGTATCTTTAACTCCTTCCCCACCTCCACCATACATGTATGTTGGAAGTGTGGTCTTTAAACATGACGCACGCTCAGAAGCTGAGTGGGAGCCATAGCCGCCGGGTGCCTGCTGTTTTACACAGCATTGTCCATGATCAACGATAGCACTGATCACAGACATTTAACCCCTCAGATGTTGTGGCCAATTGTGACCATGGCATCTCAGCAGTGAAATCCCAGAAGCTTCCCCGCGACTCCCCTGCGTTGAGATCGAGGAAGCCATTCCGTTGCTATGGCAGCCTCAGGCCTTCTGAAGGCTTTGAGGCCTTCCACAGAGATATTCCTATGGAGCCCTGACTGTGACAGGGCTCCATAGGAATATATTGAGTTTCCCATAAGCTGCAATGGTAAATCATTGCAGTTTATGGAAGAAATGATCAGGCAATGGCATGTTAAAGTACCCTAGGGGAACTTTGGTTAAAAAAAAATAAAAAATAAAATTAAAAAGTTTAAAAAATATTAAAAAAACACTATAAAAATTTAAATCACCCCCTTTCCTCGTATTAAAAATAAATAAATAAAGATCACTGGCCTTGCCATGATTCAAAAGTCTGCACTATTAAAATACAAAAAAATAAAAATATAAATGGCTGATTCACCATTTTTAGATCACCTTACCTCCCAAACTAAATTGAATAAAAAGTGATCAAAAGGTATATACAAACCACAATGGTATTAGATCACACCACAGTAAGTATAAAACACAAGAAAAACTAGATAAATGTGGTATTGCTGTAATCGTACTGACCCGGAGAACGAAGGTAACAGGTCAGTTTCACCATATACAGAACACCGTAAAAATGAAACCCATAAAACTATGGTGAAATTGTTTTTTTTTCCCCAAATCCCACTTTTTCCCAGCTACCGACTACATCGTATGCAATATTAAATGCAATTTGTCCTGCAAAAAACAGGCCCTCCTATGGCTATGTGAGCAGGAAAATAAAAAAGCTATGGCTCCTGGAAGGCAGGGAGTAAAAATTAAAAAAAAGGAAAAAAAATCACAAAATTGTGGTGCAAGGGACTTAAAACAGGGCATGATAAATTCCCTCCATTAAGTGTAGATTCAATATAGTCTAGATTCAATAATATAAGATAAGAGTAAATTAAGTAAAATGTAAATAAAAAAAAGTTAAACAACAAAATGGGGAACAAGGGAAAGGAGGGGGACATATGCCGGGGAATCCTTAAAGGGGTTCTGCAGTTTTTTCAAACTGATGATCTATCCTCTGGATAGATCATCAGCATCTGATCGGCGGGGGTCCGACACCCAGGACCCCCGCCGATCAGCTCTTTGAGAAGGCAGCGGCGCTGCAGGAGCGCCGCGGCCTTCTCAGTGTTTGCCGCCGGCCCAGTGACGTCACGACTACTATCACTGGCCTGGGCGTGGCTAAGCTCCATTCATGTGAACAGAGCTTAGCCCCGCCCAGGCCAGTGATACTAGTCGTGACGTCACTGGCCTGCGGTAAACACAGAGAAGGCCGCGGCGCTCCTGCAGCGCTGCTGCCTTCTCAAAGAGCTGATCGGCGGGGGTCCCAGGTGTCGGACCCCCGCCGATCAGATGCTGATGATCTATCCAGGGGATAGATCATCAGTTTGAAAAAACTGCAGAACCCCTTTAAATCACTCCATGTGCAGGCCCTGTGAAGATACTCTGATTATAAATGTCATTGTTCATGTCTATAATATGTATTGCACTGACCTCATTCTCATTTTCCTTCTCATGCAGAATACCATCTTCGTAGTCTTTAATTAGAGCTCGAGCTGTAAGGGTATGCAGTATCTGAGGACAGAGTGATATAATGTAAGCAAAGTGAACAGTCAGAGCTGACGTATGTCTAATACGACCCAGGCATGTTCATGCTTAGGTATGTCCAGAATTGTTCTGACTTGGTTGTTTGAATGGAAATTGTGCTTGTGAAGGCACATTAAGTTTGTCCACAAGCTAAACTGTGAGTTGCAGAGTTATCAAAATCAAATCCCAGTCTGGAGGTAACCAACATGTCCAAGAGAGAGTCTGCAGTTAGTCGGGAACTCCCTCACACCTATTTGACAGACTCAGCTGGTGATGTGTGGCCTTACGATCTCAGGTCACCTTATGGTGGTTGCATTTGAGATTTTCTCCTGGACTTTTGGGGACCAATATGGCTTCAGAGCCTGGGTCCTCCGAAGGATCCTCTGGCACTCTGGTGGGCCAGTCCAACCCTGCTTAGAGCGATTTTATCCAGTTAGCACTACATAAACTCTATAACATGGAAAAGTTTAGGAAATTAAAGCTGATCAGAGACACTTCTAGGTTTTAGAATATAACTTATGGCATATGAGTAGGCTATACTATACCCTAGTGATCAATGGGAGTCTGCCCAATGGGACTCCTAGCTTTCACTAGAACAATTCTGGAATTTCCCTTCACAAAACAGGGAGTAATGCAACCTACTGTTCCAGTTGTCTTCTGTAGCTCAGTGGTTGAAACAATATTCTCCAGCTCATTATTATTAATTAAAGCCTTCAGTGTTGCCTGCAATTAGAAACAAAGAAAGTTCACAACAAGGAACATCCAAAAGTTAAATGCAAAATAAGAGACTGGGTTCACTCCACATTTTAGGCCTCCACTGAACTTTTTGGAGGTGGTGTACTTGGAATACCCAAAAAGGTATTAAAACATATATCACAATGCATTTATTCACATTAAAGGGACAGCTCACTGAGGACAGCATAAAATAGTGACAGAAATGCTGATTTCAGCGGTGTGTCACTCATGAGCTAAATGTAAGTGGTTGCCAAGAACCAGCATCATAATCATTGCAGCCCAGGCTTTGAAAAGAGTCAAATCTCCCTGAGAAGAGTCATGGTTATTCGTAATCTCCTGCTCTTCCCGCCCATCTGCTGATGATTGGCAGTTCTCTCCTAGAGAGAAAGGGAGAAAACTAAGTAGAAGACTGTCAGTCATCATCAGGTGGGCAGGGAGAGCAGGAATTCATGAATAACTAGGACTCTTCTCAGGTGGCTGTGCTTAATGGGCGTTTATTTTCCCAAAACTGTATAGTTAGAGAAAAGTAACAAAGGTGCACAATAGTGTAGTATGTTCCAACAAATATGACCGAAAATGGAACAAAATGGAGGCTCACCTTTTCGGGTTGTGCTACTGGTAGGCACAACCCTATTGAAGGCTTGTATATGGATTTTTATCCAAGACGCCGGGTATGCTGCCGCAGAGTAAAATGTGGATACAGTACTGCTAGGCGCAAAAGAACTCCGGACAGTAGACTCCGCCTAGCAGTGCTGTATCCACATCTTCTCAGGTGACTCTTTTCCAGCCCAGTCTGCAATGATTGTGATGTTGGTTCTCTGCAACCACTTACTTTTAGCTTATAAATGACAAACTGCTGAAATCAACTCACCTGTCTCTACCGTATGCACCTGCACATTGGATGTGCTGACTGACCCCCTTTTTTTGCTGTTGTACTGATCTGGAGGTGTGGCTAATCCAGCCAGTCTTGCACTCCTGAAGAGCCTGTCTGCCCCATAGGCTGATTTTAATCAGAGTAAGTATAAAGCTGTAGCCTGCTCTCAGTATATGTATTGGAAGCCGTGAGGCACCAGGGGAAGGGAGTGGGCTCAGCATGCTGGGACCTGCATCCGTGGATTTAATGGAGGCCTTTAAGGCACCAAAAATGGCAAAGGCAGAGTGGACCCAGCGTGCATGTGGAACCAACACTCCCTGAATTTAATGGTGGCCATTATGGTGCATAACAGGTAGGAATTAGTGTTAGGTTCCCGTCTTAAAGAGATAGCCCTGGCGTTTGGCAGACGGGCCCAAATAATTTTGTACAAAATGTATTTGCCAAGAACCTCAATTTTGCAAAATAGGTGTAGCACTAGCACCAGAAAGTTTTTCTATGACTATGGCAATATTGTACGTTATTTGTGTTTGCAGAGTGCTGCTGCATTGTGTATTTTTTCCTTATAGTCAGCATAAAATTGATGACAGGTTCCCTTTAATGAGCAAGCTCAGTCCAAAGGATTAAACTCTGGACTCTGACTTTCTTTCTGTTTGTTTCCATCCTTTTTTGTCGGACAGTATGGTACAGTGTGCTGCCCTATTCTGTGTGAGAAAAAATAGAGAAACAAACTGAAAGAAAGTCATACAGAGTCCAAAGCTTAATCCTCTGGAGTCCTTAAAGTAAATGAATCTGGTGCTGTATAGATTTTCAGATATTCTTCTGACAAATAAGTGTTCCTTCCATAAAGCCCTGCATCCACAGTGATAGAGAAGACCGATGACCTCTACCGTCTCCTTGTAGACGATAAATAAAAGTAGCATTACATTCTAGATATAGATCAGGGATCAACCTTCGGCACTCCAGCTCTTGTGAAACTACAATCCCAGCATGCTCCATTCCTTTCTATGTGAATTATTAGAAGAGCAGAGCAAGTATGCATGCTGGGAGTTGTAGTTTCACAACAGCTGGAGTGCCGGAGGTTGCCTACCCCTGATATAGATTAACACCACAAACCTATGAGTTAAGTTACATCCATCAATGGCCATAAGGACCCACACGGTCCTGTGAGGTAAGTACACCTGGTGTAAACCTGTTGAACCCACCAATCCAAAACAGAGGAAAAGACTAGAGGCACCATTATGTGTCTCCCATCTCAACCTACATGACCGTACCAGGTCCGTACCACCGATTTGAATGTCCATAGCAGGTTTTGTCCCAAGGGGGGAGGAGGAACCCCAATGTAATCGAGGAAAAACTCCCCTCTCTATTAGGGGAAGAAGACTCAGTGCCACTTGGTATCTATCTATCTATCTATCTATCTATCTATCTATCTATCTATCTATCTCATTTCTGTCCCATATCTATCTACACAAATTTATCCCGAATTGTTTCCTTCTTTAACATTCAGATTGATATTCACATTTTGATTTATTCAATGTGACATTATTAGGGGTGTTCTAAAATTTCAATAATTATATTCTAAGTATTCCATATACATATAATATTCTATTCTATAGGATAGGTCATCAATATCAGATTGGTGGTGGTCAAGTTTTCAGCACCCTCACCATTCAGCTGATAGGAGTCACAGTGCACAGGAGGTAACACATTTTCATACACTCTCTAGCGGTTGGTAAGTGCACTGCATGCTCAGTCCTATTCACTTGTGTGACATACTGTTTACTCAGCAGTGCTCATCCAATTTTTTCTTTGATGGGAAGGTGTCATGTGCCCAAGCTCTGTTATCACTTCACTGTGAGAACTGCAGTGTAAAAAATTCAGGGGTTCACTCATTTTTCTAGATTTTGGTAAAGTGTTGTCTGGAGACTAGAACCAAAGTTGGCTTTGGAGATGGACAGGGTAATTCATTTGAACTATATGTTGCAGCACGCTAGGTTACCCCTAAACATAGCAGTAAGTGTGCTGCATGACCATGTGCTTCACCTGTGCAAGTCACGAAGCACAAAAATGCATTGGAAAAACATTACCGCTACATAAACGGGCCAGCCACAACGGCTATATATAACATACAAACCTGAGTGCAATGAGAGACAAAGCCATAGCAAAAAAGAGGATCTTCAGGGAATAAAGCTTGTATGTTTGTAGGGGCTTGCAGGATGTCACAGATAGGTTTATACTGCCTCCACTTCACAGAAACCTCTGTACATGCTGGATACTCGAGCCGTCGTCTCTGTCTCTCCATCTGTATGAAAAAATATATGAAATATATATTCTCATAATGCTAAAGATTGAAATCATCGCATACATCTCTTTTTTATCATTGAGATTGATGTAAAAGAACATTGAGGGAGATTTATACTGGAAAAGAGAAAAGTGAAGGATTTGGCGCCTGAAACCAACAAGATTCCAGCTCTCATTTCTCTCAAGATAATTATAACAGCAACACCATGGTGGACTGGAGGCACCAGAGATGTTGTAGGCCAAAACCATACCACAAAAGCATTATCCCTAGACCACATATTACAGAGGTGCTGTGCTACTCCTCCTCAGGATAGGTCATCAATATTAGATCAGCAGAGGTTCTACACCCACCACCCCCGCCGGGGCTGTCTGAAGAAGCTGCTGCACTTGTACAAGCGCTGCGACCTCTTCAATCTTTTACTGCACGCCATCTTAGTTGTGTTGTAACTACAACTGCTTGTCTCAGATGGTGTGGAAAAAGTGAGGAGGACAAAGAGCTTGAACAAGTGCCGCAGCCACTTCAAACATCTGATTCTCAGCACCCCTGCCAATCTAATATTAAAGGGGTTTCCTGATATTTTAACCCCTTAGTGACCAGCCTGTTTTGGGCCTTACTGACCAAGCGTTTTTTTTCTTTTTTCATTGTTGCGTTCCAAGAGCTATAACTTTTTCATTTTTCCGTCTATATAGCTGTATGAGGGCTTGTTTTTTGCGGGACAAGTTGTAGTTTTTAATGGCGTCATTTTGGGGTGCACATAACTTTGTGATTAACTTTTATTAACTCTTTCTGGGAGGGAGATGGGAAAAACTGCAATACTGCCACTTTACGTTATAAATTTTACGGTGTTCATTTTTCGGCATAAATTACATAATATTTTTATTCTCTGGGTCAATACGATTACAGTGAAACCAAATACATATAGTTTTTTGCGTTTTACTAATTTTTTGCAAAGAAAAAAATGTTTTTGAATTGGCGATTCCCAAGACCCATAACTTTTTTATTTTTCTTTCCATGGAGTTGTATGAGGACTTCATTTTTGCGGGACGACTTGTATTTTTCATTGGTATCATTTTTGAGTAAATGACGCTTTTTGTTCGCTTGTTATTACGATTTTTCGGTGGCAACTAAGGATAAATTAGCAATTCTGTTTTTATTTTTTTTATTTTTTACAGCGTTCACCGAAGGGGATAATTTTTGTGATATTTACGTAGTCCGGGTTGTTACGGATGCAGCAATACCAAACATATGGAAGAAATTTTTTATGGGATTTTTTAATTGAATGAATGTGGGTTTTTTTTTGCCACTTAAAGAAGAACTCCCGCAAAAAAAATGTATTCCATGTCCTGCTAGAAATGTACATGATGTAATCCATAGTGAATGTCATTTTCTTAAAAATGGCTGTATTTGGGAGTAATATCTCCCTGATGTTTCTCATCTGTGTCATGTGACTAGGAATCAGACTCACCAACTCACACCGAGACTTATGTGTGGACAGGAAGTCTAATTTTCTATGCATTCCTATGGGAGCCTCACTTTCAGTCTCATAGAAATGAATAGAGAAGTGACTGGCTTCCTGTCCTGGGTCAGATGTAGGTCAGGGAGTTGGTCACATGACCCAGCTACAATAAGAGAGTGGAAACTCTCAATTTCAGCCTCTGATAAGAAAATTACATTCACTACAGAATATATCATGCACCTTTCTAACAGGTCAGAGAATCAAAATTTTTGCGGGAGTTCTTCTTTAAAGGGAATCTGTCAGCTCTGAAACACCCTCTAAACTAGAGTAAGCTGTGTATAGTGTAAGTGACGTTGAGTCTAGTTATGTCATTTTTATCTTCATACTCATTGTCATTTCCATTCTGACTCTGTGCTCTGACAAACCAGCAGTAAAATGCACTCAGTGGACTCCAGTGCTCACTCACATAATGGAGAGGACTCAAAGCTGTGTGTGGGAGCACAGCGTCAGAATGGAAGTGAGTATGAAGATAAAACTTACATATTCAGATTCAGCATCACTTACACTATACATCTCTTAGGAATGCATAGAAAATTAGACTTCCTGTCCACACATAAGGTGCTGTGTGAGTTGGTGGGTCTAATTCCTAGTCACATGACACAGATAAGAAACTTCAGGATGATATAACTCAAAAATTCAGCTACTGGTAAGAAAATGACATTCACTACAGATTACATCATGTACATTTCTAGCAGGACATGGAATGAAAATTTTTTGCGGGAGTTCTTCTTTAAGTAATAAATAGAGACCACCCAATAATCAGCAAAATTATACCGTTTTTCATTATGTTATTGATCAAATAATCTTTATTGGAAGAAGTATGGAAACCTTTAATATTTTTACCTGTAGTCATCTGCAACCCTTAAAGGGGTTTTCCTACAATGCACATTCATCACCTATCTTGGGGTTACCTTGCCCTCCTTTTTCACTGCACAGCTGTAGTATGAAGGTGCTTGAATGGAGCATTGGTCACACTTGCAAACTACTGTTCCATTCAGTTTCTATGGGGCTGACAGAAACAGACGAATGCTATACTTGACTGTAGCCATCAATCCCATGGACAATGAATGGAGAAACAGTGTGCATGTGTGACCACCGCTCCATTCAAAATCGTCTTCACTGCAATAAAGATGAACAAGAAGCTTGGAATCCAAGCTTTTGGACATTTGTTACCTATCCTGTGGATAGGCAATAACCATTTCAATGAAATATACTAAGAAAAGTGGGACAATTAAATTGTGGCTGCATTTACGGAAAACAAGTTATTAGCAGCCCTTGTCTAAGTGATTAGCATATTACAACATAAAAATAGAACAAAAAAAGTCAGAAGTTACCAGATCTTTCCATCTGCTCTTAGAACTGTCATCAAAATATTCAAAGGCTCCAGAACCATATTGTGCGAAGCACCTGAGCATGTGCTTATTTGCTGTAGTCCTATAGTAAAGAAATACAAAAGTAATACAAGCAGTGAAGGAGTAGACTGTGTATTGTCTGCAGGGGTGGACTGGCCATAAACCCTACAGGTAAACTTCCCAGTAGGCTGATGCCCAGGGGGGGGTGCCTGGCCCTCCTCACAGATGCCAGTTTTCAGGAAGGTATTTTGTGCTGCTTGAGCAGTATTTTGTAATGCCCTGTGGTATTATGCTCTGGTGTGGTGGTATAATGTCTCACAATATGGTATTGCTGGCCCTGCCTATTTGTGTTAACCCTGTCTTCTGTCAGTTTGAGCTCCACTACAAAAAAGAGGGGCACATGACCAGACCAGTCCATCAGAGGCCACTACTGAACACACACAGCACTGCGCAAGTGCTATTTTCCCCTGCTGTGTGCAGTGTGCAATGGTGGCGAAAACAAATCATGGCACTCACCACAAAGGTGGCTGCAAATAATGGACACAGGCACCGTTTCACATCACTCTAATGCTTCCACAAGTCCTGATGAGACATTGCACATTGTGATTAAACATCCCTATGTGTGACACCATGTCCGATCCTCTTACAATACTTATATCAGGATATACTGTGTATATATATATATATATATATATATACACACACACAGTTTTTTTCGGACTATAAGACACACCTAGGATTTAGAGGAGAAAAATAAGAAAAAAATATATTTTTCAACAGACCTTAGATCTGACCCTCAGACCCGCATCAGACCTCAGATCAGATCCCTAATCTCCATCCGCCTCAGATCAGACCCACAGCTTCAGATCAGACCTCTAATCAGACATAAAAAAAACCAATATACCTTACTTGCTCGCCATGGCACTGCCACTCTGCAGACCACTGCCACTCTGCAGATCAAAGACTTAGTGCTTCCTGGTCTTCTTCTGGCCTGCGCTGCAATGTGACCTGATGTCGCACAGCATCAGGGCATAGTGCACAAAGAAAGAAGACCAGGGAGGGTGAGTACAGACAGCGCAGCGCTGCACTCACCACCCAGCGCCTCATGCATACTAATGACTGCTTCCATAATGGAAGCAGTCATTAGCATTCATACTATAAGACACACTGCCATTTTTCTCTTACTTCTGGAAGAAAAAAGTACATCTTATAGTCCGAAAAATACGGTATATATGTATATAATAAAAATCAAGTTTCCCCCATTGTTCTGCACTCCGTACCCAATAATGAGACTGTGAAGAAAGAATGTTAGAAATTCTTGCAAATTTATTGAAAAGGAAAAACCAAAATCGTGAACTGTATTGTATTCAGACCCTGTACTCAGGATTTAGTTGAGGAAGTGATTACAGCCTCCAGGTTTCTAGGTAGAGATGAGCGAACGTGCACGTTCGCTCATCTCTATTTCTAGGTTATGATGTCACAAGGTTTGGGTATTTTCTGCCATTCTTCTCTCAGGCTCTGTCAGGTTGGATAGGGACCTTCGGTGGACATCCATTTTCAGGTCTCTGCAGAGAAGTGGGTTGAAGTTAGGGCTCTGGCTGTCCCACTAAAGGACATTCACAGAGTTGTCCCTAAGCCAATCCCATGTTGTCTTGGCTGTGTGCATAGAGTCATTGTCTTGTTGGAAGGTGAACTTTGGCCTAGTATGGAGGTCCACAGCACTCTGAATCAGCTTTTTATTAAGAATATCTATTTAATCTGCTCCATTCAGTTTTCCCTCAACCATGACCAGTCTCCCTGTCCCATCCGCTACAAAAAAACACCACCATGATGCTGATCCCACCATGCTTTACTGTAGTGATGGTATTGGGCAGGCCATGAGCAGTGGCTCAGACATGACACATGCCAGCTTTCATGTGCCTTTTACTAAGGAGAGGCTTCTTTCTGTCCACTCTGCCATAAAGCCCAGATTGGTGGAGTGCTACAGATTGTTTCTCCCATCTGTATGCAGGATCTTAGGAGCTCAGCCAGAGTGACTAATGGGTTCTTAGTCACTTCTCTTGCCAAGGCCCTACTTAATTAGTTGGGGTGGCCAGCTGTATGAAAAAACGTGGTTCTTCCAAACTTCTTCCATTTAAGAATTACAGAGGCCAATATGTTCTTGGGAACTTTCAGTACAGCAGAAATGTTTTTGTCCCCTTCTCCAGATCTGCGCCTCCACACAATTCTTTCTCTGAGCTCTACAGGCAGTTCTTTCCTCCTCATGGATTGGCTTTTGCTCTGATACGCAGTGTCAACTATGAGACTTTATATAGACAGAGCTGTGTCTTTCCAAATCGTGTCCAGTCAACTGAGTTTACTACAGGTTGACACCAATCAAGGTGTAGAAACATCTCAAAGATGATCAAGAGAAATGGGAGGCCCCAAGAGCAAAATGTCAAATGTCGTAGTAACAGATCTGAATATTTATGTTCATGCAAAATTGCAATTTTTACTTTTTAATACATTTGCAGATATTTCTAAAATTCTGTATTCAGGGCGATTACCCCTTATCAGTGCAGAGCAGGAGAGATAGTATCCCCCAAATCGTGACTTAGGCCTCTCACCCAGTTAGGCCAGTACTCTCTGCTTTGCACTGGTGAGGGGCAATCACCCCGAAACAGCTGTGTGCAGATGAGGTGCTAACTTATTTATAATCCGAGTCTTGTCTCAAGGCCTAGTTAAAGGGTCGAACTTTTACTTATAAGATAGCTGCCTTACATCTGCTGGCATTAGAGGCAGAGCTTGTTAAGAGCTCATTTGCATCCCTTTGTTCCCAGAATTTCAGAGTAGCATGAATGTCTGCTCACGCCGATTAAGGCACTCTCTTACCAAGGAGAGATAATACCCCCAAAATCCTGCTCATTCATCAGGTAATCGGTGGTACCTTTACACCAGCAGATTATCGCTAACAAGCATTTGTACTAACACTCGTCAGCAGGTTTCCTGCCTGTAATACAGAAGGTTGTGAGTTCAAATCCCCACAAAACACTCATCAGCATGTGCAATCAGTTGTGGATTCCAAAAGTGAAAGCAGTGCCAACATTTCTGTTGGAAGTGAACTTATTTAAGGGAGGCCACTGTTGGTCTGGTCCAATCACATGCCCCTCAGTCAGCTACCATGTTGTGACCGAAGCGCCGTACAGTCAGTGATGAAGACTGCACAAAACAAGTGGGTACCATTACACAAATCAAGAAATCAGCAGTTCAGCACAGATCTTCTAATAACTGTATATTAGTAAGTGACTATATTTTAGAATACTACAAAGAATTGTCGATTATGTCTTACCCTACACCACAAGTGAACAGCTGAATGTCATTCTTATGTTTTTTTAGAATCTGAAAGACCACGTTTTCATTTTGGACATGTCCATCAGTGATGAGGAGAACTTTCTGATGTCCCTTTTTTGGTCTGAGCAAACACAAGGATTGTAGAACCTTCCAGAACTCAGTGCTGCCCATGGTGGGTTTTGCTTCCTATGAGAAGATAAAAACCTTACAGTTAGTGAAGGCAAATTCTATAAAAATGATGAACCAGCATAGTAAAGTCTGAAGTCAGTGCAAATATCTTCTAAAAATAATTTGATTTCCAGTAATAAATCATTGTTGCTGCACTCCTTACTTTTATAAATTGCTTCGCAACTGGATTTTCCCATTGGAAGGCCTTTGGGCACAAATACAGCTGTTTATAATCTGCAAAAATAAATATGCTGTTAGATTTTCTCTAGAAATGATGGTGTTGTATGCAGAACTGTTCAAATCAAATGTATGGATTGCATGACTATTTTTGTGCCATAAGTGAATTTTACCTTTTGCCCTCTTACAGCACGTGTCACCAAAAAGGGGTTATCCTATGTCTGTGATGGCTAACCTCTGGCACTCCAGCTGTGGTGAAACTATGACTCCCAACATGCTCTATTCATTTCTACGGAGTTCTGAGAACAGCCAAGCAAGTGTGCATCTTGGGAGTGCCGGAGGTTAGCCATCACAGTCCTATGTCAATGAATCACTCAATATAGAATCATAAGACAAATATTTTCATTATGATTGTCTTCCGGAAACCTGCACTGCAATTGCCATGTGTCTTGGAGAGTATTGATTCTCCTTGCAGAGATCCAAACAGAAAGTAAGGGTCATATTTATTAAGACTGGCGTTTTAGAGGCCGGTCTTAATGAGACCCTGCGCTGCGGGCCTCTAAAAAACTTTGGCTAAATGTAAGCCAGTGCAATAGGCCAACGCACAGTGCTGTAATAGTATGTCACAGTGATGGCGTGAGCTTAGCAGCTGGGCCAGTGTCACAGCTTAGGCAAGGAAGAACAAAAATAGAAAAACAAAAATAAAAGCATCCCAAACCCCCTTCATTCCAGCACCACAACTCCAAACATCCCTGCCAGAATTTGCTGTCGCTATTGCAGTGGTGACATGGCAGTATACCACATGAGTTCTGCATCTAGTCACTGGCCTCAGCAGTCATGAGCAGTATATGGACACATCATTGTTGTAGCCAAAAACATTACATCATGGCTAAAGTGGCAGCGGTTAAAATGGAATGAAAGGAGTTTCAGATGGTGAGTATACTTTTTTTTAAGTGTGCTGTTCCCCTGCTTACCACCGCAGTCCTGGGCGCCGTGTTCAGCGGTGATCTGCTGCCTGTGCTTCCCGTTCACTGCTGCAGTCCTGGACTCTGTCTTTGTAAGTACTGTTGCTCTGGGATCCGCTCCAGAGTTTTCATTCAGCCCTGGCTACAACATGCTTGCTGTTTGTTTGTTCCTTGCATTGCTCCCTTTGGGACGGCGCATGTTGGATCATGTGGGTTGAATCATGTGACCTCGTTGACCAACCCTAGCCCTCCAGCTCATATATAAGTGGCTCAGCCCTCTTCCCAGATGCCTAAGTGTCAAGGTCCTTGTGTCCTGTTTGGTTGCTAATATTCCTGCTTAAATTCCTGTGTTCCTGACTCATGCTAGTGTTCCCGAATTCCGCTATCTACTTAATCCCTGCCTGCTTACTTAGACCTTCTTGTTGCCGACCCGGATTGCCTAACCTGTACCTGTGCCACCTGCCCTGACCCATTGCCTGTCTGACTTCGCCTCTGCCTCATGTTTCAGTCTTGCATTGTTGCTCCTGGTGACAACTCGGACCTCTGACCAACACTGTACCTCCAGTACCTTCGCAGGTACCTCCTGGTCCGCCTGGACCAGCTGCCTCGTATGCCTATCCTCCTCAGGAGGTAGCGACCTGGTGTTCCCCTCAGAAAGTCTATCCCCACCATCAGAGGTATTGTGAAGATCGAGGGGTTCACTTAGACAACGTCCTTAGAGGAGGTAGGACAGGAGGCACAGTGGGTTCACACCCGCTGGTTCACGACAGAACACTGAGGCCATGGACCCCGCTGGTCACCCCAAGCCTATAGTTCAGGAATTGTTACAAGAAGTCAGGTGTCAGAGCGAACGTCAGGATGTCATGATGCACTTCATGCAGAATGTCGCTGCTCGTCTGGATGCCATTTCTTCTCTGGCTACTGCAGGGTCGCTACCCCTGCAATACCCACAAAGGTGAATCTGGATTTGTGTGCCGCTGGTGTGCAACTCCCTTTGCCATCACCCTATGGTGGAGATCCTAAAACCTGTCGTGGATTTCTGAACCAGTGCCTGTTCCACTTTGAGTTGCATGGGCAGAGGTTTCCCACTGAGCGGTCCAAGGTTGCCTTCATTGTGTCCCTGCTGTCTGACGAGGCCCTTGCTTGGGTTAATCCTATTTGGGAACATGGAGGTCCTGAAACCACTAATCTGCAGACTTTCCTGGCTACCTTCCGGCTGCTCTTTGAAGAGCCCGGCCGCACGTCCTACAACAGGGTTCCTTGTCTGTGGGACAGTACTCCATCCAGTTTCGTACCCTGGCTTCCGAACTTGCATGGAACAATGAGGCCCAGCTGGTGGTGTTCTGGGAGGGCCTTTCTGACCGAATTAAGAATGAATTAGCCGGTCGTGACCTTCCGCCTACTTTGAATGACCTGATCACCTTGGCCACAAGGACTGATATGCGTTTCAGGGAACGTTCTAAGGAGGTCGCAGGGACCAGAGGACCACTTCGTTTGGCTCCATCCTTCCAGAGACCAGTTCTTCCTCTAGTGTCCACCGCGTCTGAAGACCCCATGCAAATAGAGAGCCTTCGATTATCTAACCAGGAACGTTTACGCCGTAAAGCAGAGAACCTGTGTCTGTATTGTGGAGGCAAGGCCCACTTCATGTGTAATTGTCCACAGAAGCCGGAAAACGCCAATGTCTATGTTCAATTGGAGAGGTGGTCCTAGACAAGGAGAAGTCCTCTCCAAAACGTTCTGTTCCAGTGACCCTCTCTCACAAGGGGGGGTCACACTGTCTGTGCCTGCATTCTTGGACTCTGGGTCAGCCAGTAACTTAATTTAGCAAGCTCTGGTCCAACAGTACCGGCTCCCTACCATCCATCTAGAAAGACCTCTGTCAGTGGCTTCCATAAATGGACTGACACTTCCTGAACCTGTGCTCTCGGTTACTAAGCTCCTTAGGATCCTTCTATGTGCTGCCAGTGTCCGTCAATCTGGTTATCCTTGGTCTACCCTGGCTGCATCTGCATACTCCAGTTCTGGACTGGCACTCTGATCAAATTCTGCTTATCGGAGGTCCAAACTGCTTCCTTGCCTGCTGTACCTGTAGACCTGCCTGGACTTCCACATCAGTATGCCAGTTTTGCGGACATCTTGAGTAAGAAAGAGGCCGAGACCCTGCCTCCTCATCGTCCATATGATTGTCCGATTGACCTTCTACCTGGTGCCACTCCTCCCCATGGTCGAGTCTACCCACTCTCACTTCCTGAGACCAAGCGATGTCTGATTACATCAAGGAGACCCTCAAAAGGGGGTTTATCCGAAAATCTACTTCACCAGCCGGTGCCGGGTTCTTCTTTGTGCAGAAAAAAGATGGATCCTTACGGCCCTGTATCGACTATCGAGGTCTAAACAAGATCACAGTCAAGAACTGATACCCTCTACCGCTAATCTTTGACAGAATCCGGGGGGCTAAGGTCTTCACTAAATTAGACCTGCGCGGCGCATACAACCTTATCCGCATTCGATAAGGCGATGAGTGGAAGACTGCTTTCAACACTCGGGACGGTCACTACGAGTATCTCCTCATGCCCTTCGGTCTATGCAATGCTCCTGCGGTATTCCAGGAGTTGGTAAACGATATCTTCCAGAACCTGCTCTATGTCTGCGTGATAGTGTATCTGGACGACATACTGATCTATTCTCCTGATCTGGCCACTCACCGGAAGCATGTACGTTTAGCTTTACAGCGGTTGAGAGAGAATCGACTTTATGCCAAACTCGAGAAATGCATCTTTGAAAAATCTACCGTACCATTCTTCGGATACATCGTATCGGATGCCGGGTTGCAGATGGATCCTGAAAAATTGAATGCAGTAATGGACTGGCCCCGCCCACAGGGTCTTCGTGCTATACAGCGCTTCCTTGGGTTTGCAAATTTCTATCGTCAGTTCATCCTGAATTTTTCTTATCTCACATCCCCGATCTCCGCCCTTACTAAGAAAGGGGTGAATGCCAGAGTCTGGACTCCTGAGGCTGAAGCCGCCTTCGTCCAATTAAAAAGGGCCTTTGCTTCTGCACCTGTTCTACACCATCCCGATGTCTCCTGACAATTCTTTTTAGAAGTTGACGCCTCTCCATAGGAGCCGGTGCTGTTTTACTACAGAAAGATTCCAAGGGCAAGATGTCTACTTGTGGATTTTTCTCCAAGCTCTTCTCCCCTGCTGAGAGGAATTACTGTATAGGAGATAGAGAACTTCTGGCCATAAAACTTGCCTTGGAGGAGTGGCGTTATCTATTGGAGGGGACCCAGCATCCAGTGATAATCTTTACTGACCACAAGAACCTTACGTATCTGCAGACGGCCCAGCGTCTGAACCCTCGCCAAGCCAGGTGGGCACTCTTCCTCTCCCGTTTTGATTTTAAGCTGCACTTTCGCCCAGCCGAGAAGAAAGAGGATGCGCTGTCTCAGACTTCTCCGACCAGCAGGAGGAGCCCCAGTACATAGTAGATCCTGCTCGCTTGATCACAGTGGCTCCTGTCCTGGTAAAAGACATCCCTACTGGGAAGACTTTTGTGCCATCTGCCAAGAGAAAACGTATTCTAGCTTGGGTGCAAAACTCCAAACTGGCTGGTCATCCAGGGATCCGCAAGACCACAGAACTTTTGTCTCGCCACTACTGGTGGCCCACACTGTCTAAGGATATGCGCGATTATGTGCCTGCCTGCACGGACTGTGCTGAAAATAAAGTCTCCAGGACCAAACCACCCGGGCTGTTGTTACCTCTTCCTGTTCCTGATGCCCCATGGGCAACACATTGCCATGGACTTTGTTACAGATCTGCCCCCTTCTACCGGATGTACAACTATCTGGGTGGTCGTGGACCGGTTCTCCAAGATGGCACACTTCATTCCTTTGGCTGGTCTGCCCTCAGCTGCTGAACTTGCTAAACTGTTCGTGAAACACATATTCTGCTTGCATGGTCTACCTTGCAATATTGTTTCTGATCGCGGAGTCTAGTTTACCTCTAAGTTCTGGAGAGCTCTTCGCCGGTTGCTCGAGATAGAGCTGGACTTCTCTTCGGGTTATCATCCTCAGACCAACGGACAAGTAGAGCGGGTCAATCAAATATTAGAGAACTACGTATTTCCGGCATTTTGTTTCAGCCCAACATGACAACTGGGTACAATTGCTTGCTTGGGCTGAATTCTCCTATAACAACCACTCTAGTGAGACTACTGGATCCTCTCCATTGTTTGTCGTTTTGGACAACACCCTCGTAAACCTCTCCCTGTTCTGACATCTTCTGGGGTACCAGCTGCAGATTCCTCTTTTAGAGATTTTTTTGAAGATTTGGCGTGACACCAAGGTTTGCTTCAACAAAGCGGTGACTCGCATGAAGATTAATGCAGACAAGAGAAGAAGGAGGCCATCTCAGTTCTTGTCAGGAGATAAGGTATGGCTCCCTTGTAAAAATATCCGCTTAAGGGTTCCCAGTTTCAAGTTTGCTCCTAGGTTCCTTGGACCCTTTGAAGTGTTGAGGAGGATCAACAAAGTGACATATAAGTTATGTCTGCCCCCCTCTCTGTGTATCCCTAATGCCTTCCATGTGTCCTTACTAAAGCCAGTGGTTCTTAATCGCTTCTTGACAGCTCCTTCTATTCGTACTCTGGTATCTGGAGATTCTGATGAGGTATTTGAGGTCAAAGACATCCTGGACATCAAGAAGCGTGGCAAGAAGACCTATTATCATCTTGTGGACTGGAAGGGCTTTAGTCCTGAAGAGAGCTCGTGGGAACCAGAGGAGAACATTCATGCTAAGAACCTGGTAAAAAGGTTTCTGTCTCGCTGTGGTCTCAAGAAGAGCGAGAAGGGGGGGTTTACTGTAACAGCGGCTGCTGTGCGCCGCTGTTCCCCTGCTTACCGCTGCGGTCCTGGGCGCCGTGTTCAGCGGTGATCTGCCTGTGCTTCCTGTTCACTGCTGCAGTCTTGGGCTCTGTCTGTGTAAGTACTGTTGCTCTGTACTGATCCGCTCCAGAGTTTCCATTCAGCCCTGGCTACAACATGCTTGCTGCTTGTTTCTTGCATCACTCCCTTTGGGCTGGGGCATGTTGGATCATATGGGTTGGATCACGTGACCTCGTTGACCAACCCTAGCCCTCCGGCTCATATATAAGTGGCACAGCCCTCTTCCCAGATGCCCCAGTGTCAAGGTCCTTGTGTCCTGTTTGGTTGCTAATATTCCTGCTTGAGTTCTAGTGGGAGTTGTAGTTTTGCAACAGCTGGAGAGCCGCAAGTTGGCCATCCCTGACCCAGATACTTCACTCTTGTTCAGTTCTCTGAAAATATAGGATTTAGGAGCTAATCGGCTGATCATCTCATCTTATATACTGTGTTCAGATAAACTAAATCTGATCTGGTCAGTCTCCACTTCAGCTTCAACTTTTAAAGGGGTATTTTAATTATTATTTTTTATTCATTTGTTAATATAATTGGAAATCATATAATGTTCTAATATATAAAGATTTAAAACTATGCATACATAACTTTCTTATATCAGGCAGTTGACCACTAAATGAAATAGAACAGTATAGCCCATGTATAAGTTGTATATAATGTTTTCATGGCCTAACTGAAAGATAGAATCAGCTATTTTCAGGGGCGCATGTCTAGTGAGGTAAGTTGAGGCGGCTGCCTCATACAACACCATCTAGTGGAAAGTAGGGGGGCGGGGATCCGAAACAGTACTTTACAATGACAGCACAGTACTCTTTGAGCTGTTACTGTGATGAAAGATCTGCCTCGCCCTCAGGACATGCCGTGCACTCAGCACACTGGTCTAATGACTATTGAGGACTAAGACTAGATCAGGATGTCCTGCGTGGCACACTGCTCTATTTGGGGGCAGAGCAGCGCATCCTGTGGTCCATCTGCCTCTCATCTAAGTCTGTTGCCAGTGTCCGCTCGGTCCTGTCATGCTGTAGGCATGAGGTGAAAGATGATTAGAGGGTGGGCCAGGGCCAGCGAAGGTGCTGGGTGAGTAACGGCATGAGTGAGTAACCGTGTGTCACAATACCAGTTCCGGTCCTGTCCCCTGTGCTGAGTCACTGAGTCCAGTCCAATGCGTGATGACTGTAGTAGCTCCACCCATGTCTCCTGCTCAGACTTTGTGCAGTACCTCAGAGTTGGTGCTTATTGATTAACGTGTCATTATGGGACTCCAACTGCAGGCCTGCTTCTGCAGCCACCTAGGAGGAACCACAAGTGACTCCTGGAGGCTGCCTGTGTCCCTACTGTCCCAGCCAGGCTGTGAACTTACAGGCGCACAGTATGTTTTGTTTTTTTTACCCCGTCCATCACCCCTGCCCTCCTACTGTGACTGCCCACACACCGTAAGGCTACATCCACATGACTGTATGTATTTTGGGGTCTGCAAACCGTGGATCTGTAAAACACGGATGCAGTCTGTGTGCGATTCACATTTAGCAGACAAGTAAATATAGGATGTCTTCTATCCTGTGCGGAAGTCATCCCCTTTCCACATCTGCCCATTCTGCAAAAGATCGAACATATCCTCACAAAGAATCCACACAAACAATTGACATGCTGTGGATTTCTAAGACTCATTCAGACATGAGGTAAACTGAAGACTCATTCACTTCAGCATGCAAGTTACTGAGAAACGGCACAAAGTGGAAGAAAAAAGTTAAACATATTATTTGCTTGAATATGTGACTATATATATATATATATATATATATATATATATATATACTGTATATAATTCTTCACTGTATATACTTACTTGACCCAAAAAGGACAACGTTTACAAAGCTGCAGTTTATAGAACTCTGTGCAAGTAGTGCCACCTGTTTAGCACTGCGAAAACAGGACTCCATGGAGTTGGAACAATCAAGGCATATTGTCAAAAATATATCATCATATGTATATTCAATCTCAGGTTGAAAAATCAGCATGCATGCCTATAAAAAATAAAATCAACATCGAAACAGTAAAAAGAAAAGGAAGCAAATATCTGTCAACAGCCAACATATGTAGCATTGGATTTGATATTATATTAGGGGGATAAGCTCACTTAGATTTAAAGGGGTTCTGCAGTTCTGTAAAACTGATGATCTATCCTCTGGATAGATCATCAGCCTCTGATCGGCTGCGGTCCGACACCCGGGACCCCCGCCGATCAGCTGTTTGAGAAGGCAGCGGCGCTGCAGGAGCGCCGCAGCCTTCTCTGTATTTACATCAGGACAGTGACGTCACGACTAGTATCACTGGCCTGGGCGGGGCTAAGCTCTATTCAAGTGAACAGAGCTTAGCCCCGCCCAGGCCAGTGATACTACTCGTGACGTCACTGGCCTGCAGTAAACACAGAGAAGGCCGCGGCGCTCCTGCAGCGCCGCTGCCTTCTCAAACAGCTGATCGGCGGGGGTCCTGGGTGTCGGACCGCCGCCGATTAGAGGCTGATAATCTATCCACAGGATAGATCATGAGTTTTACAGAACTGCAGAACCCCTTTAAGTGTGGATTTACATGTTGCAATTTTTTCCATAAAAAAAAAACAAAAAAACAAAAAACGCATTGTGAAATCAATGGTAATCACGACAATCAAGGTAAAAATGCATGCGGTTTTGTTGCGGTTTTTAGCAAGACAAAAAAAAGCAACATGTAAATCCTATGTCTGAGTAAGAAAAATCATATGCTTGCATGTTTTTCAAATGTTATTGCCTTTTTTTATTATTATTTCCTTGATCATGACTGTGTTGGAGATACCCCCTTCCTGTACTGAATTTTGTGTGCTTTATAGATAAAAAGTTTAATACTTTTTATACAAACAAAAAAAAATTACTCCACCTTACTGATCCCTTCTGCTGTTGTTGCAATGATTGCCGGGCAGTACTACTCTTCACTTTCTGATGTAGATCACTGCTGCAGTCAGTGATTAGCTATAATTTCAACCTACTTCAACCAGTCAGCAGATCCGCCGGATCCGTGCTGCCGCTGGTGCACGTGTGGGGCCAGAGCCGCTGTTGTATTTTCGTTCCGGCTGCCTCTCAGCAGGGGTTAATGTGCTGCGGCCGGATCCGCGGCCCGCCCCCATTACAGGAGCCCCACACGTGTACCTGCGGCAGCACGGATCCGGCGGGACCCTTCACCCGCCTTCATCTGTGCTGCCGCTAATGTGAAAGTACCCTTATGTTTGAATACGACCTGTCATTTTCTAATAATACATTCCTTCTAAGGGGACCTGCCCGCTGTTTTAGTAAATACTTTTCTACATAAATTTCCAGGAGAAATAAGAGAGGAATGCCAAATTCAAAATTCTAAAAAAAAAGATGTTCCAGAATAATTTCATGGGGAATACAAGTACAGCATTTACTAAAGCAGACATGTCAGGAGAGTCATCTTAACAAAAAAATCTGGAGGCTACTTATTTTTTTGTGGTTTCTTTTTTTGCTGTGGTAAAGTGAAGAAACAAAGGTAGTAAAATTTGTATGAACTTATGTTATGCATAGTTACTGTGGGTGGAAAGTTAATATTTAAGCTGAATTCTAGTGACTCAGAAGATATGTATAGAAAATATAGTTATTGTATTTTACGAGCACAATAGGTAGCAGCAGATTGCTCCATGCATGAAGACACATGCATACACTGGAAATATGGGTTATTTTGAATTGCATTACTGCTAAACCTACTGTACACGAAAGTTTGATGCAAAATTGTGTCGGGCCCATCTACAAATGGCAGGGTGACTTCTTCAGATATGAATTTACACTATCAGACTTGCTTCTTCTGGACCTAGGCCTACAAATTTCTGGGTAATGTAGGAACTAACTATACTATGCTCTAATTAAATGCTTTGGAGTTCACTGTCCAAAAAGAGGTGGCCACTTCTCTAAATGTGCAATGAAAAAAAAACACAGACCAGCATCTTCAAACAATATGAAATAAAGTACAGGTGCGTGTTTTTTGCATTACACATTTGGGGGAGTGACTGCCTCCATTTGGACCGTGCACTCCCTGCCCATCTATCTAAAGCTTTTAATTACAGCATAGTATAGTAGGATCCTACATTAGCTTGAATTTTGTAGGCGAAGGCCTAGGAGAAGAGAGTCTGATAGTGTAGATCCCATCTGCAGAAGCCACCTTGCCGTTGGTAGACAGGCCCAACACAATTTTCATAAGCAATGTGCGCAGAGCTTCAAATTTGTACGTATAGTAAGTACAGCAGTGATGCAGTTTTTGCATGTGCCTTTGTGCCTGGAGCAGTGTGCAGCTACATACAGTGTTTGCTTTTGCATGTGAGCCATGTTGTTTGGAGGTGCTGGTCTAACATTGCTTTTAGTCATTGTATTTTACCTCGCTGTCTTGATCTGGGTGTTTCTCAACCCACATCCTTGGGATATAGAAAGTTTCCAATGATACAATTAAATTAAAACCATCATCATTGAAAGAACTGGATTCTTCAGTTTGAATGACAGCTTTGCACTCGGTTTTCTGCAATACAGACAATAGGTCAGTGGTTTTAGGATAGCTTGAATGCACAGTTAAAGTCTAAGGCTACTTTCACACTAGCGTTAGCACGGATCCGGCACCTAAAGGGTGCCGACGGATCCGTGCTAACGCTATACATGTGTGGAGCCGGAGCAGCGCTCCGGCCCCACACATGACACACATTAAAACAACACACAGACTACATACAAACAAACATACAGACATACATACAAACATACAGACATACATACATACTCACATACTCCCGGGACGCCGGCAGAACGTCTTCACGCGCCTCCTGCGCGCAGTGATGACGATTCCCCACAGTGCCCTCTGCTGGGCGCAGTGGGGAAACGTCATCGCAGCGTGCAGGAGGCGCGTGAAGACCTGCTGCCGGCGTCCCGGGAGTATGTGAGTATGTATGTATGTCTGTATGTTTGTATGTATGTCTGTATGTTTGTTTGTATGTAGTCTGTGTGTATGTATGCCGGATCCGGAATGACCCCCCATTGGAAATCAATGGAGGACAGATCCGGATTACTGGTGTGTCCACACCAAACGGATCCGTCCCCATTGACTTCCATTGGGGGTCATTCCGGATCCGTCTTGGTGCGGATGCCTGGACCGGAGAGCAAACCGCAGCATGCTGCGGTTTGTTCTCCGGTCTGAAGACGGAACGGAATGCTTTCAGGAGCATTCCGTTGTCTTCAGTTCAGTTTTGTCCCCATTGACAATGAATGGGGACAAAACTGAAGCGTTTTTTTCCGGTATTGAGCCCCTTTGACGGAACTCAATACCGGAATTTAAAAACGCTAGTGTGAAAGTAGCCTAAGACATGTTTTAATTCAATAACACAGATTTCTGCACAAAGCCTTAAAAAGGACCTGTCACCACAAAATGCAATGCAATCTGACAGCACCATCTTACAGTTTTGTGAGAAACATTTCAGTAAAACCTGTAATTTATACATTTATATCTTTGGTTTTTAATACCAATCAGTACAGGGAGGGGGTGTTATCAGTGACTGACAGGTATCTCCTATCTACGCTTATACACACAATGCTATCAATCACTGATAACTCCTCCTCTCTGTACCAATGGCTGTTCACAGGAAGTAAAAAAAAAAGCAAAAGATATAAATGTATAAATTACAGGTTTTAACAAATCTTTACCCACAAAAATATATACCAATCTGCTTAGCTTATCCTGCCCTTTAACATGGTGCTTTCAGATTGCATTGCATTTTGTGGTGACCTCTTTAAAAGGCTTCTGTCAGCAAGAACTGATGGTTTGCCGTTAGACACGTGCTAATTTCAGCTGAAGATAAGTCTTTGTCCCTTCTTTCTATCTGCCTCTTATTTTGCGAAAAAAGGAACTTTTATTTCATGAATATGAGCCTCTAGGAACAATGATGGTGGTGCCCCTACTCCTTTGGCCGCTCCCTCATCAAGTTGATTGACAAGAATAGGCAGTGTTCACATCATCCTACCTGGTCCTGTCAATCAACATGGTGAGGGTGCAGCCAGAGAAGGAAGAACCGAGCCTTTGGGAGTAGGGGCAACATCCCCATTGCTTCTAAAGGTTCCATTGCGTAAAATAAAAAGTTCATTTTTCATAAAAATAGAGGCACATAGAAAGAAGGGACAAAGACTTAGCTTCAGCTGACATTAACACATGTCTAATATCAAACAGTTTAATAACCATGTTCCTGATGACAGAAGCCCTTTAAAGAATCATTCCCATGAAAATGTTCATTCTTTGCCCCATTATAAAAGGCATATGATGCATATTGTAGTGAAGGTAATCTTACCAGTGACTGTAGTTGTAAGTTACCCACTCCCTTCTGGTCCTCAGCAGTGTCATGTGACTGACAATATGACTCACCAACTAAGGCTACTTTCACACTAGCGTTTTTAATTTCCGGTATTGAGTTCCGTCATAGGGGCTCAATACCGGAAAAAAACACTTCAGTTTTGTCCACATTCATTGTCAATGGGGACAAAACTGAACTGAAGACAACAGATTGCTCCTAGAAGCATTCCGTTCCGTCTTCAGACCGGAGAACAAACCGCAGCATGCTGCGGTTTTCTCTCCGGTCCAGGCATCCGCACCAAGACGGATCCGGAATGACCCCCAATGCAAGTCAATGGGGACGGATCCGTTTGGTGTGACACACCAGTAATCCGGATGTGTCTTCCATTGACTTGCAATGGGGGGTCATTCCGAATCCGGCTACACATATACAGAAATACATACAGACATACATACACACACATACACACAAACACACACATACTTACATACTCCAGCCAGGGACGCCCGCAGCATGTCTTCACGCGCCTCCTGCGCGCAGCTATGACGTTTCCCCACTGCGCCCAGCAGAGGGCGCTGTGGGGAATCGTCATCACTGCGCGCAGGAGGCGCGTGAAGACATGCTGCCGGCGTCCCTGGCTGGAGTATGTAAGTATGTATGTGTTTGTGTGTATGTGTGTGTATGTATGTTCTCTGTGTCTGTGTCAACATGTGTGGGGCCGGAGCGCTGCTCCGGCTCCACACATGTATCAGCGGCAGTACGGATCCGTCGGCACCCTTTAGGTGCCGGATCCGTGCTGCCGCTAGTGTGGAAGAGGCCTAAGGGGCCGTTCAGATGGCCGTGGTATTGCGGATCTGCAATACCACGGATGCCGACCAGCGCGTGTTCCGCAAATTGCGCAACACACAGCCGTGCACTCAGTTCTAAATGCCTATTCTTGTCCGCTATTGCGAACAAGAATAGGACATGTTGTTTTTTTTTTGGAGCCGCGGCTGCCCGCTATCATTGAAGTGAACGGGGCCGCACCTATTCTGCAACACGGTGTCTTACATGTGGACAGGAAGTCAGTTTCTCTATTCATTCCTATGGGAGCTTTAATGTCAAACTCATAGGAATAATACAGAATGTACATCAAGTACCTTTCTAATGGGCCAGAGAATAAACATTTTTGTGGGAAAGCTTCTTTACTATGTACAGTAGAAGGATAACATTTCTTGCCAAAGACATACTTGGCCTATTAGTTTTGGTAGAGAAACATGCCCGATAGTAGAGTTAAAATAAAAAAAACAATTTTTTTTTTAAATCACAGTAATCCGTTCCAAAATCTCCTCCTTATTTCATCTTATATTGTAAATAAAGCTGCGTGAAAAAAACACTGTATTCTTTGCAAGATGTCTATGTGACTATGTGTAAGGTGCTGAGTCCGGTTATGTAAGTTTTATCTCCATACTCACTTGCATTCCGAAGCTGTGCTCCAACAAAGCAGCGCTAAAATGCATTGAGAGGACTCCTATTTGAGACCTCCCATTATGTGCGTGAGCTTAGGAGTCCTCATAATGCATTTCACTGCTGGTTTGTGGGAGCAAAGCGTCTGAAAGCTCCACACTACACACAGCTTCCTCTAGTTTGGGGGATGTTTCAGAGCTGACAGATTCCCTTTAATTTAAAAATTCCTGAAGTCAGATCGATATTGTGGATTTATTTAGCTCTTAGTTCATTTTATCTTTTCTAGGTGTTACTTTTGCCCCTTAACACAGAATGACGTAGATGTAAGCAATCTGCAGAGGGTAGTAGATGTACATGATGGTGATCACATGGGCACAGAAACTGTGTCTGCATGACAACCGACCGACAGCAAAGCTCCCAGTGTAATGGCTCATAGGCTTCCATAGCTGGCAGACGCAGAGGGCTTTGTAAGGCCTCTGGCTGCTACAGCAACCACTGACATCACATGATTGCATATTTGAGAGTGGGAACCCCCTCCCTCTGTAAACCCCTTAGACGTGGTGGTCAGCATTAGCTGCAGCATCTAAGGGGTTAAATCGTCAGCATCGCTGTTATCTCCGTTGCCAGCAGTTATAGTGGGGGCCTGGCGGTCAGTAACAGCCAGGCCCTTGTCCTGATCGAGCAACCACAGCTTCTGCGCCTGTTCAATCAAGCAATGCAGTGCACGAACACGATGGTCAATGCACCATACATGTACGGCACTCATCCTTAAGGGGTTAATCTCTTCACAACCCTTGACGTAATAGTACACTATTGCAGTCTACGGATTTTGACAGGCTGCCTATTAAGCCATGCCACAGGCAAGGTTTAAAAGGGGTTGTCTTACTTCAGCAAATTGCATTTACCATGTAGAGAAAGTTAATACAAGGCACTTACTAATGTATTGTGATTGTCCATATTGCCTCCTTTGCTGGCTTCATTCATTTTTCCATCACATTATACATTGCTCGTTTCCATAGTTACGACCACCCTGCAATCCAGCAGTGGTGGTCGTGCTTGCATACTATAGGAAAAAAAGCATTTCCTATGCGCATTCCCATGGTCCCAGCCACCAGACAGGCTGCAGCCTTTTCCTATAGTGTGCAAGCACGACCACTAATGCTGGACTGCAGTGTGGTCGTAACCCCTAGATATGAGCAGTGTATAATGTGATGGAAAAATGAATCCAGTCAGCAAAGGAGGCAATAAGGACAATCACAATACATTAGTAAGGGCCTTGTAGTAACTTTTTCTATACGATAAATGCCATTTGCTAAAGTGAGACAACCCTTTTAACAGGCACTTTGCTATGACAGGCTTGGGAGCCTTCACAAGTCCCCAGGCTGCCATAGCAACCGATTGGAACCCTGTGATTTTTCTAACTACATTGAAATGAATGGGTCCTCATACGGTCATCTAAATGAGCCCTAAAGCTGAGGTTGTTTCTTCTACAGTGGTATTCTACGTCTACCACATTACTTTTCTCATACTTAGGTATGCCATCCACATTAAAGTATAGTACTGTTAGCCAAATGAACAGTTTATGGCAGAGCCAGCTGACTAATGTGTATGGGGAGCTCCCAACTCTGCCTGACAGATGAGGTTGGGAAGAGAAGGCTCAGGCGCATTGAATTTCGTCACCCGATCCTTTTCTTCTCTTGCTAGATAAGCCACCGCCAGAGGTGTCTGGCAGGAGCTTTCCCCTCTTACCCCCACTAAAAACACATAGAGTCTTGGCTCCGAATGTGAGCGGAGGAGTCGGCAGAGATAGCTGTCAGCTGACAGTTCGAATCCCACTGATCTAATAGTTATCCCCTAACCTGTGGATAATAATAAGAAAAAAAGTGGTTTTCAGTCAGGAGCATGTTCCTGCATGCCATTATAATAAACATTTGGTGCTCGTGGAGGACTTGGTGCCATCTCTGTGTATAAGGCCGCATTCAGACGGCCATAGTATTGCGCGTCCGCAAAAATGCGGACCCGCAATACTACGGGTGCCGCCCGGAGTGTGTTCTTCAATTTGGGGAACACAAAGCCGGACGCCCCGTTCAAAATGCCTATTCTTGTCTGCTGTTGAGGACAAGAATAGGACATGTTCTATTTTTTTGTGTGGAGCAGTGGCACACTGCCCGCTCCCATTGAAGTGAATGGGGACGCATCTATTCCACAATATTGCAGAATAGATGCGGACCCATTCACACGTGAAGAGATCCACAGCACTCAAGTTCTTTTGCAGTTAGAAATTGAGTATTTCATTTGACAATTCTTAAGACAAATTCATTAGATGAGTGTTAGTACATCCATTAAATGGAGCATTTTGGGCCTTAAAACCTTCACCAGTGGTAAGGCTGCAGAAGATGTTCATATGCATGGATTCTTATGCGTGAACTTGCTTGCTGTGGATTTCTTTGTTGCTGGTTTTCAGTCCGTGGCATACACCACATGTACAGTGATCAGTCAGGTGTCAGAGTCAGGTGCCAGAGAGAGTATTTTGCCTCAAACTGACATTATTCTGATACTTGATTATGCTATCCGACCATGTCCTAAAATGAACACTGTACGCGTGGCTTTGTGCCGGTCACCCTGTCCACAGTATCCCCCACAAATTCAACTGTATAAACACGCTCAGGATGTGGATACAACTGAATAAGGGCTTATTCACCTCTCATGATTTTGTCACTTTTTTTTTTTTTTTGCTGTGATTTTCAAAAAGAACTCTGTTTTCAGCCTCTGCATCTGCTAGCCAAGTTGTGCTATCATGGAAACGACTTACCTTTATTTTGATTTGGTGTGTATAAGATGTAATTAATTCTATTTTTCTTGGCATCTCAATGGACATATCCAAACAAAAGGACCTAAAAGGAATTTTAAAAGAGTAAAAATAATCAATCGCCTTTACAATAATATAATGGCATGCAATAGTTTTTTTTTCTGTTGTTTTTTTGATTAACTTTTTGGTAAAATGTCCTTAATGCCTTAATAATACTTTTTTTTAATATACTTTATTAAGGCATTTTGTATTTTTAATAGACCTACGCTCCCTAAAGCACAGCTTTCCCTGTACGCTTAAAATCGACTTGGATGCATCCCCAGATCAACGGATACTAGGCCACAGCGTTCTAGCCAGCAAGGCAACCAGCGTCAAGCATTACACACCATGCTGCAGTAGAGGGAAAATAGGTAAAAGACAACCTACATACTCCAGGAATGATTTGGCCCGTTGTATTGTTAGAACTGCTACTGCAACTACTGCTAATCAATTGTTAGGTGTCGTCTTGGTCTCATGATGTCAAAATGTGAACAACATGGGGGGCGTGGCCAGAGATGGAAGAGTGAGTACCACAGGGAAAACTACCAGGAAGGGTAGAGCCCGTCCATCAGCCTCCCAAGGCGACCTGAGTATTTATTTTGGCGGACAGGCCGATCCTGCAGCGGCGTCAGCGCCAGACCAGGCCTGCCCGATCCAAGATGGTGGCGGCGCTTTCTCCTGGAGCCTTGTTGAGGGATCTCTCCGGACACCCGAAGCACGCCGCTCCCTTTCTGCTCCACCCACGGCCAGGCCTGACGCTGGGACACCTCTTCAACATAACCAGGCCGTACCTCAGCTGCTGGAAGCGCCCATCGGACATCATCATCGGTCCCTGCAAGATCAGGGGGAACCCGCGTTTCCCGCCACCACAATCCTCATGGAAGGAGAGGCCACATCACCCATAGCTGACAGCCACTCTCCTCCACAGGCAAGCCGGCACCTCCATTGACCCCCTGTGTGTTAACAGCAGTCCCCTGGCTGCGGAGTGTCTCAAGGGATGTACGCCCCTTGCTTTCTTTTATTTCTAATCACACTTTCGCCATACTAGAGACCATTAGCTCCGATACCACTCTTATAGATCCTAAGGAACCCGTTACCCCCATCACGGATCATCCAGGTACCTCCTGTACCTCCTTTCTCACAGGGATTAGACGCTCCCCTCTTCGTTTTTGCCAGGTCCTTTCGGGAGCCTCCATGAAGCCTCTGGCTGCTATACTAGGCAATATGCCCTCTACACATAGACACACTTATGAATATCTTCAACTTCGACATATTTATGCCTCTATGCGTGTTTCCCACAATCTTGATAGTAACCTGACAGTTTTCGAGCAAGCTTGTCTCGCCCCTTCAGCGGTGTTCTGAGACATCTCTTTTATATATAAATTACTCCTCCAGCAAAGGTCTTCCTCACCCCCACCGTTCTGTGCAGCATGGGAACGGGAATTAGGTGTTACCTTGTCCTCCTCCCAACGGCTACGGTGTTATATCTTCACGCACAAGGCACTGTTGGCCACGAGAGCACAGGAAACATGCTATAAGATCCTGTCCCGATGGTACAGAGTACCGACACTGCTACATAGATGGTTCCCCTCGGTGACGGATAGGTGCTGGAGGAGTGGAACATCAGAAGGCACTTCAATGCACATTTGGTGGCATTGCTCAAGCCTGTGAGAGTTTTGGGACTCTGTCCATGGGGCCATTGTTAAAATAACATGCTTTCCAATCCCGAACAAGCCAGTAGCATTTTTTCTTTATATCTTTGACCTCAACATTCCTGCGTATAAAAACTCACTTCTCAAGTATCTTATCCAGGCGGCCAAGGCGGTGATCCTGCAACATTGGAAATCAACAGTCCCCCGACCCTTGAGGAATGGTTTGAGGAAGTAATGTCCTATCAGAGAACGGTGGAACTAATAGCCTTCTACCCCGCGATGTACACACGATTTTTGAAAATATGGGGTCCTTGGGATGCTTTCCACACCTCAGGGACATACAGGACACTCTACGCCCTCCCTTTGTTTTGTGGTTCTTAATTGCATTTGTTATGCTCTTGTGTTTAGCTATTACTGATCTGTTCCATTAATAGAAAGGGAACAGGCGCTCTTTAAGGCTACTTTCACACTAGCGTTTTATAATTCCGGTATTGAGATTCCTCATAGGGTCTCAATACCGGAAAAAAACGCTTCAGTTCTGCCCCCATTCATTGTCAATGGGGACAAAACTGAACTGAAGAGAACGGAATGCTCCTGAAAGCATGCTGCGGTTTTCTCTCTGGTCCAGGCATTCGCACCAAGACGGATCTGGAATGACCCCCAATAAGAGTCAATGGGGACGGATCCGTTTGGTGTGACACAATGGTGAACGGATCAGTCCTCCATTGACTTTCATTGGAGTTCATGATGGATCCGTCACCTGCACACATACACACAATACACACATACAGACATAGAAATACACATAAACATACACAGACATATACACATACAAATACACATACATACTTACATGCTCCCCAGCAGGTCTCCACAGCGCAGGAGGAACAGGACGGCGCGCACAGATGACGATTCCACCAGGCGCCCTGCAGAGGGCGATGTGGGGAATCATCATCTGTGCGCGCTGTCCTGCTCCTCCGGCGCTCTGGAGACCTGCCGGGAGCATGTAAGTATGTATGTGTATTTGTCTGTGTATATGTGTGTGTGTGTCTGTGTGTGTGTCTGTATGTACTGTGTGACATGTGTGGGGCCGGAGCGCGGTTCCGGCTCCACACATGTCCCTGCGGCAGTCCGGATCCGGCAGCACCCTTCACCTGCCGGATCCGGGCTGCCGCTAGTGTGAAAGTAGCCTAAGGTAATGACCTTCGAAACCTGTTTTTTCTTTATGGTTTCTGATTAAGTTTCAAACAGCTCCTGAGTATTGTAAAGATATGATCTTTAATATGGTACTGCTCTGCACAACTTATCTAATTGATGTTTCTCTATGTCTTTCTGTGACACTAGTTATATGTACTGTTTGTTCTGTGATGTATAACAGAATATCTTTGTATTGCTGGTATTGGTTCATGCTCTATTCAGTGAAACCCAAAAAAAGCTTTAATTATAAAAAAAAATGTGAACAGCATGATGAGGACAACTGTATAAATACCGATTCTAATTGAATCAGGAAATATATTGGGCTATTCATGGATTAAACAACTGTTGTGAATGTGCCATTAATCACCTTGTTAGAGAACAGCAAGTTGGGCAAAAAGTACTGAAACGTTGAACAGTTGGACATGTGCATGCAAAAGTTTAGAGAAGGTCACATTAAGTTCACCTGTAAGGAGTGCATTTTAGGTTCATCCTGAAAATTCACCCACAAGCCAAATATCCCTAACTTTTTGTGAGTAGTGTAGAAGTAATATGGTATTGAAATATAATATTAAAGTAATATGATCCATGACTGTTTGTAAAACAATAGGATACATAGAAAACTACTGCGCAAAATAAAGTACTATTGAGAATAAAGTTACATTACACTGATCTGATACAACATAACTCCATAGTGGTTTTTCAAACTTACCCCTTTGCTGCGATGTCACTATCAATGCCCACCTTTGTTACAGTATCCTATAAAAAACAAAAAAGTCATCATGAACTACTGAACTGATAAACCTCCAAAAAAAATAAATTTCAAAGCAATATTTTTACCTGGGTATTTTCTTTTAAAGCTTTGTCTTGTTGCCATTGAGCCACACTTCCAGGAATTGAGAAAGTAATCTGACCATGCTGACAGTTGAGCTCCATAACATAGGTGATTTTTATGACAACAGTTGCTTTGGGTGGTAAATTCCCCACACTCACTGTGAATACATCCTAAAATAGAAGTAGCAAGAGTATTTATTGGTCTTGCCAAGTCACCTCTGGTTTATAAATGGTCAATATGGTCAACTTACAAAGATGGCAAAACTGTATACATAACACTGAATATACTAAAAAGATCTGTACAACAGAACAGTAAAGGCAGACAATGAAAAATATTTTTTTTTTAGATTTTAATACTGATGACCTATCTTCTAGATAGGTCATCAGTATCTGATCAGTGAGGGTCCGAAAGTGAATGGGGCTGAGGGCGATACCAAGCACAGCCGCTATGCAATGTACCGTGCTGTATTTGTTAAGCTGCGAGAAGGCTGCAGTACTCACAGGAGCATCAGTGGCTTCTCAAACAGCTGATGATCCTGGGTGTCGGACCCCCACCTATCAGATACTGATAACCTATCCAGAAGATAGGCCATCAGTATTAAAATCTTGGAAAACCCTTCTATTCCTATTTTGTCTCAAACTACAATTAAAACCGAGAAATATATAAAGAAATCTTCTCTATGTGTCTCAGCAGATCAGCCATGTCCACCCTCCTCCTCCTTACTGCCCTGTGTGTGGCTGTCAGACAACTGGCTGCAGTAGTAGTGTGCCCCTTACCCAGTCTGCAATAGGACAAACAAAATGCTGAACCTCGACCCTTGGCTAAGCTTCATCCCCTTAGTTGGTCTCCAGCCAAAGATTAAAGGAGTTTCTCGGGATTTTAATATTGATGACCTATCCTCAGAATAGGCGGGGTCCAACACCCCTGTATGAAGGGAAGGTGCGCACCTCTTTCTGCTGTCTATGGCCAAGCAGCAGCGAGCAGGAAAAGAGAAGGACGACGGCACGTGCACACTGCATGCATCTTCCCTTCATACAACTGATCGGTGGGGGTGTCGGGTGTCGGACCACTGCCAACCTGAGGATAGGTCATCAATATTAAAAGCCCGGAGAACCCCTTTAAGCATGGGGGTGGATCATTCATGCTTTGTAGTTGTGTTGCAGCCAATGACAAGGGGAACATTTCACAGGTAGAGGGAAGAATTGATTCAATGAAATTCCAGCAAATTCTGGAAGCAAACATAACACCAACTGTAAAAAAGGCTGACTTTGAAAAGAGGATGGCTTCTACAAATGAATAATGATGCTAAACACACCTCAAATTCAAACAAGAATAGAAAGACTCTTGGCTGGCTACAAATTGTTTACAAGCTGTGATAATTTCCGAGGTACTAACCATGCAGGGTGCCAACACTTTTGCTTCTAACCATTTTCCTTTTTTGTTACTTTGAAAATATAAAAGATGAAAATAAAAACTTGCTCAGAAGGGGTTTTCCGTGATTTTAATACTGATGACCGATCCTTCTCTTCAGTTGGTTGAAGAAAAGGTGTGCGCCGTAGGGATGAATGAGCGAATCGTCTTCAGATGAAAGTCGATTCGCATAAAACTTCGGTTCAATACTGTACAAAGCGAGCGCTCCATACAGTATTAGAACGTATTGGCTCAGATGACCCGAAGTTATTACTTCGCAAAGTCTCGCGAGACTTTGTGTAATAACTTCATAAATTAAACTGTACTGTAAAAAACTCATTTTCCGAATTCGGGTTCAGTTCCAAGTGGTATCTTGGAACCAAACACGAGTTCGGGAAAGGTTTTTTTTTTTACAGTACACTCACTTCTACAGTACTTCAAATGTATACAGAAAACAGACAGCACTCCACTTCTTTATTTATGAAGGTGAGTATTTTTAATTTTTATTTTCAGCCGTGCATTATGCACAAAATATGGCAACGTTTCGGGCATATATTGCCTTTCCTCAGACCAGTTAGCTATGGAGGCAGCGTGTGAATCGGCTGGATCGGCAGTACTGTCACTTCTAGGCTCCAGCCTATTCAAGTGTATAGGAACAAGCTGTCCCATAGAAGTGAATAGGACAAGTTCTTGTAATTACAGCTGCTCGCTGCTGCGATGTTGAGCTGTTTGAAGAGTAAGCACAGTCATCTCTTTAAACAGCTTATCGCCGATCTAATATTGATGACCTACTCTGAGGATAGGTCATCAATATTAAAATCCAAAGAAAAACCCCTTTAACTGTTGACAGTAACAGTAATTTTGACCAGGGGTGCCCAAACTTTTGCATGCCACTGTCTATGTTGGGTTTTGTTTCAGTTCCTCATCATTTTTAAGATTCCTGACTTGATTTGTGTCCCCACCTATCTCTTGGTTGAACTTGATGGACTTTTTTCAACCGTTATTAAAGGGGTTCTGCAGTTGTTTAAAACTGATGATCTATCCTCTGGATAGATCATCAGCATCTGATCGGCGGGGGTCCGACACCGGGGACCCCTGCCGATCAGCTGTTTGAGAAGACAGCGGCGCTCCAGGAGCGCCACGGCCTTCTCTGTGTTTACCGCAGGCCAGTGACATCACGACTACTATCACTGGCCTGGGCGGGGCTAAGCTCCATTCATGTGAACAGAGCTTAGCACCGCCCAGGCCAGTGATACTAGTCGTGACGTCACTGGGCCTGCGGTAAACACAGAGAAGGCCGCGGCGCTCCTGCAGCGCCGATGCCTTCTCAAACAGCTGATCGGCAGGGTCTGGGGTGTCGGACCCCCGCCCATCAGATGCTGATGATCTATCCAGAGGATAGATCATCAGTTTTAAACAACTGCAGAACCCCTTTAACCCCTTAATGACTCATGACGTACTATGTACGTCATGATGTGTTGTAAGTTAGCGCATCATGACGTGCATAGTACGTCATTAAATGAAAGTGTCACCGCAAGTATACTTGCGGTGACACCGGCATCTGAACGGGTGTCACGGACAGCAGAGAGGTCCGGGCACCCGTCCATGGACCAATCACAGTGGTCCCTGCCCCGCGATCGCTGTGATTGGTCAATCAGAACTGAATGACCAATCACAGCGCCGGCGGGAATCTTAGCCCAGCGCAGCTCCGTTCTCCTCATTCTGACAGTTGACATTTGAGGAGATCGGAGCTGCGTCCTGTCAGAGCGTTTGTGGAAAAAAAAAGATAAAAGAAAAGTGCCCCCACAGTGTCCCAGTTACCCCAAACGCACCCCATCCTCCAGTGACCTGTGTCTTGTGTCAGCTCGTTAGGGTTAGAAGTTAGGGTTAGGAGTTAGGGTTAGGGTTAGAAGTTAGGGTTAGGGTTAGAAGTTAGGGTTAGGAGTTAGGGTTAGGAGTTAGGGTTAGGGTTAGAAGTTAGGGTTAGGGTTAGAAGTTAGGGTTAGGAGTTAGGGTTAGGAGTTAGGGTTAGAGTTAGGGTTAGAAGTTAGGGTTAGAAGTTAGAGGTTTGAATAAAAAAAAATTACAAAAAAAAAATATATATATATATATATAAAAATTACTGGCGATTAGGTAGCCTTTGTTAGTTCGCCAGAGTACTGGCAGTTTGGTAGAAGTAGTTTAGTTTAGTAGTTTTCAAGAAAAAAAGAAAAAGAAAAAAAAAAGGAAAAAAAAAAAAAGGAAAAAAAATATATATAGCTGGTTAGGGTTAGGAGTTAGGGTTAGGAGTTAGGGTTAGGAGTTAGGGTTTTTTGAATAAAAAAAAATTACTAAAAAAAATATATATATATATATATATATATATATATATATATAAAAATTACTGGCGATTAGGTAGCCAGAGTACTGGCAGTTTGGTAGAAGTAGTTTAGTAGTTTTCAAGAAAAAAAGGAAAAAAAAATATATATATAACTAACTATATATATATATATATATTTAAGTTGTAGATTGCACCATATATAAAATGGCTGAGCGTACGTATACGGCAGAGGAGGCATACGCATTTATCTGTTCTGATACAGAAAGTGCAAGTGAGACCGAACAGTTTCAAATTTCGTCATCATCCACTAACTCTAGTGACGACGAGCCGCAGCAAATTCGCAGACGTGACTCTTTGCCTGCCACTAGCACTTCTGACCGCGAATGGATGCCCACAGAGTCATATGCTCCGTCTGTTCCAGAATTTAATTCTGTCACAGGCATCCATGTTGATAATACGGGGTTTAGGGAGGTGGAATATTTTAAAATCTTCTTATCAGAAGAACTGATAAATTTGATGGTTGAGCAGACCAATTTATACGCTGCTCAATTCATCGCTAGTCACCCCACCTCATTTTATGCTAAGACTGGCATATGGTGCCCTGTTGTTGGGGCGGACATTTTAAAGTTTTGGGGCCTCCTTCTAAATATGGGTCTCATAAAAAAACCCACTATGAGATCCTACTGGTCATCTGATGTGTTGTACGATACCCCCATGTACAGGGCAGTAATGACCAGACAGCGATTTGAGACTATCCTGCGATTTCTGCACTTCGCTGACAACACACAGTGCCCCCCATGTGATGACCCCAGCCACGACAGGCTTTTTAAAATTAGGCCCCTTATAAATGATTTAAATCAAAAATGTAAAGAGGCCTACACCCCAGAAAAAAACATTGCAGTGGACGAGTCACTTGTCCTTTTTAAAGGCAGGCTGCAATTTCGCCAATATTTGCCAAGGAAGAGAGCACGATTTGGCCTAAAAATTTATAAGCTCTGTGAGAGCGAAACTGGGTACACATACAAATTTAGGGTTTATGAGGGCAAATATACCCAGTTTACCCCTCCTGAATGCCCCCCTTCCCTAAATGTGGCAGGCAAAGTAGTGTGGGATCTCCTGCACCCTCTTTTAGATAAGGGGTACCATTTGTACATTGATAATTTTTATACAAGCGTACCCCTTTTCAAGTGCCTTTATGTAAGAAAGACAGTGGCATGTGGCACCGTACGCCGCAATCAAAGAGGCCTGCCCAAGCCTTTAATAAACCAAAAACTGAGGCCTGAGGAAATAAAAGGCCTCTGCAATGGGGACATCTTGCTCATAAAATATCGGGATAAAAAAGATGTCCTCATAATTACATCTATCCACCCAGACAGCAGCAGCCCTGTTCCTGTACGCGGCACCAATACCACCGTCCGTAAACCTGTCTGCATACAGGATTATAATAAATATATGGGTGGGGTGGACCTTGCAGACCAAATGCTGCAGCCTTATAGTGCGGTCAGGAAATCCCGCATTTGGTATAAAAAGCTTGCAACCCTGTATAATTCTTTTGTTATGTTCCAAAAAGCAGGGAACCATGGAACATATCTTGAGTTTCAAGAAAAAAATCATAAAAAATTTGATATTTGGAGAACAGGGCCAGGAAAGCAGTGGCATAGCGTCATCCAGCCATGCCAGCAGAATTGTCCCAGGGCAACATATCCCATCAGAGGTGCCCCCTACTGCAAAGAAAAGCAGAGCCCAGAAGAGATGCAGGGTCTTTTATAAGAACGGGATACGGCGGGACACTGTATATCAATGCGACACCTGTCCAGATAAGCCTGGACTTTGCATTAGACAGTGTTTCCGCATTTACCACACGTCTCAAGATTATTAATTTAATCAGTTTAATTTTATTTTTACTTCTTTTATGCACTTTTGGCCTTTTTTAATTTATTATGCAACCCACTGCTTTTTTAACACTCCTTATTTCATTATATTATTACCCAATTATAATTTGGGAAATTAGACAAACCCCAAAAGGTAAAAATAAATTCTCATTATACCCCTATATGAATACTATAAAGAAAAAAAAATCACTACACCCCTAGATGAATACTTTAGGGAGTGTAGTTTTCAAAATGAGGTCAATTTTTTGGAATAATTTATAATTGGGTAATAAAATTATAATTGGGTAATAATATAATGAAATAAGGAGTGTTAAAAAAGCAGTGGGTTGCATAATAAATTAAAAAAGGCCAAAAGTAATTTTTGGGTGGTATCTAGTATGTAAGGCTCACAAAGTAACTTCATAACTGAACTGGTCCTTAAAAAGTGTTTTTTAGAAATTTTCTTAAAAAATGTAAATATTGCTTCTAAAATTCTAAGTTTTCTAATGTCCTAAAAAATTAAAATGACATTTTCAAAATAACGCCAACATAACGTAGACATATGGGAAATGTAAAGTAATAACTATTTTGTTAGCTATCACTATCTGCCTTAAAAGCAGAGAAATTCAAATTTGGAAATTTACAAATTTTTCCAAATTTTCTTTAAATTTGGGATTTTTTTTATAAATAAAGGTGACACATATTGACTCAAATTTACCACTAACATGAAGTACAATGTGTCACAAGAAAACAATCTCAGAATGGCTTGGATAAGTAAAAGCGTTCCAAAGTTATTACCACATAAAGTGACACATGTCAGATTAGCAAAAATCAGTCTGGTCACGAAGGTGCAAAATGGCCCGGTCATTAAGGGGTTAACTATGTAACTATGTAACAATATTATGAGTCAAGCACACTTCGATTTTAACTTTCTATTTTACAAGTAATATTATTTTATCATAGAAATTAACACAATGTAGGGTTTTGAAACCGTACAGGAGCATCTTGATCCATGAGATAAGCTCCATGTCCTTCACTGATAGCAGCCCTGTACTCTCGATGTGCCTGCTGCTTTTCCTTCACCTGCAGAAAATTATTTACATCATTAGACAAATTTTAAAAAAAAGTATGTTTGCTTGAACAAAAACTTTATTCTAGTGAAACCTAATATTATACCTCTCCTATGATGTGTTTCCTATTGATAAATGCTTCAAATCCACACACAGCTGCTGTACTGTCCAGAGGGAAAACATATTTTGCCTCAATAGGGAAGTCAGAATCATTCTTATAGGTCTGAAATATCACCACCTGTAAAAAAAAACATACTAGTTGATATTTCTGAGAAATTCTAGGTTATCTATAATGCAAAAGTATTTTAAAAGTTGCAAGTACCTGAGCTGCAAGGTCCATTAATTGAGCTTTGACGTGTATGCTTTGTAAAGGAATTTGCTGCCCATCACTGCCTTTTAGACCACTTTTTATCACCTGTGTATCAGGTAGATCATCTATTGAAACATCTGTTAATAAAAACAACCATTAATCTCTTATAACTCTAGGAGATTTTGTTTAAATGCCTTAAAGGGCTTGTCCAGCCTTTAGTATGTGATGGCCTATCCTCAGGACAGGCCATGGCTAGTTGATTGACAGGGATCCGACATCCCGCACCCCTGCTAATCAGGTGTTGTGTAGCTACATCACCAGAAGTTGGTGCCAGGACTACACAGCACTGTCAATATTATAGTGGAAGGAACTTGTCACTATAGTGCTACTCTCCTTTAAGTCACATATGAATATTGTATACTATCTACTATCTAAATGTGACTAATAAAATCCAACACTTCTGCATGATAACTATCTGTGTGGGCCATTAAATATATATATAATTAAAATATAAATATAACGAAGAGCACTGCCCCGCAGAAGATTGCAGACACATCCCAGACATACCTGTGTGCACTGTGTGTCTGTATTACATGTCACATCCCAGACATACCTGTGTGCACTGTGTGTCTATATTACATGTCACATCCCAGACATACCTGTGTGCACTGTGTGTGTGTATTACATGTCACATCCCAGACTTACCTGTGTGCACTGTGTGTGTATTACATGTCACATCCCAGACATACCTGTGTGCACTGTGTGTCTGTATTACATGTCACATCCCAGACATACCTGTGTGCACTGTGTGTCTGTATTACATGTCACATCCCAGACATACCTGTGTGCACTGTGTGTCTATATTACATGTCACATCCCAGACATACCTGTGTGCACTGTGTGTCTGTATTACATGTCACATCCCAGACATACCTGTGTGCACCGTGTGTCTGTATTACATGTCACATCCCAGACATACCTGTGTGCACTGTGTGTGTATTACATGTCACATCCCAGACATACCTGTGTGCACTGTGTGTATGTATTATATGTCACATCCCAGACATACCTGTGTGCACTGTGTGTGTGTATTACATGTCACATCCCAGACATACCTGTGTGCACTGTGTGTGTGTATTACATGTCACATCCCAGACATACCTGTGTGCACTGTGTGTCTGTATTACATGTCACATCCCAGACATACCTATGTGCACTGTGTGTGTGTATTACATGTCCCATCCCAGACATACCTGTGTGCACTGTGTGTGTGTATTACATGTCACATCCCAGACATACCTGTGTGTACTGTGTGTCTGTATTACATGTCACATCCCAGACATACCTGTGTGCACTGTGTGTGTGTATTACATGTCACATCCCAGACATACCTGTGTGCACTGTGTGTGTATTACATGTCACATCCCAGACATACCTGTGTGCACTGTGTGTCTGTATTACATGTCATATCCCAGACATACCTGTGTGCACTGTGTGTGTATTACATGTCACATCCCAGACATACCTGTGTGCACTGTGTGTCTGTATTATATGTCACATCCCAGACATACCTGTGTGCACTGTGTGTCTGTATTATATGTCACATCCCAGACATACCTGTGTGCACTGTGTGTCTGTATTACATGTCACATCCCAGACATACCTGTGTGCACTGTGTGTGTATTACATGTCACATCCCAGACATACCTGTGTGTACTGTGTGTCTGTATTACATGTCACATCCCAGACATACCTGTGTGCACTGTGTGTGTGTATTACATGTCACATCCCAGACATACCTGTGTGCACTGTGTGTCTGTATTACATGTCACATCCCAGACATACCTGTGTGCACTGTGTGTCTGTATTATATGTCACATCCCAGACATACCTATGTGCACTGTGTGTCTGTATTATATGTCACATCCCAGACATACCTGTGTGCACTGTGTGTGGGTATTACATGTCACATCCCAGACATACCTGTGTGCACTGTGTGTGTATTACATGTCACATCCCAGACATACCTGTGTGCACTGCGTGTGTATTACATGTCATATCCCAGACATACCTGTGTGCACTGTGTGTGTGTATTACATGTCACATCCCAGACATACCTGTGTGCACTGTGTGTGTATTACATGTCATATCCCAGACATACCTGTGTGCACTGTGTGTCTGTATTACATGTCACATCCCAGACATACCTGTGTGCACTGTGTGTGTATTACATGTCACATCCCAGACATACCTGTGTGCACTGTGTGTGTATTACATGTCATATCCCAGACATACCTGTGTGCACTGTGTGTGTATTACATGTCACATCCCAGACATACCTGTGTGCACTGTGTGTGTATTACATGTCACATCCCAGACATACCTGTGTGCACTGTGTGTGTATTACATGTCACATCCCAGACATACCTGTGTGCACTGCGTGTGTATTACATGTCATATCCCAGACATACCTGTGTGCACTGTGTGTCTGTATTACATGTCACATCCCAGACATACCTGTGTGCACTGTGTGTCTGTATTACATGTCACATCCCAGACATACCTGTGTGCACTGTGTGTGTATTACATGTCACATCCCAGACATACCTGTGTGCACTGTGTGTCTGTATTACATGTCACATCCCAGACATACCTGTGTGCACTGTGTGTGTATTACATGTCACATCCCAGACATACCTATGTGCACTGTGTGTGTGTATTACATGTCACATCCCAGACATACCTGTGTGCACTGCGTGTGTATTACATGTCATATCCCAGACATACCTGTGTGCACTGTGTGTCTGTATTACATGTCACATCCCAGACATACCTGTGTGCACTGTGTGTGTATTACATGTCACATCCCAGACATACCTGTGTGCACTGTGTGTGTATTACATGTCCAGGAAAAGCACACAATGCACACATATATATATATATATATATCGTTGGTCCAAACTTTTTATTATAATTTTTATTGTTATATACTGAGCCTCGCATACTCCTTTTGGACCTGACGACGCCCATTCACCTAGGACTTCCTGGTAGGATACCTATTTAGCTGGTTTCACACGCCCTGAACAATGGAGACTTGGATGTAGTCTGAACAGAGGCATAGACGAGTGTAGGGACCCACTCCACAGGAAGTTACCGTGACGTATGGTGAGTGGGCATGATCACGCATTTGCAAATCTGTGTAACTAAGGACTTCCTTTTTTATCTTTAGTCGGCATAGCGCCACATATATTTAAATTTATTTCTACTCTTATTGTTTATTATATGTTGCGCAACCATACCTTTATATACCCATGTGTATTACATGTCACATCCCAGACATACCTGTGTGCACTGTGTGTCTGTATTACATGTCACATCCCAGACATACCTGTGTGCACTGTGTGTGTGTATTACATGTCACATCCCAGACATACCTGTGTGCACTGTGTGTGTATTACATGTCACATCCCAGACATACCTGTGTGCACTGTGTGTCTGTATTACATGTCACATCCCAGACATACCTGTGTGCACTGTGTGTCTGTATTACATGTCACATCCCAGACGTACCTGTGTGCACTGTGTGTATTACATGTCACATCCCAGACATACCTGTGTGCACTGTGTGTCTGTATTACATGTCACATCCCAGACATACCTGTGTGCACTGTGTGTCTGTATTACATGTCACATCCCAGACATACCTGTGTGCACTGTGTGTCTGTATTACATGTCACATCCCAGACATACCTGTGTGCACTGTGTGTCTGTATTACATGTCACATCCCAGACGTACCTGTGTGCACTGTGTGTATTACATGTCACATCCCAGACATACCTGTGTGCACTGTGTGTGTATTACATGTCACATTCCAGACATACCTGTGTGCACTGTGTGTGTATTACATGTCATATCCCAGACATACCTGTGTGCACTGTGTGTCTGTATTACTTGTCACATCCCAGACATACCTGTGTGCACTGTGTGTGTATTACATGTCACATCCCAGACATACCTGTGTGCACTGTGTGTGTATTACATGTCACATCCCAGACATACCTGTGTGCACTGCGTGTGTATTACATGTCATATCCCAGACATACCTGTGTGCACTGTGTGTCTGTATTACATGTCACATCCCAGACATACCTGTGTGCACTGTGTGTCTGTATTACATGTCACATCCCAGACATACCTGTGTGCACTTTGTGTGTATTACATGTCACATCCCAGACATACCTGTGTGCACTGTGTGTGTATTACATGTCACATCCCAGACATACCTGTGTGCACTGCGTGTATATTACATGTCATATCCCAGACATACCTGTGTGCACTGTGTGTCTGTATTACATGTCACATCCCAGACATACCCGTGTGCACTGTGTGTGTATTACATGTCACATCCCAGACATACCTGTGTGCACTGTGTGTGTATTACATGTCCAGGAAAAGCACACAATGCACACAGGTATGTCTGGGATGTCACATGTAATACAGACACACAGTGCACACAGGTATGTCTGGGATATGACATGTAATACACACACACAGTGCACACAGGTATGTCTGGGATGTGACATGTAATACAGACACACAGTGCACACAGGTATGTCTGGGATGTGACATGTAATACACACACAGTGCACACAGGTATGTCTGGGATGTGACATGTAATACACACACAGTGCACACAGGTATGTCTGGGATGTGTCTGCAATCTTCTGTGGGGCACTGTTGTTAGTTATATAGGTGAAAAACAGGTGAAAGACCCCCTTTAAATTTCTATTGAAGTACAGATGACTATTCAGTGCTCTGCTGACACCAATACTTCCAGGCATGGCATGCAAGCCCCTTCTTCTTTACTCTGTCTTAAAGATAGGTCATCAACATCTGATCGGTGGGGGTCCAAATCCTGGCATCAGCTGTTTGAAGATGCTGCAGTGCACACAGCTTACCAAGCACAGTGCCATCCATTGTATAGCGGCTGTGTTTAGTACTGTAGCCCAGGCCCATTCACTTGAATTAGCTATGTCTAGGCCATTTGACCGATGAAAATAATGTCACTGGGCTGGGATGAGGCCTCAGCACTCACTGGAGCGCCTCGGCCTCTTCAAACAGCTGATGGTGGGGGTGCTGGGAGTCCTGAGGATAGGTCATCAATATTAAAGTCTTTGACTCAGAATTACCTAATAGGGTATATGAAAATGTTTTTTTTTTAAACTGGTCAACTGCTTTAAGGTTCCTTACCTTCTGATGGTTCAGACAGGCCTATACAATGATTTGGTGTCTGATCAATGGAAATAAACAAAGATTCCTTGTCCAGTTCAACATAATCCCCATCGGTGGAAAACTGAACAATGTATCTCATTTGTACTTGATTTACATTATACACTACAAATTCATCATCCTGAAAAAATACAAGAAAGTTACAACTAATTTTCTGGTCAAAATAATCAGGTTATCAAACAAGGTGATGATCCTCCTGATCCTCTTTCATCCACGAGGTGCAGTTAGTGACTATTGTGAATAATGGTATAGATGAGATATGGAAAAGTGGCAGGTGGTCGAGTGCAGATCAAAATAATGATATGGTATGTGTATTCTGAGCAATGTATAGAATACATAGAATCAAGTAAAGTCAGAATTGAAAGTGACAAGGATCAAACAAACTGGAGCACATGACAAAGAGTGGAAGAAGGAGGATAGTTAGAACAAATACAAGATTGGAATAAGGACAAGAACAAGAAGGATGTGACACACCTGCTAGGAAGCATTGTTCACACTTAGGAGTTTGATATAGTTTGTTTCTTTGTAATACAGGAGTGGAAGATATATAATGGAAAATGTAATGGTATATTCACAATGAATTTGCAGAGTATGTTAGGAAAAGGTCCCAGCTCTACATCAATGGTATCAATTGGCCCCATTCACCTGACGGACACCACACAAACGTCCATTTGGTCCCCATCAGGATGAAATATGACAGTATACATCCGGGTATATTTTATGGATTAATATTTGTTTATTATACTCACTTATATAGCGCTGACATATTCTGTAGCGCTTTACAGACATTGGCAGTGGAGCTCACAATCTAAGTTCCCTATCTGTATGTCTTTGGAGTGTGGGAGGAAACCCACGCAAATGCAGGTAGAACATACAAACTCCATGGAGATGTTGTCCTTAGTCACATTAAAACCCAGGACGTCCAAGGTAGCAGCGCTAACCACTGAGCCACCGTGCTGCACAAAATTTACTCTCTTTTGTGGAGTTTTTTTTTAATCTGTCTGTTTTAATTGGATTATGCCTGAAAAAGGTAGCCATAAAAACATAGAAATAAATTATAATACAAATGAATCACAGTCTATTTTTTTAAGCATGCTTCTTAGGCCACTTTCACATTAGCGGCAGCACTGATCCGGCGGGTGAAGGGTGCCGCCGGATCCGTGCTGCCGCAAGTACACGTGAGGACCCGGAGCAGCGCTCCAGCCCCACACGTGTCACATACACATAGACATACACAGACATACTTACATGCTCCCAGCAGCTCCGGAGGAGGAGGACGGCGCATACATAGGAAGATTCCCCACAGCGCCCTCTGCTGGAGGGAGAATCTTCCTATGTGCGCGCCATCCTCCTCCTCCTGTGATGTGCGGAGCTGCTGGGAGCATGTAAGTATGTCTGTGTGTATGTGTATGTCTGTGTGTATGTGTCTGTCATGTGTGGTGTACTGTGGACAGATCCGTCATGAACTCCATTGAAAGTCAATAGAGGACGGATCCGTTTACTGAGTGTGTCACACTGAACGTCTTGGTGCGGATGCCCAGGGCGGAGAGCAAACTGCAGCATGTGGCAGTTTGCTCTCCGTTCTGGAGACGGAACGGAAAGCTTTTAGGAGCATTCCGTTGTCTTCAGTTCAGTTTTGCCCCCATTGACAATGAATGGGGACAAAACGGAAACCTTTTTTTCCGGCATTGAGCCCCTATGACGTAACTCAATACCGGAAAAAGAAAACGCTAGTGTGAAAGTAGCCTTATATAGCTCAATCTTGTAAGACTAAGTAAAGGGCAGTCAGGGCCAGGTGTGATGATGTTTACACTGCCTGACACTGTCAATCAAAGTGCTGAGGGCGCGGCAGTTGCAGAGAGAGCAGAGTCTCTAGGTTTAATGGTAACGCCCCCGTTTCTCCTACAGGCTCATTTGCATATATTAAAATATCAGTTTCCTCAGCAATGCGGGCACATATGAACATAGATGCCTTCAGCTGCCAAGCACACATGCAACAGGTGAAATCTGCTGACAGATGCCCTTTAAATCAAGGCTACTTACTGTAAAGTCTGAGTGGACCCCCTCCTTGCGTTGGACACCATGCACACTGTGGAAACCACTGGGTGGTTCAGTGATTGTATAATCTCTGCAAAACACATCTGTGCATTTACCAAGAGCCACATCACAGACAACCAAAAGCCGTGATCCAGTGATATCACTTGGCTGGGAATACTTTACACTTGTGCTATATATATAAAAAATAAAAATAAATAATTAATTCTAGATAATGAGATGTGTTTACAATATATAAGCCTGATAAGAATTGTGGTGTTTTGAGAATTTCACAAAAAAGACTAAGGGGATCATTTATTAAGACCAGCATTTTAGGTGCTGCCCACAATAAGGCCCTGCGCTGGTGGTGGATCCGACAACGTTATGAAGAGGCCAACGCGTCTAAATCGATGCCAGCTCCCTTGCTAAAACAGGCATAGGAAATGATGAATGAGACGGACCTGCCGGCCTGTCCCCTTTCCCCGCCTGGCCCACTTTTGTAGACCTGGCGTGAGCAGGGAAAAGTCGCAGATTACGGCACAAAGAGCCTTTTTGCAGCAATATGCTCCAGAAATAAGCCTAATTTAGGTGTATTTCTCTAAGTAAATGACCCCCTAAGGTTACTTTTACATCTCTGTAATTGAACTCTGGTGGTCTGCTCCAGCAGAGGAACAGACTACCAGAGTTACTGTATCCGGCATAGCCGGACATGGCTGCACACCGTCAGATCCCCATTAACCATAACAAGAACTGATGGGGATCCAGACGTTTTCTGGAATTTTGGCCAGATAAAAAAGTCCTGCGGGCAGAACTGGAACAGACAACCAGAGTTCAATAAAAGAGATGGGAATGTAGCCTAAGAAGAATCCTAGGTACCTCTCATCACAGAACAACATAATCTTAATTTCTTAATCACTTCAATTAAAAAACTATGCCTGCATCCATGACTGCCTGTTATTAGGCAAGATCTATCCCTGGAAAGAATATGGATGAATAGTGCTGCAATCTCACATTGTTACTTGATACACTTCCAAAACCATGTGAACTGATGCAAGCTAACAAATCTTTATCAACTTGATACCAAACTACTGAATTAATATTACCTTTTAAATGTCAACATTAATGAACATTATAAGGATGTAATCAAATTTGCATGCAAACCTTATTGAATCACTGAAATAAATGCCACTTCCAAGGTTTCCAATATCCGTTCTTTCACCACCAAATTCTTCAACAATAATCTTTGGCATCATTAGCCCTCTGCAAAGGACAAAAAAAAAAAAAGATAGATACAAGTAAATAAAAAAAAACACAAGCAACATATTCCGTAAGAAAGTGCATAACAATTCTTATTGATGCTCTCCGGAGGAATCATAGGCTTTTGACAAATCGAATATGATTATTATTGATCAGAATGATTTATTATGTACATAATAGATTTCTGTTTTGGCATATACTAACATCTCTGTGTTTGCATATTCTGCATCCTTCGTATTGTCTCTTTGTTTTTAGGCTACAAGCACACGACAGTGAAAGAAAACCTCCGTTAAAAACGGATAAACTGTCCATTTTTAATGGATGTTTTTTTCACTGATGCCTTTATGATAAACGGACGTTAAAAAGGGTCCCATTCAATTGTATGGGGGCAGTTGGTCAGTGAAAAACAGACAAGATAGAACATATTCTATTTTTTGACTTCCGTTATTCACTAGCCATCAAAAAAACTGCCGTGTGAATAACCCCATAGACGACCATTGGTCTTAAAACAGACGCGTGATGGTCTTTAAAAAAATGCCCATCACATGTCCGTTTTTCACTGTCATATGCATGTAGCCTTACTGGTTCCCTTCTGTCTGTCTCCTAGATTCTCAGTCGTTTAACGTGGCCTTTCTGTTGCCAAACATCTGCCATGTTTCAGGACCATTGCTCCTCATCTCCAATACTCCTTTAAGAGTAGACATGGGCAGGGGTGGATTGGCCATAGACCTTACAGGGAAATTTCCCGGTGGGCCAATGCCCAGGGGGCTGCCTGAGCCCTCCTCATGGCCGGCCAGTGGTAGTTTTTGGGGATGTACTTTGTGCTGCTGGCAGTATTTTGTGATGGACTGTGGTATTTGTCTCTTTTGGGGTGGTATAATGTCCCGCAATATGGTATTGGTGACCTTGCCTTCCATCAATTTGGACCCGACTACAAAACAGGGCCACTTTTAGTAATTTTTCCAGGGCCACTTTAAAGGGGTTGTCCCATGAAAAATATTCTACAGTTTTCAAACCAGCACCTGGATCTGAATACTTTTGTAATTGCATGTAATTAAACATTGTGTATAGATACTGAGTTATTCAATAAAATGTATCTGTATAGTGCCACTTAATTTCTTATTTCTTTGACCTGCTCACTGAGGTGGCCACACATGCTCAGTTTCATTCTTCAGCTGCCTCCTGAGCTGTGATAGGGAGAGCATGGACACGCCCCCTGAGCTTTAGCAGAAAAGACACTCCTCCTGAGCTGTGATAGGGAGAGCATGGACACGCCCCCTGAGCTTCAGCAGAAAAGACACACCCCTTGAGCTGTCAGCGTGATATAAATCTAGCAGAGCAATGAATGTGGAGATCTCTGGATCCATGTGAGGTACAGGGTTGGTTCTAGGTTTGTTAGAAAGGTATTGCCATGGACTATATGATGTTTGATTTTTATTTTTTAGATTATTCATGGGATAACCCCTTTAAGTTCTCAGTCCGCCCCTGGACATGGGCCATCTCGGTTATCAGGGCCTATATACAGCCACTTTGGCAGCTAGACCCTTGTGATGACAATTACATAGAACAACCAAGAAAACAAAACAACTGCGCACACTCACCGTGAGAGGATACCCACAAAGTTGCATGGTGAAGAAGCATGGAGCAAGGACTTGACATTTCCAAGTTCACTCCTAAAGTTCATGGCCTCACTCAGTCTTCCAACTCGGAAAACTCTTAAGATATTAAACTCTCTATTACTGTGTGAAGAAAAAAAACACGTCACATGCCACAGAAATAAGCAGAAGTAAAAAAATAAAAAAATACACATTTCAGCTTGCCATGCTCTAGAAGTGAATATTTGTCCTATTTTTAATACCAGTGAGGTAGAAGAAATTCTTGTTGTTCCCTAGCAAATAAAGGGTGTTTTTACTGTTTCAAACTATATATTTTTAAACGATTATAGTAAAATATTCGAAGAATTATATACAATATTCACATATAGACAGTTAATATATGGTAAAAACATTTTTGATGGAATTGTCCCTTTAACGTATGTCATTCATTTTTTTCACAGAACACTTATACAGGGGGAATCTGGCAGCTGGTAGGCACTTGATCTCCACTTGACTGACTCTTCCTTCAGATGCAGCCATGTTATGTTCATAAATGTAATACAGTAGAAGGAGCAGTAAAGTTTTGCCATAAAAATATGAACTGATTGCAATCAAAAGAAGCATCAAACTGGTGAGATTTACTATGGACAACGCTTTAATAAATGGAGCACATGGTGTATGGAATATTTTTGACACTTTTCATGTCTAAAGAAGAGAAACATTCCTAACAACTAATGATTTACTCCAAATACATAAATATATTATGCCGTGTGTGAACATGTTGATTAAATTGTTCATTAATCTTGCCCACACTCCTTTGATAGATGCATAACCAATTGCATGGGAGGGTAGAGAGAATAATCCCCAGGCCATCAGTAGTTTGCCTGCAGTGCAAGGCTTGGACTCCAAGCCCACCTCTAACAACATATTTAAGGGATCATGCAACAAGTAAAATCTTTTTTACATGCAAACTCCAGATATCTTTGCCTCTTACCTGTGGTTGTGATCCAAAATAGCCTGCTTCACCTGAAGACACTCGGCAGAGTTTGGGTCAATATGTTCGATTCTGCATCTGAGCGCTTGGTATTTAGCAGTAGAGGTGGAAGCGTATTTAGATGAGCTGGTCTCACAGACATTAATCATGTCCCTAATTACCTAGAAGGAGATTGTAAAGAAATAAAAAGAGCAGAAATACCATTTATTCTGTGCACAGAGAGGTATATTAACACATAGCCGCAAACGGATAGCCCTGAATGTTGTTGTGACCCTTTAATACAATGCTCCAGGTCCTATACCCCAATTATTGATTTTGGGCAAAAGTACCCCCAATATATAGTACCTGTGGCATATTCTCATACTCCCATAGAAAATATGATGTATGAGACAATGAGGTCAAACATTGTGTCTGTAAGCAAAAAAAAAAGTAAAAGAAGGTATGTTGTACCTGGCATAAGTCCTGCTTAACAGTCAAGAACTTCATATTAATCTTATTCTGTTTCTTTTCCTTGTGTGGAATAAATCGGTAGAACTCTTGCATCATCTGACGAATGTCTTTTTCTTTATCTTTCTTGATTAAAGCATTTCGGACTTGGCGTAGAATTCCTTCAGCTTTACTAAGCTTGAGAAGAAAACGAGAATAATATTATACTTAATCTTTACAAAATGTAATAAAGGCATGTTCATAAAGATCAGTTAGAGTCAATATACTAATGCTTTGTTGCAACAGAGCACAAATAGTGGACAAATCTTATATTCCTGAGTCACTATAGAACTGTAAAGAAAGCAATAAATAAGAAAAAGAAAGCATTTAAATCACTAAAACAGGAGGGTGGTGAGGAAGCATTAAAAAACTATAAGGAAAAAAATAGAACATGTAAAAAACTAATAAAAGCAGCCAAACTAGAGACCGAGAGATTAATCGCCAAAGAGAGTAAAACTAACCCTAAAATGTTCTTTAATTATATAAACGGTAAAAAGTATAAACCTGAAGGTGTCGGCCCCTTACAGAGTAATGAGGGGGGAGTTGCAGAGAGTGATGAGGAGAAATCAGAGCTACTAAATATATTTTTGTCCACTGTATTCACTGAGGAAAATAAACTGTCAGATGACATGCAGAATATAAAAGTAAATTCCCCATTAAAAGTGCCCTGTCTGACCCAGGAAGAAGTAGAGCTGTGTCTCTAAAAGATTAAAATAGACAAATCGCCAGGACCGGATAGCATACACCCCCGTATCCTAAGAGAATTAAGTAATGTCATAGCCAGACCCTTATTTCTGATATTTAAGGACTCTATACTGACAGGGAATGTTCCACAGGATTGGTGCATAGCAAATGTGGTGCCAATAATTCAAAAACGGTCCAAAAACAGAGCCCGGGAACTATAGGCCGGTAAGTTTAACATCTGTCGTGGGTAAACTGAAGGTTTTCTAAGAGATGCTATCTTGGAGTACCTCAATGAAAATAAGCAAATAACTCCATATCAGCGTATCATGAAGAATCGGTCATGTCAAACCAATTTAATCAGTTTCTATGAGGGGGTAAGTTCTAGACCGCGGTGAATCAATGGATGTCGTATAACTGGACTTCTCCAAAGCATGTGACACTGTACCACATAAAAGGTTAGTATATAAAATGAGAATGCTTGGCCTGGGAGAAAATGTCTGTATGTGGGTAAGTAACTGACTTAGTGATAGAAAACAGAGGGTGGTTATTAACGGTACATATTCAGATTGGGTCACTGTCACTAGTGGGGTACCACAGGAGTCAGTATTGGGCCCTATTCTCTTCAATATATTTATTAATGATCTTGTAGAAGGCTTACACAGTAAAATATCAATTTTTACAGATGACACTAAACTGTGTAAAGTAATTAACACAGAGGAGGACAGTGCACTGCTACAGATGGATCTGGATAGACTGGAGGCTTGGGCAGAGAAGTGGCAGATGAGGTTTAACACTGACAAATGTAAGGTTATGCACATAGGAAGGAATAATGCAAGTCACCAGTACATACTAAATGGTAAAACACTGGGTAACACTGACATGGAAAAGGAACTAGGAATTTTAGTGAACAGCAAACTAAGCTGCAGAAACCGGTGTCAGACAGCTGCTGCCAAGGCCAATAAGATAATGGGTTGCATCAAAAGGGGCATAGATGCCCGTTATGAGAACATAGTCCTGCCACTTTACAAATCACTAGTCAGACCACATGTGGAGTACTGTGCACAGTTCTGGGCTCCTGTGAACAAGGCAGACATAGCAGAGCTGGAGAGGGTTCAGAGGAGGGCAACTAAAGTCATAGCTGGAATGGGTGGACTACAGGACCCAGAAAGATTATCAAAATTAGGGTTATTCACTTTAGGAAAAAGACGACTGAGGGGAGATCTAATAACTATGTATAAATATATCAGAGGTCAGTACAGAGATCTCTCCCATCATCTATTTATCCCCAGGACTGTGACTGTGACGAGGGGCCATCCTCTGCGTCTGGAGGAAAGAAGGTTTGTACACAAACATAGAAGAGGATTCTTTAAGGTAAGAGTAGTAAGACTATGGAACTCTCTGCCTGAGGAGGTGGTGATGGTGAATTCACTAAAAGAGGGGCCTGGATGTATTTCTGTAATAATATTACAGGTTATAGTTACTACAGAGGGGTCGGTGATCCAGGGAGTAATTCTGATTGCCTGATTGGAGTTGGGAAGAAATTTTTTCCCCTAAAGTGGGGAAAATTGGCTTCTACCTCACAGGGTTTTTTTTGCCTTCCTCTGGATCAACTTGCAGAATAACAGGCCGAACTGGATGGACAGATGTCTTTTTTCGGCCTTATAAACTATGTTTCTGTGTTACTATAAAGATGTGAGGCTGACTAAATGGTTTCAACACAGGGTGACTGAAATACAGAAAAGTAGAGCGAGAGATACATAGATTTACCACTCATTGCATGTGTTTTCACCCGGTCACCAAATTACTTACATCATTCAGACTGATGTTTTCCACAGGGCATGAAAGTATGGAGTCCAAATGTCCAACTGCATCCACCCAAATAGACTCAACCAAGCCAGCGACTTCTGGGGACAATTCTGTAATATTGATGGCTTCTCCGAGCAGCACCTTTAATGACCAGACAAATGTTTTAAATAGTAATTTTCTATTACTTTCATTTGAAAGAAAAATTTGCACATGTTGAAAAATACATATTTTTTAAAATAATTATCAGTGTACAGTGTTTTGGTTTTTAAAAAAAATAAATTTGGGTAAATATGCTGAAAAGGTATATTGTATGTCTTATGGTTAATGTATATCTTACTCATATACTATGGTAGACAGGTATGGCTTGCTCCTGAGCACAGCAGTGCCATAACTGCTGGGTTACTACTGTTTTAAACAGCAGACACCTGGGGCTAATGTCTGTGATCGGTGATAACGCTTATCGCAGACGTTTAACCTCTCAGATGCTGTAGTCAATTGTGATCATGCCATCTAATGCAGGAGTGGGTGGAACCAGTGGCGTAACTAGAACTGACAGGATGGGCCCCACACCAACTTTTTGAATGACCCCTCCCTTCCCCCCAGCAACCCTCTCCTCCTGTGGCTCGTCAGGCCAGGCCGCCACTCCTTCCATTTCCTACACCTATATACTGAATGTGATACAACTGTATATACTGTCACTGTATATAATGTCATTTTATAACACAGTTGAGGAGGCCCTGACAATAAAATCTTTCAGTCTCCTACTGAGATTGAGCCCCATAGCAGCTGCTTCCACTATAGCTATACCCCTAGCTGTAACGGCTTCGCCTTGCGCAGATCAGGGAAGTCGTTTATTCTCTGTAATAGCAACCAGTCTCTCTGAAGAAACCGAGGCCACTATAGGGATAAATAGGAACATAATAAAACCCTTCCCCTATAATAAAAAACAAACAAACAAACAAATAAATAAAGATCATTTGCACCGCCACGTTTCAAAACGCTCACATTAATAAAATATAAATGAAATTATCCCATATTCAGAATGTTGTAATGCACAAAAAGAAAAAAATATCAAAATTGTTGATTCATCTTTTTTTTGTCGCTTCACATCCAAAAAAATAAAAATAAAAAAAAAGCCAAAAGTGCTCCAAAATGGTATCAATAAAAAACTACAGATGGCCCCCCCAAAAAATGAGCCATCACTCAATGGAAATAATTATAAAATTGTTACAGGGTCAGAATATGGCAATGCAAAAGTTTTTTTTTAGTATATATAAATGTGGTATTGTTTCGATCGTACTAACACAGATAATACATAGAACAGTTCAGTTTTACCGCAGAGTGAAAGCTGTTGAAACTAAATGCATAAAATTATGGCAGATTTGCGTTTTTTTTTCTGAATTCCACCCCATTTGGAAAAATTTTTCAGCGTCCCATTGTACCATATGCAATATTAAATAGTGCCATCAGAAAGTACAACTTGTCCCACAAAAAAAAAAAACCTCATAGGGCTATGTGAATGGCAAATTAATAATGTTATGGCTCTGGGAAAGCAGTTAATGAAAAACGGAAATGCAAAAACGGAAAATTGCCCGGTCCTGATGGGGTTAATATTTCTACTCTTTTGGGCTTTTTGCTTTTTTTTCCGGAAAAACAAAAAAGCTTATACCTCAGGGGGTTTTTTGCAAGCTATTTTTATGAATAGACTTTGTTTTCAGCAGGATGCGGGACACAAATTTTAAGGAAGTCCAAAATGAACAATCTAATTAAAGTATAACTGTCATTTTTTTTATTTGCTAGTTTATTAGAGCTAGGCATGTATACCTGAGATAGTCTGTCAATTATTGTCAAAAGATCTGTAATTACCTTATAATGACAGCTTTCATTAATGTCTCCTGTCCCTTTCCACTAGTTCCTTAAAAGACCGTTGCTATGGCTCATCTAAGAAGACAGAGGGGCGGTCCTTCACACTGCATGCCTGCATTAGGCTTCAGAGTGAGGAGGCGTGTCTCTCAGTAATGCAGTTTGATTGGCTGGCAGGAAACAAGTTTGTATGTGAAGTGAGGGAAGGCAGTTTTGGCCTCAGAGAACTGGCAGAGGAGCCATCTTGAGAAGATCCTCATATTGTGGAGGTTAAAACAGCCGTAACTAAGGGAAAAACTCAAGGAAAACAGTGGTATGTGAAGAAACTAAAGATTGCTTTATGCATGAATTTTAACATATGCTATAACATATGCTAAATTGATTTCTGATAAAAACATGACAGTTAAGTGCCCTTTCACACGACCGTATGGCCTCCGAGACATACGGTCCGTGAACAGGCCATATGTCCCGGAGCGGCATCGATCGTGTGCAGGGGAGCGCACAGCATCATTGATTACAATGATGCTGTGCACGCTGGTAATCAATGACGCTCCCGTGCGCACGATCGATGCCGCTCCGGGACATATGGCCCGCTCACGGACCGTATGTCTCGGAGGGCATACCATCGTGTGAAAGGGCCCTTACACTTTAAATATAATACTTGTCATTCTAGAATATCAGTATCTGAATTCAAATGCTTTCTGCAATAAAAATTAAAAGTTGTCACATAGATCAAACCAAACACCAGTACCAAGGGCTCAGGCGTTTGGCTCAGAAAGCTACATCCACAAATGAAGCGCACGTAGTCATCACCTTCTGCAGTGCTTTGGAGGCCAAGTTCTCGGCTTGCAGCGGGATCTTATCGATTTGCGTGAATCCTTTGTTAATAAGGTCATTAACGCGATGCTCATATTTCTCACAAGCTTTCTCAGCAGAATCCACCAGGTGAAAGGTAAAATCTTTCTGGAAAGAGAGAAAACAATAATGAAAATGAAAAAGTATCTGCCATGCACGTAGTTCTGTGTAATATACATTCTTCTATATAATTGTATAGAACGATTATTTCATACTTGTATGATCCCAGTTTCATGTACCCAGGGCACAAAGTCATAAGATAAAGGCATACGTTCCCCTGTGAGTAAAATAGGGACAACAGGTATGGAAGCATCCCTTTATAATGCATAGTTATAAAATTCAAAAAATGACTAATGATGACACTAATTATAGGAGAGATAGTATACAGCAGAAGGCTTTCTTAAAAAAAACGTATGGGGTCATTTATCAAACTGGTGTAAAGTAGCAACCAATCAGATTCCACCTTTCATTTTTGACAGCTCTTTCGAAAATGAAAGGTGGAATCTGATTGGTTGCAATAATATTCAATGACTGTTTTGTCATGCAAATAGTTAAATGAAATGCGTCACCAAAAATTTAATCTGCCACTTAAAACCAGATAGCAGCACATCTCCTTTGCACTTTGACTGACTTCAGGAGAAGTCAGGGCCAGGTGTGATGATGTTTACACTGCCTGGCCCTGTCAATTAAAGTGCTGAGGATGTGGCAGTTGCCTCAAGGTGTAATGGCAACGCCCCCATTGCTCCTAGAGGCTCATTTGCATATAGAAAATCATCATTTTTCTCAGCTATGCGGCACATATGAACATGGGACCAACACAGATGTCTTCAGCTGCCAAGCACACATGTAACAGATCAGCCAGTGTCATAGATACAAATCTGCCCTTTAAGATTTGCTGTACTAAATCCTCATATTAGCCGCTTCTAGAGAAAATAAAGCTTCCTGCAGGTCGGCTGCTGAGACCATTAAAATGGAAATGTCCATCAGATAATTGCAAATGATTTTTCGCACCACCAATTGTTTGTTAGTGGTTTAGATAACTGTTTCATGTAAACTTGTAATACCATTTACCTGAGATGTGTTAGGAAGACCACAGAGAGTAGATACCCTAAATGGAAAGGGGTCCTGTCTGTTAAAGCAAAGTAGTTCAACAACTGCATATTCTTTATCCTGAAAAATAAAGATATAAATATTAAAGAGTTACTGTAATTTCACACAATTTCAATTAATAGGGAATGGTGTAACTACAAAATTTCTATCACTTCATATAAAGGGGTTTTCCTATCCTCAGGACAGGTTATCAGTATCTGATCGGTGGGGGTCCGACACCAGGGACCCCCGCCGATCAGCTGTTTGAGAAGGCATTGGTGCTCCTGTAAGTGCTGCGGCCTTTTTGCAGCTTAACAAGCACATTGCTGTACACTATATATAGTGGCTTTGCTTGGTATTGCTGCCCAGTCCCATTCATTTCAATGGGGCTGAGCACAATACCAAGCACAGCCACTATGCAATGTTTGGCAATGTGCTTGGTGAGCATGAATAAGGCTGTAGTGCTCACAGGAGCCCGATTCTCAAACAGCTGATTGGAGGGGGTCCCTGGTGTTGGACCCCCACCAATCAGATAATGATGACCTGTCCTGAGAATACGTCATCAGTATCAAAATCTCAGAAAACCCTTTTAAAAAATATGCCTGCATCCATCTGAAAAAAAAAGTCATGGCCACTAGGGGTCTCACTTCTAACTAATTTGTAGTCCACTGCCAGGCAAGATCCATCTCTAGTAACAGAGACACAGAAGTCGTCTGAGAGGAAGTGGGGGCGTGTCAGAGTTAGCGGAGATCCTGATAAAAGAACTGCTTCAACACTGCTTCTGCAGATCACAGGAGCCTCCTGCCTGTCTGTAGAGTTCACATTACGTTTTTGTCTTATGCTTAACGTATACAAAAAAAAGTATACGTTACGGATGCCTCAGTGGCATTGTAAGTAAAAAGGTATATATTAACATATATGTTTTTTTACTGGATGCTGCAGCATGGAAAAGAGTAGTGTACTATGCTTTTATAACCTTTTTTTCCCAATGTATCATGCAAAAACATGATTTAAACGCGGCCTAATACCTTATTCATACATCAGTGTTTTGGTCAGTAATTCTCATCAGTGATTGTGAGCTAAAACCAGGATTGAAGCCTATGCAGGGATAAGGTATCATGGAAAGATCTGCACCTGTTCTTTGTTGTTTAGGCTCACTGATGGAAAACACTGACTGAACACTGACTGTGTGAATAAGGCATAAGTGAGAGGTCAACAAAGGATCCCCATAAGTGGATATTTGCTAAAAACATAGGGCAGTAATATCAATGCAATAATCCAATAATAACACATTGATATAACTTTTTGAAAGCTAAGAGGGTGGAAATGTCATTCAATAGTCTAGCAGAGCAGGCAGACAGGTTTCCCATGTTACTGTAGGTTCTCAGGGCTTCTAAATTGTCACCTTTATGACCCGCAATGTCTCCAGATAATACAAAAAAAAAAATTTTACTTTTTGGAAACAACAGTATTGTGCCACTTCAGCATCGTCTGGAATATTGTCATCTTCTCCACTCTCTTCAAATTCGAAATCCTCTTCCAAATTTCTACAAAGAGAAACAAATATTGTTTATTGCGTTCTTCAATATAACCAGATCATCAAATCTATGATATAACAAAGGTAAATGATTTGGTCTTAAGCATGGAAAAATATGTGTCTTTTTGTTATTACCCCATGAGGGGTCCAAATATGGATTCCAAGATTATATTGTTGAAATTATTCCGTGTTCCAGCTTTGTTGCGTATTTACTTGGTTTTGACATCACCATGCATCATCTTTAGCCATGTTTTATACTATGCCTATTTCCTTTTGATTATTTTATTATTTTTCTTAGTTATTTTTAATTTCAGTTTGTCACACAACTGTATTCATGTGGGGATAGACCTTATTTGCCATAAATGAAGCTATCTGTTCAATATGCTTTCAATGGTGAAAACGCCGTCATTACGACATGTGTGATGCCGATTTGTCATGTTTTGTTTGAAAAACTCAATAAATACAATTTTTTTTTAAAGGCAAATGATTGGGTATCAATCAGTGGTAATTTATGACAGTCCCCTATTATAGACATAATGCTCATTTTAAGGCCCTTGTTTTTACTGTTCTCCATGCTCTTTCCAATTTATTTCGATTTACATGTGCGTATGCAGCAAGAAATATTTCCTCAGCTAGTTATGTGGATAAGTCAAATTATAAATTTCAGGAACCTAGTGTGGTGAAGTGCACGGCAGTGGTGTGGAGGACATGAATATCTCACCCAGTTTTCCAGTTTAGTTGGGTGAGGTAACTGAAATTCAGAGATGTTTTGCTCCAGTAAGGCATAGCTTTCTGGAGATCGTTTGTTTAAGTTATATGGGCTGGATTTCTTTGGACTGGGAGACAGGTTAGTAGTGGGAGTCTCCCATTCCACACCTCTCGTCCACATCAGGTTTTCCCCTGGCCCCAGGTGATGCCAGCTGTGATTAATCACTGAAGGATTAAGCAATCTTAAGTGTATGTGTGTTGGAGAGGAATTGAGTCTGGGGAGGGAAGGTAGCCTGGGAGGCCTGGTGTGGTCACAGCCAGGAGGGCTGTTAGACTGAACGGGGGATTGAAGCCTAGAGAGAGGCATCGTGGGGTTCAGAGTCAGGAGAAGTGTTGAGCGAACTTGTGTTTCAAGTTCTGTGTACAAGGTTCGGGTTATCTAAGAATCCCATTATGGATAGGGATGAGCGAACTTGTGGTTTCAAGTTCGGCATACAGGGTTCGGGTTATCCAAGAATTCCGTCATGGATTCTGCTACCACAGACCATAAGATATACAAATTTTGTTCAACACTAGTTATGGATTCTGCTACCACAGACCATAACGTAATTCTATGCTGGCCATAGACTTCTAGTATGACAGAATGCCTCTTATAGGCTTCCGTTGTGCATGCCTTCGTAGAATTCCATTATGGTCCGTGGTAGCGGAATCCATAACGGGATCCTTAGATACCCTGAATCCGAACCTTGTACGCTGAATTTGAAAACACAAGTTCACTCAACACTAGTCAAGAGGACTATTGGACCATGATCCCCCAAGGTGGCATGTTGGTCACAGCCAGGAGGCTGCTGGACAGTATGGCTTGGTGAAGCTGGATCTCTCCCCTGGTGTGAACCGTGATCTCTAGGTGAGTCAGGAACCACCTAGTCCAAGGCTGGGTTTCACATCTGCGCTGGATACCACTGTGCACCGCCGGGTCCCCATTCATAGTAATGGGATCCGGCAGTAATCTGGCTGCTTTCCAGCACAAATGCTGACTTTCGGCCAGACAAAAATGTTGCGTTCATAGTAACGTTCATTGCCATTGATCTGGCGGTGTAAATGTACCGCCGATTACCTGATGAGCGAGCAAAATACTTGTTCATTGGGTAATTGGATCGTTTGTGTGAACACAAAAATCCTCATTTCCCGGTAGCAGATCGTGCTATGTAAACTCAATCAGCTGATGGGAAACAACTGGTCATTATGGGGAAGAGCGATGGTATTAGTGATCGCTTCTCCCCATCTCTGGACAATATTGCTGCATGTAAATACAGCGGTCTCTTCCACCAGCGAGCAGCAGATTATCAGAAAGGATCACTTCCTTCCCGACAATCTGCTGTAATATTGTCCTGTGTAAAGGGACCTTAAAAAGGACCTGTCACCACTCCTGACATGCCTGTTTTAATAGCTTCATGCATTCCCCATGTAATAAGAATTTTAGAGCATCATTCTTATGTCTGTATGTTGTGCCATTCCTTTATTATTCCTACCAGAAGTCACAGTATAATTAAATTGCTATTAATCTTCAGTAAGGGTACAGAGGGGAGGTAACAAGTTGGGGGGGGGGGTGTACCTGCACAGACTCACTATATCCAATCAGTACAGCTATTGCCAGACTGTGCAGGTACACCCCCCCAACTGGTTACCTGCCCTCTCTACCCTTACTGCAGACTGCTAGCAATTCATTCATAACTTCTAACAGGTATATTAAAGAATTGGCACAGCATAGAGTCATAAGAATAGATGCTTCAGAATTGTTATTACATGGGGAATGTATGAAGCTATTAAAACAGGCATGTCAGGAGCGGGGAGAGGTCCTCTTTAAGGCAAAGACCTGCATGTGCAGGGTGCTACACAATAAATACTTTTACATACCTTTCCAGTGTTTCTTTCTTGCTTACACTTATATATTTTTCAAGAAATAGATTTTTCTTTTTCTCTGAAAAAAGAAACAATTTCACAGTCGATAACTTTCCACATTTTGCTTGAAGTCCAGACACTAAAACTTCACAAATCTATTTGATAATCTTCTCCACAGGAAGCCGCATAAATGTGTTAGAAGTCAGAATTAGATGTTTATGATATTACTTTTGAGTTACAATTGTGTTATAATTCTAAGAACAGTAAGGCTACATGCACACAACATTTTTAATGGAAGTTTTTTAATTCACTGATGCCTTTCTGAGAAACGGGCATTAAAGGGGTTTTCCGAGATATATATATTGATGACCTATCCTCAGCTGTCAGCTATAGACTTGTATGGAAGCGATTCTTCCCATAGAAATGAATGGGGCGGTGAGGTGTAATTACACCTACTCACCACAACCCCCGTTACGGCCAGCATGTAAACAGTGAAGAGGAGGCAGTGCTGATGAAAACGTTTGGATCAAAATTTCAATCTCCTTTTAAATAAGATTTTTTTCTAATGGCACAAAACAGCCAAAAGGAGTAAAGCAGGCATGCAGATGGCTTTACCTTGATATTCATCCCCAGTGACTTCAAATGAGTCATCATTGTCCTTACATTCCACCTCCAGAAGTCTTTCTTCTTGCACTGATTTCCATATGAAGTCGGGATTTACTACAGAGATGATGTGCTTCTCGATTTTCTTCTGCTGGGTACTGTTCAGTGTGGTAGGATTAACCACAACAGCGTGTGTGCACTAAAACACAAAGAACAGTTTTTTTCCAAGTACTGCAGCCAAAAATGGATGAATCATTATGTACAGTAACTGAGTGCAGTCTTTCTTTGAGTTATTGCTTCTCCAGATATGTCCTGCCTTCAGTTATTGTGTAGAGACACACTGAGTCAACAGGGTCTATGCTTGTCCCAGGGGCGTAGCTATAGGGGAAGCGGCTGATTTGGGGCCCCCTCAGGAGGAAGTCTAAAAGATTTTATTGTCAGGGCCCCCTCAACCAGGGGCGGACTGGGAATCTAAAGTGGCCCTAGAAAAAATCTTAAAAATGGCCCTGTCGGATATAAATGAATGGAAGGCAGGGCCAGCAATACCATATTGTGGCACATTATACCACCCCAACAAAACCAAATACCAAAGTCCATCACAAAATACATCCCCAAAAACTTCCACTGGCCGGCCATGAGGAGGGCCCAGGCGGCCCCCTGGGCATCGGCCCACCGGGAAATTTCCCTGTAACGTCTATGGCCAATCCGCCCCTGCCCTCAACAGTATCGTACAATGAGATTATATACAGAGACACTGTAGGAAATGGACGGAGCGGCTGCTGGGCCTCGTCTGAGAGCTGTTCAAAAATTTGCTGTACCTACCCGATTCTTAATTACATATTAGACTATCAATTAGGACACTAAGGACTCTTTCACACAAGTGAGTTTTTCGTCAATGGGTCTGTGCACATTTTTCATGCATAATTTCTGCATTCAGGAAAAATCACAGCATGCTCTATATTCTGCATATTTCACGCAGCTATGGTTCCATAGAAGTGAATGGGGCTTCAGTGAAAAACAGATGCAATGCGTTTTTCACTGATGGTTGCTAGGAGATGTAGATTGTTGTTCTTCAGTTTCTTTTCATGTGCGGGAAAAACGCATCAAAAACTGGGCACAGTCCCCAATATACGGGCAACTTCTGTGCGGCTACTGTGACTGATCCAGATCCATTCAACTTGAATGGGTCCGTAATCTGTCTGCAAAGTAAAAAAACAGAACATGTTCTATTTTCTTGTGGTGCGGCGGCACAGACAGAAACACCACGGAAGCACTCCGTAGTTCCACACCACAGCTCCAGACCTATTCAAGTGAATGGGTCCGCATCCGTGATGCGGGGAGCACACGGCCCATGCCCTCATATTGCCAGGCAACGGCCATGTGCATGAGGCCTAAGGCAGTGGTGGTCAACACGGCAATTTACCCTGAATATTACAGTACAATATAGTATATCTTCCATGTACTTTATCATTTAGATATAATAACCTGCCTACATTCAGTGCGCCGCCTGTGCTGTTCATAGTGCGCAGTTCCGGCCCCACACGTGCACCTGCGCTAGCACGGATCCGCCTGCTGGAGTCCCATGCCGCAGGTGTGAAACTAGCATTAGGCTACTTTCACACCTGCGTTGTAAGGATCCGTTTGTGAGATCCGTCACAAGCTCTCATAAATGGTCCAAAACTGATAAGTTTTGTCCTAATGCATTCTGAATGGAAAAGGATCCGTTCAGCATCAGTTTTGCTTCAGTTCAGTCAGCATTCTGTTTTGGAGGTGGACGCTAAAACGCTACTTGCTGCGTTTTGGTGTCCACATGAAGAAACTGATGCAAACTGGCTATTTAAAAGATAATGCATCAGAACGGATGCAGATGGTTGTATGATCATGACGGAATCATTTTTGCTGATCCATGATGGATCCAGCAAAAACGCTGGCGTGAAAGTAGCCTTATTTACATTGGACTGTGGCGTGATGTTATTTACATGGGACTGCATGTTGGAGGTGGCTGAGGGCAGGTTTATGTTATTTACATGGGACTGTGGGGTGGAGTGATGTTATTTACAAGGGACTGCATGTTGGAGGTGGATGTGGGAAGGAAGTGATGTTACTTACATGAGACTCTATGTTGAAGGCGGCTGTCAGAGGGAGTGATATATATTTTTTTTTAATATTTTTCTTTTATTACAAGAAAAAAAAAAAGAATACATACATATAAACATAATACTCTTAATAACATTGTATCCTTCATATATCATCCATAAAAATACAAACGTATGTAATTTATACCATATAATCAATACAACAATTATCTCATGAATTCAAACCCCACCACCCCCCATACCCCTACTAGGTCACCTGCCCATACAAAATTAATTAAATCTCCACAGACTGCTGCCCATCCGCCAATCCACGCAATCGAATTCAACCTACAGATATTTCATTATCCACTATTTCCCACCTAAACCTAGTACCCTGATAACATAGTACAATAGTATATCATATAGGGAAAGAGAGATGGGGGAAGAGAAAAAATAAATAATAATAATAATAAAAATAAAATCATCTCCCCCCCCACTCCGCCCACCCATCACCCCCTCTCTGGCCTGACCCCCGGGTCCGGCAGGGCACCCAATCAGTCCCCCCACACATACATTGAACCTTTTTTCCATTAAATCATTATTTTCATTTCCCTCTCAGAGGGAGTGATATTTACATAGGACTGTATGTTGATAACGGCTATGGGTGGGAATGATGTTATTTACATGGGACTATATTTGGAGGGGGCTGTAGATAGAAAGGGATGTTATTTACATGGGACTGTATATTGGAGGGGGCTGGAGAGATGGTGTGATGGTATTTACACAGGAGGGAAATAGCTTTATTTACATGGGACTGTATGGTGGAGGGGCTGAAGAATTATAATTTCTGAGGACACTAAAGGGAGAAATATATCTACAGCGGGCACTTCAGGGCGAGCATTATAACAGTAGGGGGAGCGATATAAATACTGGGGGCACTGTAGGGGTATTATGAATCCAGGGGACATTAGGCATTCTTATTACTACTGGGGGTTCTATAGGAGGGACTTATAGATCCGCCTTATTTCTACTAAGAGCACTATGGGGGGGGGCATTATTACTACTGAGGGGTCTGTACAGAGCTTGATTACCACTAGGGGAACAATAGGGAGCCTTATTACTACTGGGGGCTCTGTCAGGGCATTATTAATACTGGAGGACTCTTCTACTAATGGGGACAATCTTGGGGAGCATTATCAGTGCTGGGGTCACTGTAGGGTGCAGTGTTACTAATGAGGGAATTACTACTGGTAGGACTATTACTATGGGGGGCACTATTATCTCTCCAGGATAGTATTTGGAGGTATTAGGGGGCACAGCGAGCAGCAGGATAAGGCTGTGGGGACTCCAGGTTGGGGGATGATGATAGAAATGTGAGGAAGATAAGATGTCTGTGTGTCACACTCTGCAGACACGAGGCGGCTGAGAGAAGTTGTCTGGACTGAATGGAGAAGATGACAGAGAAGATCTACATCAGAGGAGAAGTCACCTGGGAGTCCCTGGATGTGAGGTATGTTCTACTGTATAGCAGAGGTGGGGCGAGGGTTGACATAGAGAATTGGGCCATATTCATTGGGGCTTGGGCCCCGGATCTTTTGAGACCCTAGCAACGCCTCTGGTTTTTGGTGCTGTTTTTCACGCATTTTCTGCATACAATCCTCATCAAAATGCGACTTTTTAAAAAAAAAGGTCAAACTGCTGTTAGAAAATTACCCCTATTGTGCTAAATTTGGTTATTATCATGTTATAAAGTAAAACAGGACTATCAGAGGTGGATGTGTCTTCTGTTCAATGAGGTCCTGTTTGCATATTTTCAGTGTCGTACGAGCGACTGATCCATGATGACTGAGGTTCCTCACATTTGAGCAATCCATACTAAATGGCAGAAACATTCTTAGGCTTCATGCGTTATGCCTTGTTCCCACATCAGTGTTCGGTCAGTGATTTCCATCAGTGATTGTGATTGTGGCCAAAACCAGGATTGGAGCCTCCACAGATATTAGGTATAGGGGAAAGATCTGTGTTTAGAGCCGCACCTGGTTTTGGTTCCAAATCACTGACTGAACACTGACTGTGTGAATAAGGCCTTACTCTGTTTCGACAGAGGAGCACAGTACAAGAACTACCACTGCATGCAGCTTTTTTTTTTGGGGGGGGGTGCAGAAAGTTGGCATTCCTGCCGGATACCTAATGGATCCCAGTATACTGAATAATGATCCGGTAGTGTCTAGCTATGCTATGTGGACGTATACGTACATGAAAACATAAATATTAGGCTCCATTCACACGTCTGTATTTTTCTTTTCCAGATTTTCGTTCCTTTTTTGCGGATCTGTGTTTCCGCAAAAACCTTCCGTTTTTACCAATTGTACATCCGCATCCGTTCCGTTTTTCCGCAAAAAAAAAGGAAGGAGGAATATATGTTGGTAGGGTATTTTTTTCTATTTCCTGGAAATGGATCCGCAATTCCGCATTTTTTGTGGACCCTTTGACTATAATGGGACCACAGACCGCATATGCGGACAAAAGTAGGACAAGCTCTATCTTATTTGCTGATCCGCATAACGGAACGGAACAACGGATGCGGACAGTATACTGAGTGCTGTCTGCATTTTTTCAGGACCCATTGAAATGAATGGATCCGCATCCTATCCGCATGATTTGCGGATCGGATCAGGAAAGAAAAACAGGACGTGTGAATGGAGCCTTAGTCAATGGAAAGGAGACTCAATGGTATATTGCTAAGATATATACTGTACGTACCTTTTCATTCAGCACTAATGAAATTTCTCCTCCATTCGAAATGATGATGCTTTTCAGCCTTTTCCTTTCTTTAAGAGGTAAGGAGTTCACTTTGAGGAAGAATACGCACTCTGAAAAAATGCCCACACCCATCCTAGAGAGAAAACAACCAGTAATAAATTCTATGATAAGATAGGTGATCTCATCACCACTGCTGGGACCTCCATTGATTGCTAGAATGAGGGTCCTGATCCCCCTTCTACTCCTCACTGCATGACCGTGTTGAGAAAGTTTTCTGCCATGATGGAGATGATGAAAACCCCTAAACTGTGGATATCTGATAAGTGACAAGTGTGGGGAAGTGTGTGCTGTCCGCATCTTTTGTGGCCCCATTGAAACAATTTTTTTGCAGAATGAAAATACGGTCGTGTGATTGGGGCCTAAAACTGTGGCAGTAGCAGTGAACGTGTATTAAACATTGAACAAATGAAGTGATACTCCCCATCTTTCTACCATGCAGCTTCCTGCGTTGTGCCCTGGTCTTCCCCACCAGTGTTCTTTTCCAGTATGAACTGGTGACATGTTGTACACACCACATCATGAATGCAACCAATTACCATCTTCAGGGATCGCTATCTCACCAGCTCCCCTATAATCACATGTGCCAACACTGGCCAAGGGTGCTTGGTTGTGGTATTTCCCTGAACAGAGGGAACAATATTAGTCATGTTGAATTCCACCATGATGATCCACGCTTTCCCTGATGGCAGCTGGGTTGCCGCCATACACATTAGATTACTGGTGGGGTACGCTGACATTTATCTAAAGAGGCAGCTAGCTTATGTAAACTCCTTGACTGATTTTATTTTAATATGTGAGCTAACCTTACATGTACGCTAGTAGTTAGGGATATTTGGCTTTCGGGTGAAATTTATGGAAAACGTAAAAAGTTTATGCTACAATGATATTATATCATGAAAGTAGGGCATTTAAAGGGGATGTCTCATCTCAGACAATGGGGGCATATCGCTAGGATAAATCGCCATTGTCTTATAAGGTGTGGGTCCCACTGCTGGGACCTGCACCTATATCGAGAACGAAGTCTCGCAAAGTGGTGGTTGGAGGACTCCAGTCCGGACACCATCAAGTGCTCTCCCTACAGAAGTGGATGGGAGCGTACCGCGCATGACCGTCCGCTGCTCCCATTCACTTCTATGTACTCAGCTATTTTTGGCAGCTATGTAGAAATGCTACATAGTGATATGCCCCCACTGTCTGAGATGAGACAACCCCTTTAAGTAGAAACATATATTGGTGATTTCCTCATATCAAACAATCTATTGAAACAAAAGCCAGCACCAGTGCTGGGTATACCCCCACAAAAATGTCAATAACTTGTCATGTGGCCTTGAGCATCAATTACAGCTTGACAACTACGTCTCAAGCTGTTCACAAGTCGACTTATTGTCTGCTGAGGCATGGCATCCCACTCTGCTTGAAGGGCGGCCCTCAGGCCTTTGAGGTTCTGGGGTACAGAGTTACGAGTCTCTACATGGCGACTCAACTGATCCCATAGGTTTTCAATGGAGAAAGTGCAGGCCACTCCATTTAAGGTCCACCAGTGTCCAGCAGCCGTTCCCTAATGATGCGACCTCGATGAGCTGGTGCACTGTCGTCCATGAAGATGAAATTAGGCCTGTGTTGTTCATACAGAGGCTCAATGACTGGATTATTGGTGTTATTCAAGTAGTATGAGCTTGTCACTGGACCATTCACAAAGTATAGGGCAGTTCTGTATTGACTAGACACACCTGCTCACACTGTAACACCACCACCAAAGGCTCGTCTGATGACAACAGTGGCTGATGCATAGCACTCTCCTTGATGTCTCCAACATCGTTGGTGGCCATCATTTCTGCTCAGCGTGAATCGACTTTCATCAGTGAACAGCACTGAGGCCCACTGGTCCCTTGTCCAGCGTACATGCTCCCTGGGCCAAGACGATGACACCTGTGGTCAGGTACCCTTGCAGGTCGCCTAGCACACAGACCAAACTGTTGTAAACGGTTTTGAATGGTCTCACGTGACACTATTGTGTCTCTCACCTCCCTTAAATGTGCCTGGAGTTGTGTGGCATTCATCATCCGGTTCCACATGGCATTGTTCACAATGAAGTAGTCATCAGTGTGGGATGTGGCCAAAGTACGTCCACTTCTATGCCTTTCTATGACTCTTCCAGTCTCTCTGTATCTCTGTTGCAACCTGCTGATGACACTTGTGACACTCTAAGCTCAGTGGCCACTTCCGTCTGAAAACATCCTGCTTGAAACCTCGCAATTGCTAGGTTTCGTCTTGGGCTCATGATGTCAAAATGTGAATAGCATGATGAGGAGGACTGTTTGAATACCTATTCTAATTGAACCAGGAAATTTATTGGGCGATTCATGGATCAAACACCTGTTCTGAATTTTGCCGTTAAGCTTCTTGTTAGAAAACAGCAAGTTGTGCAAAAAGTACTGAAACATTGAACAGTTGAACATGTGCATTCAAAAGTTTAGAGCAGGTCACATTAAGTTCACTTGTAAAGATTAGAGTGCATTTTAGGTTCATGCTGAAATTTCACCCACAAGCCAAATAGCCCTAACTTTTTGTGAGTAGTGTATCTTGAGGTTTCACTCATCCCTGACAAAATTTATGACGTGCTACTCTGGAACATTGGCAAATTTACTAACATTGCCTGAAAACATAAATGTTGGCAAAAAAATACTACAGGTCATAAAGTAGCTAAATCCTATGGCAGTGCAGGGGGGAAACAAATACCAGTGTAAAAAGACAGTCTTTTTGAATGATCCCCAGAGTTCTAGTAGCTGTATAAAGCTTCACACATTGCTATCATTATATCCGACCCCCTCTAATCAGTGATTGACAGCCTTCCCAGTATGAGTGTGTATACAGAGATAGCTGTCACTCACTGAGTATGACAGCCCACTGGACCCTAAGCTCTGCATGAGCAGAGATCTACTGTAAATGCATAAATGACAGTAATACTGCACCACATAGATTGCCCTGCTTTTTCAATGTGTAATATGAACTTTAAATGTTCCTTTCAGCTGGACTGTGTGTTGTGACATTTTACTAAAAAGGGGAATTGCAGAAAAAAAAACATAACATAACATCACATGTACATTCCCATGCGACAGAATTGGAGTCAGAAAACGTCCCATTCATCTGAATGGGGTTGTTGTGGTGGTAGGTACGTGCATATCTGCAAAATATATTTTTATTAATAGGACACTTCATTTAAATGAATTCACTCTGAGACTCCTTTCCAACTACGACAGGAATAAATGGCACATGATGGGAACAAATAAGTCTTGCAGGGAAAATAACAATCTGCAATTTTCTCGGCACGGACTGATGATCCACACAGAAAAATCAGTCCTATAAAGGTACCAATTCAAAGAAAATGGATCAGTGTTCAGCCTAGGTGACTGAACAGACAGTGCGCAGCTGCAAATATCTTTTCCTGAAAGGGACCTTGTGGCTTGGTACTTATCTCTTCAGCACTATTTAATAGTTAAAGGCTATGTACACCTTTTGGGGCAATTTTTATTCCATTGTACTTTTGAGCAAAAAAATCATTTTTTCAATTGGTCTTTATTAAAAAACTGGATTACTTACCGGTAATTTCCTTTTCATGAATCCTCCACGACGGCATACCATGAGAGATGACCCTCCTCCAACCAGGTACGGACAGGAAGTTTAAAAGTAGGCCCTCCTCCAGTTACCTTCAGTGTCTTTCTGGACCGAACCTAGAGAGCCTTCTCATTCATACCACAACCAATACTTATAATTATGTGATGAAAGAAAAAAATTTTATACTACGGAGATTATTCAACAGCAGAAGGGCATATTAACTCCATATACTCTCTACTCAATTAAAGAAGAAAGAGAACATTTACTCCATATCCACTAGTCTTAAAGAAGAAAGGGTATATTAACTTCACACACCCCCTTCCCCAAACTTACTAAAGTAGATTTAATAACAAAAAAACTTTTTTTTTTTTAATGTCCTCCACGACGGCATACCATGAGATATAATGAGGCATACCATGAGATATAACAGATCAAGAATTTAGGGAGGGACAATAGCCTGTAGCACTTTCCGGCCGAAGGCCAAGTCCTGCCCTGCACTAACATCAACTCTGTAATGTTTGATAAAAGTATGTGGAAATGTCCAAGTGGCAGCTCTGCAGATTTGTTCCACTGAAGCATCTCCCTTCTCAGCCCAAGAAACCGCCACAGACCTGGTAGAATGGGCTTTAAGAGACTTCGGTGGAATCTTTCCCATTATTTTGTAGGATTCTGAAATAGCCAATTTGACCCATCTGGAAATAGAACTTTTAGAAGCTTTCATTCCCTTATTAGCCCCAATAAATTGTACAAACAGGAAATCTGATCTTCTAAACTGTTTAGTAGATTCTAAGTATTGAAGGACCGCACGTCTAACGTCTAGAGAATGAAATTTACATTCTCCAGGAGTTTTGGGATTGTAACAAAAGGAAGGAATGAAGATTTCTTCCTGCCTGTGAAATTTTGATACTACCTTGGGAAGGAAGGAGGTATCAAACCGGAACACAATCTTATCCGGAAACATTCTGCAAAAAGGTTCAGTAATTTTAAGGGCTTGAATTTCACCTACCCTACATGCTGAGGTGATTGCGACAAGAAATACCGTCTTCAACTTAATTGCTCTAATAGAGGATTGGGATAGAGGTTCAAACGGGGGCTCTGAAAGACCCGAAAGAACAATATTTAAATCCCAAGGAGGCACAATGGGTCTCAACGTTGGACGAAGCCTGTCAGCTCCTCGGAGAAATCTTACAATCCATGGATGATTAGCAATTTTAAAATCGAAACTGAACTTAAGGCTGCAATATGAACTCGCAAGGTATTTGGGCGAAGCCCTTTTGCAAAACCTGCTTGCAGAAAATTTACCACATTTTGAATAGAAAAAAATGGGGCTATTTTAGATTCAGTGCACCAACTATAATAACGCCTCCAAATTTTAGCATAAATTCTAGAAGTTACATCTTTTCTACTAGCTCTCATAGTTTTTATTACTGAATCCGAGAGGCCCTTAGATTTAAGAACTAGCCTCTCAGATTCCATGCTACAAGATGTAAACTCTGAACATATGGGTGCAACACTGGGCCCTGACTCAGAAGATCGTGTTGCCAGGGAAGAACCCAAGGACTGCTCACAGACAGGATCTTTAGCAACGGAAACCAGGCCTTCTTGGGCCACATGGGAGTAATCAGAATTATGTGCGCACTGTCCTCTCAAACCTTCTTCAAAACTCTTGGTATAAGAGGAAGGGGAGGAAAAGCGTATCCCAGGGAGAAGTTCCAGGTCTGCGAAAGAGCGTCTATTCCGGCATTCCCGTCCCTCGGATCCAGGGAAAAGAAGGCCGGAAGATGTGTGTTCTGGCGATTTGCAAAAAGGTCTATCTGAGGGGACCCTATCTTTTCGCAGATTTGAAGGAACACATCTCTGTGAAGACACCACACCCCCGATCGAAGCTGGACACGGCTGAGAAAATCTGCCTTCAGGTTCAACAGGCCCTTTAGATGAACCACAGAAAGAGATCTTAAATGCGTTTCTGCCCAGGAAATTTTTTTCCCCGAGATCTGACCTAAGGATTCGCTTCTTGTACCTCCTTGACTATTTAAATACGCCACTACTGAGGTGTTGTCTGATCTTATCTGAATGTCTTTGCCCGACAGCAGATTCAACCAACTTTTTAGTGACTGCCAGACAGCCCAGAGCTCTCTCTGATTTGAAGACAGACTGTCCAGAAGGGGAGGCCACTGACCCTGGACAGAAAACTGAAGGCAGTGAGCCCCCCAACCCCAAAGACTTGCATCTGTGGTTACAGTAATCAAATCTTTGGCGACCCATGGAACTCCCTTCTGAAGATGGGAAGCCTCCAGCCACCAGTTTAGGGAGATGTTTACTTGGTTGGGAATGGGAATCACCAAATCCAAAGATTTTTGTTCCCTGTCCCAAGCATTTAGAAGCCAATCCTGAAAGATCCGAGTGTGAAACTGAGCCCACCTGACAGCAGGAATGCATGCTGTCAGCGAACCCAGAAGCGACATTGCATCTCTGACCGGACAGGAGGAGAGGCTCTGAAATTTCAAAACTTTTAATGTTAGAGTCTCTATCTTTTGGGATGGCAGGAAGGTTTTTTGCCTGACTGAATCCAGCGTCATCCCCAGGAATTTCACTTGCTGGGAGGGAACAGGATTGGACTTCTCCCAATTTATTAGCCAACCGAGACAATACAGGAGTTGGCAAGATACAAACAGATTTGAGTCTAGTTGAGCTGCTGAACTCCCCACTATTAAAAGGTCGTCCAGATACGGAACTATAATCACGTTTTGTCTCCTTAGATGTGCTACCAGTTCTACCATGACCTTGGTAAACACCCGAGGGGCAGACGTAATTCCGAATGGGAGAACTCGAAACTGAAAATGGTAAAGAATCCCCTTCAGAAATACCGCAAATCTTAGGTATTTCTGATCTGCTTGACAAATTTGGGATGTGATAGTAGGCATCTCTTAAATCCAGAGATGCCATAAAATCCCCCTTTTTTAAAAGATTTAACGTTGAGGAAATGGTCTCCATTTTGAACTTTTGATGTTTTACAAACTTGTTCAGTTTTTTTAAATTCAGAATTAGTCGGAACTTTCCATTTGTTTTTTTTACAAGAAACACTGTGGAATAGTAACCAAGCCCTCTGTGTTCTTGAGGTACTGGAATGATAGCCTCCATATTCAGAAGTTCCTGAATTCCCTTCTCCAATTCGTACTGAAGAAGATTGGATCTTTGAGGCGGCGAGCTCACAAACATATTTTGTGGAGGGGAACAGCAGAAGGGAATTTTGAACCCTGATTTTATGATGTCTAGTATCCAGGGATTTGTGGTAATTTTTTCCCATTCTACCGCAAAAAGTTGTAATCTTCCCCCCACAATGTTTCTGGCGTCATTGCTTAGCTGGTTCTGCTGGTTTGGTATTAAACAGAAACCCTCGATTTTTACCCCCTGTGGGAATTTTGCTCTTATCCGTTTTTTTGGACTGAAAAAAATTTCCTCTTCTGCATTTCCGAAAAGGATATTTTCTCTTACCAGAGGGAAAACATTTTTTAGTGTCTGCTGCTTTTTCTAGGATTTTTTCAAGATCCTGACCAAATAACATTTCCCTGTGAAAGGGAATATTACACAATTTCATCTTGGATGATAAATCCCCTGACCAAGATTTAAGCCATAAGGCCCTACAAGCTGCGACAGTTAAAGCAGTGGATCTAGCAGAAATCCTGACAGACTCGGCCATGGCGTCAGAAATGAAGTCTACTGCTTTTAACAACAATGGAAAGGAATCTTTTAAAGAATCAAATGGTGTATTTTCTTTTAATAAAGACTCGAGTTGGCCTAGCCATTTTTTAAGAGCTCTGAACACTGACGTAGCTGCTAGATTGGGTTTAAATAAAGCTGCTGCGGCGTCCCAAGATCTTTTTAGACAAGCGTCTACTTTTTTATCTAAGGGGTCCCTGAGGGAACCCATATCCTCAAAAGGCAATGCATTAAAACCTTTTACCAACTCGGATAAAGAAACATCCACCTTAGGACATTGTGTTAATAAAGACTCATCTTCTTCATTAAATGGGAGTCTATGCCTAATGGTTTTAGGAATAAATAGCTTCCTATCAGGGACCTTCCATTCGCGTTTAATCAGAGCATGAAGGTTTTTATGTACTGGAAAAACCCTTTTCTTTTTCTGTTCAAGACTGCTAAACATCTCGTCATGAACAGACCGATGGATTTTTTCATCAGAAAGATCCATAGTCGCTCTGACTGCTTTAATAAGCTCTTTTGTATCATCTGCAGAGAATAAATAGCGTTTAAACTCCGAATCTGAATCCGAAGAGGCGTCAGAATCAAATGACTCATCCTCTTCTAAATCAGAATCGGGAGGAGAGGAATCAGAAGGACACAATCTGGATTCCTTTCTTTTCCCAAACTTAGAAGGAGAGGGGTCAGGTACCGCCAAACCTTCCAGTGCCGATCTCATTTAATTTTTTATCACCTCCCTAAGTTCCTCCTTTAGAGATGGAACTATGTCTTTAGCAATATTGCTTGTGCACTTAGAACACAATTTACTGGAAGAGGATTCTGAAAGTTTAGAAGAACAAATAGCACATTTTCTAACTTTCACTGACGTTTTAGATTTATGAGAACTCTCTCTCACTCTATAACCATTCAAAGGTAGGAGAGAAAAAAAACCAAGAGATAGGGACACCAGATGTTAATCATACACTAAGCTAATATAAGTCAGAAAAAAAAAACTTAGTGGAGCATGTCCCTTTAACTCACGGCAGAAGGGCCCACTGGGGTCTCCATGGTCTCAACTCCCAGATCAGACAACATTATGGCAGGGAGGAAAGGAAAAAAAAACGCCCAAATATATAGTTTGTGGCTACTCACAGACCTCAGATCAGCTGGGCTCCCCAGAATGGCGCTCTTTTTTAAAAATCCAATAGGCTCCGCCCCCTGATGTCACGCGCACTGCGCGGATCCACACCAGAGCGTTCTGCAGACGGCGTGCAGCAGGAGAATCCCTTACCAGAGCCCTGATAGGATGGCAGAAGGGAGGCCCGTACATCCAGCCGGAGGGACTCCCTGAGTATCCGGCGCTGCATGGCATCTTCCTTATGCGCCCAGAAGGAAGCAAACAGGCGTTGGACGCGTGGTGTGGAGCCCACACAGCTTCAGGTACCCCAGATAGGGTTTCAAGCTGCCGCCTGTCTCATGCAGGAGAGCAGATTTTTTTCTTTAGTTCCACCCAGCACTGCCCCCTGAGTGGCCCCAAGGCAAATGCCCTAAGAGATGCCTCTCCCCACCTGGAGGGACAGGAAGACACTGAAGGTAACTGGAGGAAGGCCTACTTTTAAACTTCCTGTCCTTACCTGGTTGGAGGAGGGTCATCTCTCATGGTATGCCGTCATGGAGGATGAAATGGAAAATATGGGATCCTTTTTTCTGTACAGAGCTGAGATGTACAATTTCTCTTCAGTATACATCCGCACCAAGACGGATCCGGAATGACCCCCAATGCAAGTCAATGGGGATGGATCCGTTTGGTGTGTTACAATAGTAAATGGATCCGTCCTCCATTGGCTTTCAATGGAGTTCATGACGGATCCGTCACCTGCACTTTTTCCCACAGCTCCCTCCTCCCTCCAGCAGGGCGCTGTGGGGAATCTTCCCTTCCTCCTCCTCGAGTCGTCCGGAGCTGCTGGGGCCTCTGACAACCAGGAGCCACCAGGACACTGGGAGCCAGTAAGTATGGCTTTATGTAAGTGTATGTATGTATGTGTAAGTGTATGTATGTATGTTTAGTGAGACTGTGACACGTGTGGGGCCGGAGCACGGTTCCGGCAGCATGGATCTGTGCTGCCGCTAGTGTGAAAGTGGTCTTAAATAAGTGTTTATGACTAGGGATGATGCAGGGGTTAACGTGCTTACAGTGAATGAGGCCGGAGCCACACGTGCACCTGCGGCAGCACAGATCCGGCGGGCCCCTTCACCCGCCGGATCCGTGCTGCCGCTATTGTGAAACTAGCCTAAGAATACTGTACGGAGCGCTTATAGAATATATTGGCTCCGATGAGCCGAAGTTATTACTTCGCAAAGTCTCGCGAGACTTCAGGTAATAACGTCAGAAATTAATTTCTACTGTAAAAAACCTTTGTACCGAACTCGGATTTGGTTCCAGGTGGTACCTTGGAACTGAACCAGAGTTCAGTACAAAGGTTTTTTACAGTAGAAATTAATTTCTGAAGTTATTACCTGAAGTCTCGCAAGACGGCTCATTTGAGCCAATACAGCGCTCGCTCCGTACAGTATTCTAACAAAGCTTTATGCGAATGAAGCATCCAAAGTCGATTCGCTCATTCCTATTTATGACCTATCAGTAGTTTAGAGATAAGGGTTATTAGATGACCGGCACAAAGTGAAAGTACCAGTCACACAGCTAGAAAAACAGTTAACCCTTTGTGAAAGAATGACTCAATATTTATAAAGGCCAATTGAAAATATGATTTTTAGCCAAAAATGAGTATAAACAAAAATTGCCTCTGAAGGTGTACATAGCCTTTAATCTATCCACAGTAACTAATGATTGAGTTGATCTACCTAAAGCAGCATGTGAAAAATGAAAGGAGGAATCTCATTGGTTGTTATGAGCAACTAAGCCAGTTCTACTTTACACCAGTTTGCTAAATCTTCCCCAGTGTTCTGAATGCAGCTGAAATTACAGTACATCCTTGCTTTATCTCTCTCCACTCACTTGTGACTTGGCCAGTGATCACTTCCTGTACTGCATCATTTATCAAGTGACAGGTGATCTGGATTGTAAAGAGCAGGGTGTGTTTCTTTAATTTACAATGTTACATTAGCTACATGCTGCATTACAGTAAGTGAACACCATTTACATAAAAGCAGGTAAATCTGTAACTAATTTGACATCCTTCAATAAAACATTTCGCTACCCAGGTCAGGTCTTCGTTCTCGTAAAGAAGTGGTAGATTTTCTTACTTGTTTCATGAAACCATGAGAACAGGATCACCCACCTCCTGCGTGCAGACAGCGGTCTCCCTGTGTTTACTGTGACACCAGTGATCTTCAGTCGTACATGAGATAGAGAATGATCTTCAGTCGTACATAAGATAGAGAATGATCTTCAGTCGTACATGAGCTGGAAAATGATCTTCAGTCGTACATGAGCTGGAGAATGTTGTCAGAGCAGTTCAATGCAAAGTTCCTGGAGGGGAGGAGGAACTGTGGGGAACAAAATCACTTCCTGACTCATCTTAAAGGAACAGTGTATATTTACAGCATGGATCTGCTTCATGGTTGACCTGTTTGCCTTAGAGCTCATGTCCTATTATCTGCATTAAGGATAGGATTGTTCCATTATGGGCCGGCCGTTCCGTAGAAAATGCGGAATACACACGGCCGGTATTTGTGTTTTGCGGATTCACAATTTGAAGACCGTAAAACAACAACGATAATGTACATGAGCTAAGCTGGAGCGAATGGAGCTTCCAATCAAAGAGCCAAAGTCGATTTGTTCAAACCTGTCTCCGTACAGCATTAACATGTATTACCTCCGTGGAGGCAAAATTAGTGAACTCGCGTGAGACTTTGGTGAATAAATTCAGTATTCATTTCTAAATCTTTAAAAAAAATTTAAAAATCGGAATCTGGTTGGGTTTGGCACCAGCTGGCACCTCGGTACCAAACCCCACTTCGGATTTCTATTTTAAAATGTTTTTAAAGACGAAGAACTAATTACCTAATTCATTCACCAAAGTCTCACGCGACTTCGGCTGAAACAAATTTTGCCTCCACGGAAGCAATACATTTTAATGTTGTACAGAGACAGGTCTCCTGACGCATTAAAGCGAAGTGTTAGAACTAATCGACTTTGGATCTGTGAACTGAAGCTTGATTCACTCAACACTAGCATGAGCCATAAAAGGGGTTATCTAACCACTATAATGCCCCCAAAATACCCAGCCCCTCATATAGATTATACTTATACTCCCCGGCACCTGCATTGCTTCTGATTCCCGCACGACCGACGCACGGATCAAAACATCCTGCAACAAGTGGGGGCAGCCAATAGCAGGCTGCGACAGGAATGAGCCTCCCTAGCATCGTGGTGGCTGTGCAGACATCAGAAGGGACGCGGGTGCTGGGGAGAGGGGTAAGTATAACCAGTATGAGGGGCCCAGGCATTTTAGGGGTTGGATAACCCCTTTAAAGGGAATGTGTCGGGGCGTGGCCTGGCAATGGTGCTGTAAGCACGCATTTCGTTTGAGCTCCTGCCATCAACCCACCAGACTGACCAGCAGAGCCTTTCTGGGGACCCAGATTGTTGCCTAAATGGTGAAAAAGAGGAAGGGAACCATCCCTGACCAACTTACCTCGAGCTCCGCCGAGGGACCAAGAGATCTGAGGCGCTTTTTCAGCGCAGCAGACCCGAGACGCAAAGCCGCAATCCCAACGCGGCTCCATTAATTCCCGCCACTCCACCAGCTCCAGTGAGGCCGGACGCAGCGCCGAATACCGCAAGATCTGTGAGTCTTACGCATTCCCCTTTTGCCATACCTGATTCTTGGATGGACGGAGAAGCGTCTCCCTTAATAGCCATGCCGCGGCCCAACAGCCCACTACTGCAACGTAATGGCGGCAAACCAGCACCCCAAGCCGCTGAACTGGGGGAGGGGAAGCGTGCAGAGGAGACTCAGATGCACCAAAGCTTTAATGATCCAGACCACCTGAATCCTATGGCTCCTCCAGACTGGAAGGACTATATACATCTTTTGCCCACTAGACAAGATATGGAAAAATATGTGGCACGGCTGGAAGCCTCCTACAAAAAAGAGTTGGGCGCGGTTCAAACTGAAGTGATGTCCCTAAGTCTTAAGGTGGGAGAGTTGCACTGTGATACCTCTGAAAACCTTCACTCGGTCTCCAGGCAAGTTCAAGAGCATGATTAGCACATAAAACAACTATATCGTATGCATGACGATTTAGAAAATAGGAACCGCCAAAACAATATTAGGGTTCGGGGCCTCCCGGAGTCCGTTAAGTCAGACGAGCTCCTAGCGACACTTCATGACCTTTTTGGCGCCATTCTCAACAGGTCGGTTAATGCCGATCTAGAAATAGACAGATCTCAAAGAGCCCTGTCAATCCCGACCCAAACAAACCAAGAGATGTCATATGCCGCTTACATTATTATACAGTTAAAGCTGAAATCATGACGAAAGCAAGGAATGCGGCGCAGTGGGAGGTCAGAGGTGCCCAAGTACAGATCCTGCAAGATCTCTCCCGCTCCACTTTAGTGCAGCATAAATCTTTGCGCCCGCTCTTGGACATCCTCAGAAAGAGAGGCATCCCTTACTCTTGGGGGTTCCCATTCCATCTCATGGTACGGAAAGAAGGCAAGAGACACCTGCTACGGGACCCGGATGATTTGCCAAGATTCTTACTAGGCCTCGGTCTCCCTTCCATCTCCTTGCCAGACTGGCATACCATTCCATCCTTGCCTCCAAGACAAGACTCTGGCTACGCATGAACAGGACAACCGTTGGTCTCAGCTTCAGAACCGGGCCCTGAGATGTCCTGATCCATCTACTTCTCTGCTGGGACTCCTTTGCTTCCAAACTTGATGTTTCCGATAAATAACCCTCTGTGAACCACCATCAGAGACCTGTTATCCTGTTGTTGTTCTTCTACTGCTAAAGACTATCACAAGTCTTCTTGGGTTAACATTTCTATTGGTGTACATAAGTACCCAACTAGGCTCCATATGTATCTTTCTTGTATTATTAGATTTCATCTGATTGTAGTTTATACGGCTGAATTGTTTAGCTAGATATGTAGTCTGGGGGTTGGGCGGTAGCCTCAATTCCACTTATTCCAAGTCACACTCCTAATAGTTTGACGTACTTAGACGTTAAAGTTCGCCTATTTGTTGGCAAATCTATACTACAGGCATTAGTTGCCTGTTAGTAATTGAGGACCTATTAGTCCTTTCTTCTTTCTCTTTTTTCATAGCTTATACCCTCTTTGCACTTAGGGGTCAAGTTCCCCCTCGAGAATACGCTTTGAAATAGTCATCTAGTAGGGGGTTCTAGATTTCCTTAGCTCTGCCTTCTTTCTTTTCCTCCTTGTTTTCTTTCTTTCCCCTCCTCTCACAGCCTTAACCTCTTCCCCCCCCCTCTCCTTTTTTTTTTTTTTTTTTTTTTAGGTGCCATGGCTGGATCCCAGATCAAATTGGCTTCACTCAATATACGAGGTTTCAACTAGCCCGAAAAGAGATCGCAAATTCTGTATGCCATGCACAGAGAGAAGGTTCACTTCAAGACGGATCGAGTTCCAGGTTTGAAATCTAAACATACATTTTGGCTCCACAGCACTAACCCTGTCACAAAATCCAAAGGAGCCTCAATCGCTCTTCATAAGTCCCTTCTGTATACCCTTATCGACACTAAGATATGCTCTAAAGGAAGGTTTGCTTTCGTCAAGGTATCCATTAGGGGGCAATTGTATACGTTTGGTAGTATTTATCTACCAAACCTGAATCAGGAGAAGACATTACGTACTATTTTCCGTAGTCTCGAAGGTTTTATTGAGGGGATATTGGTGATTGGGGGTGATTTCAACCTAACTATGAATCCTCTGGTAGATTGCTCTTTAGGAAGATCCTCAGTCCCCACAAGGGTCACACATGAAGTTAGAGCACTTCTTAGATCAAACTGGTGGATGTCTGGCGCATACTGCACCCAACCAATAGGGATTTCACTTACTACTCCCCAGCCCATGAGACGTATAGTAGATTAGACATGTTCTTCATTTCACAGTTTGCACTCACATTTCAGCCTAAAGCCACCATAGGTTCCACTGTGTGGTCTGATCATGATCCTGTCTATCTCACTCTCACCCTTCATGACGGTGGGCTGAAGGAATGGACATAGAGACTTAACATGAATCTTCTGAAAGATGTGGTTTGTAGATCTGCGATTGTTGAATCCATAACCAACTTTATACAGGATCATGACGATACGGCTGTACCGCATAAATGGGAAGCGCTAAAATGTGTCCTAAGGGGGGTTTTAATTCAGCAAGCATCTAGAATTAAAAAAGAAAAGGGAGCATCTGTTTTACAATTGGCTTCTGAGCTTGCCAGACTTGAGTTATTGCTTAAGGAAAAGCCCTCTTCAGATTTAGCTCAGCAACTAGCACTTGCGAGAGACTCCCTGAAGAAAGCCCTGTCTGACAGATCTCACCTTCATAAAGAACGCTTCCGGGGTTACCTCTATGAACATGGAAACAAGTGTGGGAGAGCACTTGCTAGAATGTTACATCCTAGGTCAGTTAATAACTATGTCCCCTCTATTAAAACTGCTGATGGTCAGACGCTTCATAATCCGATCCATATTGCGGACCAATTTCACAGCTTCTATGATAAACTGTATAACATCAAAGACAGATTCAGTGATATGGGAACTGGAGATCTGCAGGTCAGGATAGCGAATTATGTTAAGGAGACTGCATTACCACAAATATCTCTGGCCATTCGAGATGAACTTGAGACCCCTTTCACAGCACAGGAACTCCATAGGGTTCTCTCCTCTCAACCAGGGGGTAAAAGCCCAGGACCAGATGGTTTTCCCACTTGCTTCTACAAATCCTTTCAAACTCAACTATCACCATTGCTTTTGCAGCTCTACAATAGTATCTCACCTTCCTGCCCTTTCACTAGACAGGCCCACGTAACTGTCATCCCCAAACCTAATAAGGATCACACTATATGCGGTAATTATCGTCCGATTTCTTTAATAAATTGCGACATCAAAATGTTTTCCAAATTACTAGCAGATAGATTGAAAGACACTCTGCCATCCCTTATACACCTGGACCAAGTGGGTTTTGTTCCGGGCAGAGAGGCTAGGGATAACACAATCCGCACTTTGACTCTGATCTCGCATGCTCAACGTCAATCTATACCAAGTTGCCTTTTATCAGTTGATGCAGAGAAAGCCTTCGACCGGGTAAGCTGGAAATTTCTCTGGGCTTCTTTGGTGCAATTGGGACTTGGCCCAAGGTGTATTGCCAAGATCCAAGCCCTATACTCATATCCAACTGCGAGAGTCAGAGTCAATGGTCTTTTGTCCAAACCAATAGATATACATAATGGAACATGGCAAGGATGCCCTCTATCACCATTGTTGTATATACTCACCATGGAGCATCTAGCTAATGCACTCAGGTCTAATCCTAATATACGGGGCTTATAGATAGGCAATAAACTAGCCTTATTTGCGGATGATCTCCTACTATATATATCCTCCCCGATCACTACTCTCCCTTCTATATTAAAAGAGTTTGAAAGATTTGGCGACTTGAGCAACTTTAAAGTGAATGTCACCAAGACAGAAGCCTTGAATATTTCACTTCCCGATCAGGAAAAATGCACCATTCAAAATAGCTTTGGGTTCAAATGGCAGAGTGATAGTCTAAATTATCTGGGTGTGCAAATCCCTAACAAACTCCACCAGCTCATGAATCTGAACTTTCTCCACTTGCAGCAGAGAACTATAGCAGACCTACAATCATATGGGCTAAAACATTTATCTTGGTTTGGCAGGATGAATGTCATTAAGATGGACATTCTCCCGAGATTTCTCTATTACTTCCAGGCTCTCCCTATATATCTCCCCAATAAATATTTTACAGAAAGCTCTAACCCATTATGTTTGGGGTACCAGTAGACCTCGCTTGAGGAAAGATACCTTGACGAAGGACAAATTGAAGGGAGGGGTAGGCCTTCTAAACGTCAGGCTTTATCATGAAGCTGCACTCTTGACTAGGATTTTGGATTGGACTTACTCGAAATCCTCTAAGCTTTGGGTCTCACTTGAATTTCATATTGCTCCTTGGAGACTAGACACTGTTCCATGGCTTCTCCCTGACGATAGAGACAGACTGGGTAAAGCACCATATCTAGCAGCCCATTCATTGGCCGTATGGGATAGATGGATATCACAAGGGAAACTGTCACATAGACCAGGAAGAATGTCTCCAATGTTAGGCAATCCTAAATTCCCTGTGGGTCTTCATGCACGTAGACTCTTGATTTGGAGCTTGGAAACTGGGATGAGACTCTCCGATGCCCTAGATGGAGATGCATTATGTAGCGCCACATCACTGCAAGCTAAATACCCAGCAGTGAGGATTTCTTGGTTGGAATATGAACAATTGAACTCCTTCGTTAGGACTGAGTTCCCCCCAGATGGGAAGGTGCCCTCGTTGTCTGTGTTTGACAAACTCTGTCTCCATGCTTCTGGGATGCCGAGGAAGCTTTCTATACTATACCGTTTACTTTTAGATATCTCTAGCCCAGAGAGAGCACCATTTTTCTCAAAATGGGAAGCAGAGTTGGGGATTACTTTCTCTCCAGACAATATCACAAAAATAAATGCTCTCACACATAATATGTCCCTGGCATCCCAGGCTAAGGAGAAGAACTATAAAATCTTATCAAGGTGGTACTACTGCCCTGTCCAAGTACATCATATGTATCCAATGGTCCCAGACACGTGCTGGAGATGCGGATCAGCTAGAGGGACCATGTTTCATATCTGGTGGGAATGTAGAAGTATCAATAAATTATGGGAGAACATTCTCTTTATTTATGAGCAATATTCGGGGAAAAAAAATAAAAAATACGCCACAGACAACTCTTCTGTCCCTTTTACCAGGGACTCTGGCGCAGATTAAGAAAAGTGTATTACGATATCTGTTGATAGCGGCTCGAATGGTTATCCCAAGGCATTGGAGATCTGTTGCACCCCCCTCTCTCTGTGAGTGGTATGAGGAAACTAAAGTGATCATGAAAATGGAAGAATTGGTAGCAGCAGCACATGACAATACTGCTAAGTTCTTGAAGCTCTGGACTCCTTGGACACTGTTCACGGAGTCTGACCGGTTCCAGTCATGGCTCTTGAATTTGTAAGCTGTGAAGCATATAAATTAGGACCCAGTGGTTTCCCCCCCCCTTCCTTTTTCCTCCTCTTTCCTCTACTCTCTCTTGCTTTACTGAGTGTTTAGGTACTTCGTAGAGCATCAGGTTCATTAGGTTATCTCTATAGGTAATTAGACACAAGAAACCTTTCAGAATGATAGTATTTGTAAGGAGATACTTTATTTGCTCACTGTTATATATGCATAGCCGATGTGTTAACAAACCATTTTGTATCTTATCTGTGATTCTTTCCCGTGTGGGAATATGTTTATTGGTAACAGCATAACATCATTGCATTGTTGTAATTTGCATACCTATGAAAATACGTAATAAAATCAGATTATAAATAAAGGGAATGTGTCATAATATATCCAGAATCTCACAAAAGTGAGTACACCCCTTACATTATTGTAAACATTTTATATCTTTTCATGGGACAACACTGAAGATCTGACACTTTGATACAATGTAAAGTAGTCAGTGTACAGCTTGTATAACAATGTAAATTTGGTGTGCCCTCAAAATAATTCAACACATTAAGCCATTAATGTGTAAAGGGCTGGCAACAAAAGTGAGTACACCCCTAAGTGAAAATGGTCAAATTGTGCCCAAAGTGTCAATATTTTGTGCGCCCATTATTTTCCAGCACTGCCTTAACTCTCTCGGGCATGGAGTTCACTAGAGCTTCTTAGGTTACCAGTGGAATCCTTTTCCACTTCTCCATGAGACATCACGGATCTGGTGGATGTTAGAGACCTTGCGCTACTCCACCTTCTGTTTGAGGATGTCCCACAGATGCTCAATAGAGTTTAGGTCTGGAGACATGCTTGGCCAATCCAGCACCTTCACCCTCAGTTTCTTTCGCAAGGCAGTGGTCGTCTTGGAGATGTGTTTGGGGTCGTTATCATGTTGGAATACTGACCTGAGGCACAGTTTCAGGAGAAATTAGCACTTTTATGTAAATGAGCTATTGGAGTGGGCTTCCGTGGTTTGAGCGATGCCCCTGGTGCTCCATTGTGACGCCTCCATAAAATTCATCTTACTAATATATTGCTATTTTCAGTTTAGCCTCCTTTCCTGGTTTGCTTTGTTTCTCCATCACTTTATACACTGCTCAACCCCTTTAAGTCAATACGAGAAGCAAAAGTAATTAAAGGGGTTGTGCCATTAAGCATATTCTACATTTTTCAAACCAGTACCTTGATCTGAATACTTTTGTAATTGCATTTAATGAAAAATTTTGTATAGGCAGTGAACTATTCAATAAAGTATATCTGGATAGCGCCACCTGGTGTTCGTTCTTTTGCTTATTTTAGAGTCCTTCCCACTGAGCTGGTCGCACACGCTCAGTTTAAATCTTCAACTGACATCAGCCATATGTTCTGTTAGAAGCTGTAGCAGATACAAGAAGAGAACTGCAGCAGAAAGGACACACCCACTGAGCTGCCAGGCTGAAGATAATCTACCAGAGCAATTGGAGCAGTGAATGTGGAGATCTCTGGATCCATGTGAGATGCAGGGCTGGTTCTAGCTTTGTTAGAAAGTTATTTTCATGTACTACATGATGTCTCATTTTTTACATCAATCGTGGCAAAACCCCTTCAACTGTCAGCCTGCAAGCTTGTCTTTAATTCGGCCTGTTAAGCCCTACCAGAACGCTGCTTCCAGGACTTCGTTATTCCAGGATAACTGAGAAGACCGGGTGCAGAAATGGATAGCACACTGGCCCACAGTCAAGATGTCCTGGCAGAGACGTAGCAGGGAAGATGCAGATGAAGTAGTCAAACCAGATTCCTCAAAGACCCTATGGAAGGAAGTCAGGAACCCTTGCACATTGGTACTCAGGGAATCTCCATGCTCTCAAAGAGGTGTCCTAAGCCAATGCTTCGCCAGACACCAACTTGTAGGAAAACAGGTCGAACTGGATGGACAGATGTCTTTTTTTCGGCCTTATAAACTATGTTACTAAGATACACAATGAAGGCCACTTCGTAGGGAACCGGTGGACTTGGAATTCAAACTGTATGTTACACTGATTTAGAAAGCAAGTTGTTTCCTTCATATCAAGGCAGCAATGGCAGGTGTAATCTGGTGCCATTGGAATGAGGGCAGATGAGGTGAAGGATCTGCGGACTGAGGAAGTGAAGATAGGACAGAGACAGCCACGGTGTTCAGATGTGCAGAGATAGTATTCATATACTGTTCTGAACCCCAAACTTGGGGGGGGGGGGGGCAGCAGAGTCCACAGCCTGAGCAATCTTTACCTCAACAGATGTGGACCCTCTATGCCACTGAATGGATTTTACTTTGGCATACTCCTGAGGGCATTCAAGTTGATCCCTGGTATCCACCCTTTTACCGCGCGGATCCCGATTTCAATACACAGACCACTGGATCATTACTTCTAAGAGTATTCTTCATTCAGAGGCTGCCTACCCAGGTGGGTCAAGAGGCACCAGTAAGTGGCACCAAGGGAAAGGCAAAAGTGTAGTTAAGAGGGAAAGCCAAGGTCAAGACAGAATTGTGTAACAAGGTAAAACAGGAAATAAATCAGGGCAGGCAGAAGTGTGAACACAAAATAACTGAACACCTTTACAGGAACTAGACAAGCTAAGAACTTTTTTGCTCATCCGTGCGCTGGCCCTTTAAGAACTAGAGAGACAATGCACACCCTATGAGTACACACAAGCAGGAGGCAGTGGCGGCCATGAACAGTACAGAATGCTGCATGGAGGGCGAGTACTCCAGTGCTGTGCCTGCCGAAACACAGCACATGGACCGCTCAATACATGCCCTTAACACTGATTATGTAAGTGATTTTGTTTTAAGGGGTTAAAAATCACTTGCCTAATATTGTGTAGACCCACCATACTCTGCCAAAACAAGTCTGATCCTTCAAGGCATGGATACATGGATATTACAGCACATCTAGGTGCATCCTGTGGTATCTGGCACCAAGATGCTAGCAGCAGATCCCTAGCAGTGGTCCCCAACCTTTTTCTTTCCCCAGGGACCGGGGTGGGGGTGGGGGGGGGGGGGTGTTTCGCTGGTCGACACTGACTGATTCACGCAAGGTGCATAATAAAATATATAAATATAACATAAAATGCTCCTATACAGTGCCCCCATATAAAATACCCCTTCTTTGTGGCCTCAGTAGATGCCCCCATAGTGCCACCCAATAATGTGCCAGTACGAAGTGTCCCCATAGATGCCCCCCAATAATGTACCAGTAAGAAGTGCCCCCATAGATGCCCCCAATAATGTACCAGTAAGTGCCCCCCAATAATGTGCCAGTACCAAGTGCTCCCATAGATGCCCCCAATAATGTACCAGTACGAAGTGTCCCCATAGATGCCCCCCAATAATGTACCAGTAAGTGCCCCCAATAATGTGCCAGTATCAAGTGCCTCCATAGATGCCCCCCAATAATGTGCCAGTATCAAGTGCCCCCCAGCGCTCCTCTCCTGTATTGTCCAAAAAAAACCAAAACACTTATAGTTACCTCCATGCCTCTTTCAGCGATGCGATGCAGGCCTCTTCTGTACGGCTCAGGCGGTGCAAAGACGTCATTGCGACGCCTGTCCCTCCCCTGCGCAGCACAGGCCTCTGTATCACTGTCCTGAGGACGGCGATACAGATGACATTGGAGATGAGCGCTTCCACAATGGAAGCACTCATCTCCCTGTACCCTGCCACCCTCCACTGGTGACCAGAGCTCTGATTGCCACAGCCCAACAAACATCTATTCAGAGCCCAGTCCTGGGCCACGGACCGGTGGTTGGGGACCACTGCCTTAAAGGCGTTGTGCCATGATTAAAAGTTATGCACTAGCCACAGGTTAGGAGATAGCTTACTGTTTAGGTCCGACTGCTGGGTCCCTCAATGATACCGAAAACAGGGATCTCATATTCCTTCAAACTCAGAGTGGCAGATCAAGCGTGCATCCTGCATTCATTCTCTTGCTACAGTCCTTGGCACCTGTCATTCCATTAAGACATGGGAAGCGGACCCCTCTTCAGGATTGATAGGGATAACTTTTAATCATGACACAAGACCTTTCAGTCCTGTAAATAGTAAAGTGGGGCCGCTATGGGTTGGACTTGTTTTTCCAGCTTATCCCATAGTTGCTTGATCAGATTGAGATCTGGAGAATTCTGAGCCAAGTTAACACCTTAAAATCCTTGTGATGTTCCTCCAACAATTCCTAAACCATTTTTCATAGTCTGGTTAGGGCATAATCTTCCGTGGGCTTTCAGGTCCATATCTCCGCACCACAAAAGATAAGACATGTTCTATCTTTGGCCGTATCTAGCGGATTGCAGACCCATTCTAGTCAATGTGTCCGCATCCACAACACGGAATGCACATGGCCGGTACAGAACGTCTCCAGTATAGAGCAATCAGGCATTTTGCAGCAATTAATATATGGCCTGGCACCCTGATCCCTAAGCGTACTGTAGCTGGAACCACATTCATGAGACGTATTAAAGGGCCTCAAGACATACGGACATCTAAAACATCCTGCACTAGTCGAGTCACCTGTAACCAAAATCACTATCACTGGGTAGGACCAGAAAACATGAAATAGGGAGAACATCTCTAACATAGATCCAGCAGCTCAGGGTTCAGGGTATGTAGTACTTCTGGTATATGATACCAGAATATTACAAATTTTAATTGGTTCTCCCTGTAAGTTATACAAGAAGAGTGTGCCCTCCTACATATGGTTCGCCAAGTCTCTGGGGAGAGCTCCCTTTGCAGGAATTCCTCCCATTTTTGCATGTATGAATGTTGAAAGTCTGAAGAGGTCAGTTTCTGATAAATATCAGAGATTAGCAGAAGGACCAGGCTTCGCCTAGGTATATTTCATCTATTTCATTTAATGTTTCTGTGTGTCGTTGCAGAGAGAAAGTCAATGCAGCTGACAGAAGTTGATTTTTACCTTCATTTTTTCAATCCCCATTGGCTGCGGAGTGTGAGGGGGCGTGACCTGACCGGGGGCTTGGTTTAGCGGGACCTTGGGGTGGGGTGGGGGGGATTTTGGTTGCTTTTAAGTCCTTCTTTTGAGGGTGGCCTGAATTACAGGTCGATACCATGGTAATTTATGAGGACACGCAATAGGTAGAAGCGGAAGAAAACATCTTTTATTACTACTGAACGGTCGTAGTCTAAAATTAGTGTATTTCATCTAATGTTTCTGTGTGTCGTTGCAGAAAGAAATTCACCCTCCCACCCCTGCAGCTGACAGAAGTTGATTTTTACCTTAATTTTTTCAATCCCCGTTGGCTGCGGAGTGGGAGGGGGCGTGGCCTGACAGTCAGGGGCATGGCTTAGCGAGACCTGGGGAGGGGGTTTTAAAGGGGTTGTCCCACGAAAAATAATCTACAGTTTTCAAACCAGCACCTGGATCTGAATACTTTTGTAATTGCATGTCATTAAAAATTTTGAACAGCTACTGAGTTATTCAATAAAATGTATCTGTATAGGACCACTTAATTTCTTATTTCTTTGACCTATTCACTGAGCAGGCCGCACATGCTCAGTTTCAACTTTTAACTGCCTCCTGAGCTGTGATAGGGAGAACATGGACACGCCTCCTGAGCTGCAGCAGAAAAGACACTCCCCCTGAGCTGTCAGCTTGATATAAATCTAGCAGAGCAATGAATGAGGAGATCTCTGGATCTATATGAGGTACAGGGTTGGTTCTAGCTTTGTTAGAAAGGTATTGTCATGGACTATATGATGTCTGATTTTCATTTTTTACATTATTCGTGGGATAACCCCTTTAAGTCCTTCTTTTGAGGGTGGCATGGTCGCAATGGGTAAGGTCGCAATTACGCAATGGGACACGCAATGGGTAGCAGTGGAAGAAAACATCGCTTCGCACAGGTGTATTTAATCTATTTCATTTAATATTTCTGTGTGTCGTTGCAGAGAGAAAGTCAACCTCCCTCCCACCCCTGCAGCTGACAGAAGTTGATTTTTACCTTTATTTTTTCCAATCCCTGTTGGCTGCGCAGTGGGCGTGGCTTAGCGAGACCTGGAGCGGGGTTTTTAAGTCCTTCTTTTGAGGGTGGCCTCAATTACAGGTCGATGCCATGGTAATTTATGAGGACACGCAATGGTTAGCAGTGGAAGAAAACATCTTTTATTACTACTGAACGGTCTTAGTCTAAAACATAAGTTATATTTATGGTAACCGGAATACCCCCTTTAACAGTGTCATTCACAGCGCTCTGCCCCTTTAAAGCAGTGAATAGAAATGGCTGGGTTGTTATTTAACTGAGCTCCTCAGCTGGCTGCTAATTACCTGGCTGTGTTGTTATGGAAACCTGCACTCCCTGTGTGTCTGTGCAGAGAATGGCAGTTGGGGTTTGAAACCAAAGCTCCCAGGCTAATATTGGCTAAGGCAGGTCATATTTTGGGAATATCTCAGGAATGGTATGTCCTAGAGAGCTGGTCTAAAACCTTCCCGGACACCTGATGTACCTGTGTGCCGAATTTGGTGAAAATAGGTCCAACAGTTTGGTCGTGCATAGAGAACAGACAGACAGAAACTCATTTTTATAGTATTAAGAGATAAGACCCTTAGATGAAGGGCCACATATACAGACAAGCTCAAAAGAGAAGAGAGTTGGGACATCTGATGACCCCAACACACTCCTACAGTAGTGAAGTATTCTGTGGTACTGAAATGCCAAAGTTCTTGGTAGAGAGAATTTAGTCTCCAGTTTCTCAAAGGATAGGATCCGAGCAGAAAGGGGGCCCTTCATCCCTGCTCCTGAGCTTTCCGAGAGGTGAGGATTAAAGAGAAAAAGAACTATGGTGAGAACGGAGCATTGATAGGTTATATCTAATCCTACTCCTGTGCCAGATCTCCCTAGTAAACAACATGGGACTAAGTAAGCCAGAGGCTGAGATAGAAGGAGAACCCCAGAGCGGACTGTATAGAACCCTCACTGGAAGGGTCTCAAACAAGTACAGGAATTTAGGGAGAATAGACATTTTTATTGCCGCATTGCAGCCGACGAGTGAGATTGGGAGAGGTTTCCGACAGTAATGGTGGGAAATGAGCTTTGTAGAGAGAGGAGTAAAATGTATTCCAGGTATATTTAAACAGGTTTTGAAGAAGATGAAGCCTATCGGGAGGGATATTAATCGGTAACACCTGGGTCTTAGTAGTGATGAGTTTATAGCCAGATAGCCTACTGTAACAGTCTAAAACCACGTGGAGGTTGTGAAGGGAGAGAAAAGGGTTTGTTAAAGTAAGTAACACGTCGTGTGCAAAGAGAGAAATGGGAAATGATTTCTCTCTAATCAGGATACCCTGGATGTCTGAGCTAGTACGTATTAGGGCAGCCAGGTCAATACTAAGGACTTACAGTAAGGGGGAACTCCCCTGACGTGCCCCATTATAGATCAAAAGAGGGGGAGAGGGGTCGTGTGGTAATCTAACCGCCGCACCTGGAGAGGGATAGAGGCCCCTCAAGGCAGCTACAAAGGGGCCCTTAAAGGGAACCTGTCAGCTCCAAAACACTCCCTGAACTAGAGTAAGCGGTGTATAGTGTAAGTGATGCTGAATCCGAATATGTAAGTTTTATCTTCATACTCACTTCCATTCCGACGCTGTGCTCCCACAAACCTGCAGTAAAATACATTGAGAGGACTCTTCTTTGAGTCCTCTCCATTATGTGAGTGAGCACCGGAGTCCAGTGAGTGCTTTTTACTGCAGGTTTGTCAGAGCGTCAGAATGGAAGCGAATATGAAGATAAAACTTACATAACGGGACTCTACATCACTTACACTATACACCGCTTACTGTAGTTCGGAGGGTGTTTCAGAGCTGACAGGTTCCCTTGAAAGCAAAAGTGATGCAGTGTACGGAAAATAAACTCCCAGTTCAGGAGGTCAAAGGCCTTTTTTGCGTCAAGGCTGAGCAGAAGGACCCCACTACTCCCTTATCCGCCACGTCTATCAAGTCAATGGCCTTTTCAGTGTTATCTCCTGCCTGTCGGAAATGAACGAGGTCAACCTGGTGTTTTTTAGATCAGGTGATGGAGCCAGAAATTCAAGCGGTTCGCTAGAAGCTTTGTAAATATCTTCAAGTTTTAATTTAATAGGCGGGTTGATAGCTTGAGTAATCTGTAGGATCTTTACCGGGTTTAAGGAGAACACTTATATAAGAACGCAACATGGGGTCATGAATTTTGTCACCCATTAGGAATCCGTTCAACAACGTCATCATATGAGGGATTAGTAATGCCTCAAAATTTTTTTAAATAGCTGTATGAAAGCCCGTCAGTGTTTTACTGCTAGGTAGGTCTGTCAGATTTTCACAAACCATTGGTAGCAGGTGATCTGGAAATATGTTGAGCGAAATGAGCTTTGGATGTTTCATCCAAAGTCGCTTTGTTCAGAACCTAGGTACAATAATGTACGGAGATTCGTCTCCGTACAGTATTAGGGTCCATTCACTTGTCCGCACATGTCCAGCACTATGATAGAAATGCCTATTATTGTCAGTGGCTGCAGAAAATAGGACATGCCTTCTCTTTTTTGCTGGGCCGTGGAACGGAAGTGTGGATGCAGAGAGCACAGTCTGCTGCCCGCATATTTTAAGGCCTCCCCTGAAATGAATGGGTCCGCACCCGTTCAGAAAAATTGCGGAACGAATGCAGACCCTTTCATATGGACGTGTGAATGGACCCTTAGAATGTATGGGCTCCGATGAGACAAAGTTAGTTATTCGTGAAGTCGCTCGTGACTTCACTGAATAATGTTGGTAGTTGACTTTTAAAGTGTAAAACCACTTTTACACTTGAAACCGAACTCAGCTTTGGTTCCACAGTACTAGTCGGAACCGAAGCCAAGTTCGGTTTCAAGTTTTAAAGTGGTTTTCCACTGCCAAAGTTATTCAACGAAGTCATGTGCGACTTCGTGAATAACTAACTTCAGCTCAACGGAGCCCATACATTCTAAGGGTACATTCACACGTCCCATTTTTCTTTCCTGATTTTTTCAGGATCCATTGAAATGAATAGATCCGCATCAGGATCAAATCAGGAAAGAAAAACAGGACGTGTGAATGGAGCCTAATACTGTATAGAGACAGATCTCCGTACCGTATTATTACAAAGTTTTGAATGAGCCATTTGAAGCTCACTTCGCTCAACACTAGAAGTGTCCGTAGAATACAGACGATACACGAAGGGCAAAAACGGAAACACGAACGAACCGCTGACCATGGCACCTCAGCTTGGACATAACAAAGAGGACTGTGTTTATGGAGGCACTCCGCCAGACAGTGCCATAACTAGACAGTGACTTCTCTAACCTCACAAGCTTCACATATCTACCCTGAATGTCCTATTCTGGGGACAGGGCGCCCCTACACACATAGTAATGGCCCTTCATGCCCCACCACCACCACACTGACAAATGCTCTGAGGTAAAACCCGCCCTACTCTAATCTCCTAGCACCAACGTGCGCCTGTTTACACGTCGCCATCCGGTCTTACAACGCCCGGGGTGACAGTGTTTGCCCATAGACAGGTGAACGTATAAACCCACAGCCCTAACGAGATAAGCCCAGTGCGCCACAGCTTCCCCGGCTCCCGCCGCTCGCTGCTCTCCCGACAGCCCTTGGGGCGACCAACGTACTTTGCGAAAGGGTTGCTGGGAAACATAGTCACTTCCAGTCTGTGCCGCTCTGCTTTGCCGCGAGGCTGCACTACATTTCCCGTCGTCCTCTGCGTCCTCGCTACTGGGCTAGCTTTGTTTGCAGAGGGCTTGGCAGGAGTAAAGCGTAGCCGGGTATTTAATATTTGTTTGAGTCGTTGGCACCCGGGTGACTGCAGCGCTGGACGTGCAGGTAATGGCCGAAAGAGAAACCGTGCGACTTTTTCTTTCTTCATGGCTCTGGACGTGCGTTTCTAACTATGTCGCTGGAGTTTAACTTGTTGCTTCGCTGCAGAGTTGTAGTGTTGTTGCTATGTAGCGCTGTGTGTGCTGCGGACATGTTACTGTATATCAGCTAAGATATATTCATTACATACAAATGTCTCATGTGGGATGTGTGGCACAATTGTCGCATCTTTGGGACTTATTAGTAAGACTGTCTCATGCATCACGGGGAATTGATTATAGTTGCAAAATCTGTGCTTCATTTTTGACAGATGTCCCAATGTTTTATGGGTGGGATGCACATAGTACCAGCTGATGGTGATGTCAGGGGGGGGGGGGTCCTCCAGAAGGGGACCCCCTGTGTGATGCCCATATGGGCTTTGCTAGGACATATGGATAACGGTTGTCCTGATAGGACGTGCCCTTTAAGGTTACCCTGTTACATGTGTCCCGGGGTGTGCTCCTTGTCCCTTTAAACAGAGTTATGTGTCACAAGACAATCTTGTCAATGGTGTGAACAGGATTATTTCTGACGTGTGGCGTTGGATATCCTTAAAGGGATTGTCCAGGATTAGAAAAACATAACTGCTTTACTCCAAAAAACGGCACCTCCGCTGTCCATAGGTTAGGTCTGATATTGCAGCTTAGCTCCATTGTAGTGAGTGAGGATGAGCTGTAATACCACATACTACCTGTGGATGGGTGTGGTGCTGTTTTTAAAAGAATACAGCCATCTTTCACTAGTCCTGGACAGCCCCTTTAAGATTTTCTTGGTTGTAGCTAAGAATTATTTGTGCTTCCCATATGATATGTCTCATGGTAGTAAACCACACCGAGGTCCTGCACAACCCGCTTCACTGCGCATTCGTTGAATGTCAATCAAGCCAAAAGGGGATCTGACCATTGTGACTCTTTCATGCAGTGGCTCCACCCCTTTGACTCCTGACATGCATTAAAATACAGTAGTCAATTGTCTTTTTCTGTATAAAATTGCCCAGACTATAAAAGGACATCATTGTGACGCCCCCACATAACAGGGGCCTAAGGGGATCCTATTCTGGGTCCAGTGGTTTCTCACCTGATTACCATGGGGGAGCTTCTGATATGGTCTCCATTTCTGGGAGAAGGGGGCGACTCCTGTACAAAGCTTGGTTTTGGGGCAGGTGAGACTTAAAGGAGTGTTCTGGTGGTTTCATGTTATCCTCTAGCCACAGGGAAATATTTTGTGGAGCCCCTGACCTCTTTCTAATGAACCCTAGCGCCGTGGTCTCCAGCCAGTGGCTCAATAGACACGTGGTTTGCAGCCTCCTGCTTTTTGACTCTCCATATGTACTTACTACATCCACTGAAAAGAATGTATTGCTGGGGGTCTGACCATTAGGACCCCTGGTGATCCCAAGAGCAGAGGGTCCCCAACTTTCCTGCTTGAATGGAGAGTGCGGAGGCCGTTCTACTGCTCTATTCACTTCTATAGTACCGATGTAGACAGTGTTCCATCGAAGTCAATGGAGTGGGGGGCCAACATGCCCCCACGGGACACCTATCTATGTAGGGAATACTGCTTGTGGGCTAAGCCCTGGAATGATATTTCAGACCCCTCCTAAACCCAAGAAAGTACCAGTTTGGTTGGTTTAATAAATGTGTCAAATTTGGAACTGAATTTCAGGATTGTGACCCAGATTTACTAATGCGGCTAAAATCTCCCTAAAAAAGTGGCACAATATGGTGCCGCTCTTTTCCGACATGATTGATAAGGGGGTGGGGTCTAAGATTGTGCCACAGTTATGGCATAAATCCTGTCTCGGAGTGAGACAACCAATATCTGGTATAGAGCAGCGGTCAGCAACCTTTGGCACTCTGGCTGCTGTGAAACTACAACTCCCAGCATGCACACTTGCCTGGCTGTTTTTTTTTACTCTAATAGAAGTGAAAGGAGGATGCTGGGAGTTGTAGTTTCAGAACCGCTGGAGTACCAGAGGTTGCTGATCCCTGAGCCCCTGGGATGAAACTGCTGCAGGTCTAGACGGCTGGGCTGAGCTTACACCATCTATAGGGTTGGTACATCTGTCCTGTTGTCCACGGTTTACACATTTGGGGCACATCCATGGTGACCTTGCTTGGCTTTTGGCAGTTTCTGTAACTCCCAGAGAATTTAGTGGAGAGAGACATGTGCACGTACAGTCCATTCCTGAATGTGACCACCGTTGGTATCCTGTGGAATTAAAGCGGTATACCCATCTGAAATGTAGTTTGTATAGTTAGATATAGCCATACCAATATTATTACTAATAGAATGTATTTATATAAAATGTACCATTCAGAAGATTTCCCTATTTGTATTTCCATTGTCCCACACACATCAGTCAGGCCGTTGCCCCTAGTTATGGTCACCGTGGCTCTGAGGTAACTGCTGTATTGTGAACGCACATTGCATGAGCATGAGGAGACACATCTTAGGGTTGTAGTATTTTTGTCTGCGCTTCCAAAATGCAGAGAAACGGATCCTGTTCCAAGATCAATTCATCTCTATGGAGCAGGATCCGTTTATAAAGTCTGCGTTTTGGACTGGTAGTGTCAAAAACGCAGATGTGAAAGTATCCTAAGATGTGTCTCCTCATGTTCATGTAATGTGTGTTCACAATACAGCAGTTACCTCAGAGCGGGTTTGAACAAGAGCAAGCCGGCCACCACTACTACATGGCTGCGGTGGCCGTAACCAGGGGCAACGGCCTGACTGATGTGTGTGGACAATGGAAATACAAATAGGGAAATCTTCTAAACGGTCCATTTTATATAAATACATTCTATTAGTAATAATATTGTTATGTCTATATCTAACTATACAAACTACATTTGTGAGATGGGAATACCCCTTTAACTGAAGCGAGACATTCCTTTTTTTTAAGGCTGTATTTCACTTATATACTAGAGATTTATGGATCTGACGTAGTCATATGACAGAAGTAGTCATGTGTCGTTATTCTTTTAACTGTACTAGATAGCATAGGTGACCAGAATCAGAGACATCCTGTAAAATAATGTATACCATGTGGTATTTTTTTTCTGTTTTTTATAATGGAAGTGGCCATCATGTAGTTGGAAGTATTTCCTGACTTACACCTCCGACAAAACCTGCACCACAAATTGTTTACAATGTCAGCCATATGTTACCACTATATAATAAATTTCAATATAATTCTACCTTGGAGCATAATCTTGCAGTGTACATGTGTAAGGGGCATCTGTCAGCAGTTTTGTCCCTATGACACTGTCTGACCTGTTACATGTGCACTTGGCAGCTGAAGACATCTGTGTTGGTCCCATGTTCATATGTGCCCGCATTGCTGAGAAAAATGATGTTTTATTATATGCAAAGGAGCCTCTAGGAGCAACGGGGGCGTTACCGTTACACCTAGAGGCTCTGCTCTCTCTGCAACTGCTGTGTCCTCTCCACTTTGACAGCACCAGGTGTGATCACATTTTCACTGTCTGGCCCTGTCAAAGTGAAGAGGGCACGGCAGTTGCAGAGCCTCTAGGTGTAATGGTAACGCCCCCGTTCCTTCTAGAGGCTCATTTGCATATAATAAAACATCATTTTTCTCAGCAATGCGGGCACATATGAACATGGGACCAACACAGATGTCTTCAGCTGCCCAGCGCACATATAACAGGTCAGCCAGTGTCATAGGTACAAAACTGCTGACAGATACCCTTTAAAGGGGAATTTGCTCCTCGCCCTCCTTCCACTGATTGACAGCTTTGTCCCTGTGCACGGTAATATAAACTTTTTCTACCAGAGTTTTTTTTTTTTTGCCTATAAATGTCTTCTACTACTCACCAGTGTAACATGTCTTCTTTATTTCAGTGATCCACCCCATCAGCATGGAATTTACCCTGCAGTTCCTGTAGAGTTCTGCTAACCAGAAAAATATGCCAGAAATGATTTCCTCTCCAGATTTCAGCAGTGAAACAGATTTCATGGCGCAGTACATGTCCAACATTGCACGTGCCGGCGTCATCGTGAACTCTGCTTTCCCAAACCTAGAATCGGGTGGAGATTTGCAGACGCCGAGGCCTCCTAGCGCCCTCTCCGGAATGCGGGTTCCCACTCCTTTCTCCGGCAGCAGCAGCCTATTAAGTGAGGACTCTTTTGAACAGCAAAACGCGGTTCATAAACCCCCGCACCATAAGCTGGACCATGTGGGGCAGATGTCGGTGCATAAGGACCCCGACTGGGAAGGGAGCAGAAGTCGACCGCACAGCAGACCGTTTTTCAGAGAGGAGGACGTTTTACGAGAAGAACTCAATGATCCCCTATTAAAAAAACTTGAACAGGTAACTGAGATGTGGATTTACCATTGGTTTGGTGATTCCTATTACATGCTGCTAGCTGGGGTTGTCCAGGACTAGAAAAAAGGTCTGCATTTCTTTTTCAAAATGGCCCAACACTTGCTCATGAGCTAAATAGAATTGCGCTGCAGTACCATACACTGCCCATGGACAAGGATGGCGCCATTTGTGGAAGAAAAGCAGACCTTTTTTTTTTTTTTTTTTTTTTTCTTTTAATTCTAGACCAAGCCTTCTACTTAGCAAGTTATAACTCTTAAGTCTGTTCTTTGTCTAGTCGTGTAAAATAAAGAGACGTATGTGTTCAGGCGGTCATGCGTGGGGGCATTTGACGGATTGCGTCATGCTGATTGTTTTATTCTTCTTCCGTGCATTTATTAAGATGCTGTTGGCGCCTTGAGAAATGTTTCTGGCACTAAACGTCTTATTATGCTGACAGCGTCCCAGGTTGATGGTCTTTGTTTTTTGGAGCAAGACCAAATGTAAAATGCAAGTTTAGGTCCTCGATAGAGATGAGCGAACGTGCTCGAAACGGAAAGACGGAAACGGCTGCCTGCGCCCATGCGAGCGCAGGGGAGCCGAGCGGTACAGTGCTCGTTTCGAGCATGTTCGCTCATCTCTAGTCCTCGACGATCGGGACAATTATTGGAAACCAGCATTTCTTGGAATGCTCGTTCCCAGTAATAAATCGCCCTGTGTGAATTTGCTATGGATCACCAGATGAAGAAGCCAGCGCTTGTTCCTTGGGTGACGGCATCTTTCCGGTGGCATGTTAAATTATTGTTTGCCTGCAGCAGATTGTCCTGTGCAAACAGTGATTTTTGGTGGAGATGAAACGGACGCTCGTTTCCATATTGAGGGGGTGATTGCTGCAGGTAAACGCAGCTAAGGGCCCATTCAGATGACCGTGTGAATCAATTTTGTGTCAATTTTGCGGAATAGATGCGGCTCCATTCATTTCAATTGCCAGCATTAGATTGTGAAAAAATATAGATCGTGTCTGATTCTTGTCAGCAATTGTGGACAAGAATAGGCGTTTTGTATGCGGTGCTGGCCATGTGTGTTCCGCAAATTGCGGAACACACACTGGCCGGCATCCGTATTTTCGCGGATCCGCAACACCACAGCCGTCTGAGCGGACCCTAAGGGTACGGCCACACCTTCAGGTTTTTTTATGTAGTTTTGGAAGCCAAAACCAGGATTGGATTTAAAAAAGAGAAGTCATATCTGTCCTTTATTCTTTCTCTCATTTTATGATCCACTCCTGATTTTTGGCTTTCAAAATTGCATCAAAAAACCTGAATGCGTGGCAGCACCCTAACCCCACCACCTAACAGTAGGAAATTGTCGGGAATGGATGGTTTGTTTGCAATAATTGCCTGGTCAGTCTGCTCATGTACAAGGGTCTTTAGTTGGAGAGGTTCCCCGATAAGCTAATCAGATGGTAACGCAGTACTTGGATACCCCGGCGATCGGTTGTAACAACCTGGGAGCACATGCTGTCTTCAAAATGGACAAGAATAGGACATCCTTATCTTTTTTGCAGGACCATTGGGCAGACATACGGATGTGGACAGCACACAGTGTCCTATCCGCATCTTTTGTGGCCCCATTAAAATGACTGGGTCTGGATCGGATGCAGACCGAACATCTGGGGCTACACAGTGATCTTGGCTGTGACACCTGTTGCAGTCATTGGACTGATTGGGGTCACTGTGTGACTCACAAGTTACCGTGATCCCAGAATTACAAAAAGTCCATCAGTGTTGGATATATTTTTTTTTTTTTTGCGATACTGGAGTTGCAGTCATGGCAACTTGTGAGTTATACTGCGACCCGCCCCCCCCCCCCATTCACTTCGGTGTGCAGTGCGACACAGCAATCCTTGGTCATGCGATAGTGTCGCTGGCATGATCGCCTTGTTGCTCCAGCCTAAGGAGGTATAAAAAGCTATCCCCATTCAAGGACAGGGCATGATGCAGATGTCAATTTTTGCATCTCTTCCTAAAGGTCCCTTTACATGGGCCAATTTTGCAGGTGATTGTCAGGAAGGAAGTTTTCTGTCCCAAGAATCGTCTGCTCATCGGTGAGACCACTGTGTTTACATGCAGCGATCTCCTCCACGGTATTTGGAAGAATGATCGCTAATGCCATCGCTCATCCCTATACAGAATCATTGTTTGCCGTCAGCGGAGGCAATTTAGGCGACGGCATGAATGATGTGATTACCTGATGAACAAGCTTTTTGCTCATTCACTGGGTAATTAGGGGTACCTTTACACCGCCAGATCATCGCTAATAAGCGTTCATATGAACTCTCGTTAGCCACTATCTGGCGGATTCTCGGCCCATGTAAAGGGCCCTTAACGTTCTTGGAAAAATTGTTGACTTGGATAGAAAGAATTTTCAATGAACATTATTCTGCCACATCTGAACTTGAATTTACAAGTATGTCCACCTAAAATGGTTTTCTAATTTTTTTTTGTACTTGTCCCTTCAACTTTTTTTTAAATTTGTAGGGAATGTTATTAAAAGTATATTTGTAATTTACTGTATTAATGGGTTTTTCAGTCTCCTGATATTTTTGACCTATTCTCAGAATTGATATTCGATTGGTCAGGGGTCCACACCCCCAGCTGTTCCCTGCAGACACTGGTGACAGAACTAGCACTATGAATGGAGCAGGAAGAACAGCTCCGTTCAAAGTGTAGTGGTCACGATGGGTTACTGCAGCTTAGCTCCCACTGAAATGAATGGGACGGTTACTAGGAGAAAAGTATTGGGCAGATGGATTTTAACATGCCCAATCCTTTGTTCCCTGAGGTGGTTGTCAGCAGTTCACTCCACTCTTCCCACTCGGAACACATGCATACTTGCCTGAGCAGAGCATGTATTTGTATTGGAGTGGGGGGGGGGGGGGGAGAACTAGTTTGGCCACTTACAGACACTGGATTCCTTTCCATTGCACAGTACATGTAGATGAGTGTTTTGTGTATTGTCCAGGTACTTGTGTAAGTAAACTTGTTTTCAGTCTGTCCTTCTATTCAGCAGTCTGGATTGTGCAATGCGTTTATAAACCCGACATTCACGGTGTATTGTGTATTTTCTTTGTAGCTTAAAGAAATACAACAGCAGAAACAAGAGCAGTTAAAGCAGCAGCAGATGGAGCAGCTCCATAAGCTCATGGAGGAGCAGAAAATGCTGCTGAACCTGGTGTCGCGGCAGCCATCGTTCTCCGGTTTGTATCAGCCCTGTATTCTGTGTATGAAACAGCTCCTGTTCAGTATTTCCCACACATTCTTCCCCTAAGGCCTTTTAATGCAATTGTTAAAGGGGTTATCCCATGATTAATGTAAAATTTGATATCATATAGCACATGACACTATCTAGCACCAGCCCTGTACCTCACATGGATCCAGAGATCTCCCCATTCATTGCTGCAATTGTTCTGCTAGATTTATTTCAAGCTGGAAGACCAGGGGGTGTGTCCTTTTAACTGGTGGCAGTTGAAGGATGGAACTGAGCATGTGCTTCCATCTCAGTGAGGTGGACAGAGAAATTAGAAAAAGAGCAATCAGCAGGTGGTGTTATACAAATGGAATTCAGTGAATAGCCAAGTGGCTATGAAAATGCAAATTTTTTTAATTACATGAAATTACAAAAACATTCAGATCCAGATACTGGTTTGAAAACTGTAGAATATATTTTGTGGGACAACCTCATAAAATGTTTCTTGTTGGTCATAGAAAAGTAACCCCTAAAAGTTCTGTGTTCTGGTTTAGAAAATATCTTATTGAGAATTCTGCCTGGAATGGGGATGGGTGGTGGCCCTGCACCTCTATACACAGCCTTGTGCGTGAACCATGGAGGACCCAGTACATTCCGGCATCACAGACTTCAGTGTGTCAGTGTTCTACACTTTGGGAGTTTGATATTGATAACATATCCTCAGGATAGGTCTTCAATGTTTGATTGGTGGGGGTCTGCCTCCCAGCTGATTGGAGAGACTGCCGCTCTTCAGTGAATGCCCTGGCGTCCTAAGTCAGCGACGTGATGTTCTTTGGTCACATGACCTATTTGTAGCTTTTTTTTTTTTTTCTGAAGTGAATGCACCTGGGCTGCAATACCAGGGACGCCCACTATACGGCGCTGTGCTTGGTTTGCTATGAGCCGCTGTGGCCTCTTCAAACAGCTGACCAACAGGGATGCCAGAAGTTGGACCCCGCCCATGAGATATTTATCCTGAGGATGGGCCATCGATACAGAAAACCCCTTTAAGTCAAGGAACGTCCACCTGATTACATTCCCGTTACCCTGTGTCAGTATTATAATTCCCATTGTGCAATGTGATGACATGCACATTGTGCTGTAAAGCCTGCTAGAAATGACTAGTATGCCTGAGGCTGACGGACTAAGCTCCTAGCAGGGTACGGCGTCTGTGTAGATTAGCCGGATAGACCAGAGAGACCACAACTCTACACGTCTCTCTATGGTAACACATGTATAGCAGGAAATGAGTACAGTATAAAGTGCCGCACCAGAAGTGTTGTCATAGTGACAGGAAATGTCATAAATCTACATAGAACTGCTATTTGCACCCTGATTCAGTATTTGGCTACAGCCACACAGTCAGGTTTACTGATGCAGGTTTAGAAGCCAAATTCAGGAGTGGATCATAAAAAGAGAGAAAGGATGGATACGACTATCTCTCTCTTCAAACTGCTGTATCCTTCTCTCTGACATCATCTGTTGGAGGAAAGTATTGAGTTTCCCATACAGACCAGATTGTCAGCCTGTCTTACTGAAAACTGTGAGTTTAGCTGACAATACGCTAGTGTGTACAAGGACCTGAACATAACTGGAAATTTTTATTATAAATATATATATTCATATATATAGGTTACTAAAGCAGACCTGTCAGGAGAAGTGACAGCTCATTGACAACTAGATGTTACCATTGTCCTAGTCCCTACACAGTCTGATACTGTTGAAACTGATTGGACAGTGACCGGCTGTGTGAGGAGACCCTCCTCCCCCTTCCCAACAGGTTTTTTAGTAGGAGAAATAGAGGAACAGTGTAACAAGATGGCCTATAATTGTTATTCCATGCGCAATAGAAGTATTTACTACCTCCAATTCTGAAAAAAAGGTGGGAACCTGTGTAAAATGTGAATAAGAGCAGAATGCAAATCTCCTAGACCCGTATCTTATTCACAATAGTGACTGGAAATGAGTGTTTTTTTTTTTTTTAATAAAATGGTTAAATGTCTCCCTTTCAACATCTGATATGTCTTCTGTGATCTATTGTGAAAAAATATGGGTCTGAGATTTGCAGATCATTGCTTTCTGTTTATATTTACATTTTACACAGCCGCCCCCCAACCTTTTTTTTTTTTTGAATTGGGGTTCTACATTAGCAGACTGGAGAACTGACAGGTGTTCTTTAAGACTTTTTACATTTTTTTTTTCCCCCTGAAAAGACAATCCTGTCTTCATGGGCAGAGTGGCCATAGACCCTACAGGGAAATTTCCCGGTGGGCCGATGCTCAAGGGGCCCCCCCCAAGCCCTCCTCTTAGCTGCCAGGTGGTATTTAAAGCTCTGATTCTCTCAGCATGAATGTAGGAGCATCAGGTACAGGGCCCTCTTCAATTCAACTATTGCTAGGCTCGGGAGGATGACGACAGTTTTGTACTGTGGCGCAGGTGGCAGTATTTTGTGCTCCATTGTGGTATTTTGTTCTGCTCTATGGTATTACAGGCACTGCCTACTTATGTTGTCTCGCCCTCTGTCAATTTAGTGGGGCCACTTTTAGTTTTTTTTTTTTTCCAGGGCCTCTTTAAGTTCCGAGTCTGCCCCACCTGTCCTGTTAATACATATGAATGTCATTGGAGAAGGGGGTTTGTTCTAGCAAGAGACAACCCAGACAACCCCTCCTAATTACCCTAAACACTTTTAAAGGGGATCTGTCATCCCAAATTTGGGCCATTATCTACAGTGATACATGAGTAGTGCTGCAGACTCTCCAGATCACTATTTTTTTTTTTTTACCTACTACCTCCCCCATTCTCCCACTGCCAGCTCTCAAAGCTGCGTTGAAATACATTGTCAGGACTGCTGTCCATGCGCACAGGAGTCCCTTCCATTATGTTAGAACAGCACAGCAGTCTGGACTGTGTTTCAGTGCAGCTTTCACAGCTGACAGTGGGGGAACATGGATTAGTAGGAAAATAAAAATAGTTATCTGGACTCTATCTGTAAGCACTACTCGTATATTACTGTAGCCAATAGTCCAAAATTGGGGCGGGGGGGGGGCAGATTCCATGTAATATCAGTAACATAAAAAATGATCCTTCACTAGATGTTGACTTGTGATTTTGAAATATCTCAGGTTGCAAGTTGTTACTTCAAAATGACTGAAGCCTTACTTTATTACAGAACAGGAGCAGCAGAACCTCATATCTGGACATCTCAGCAGCTCATTGTCCCAAAAACATCTTTCACGCCTCATGTCTCCCGTCAGTGGAAACATCCCTAGAGATTCCCCCTATTTGAAGCAAGAACTGCTCACCAAGGACAGAAGTCCATCCCGACCCCCTTCCGTATCTGTCCGGGAGCTTAGTCCTGAAAAATCCAAAACGCTAGAGGAGCTATTAAACGAGGAGGACACTGAAGATTATTCGGGTCAGTAATATTAGTCCAACTCTGTTTTTGACAATCAATATCTGTGGGGGGTTATATATATTTGTATAATTAATGTAAAATATTACCATAGGGGACGAGTATGAAACAGAAGATTCTTCACACAGAGAAGATTCCTCCAGGGTAACGGCAGAACCACTTACTAAGAACAATGCAGAGGACAGGTGAGCGTTTGACTCCCCCGGGAGGGTGTAAAGCTGAGATAATTATTAGTCAGGTGTATCTGTCATTCATAATTGCTAGGGTCCCACCTATCTGGCTACCTGTACATATGGAGCGGGGCACAAGGTGGGGGTCAAAGCTTAATCCCAACACCTCTCAGCAACAAAGCTGTCCAAGCTCTTTCTCATGAGGACGTCATGAAGCTGTGATTAATATGACCTGTCCTGAAGCACACCTGTAATCCGAGACTCTATGTGCTTATGAAATGGCCACCTTCCAGTCTGAGGCTTAGCATGATTAGTTATAATTGGCAGAACCTAATTAAAATCCGAATCTGCCACCTGTTGCTATATTTTTTTTTTATTGCCAATGTTCCAGCATGGAGTATGATGGTGGACTGTGGAGGAAGCAGAACCTTCCTCAGATCTGTTGTCTTCTTGAAAAATTAAAGGGAAGTCATTGCTTCTGCCAATGTTATATTTGTAATGAAAAGTTGTACAATTTTATTAGTGTGAACTGAGCTTGTAAAGAGATTCTCAGGATCATTGCCTGGCCTAGAAGATTCCTCACTCCATTTAAGGCTCTCGCATAAGGAGAAATTGTATTCCTCAAATCCTGACTTAGGCCTCTCACCCAGTTAAGCCAGTACTCTCTGCTCTGCACTGATGAGGGGCAATCACCCCGAAACAGCTGTCTGCAGATGAGATGCTGGTTTAAAGGGGTTTTCTGGGATTTTAATATTGATGACCGATCCTCCGCATAGGTCATCAATATCAGATCAGCGGGGGTCTGACACCCGGCACCCCCACCGATCAGCTGTTTGAAGAGAAGGGAGCGCTCCATGTGAGCACAGCCTTCCTTTCATTTTTAAGCTGCTCACCGCAGGTATAATTACAAGCCATTCCATTCACTTCAATGGGACGGCTTGTTCCTGTTCAAGTGTAAATTACAGAGCTGTCCCATAGAAGTGAATGGGACAGCCTGTAATTACACCTGCTTACCGTTGTGATGTCGATGGCGAGCAGGTAAACAATGAAGGGAAGGCTATAGAGTCATTACAAACAGAGTGAACTTTTTCAAGTGTTTATTTCTCTTAATGTTGATGATTATGGCTTACAGCCAAGGAAAACCCAAAAGTCATTATCAGAAAATTAGAATAATTAACCCAAAACACCTGCAAAGGCTTCCTAAGCCTTTAAAAAGGTCCCTGGTTTAGTAGGCGACACAATCATGAGGAAGACTGCTGACTTGACAGATGTCCAGAAGGCTGTCATTGACACACTCCACAAGGAGGGTAAGCCACAAAAGGTCATTGCCAAAGAAGCTGGCTGTTCACAGAGTGCTGGATCAAAGCATATTAATGGAAAGTTGAGTGGAAGGAAAAAGGGTGGTAGAAAAAGATGCACAAGCAGCAGGGAGAACCGCAGCCTTGATAGGATTGTTAAGGAATGGACTGTTGCTGGAGTCAGTGCTTCAAGAGCCACCACACACAGATGTATCCAGGACATGGGCTACAAGTGTCACATTCCATGTGTCCAGCCATTCATGACCAATAGACAATGCCAGAAGCGTCTTACCTGGGACAAGGAGAAAAAGAACTGGACTGTTCTCAGTGGTCAAAGGTGTTGTTCTCAGATGAGAATAAATTTTGCATTTCATTTGGAAATCAAGGTCCCAGAGTCTGGAGGAAGAGTGGTGAGGCCTCAATCCAAGCTGCTTGAGGTCTAGTCTGAAGTCTCCACAATCAGTGATGGTTTGGGGAGACATGTCATCTGCTGGTGTAGGTCCACTGTGTTTTATCAAGACCAAAGTCACTGCAGCCGTCTACCGGGAGATGTTAGAGCACTTCATTCTTCCCTCTGCCGACAAGCTTTTTGGAGATGGAATTTTTATTTTCCATTAGGACTTGGTACCTGTCCACACTGCAAAAAGTACCAATACCTGGTGTAATAACCACAGTATCACTGTGCTTGATTGGCCAGCAAACTCGGCTGACCTTAACCCCATAGAGAATCTATGGGGTATTGTCAAGAGGAAGATGAGAGACACCAGACCCAACAATGCAGACGAGCCGAAGGCTACTATCAAAGCAACCTGGGCTTCCATAACACCTCAGCAGTGCCACAGGCTGATCGCCTCCATGCCACGCCGCATTGATGCAGTCATTTATGCAAAAGGAGCCCCAACCAAGTATTGAGCGCATTTACTGTACAGACATTTCATTTGGACAACATTTCTGTGTTTAAAAAAAAAAAATTACAGTTGGTCTAATATAATAATATTCTAATTTTCTGAGATAATCCATCAGCCATAATCATCAACATTAACAGAAATAAACACTTGAAAATGTTCACTCTGTTTGTAATGAGACTATATAATATATGTTTCACTTTTTGAATTGAATTAATGAAAAAAAAAAAAAACTTTTTACATTGAAAAATAGTCTGACACCACCCAGTGCAAAAATGCCTGCTATTCCTGTGCTCCACCTGGTGATATAGACTTCAACACAGAAAAAGATATGTTGAGAAATACATTGAGTGCAGTCTTTTAAATGTATCCTATAGGCCCATTGTGTCTGGTATCAAGGAAAGAAAGAAATCATTTGAAGAGTTCTTGGAGGAACAGATGAGGATTGAAGAACAAAGACTTAAACAACCCAACCTACAGCAGGTAACGTTTATCGGGCCCCTTTCCTACTATTTTGTGCTAAACCAGTTTCTATTAGTGACTTGTCTGACTTCCTAGGGCTCTTTTGAACAAGGGGATAGAGTAAAAGGAGATAAAAGGCAAATTGAGGTGTGACACAGTACAATACCTTCTTACTTTGTTTGGGCTGTTCCTCAAGTTGACTTTTACTGAATCTACTCTTAAGGCACATTTACATGCACTGACTGAACAGGCAATTATCTAGAAGGAACCGTTCCTTCTTGATAACTTCCTGCTCATCAGTGGAGGAAAGGGCTGCATACATGCAGTGATCACATCCACTGTGTAGGGATGAGCTATGGCTATTGCAATCAGTTGTCATACAGATTCATTGTTTCTGGGCAGGAGATCCCTGTTCACAAAGCTCAATCTGCTGCCCTAAAACGATGATTTAGGTGATTTCGCCCCATGACCAAGCGTTCTGCTCATCTGGTGATCTGCGCCAAATTTACACAAGCCTTCATACTAACATTTGTTCCCGATTATTGGCCCGACTTATGGTGTAGGTGTATTTAGCTATTTTTGCAATCGCTCCCTTTAGAAGGGACTGCGATGACCGATCCAGGCAAAAGCTGAGAATTCAGATTGGTCAGTGTTCAGCCAATGTGTCTGCTGCCTGAGCATCTGATGACAAATCAAATTTCAGTATGTGATCCTAGTAATCTATGTATACAGTTGTAGGAAAATAATCTTTTGTGGGCTACACGTTTGGGGCTTTATGCCTAGATACCAGAATGAGAGAGTTTGGAAACCGTTTCTGATAGGACTCCTTGGTTTACAGTAGGTCAGATTCATTCTTTGCAGACTTTGCAGCGCCTGTATCAGCACAGGGTAGAGCAGATCCCTCAGGGTCTGTATCGGAGGAGTAAAACAATCTAGGAATGAAGCTGCACTGATGCAGGAGCGCTAGTGAAGATAGCAACATCCTGGTCCCACAGACCTCACATTACTGAGATGGACATGTCCAAAAATGAGAAGTCTGAGACTAGGAGCAGGTTGTAAAATCCATATTAGGGATTTCAAATATACATAAGGGAATGAAGATTTTAGACTGAAACTTAGTGCAACTGTTTGAACTCAAGGTACCTATTAACATGCCTATAACCTTTAATCATTATTTTTTTATATGCTGTTAAACACACAAAATCTGGAGTTCTTAATCATTTTTCATTCTTGTGCTAAAGGCCATTGAAGAACAGTCAAAGAGTAAACCAGCAGTGAAAAGACCATTTCTTCGTAGAGGAGAGGGGATTGCTAGATTTAAAAATGCACCTACTAAACGCATCAAACCTCAGGAGAACAAAGCAATTTCTGCGGAAGTTGCTGTTCCTCAGAAAATGGAGAAAGTTAATATTCAAAGAAAAATTGCACCATTGAGCAAGGATCTGGCATCTGAGAATGGATCTGGGGTAGCAAAAGCTCTGACTGCAAGAGAGAAGAGCGAATCAGCGCAGAGAAAAGCTGTCCTTAAAAACCACAACCGAAAGCATAGTGTGTCCTCAACCACGGCACATGGTCAGCTGGAAGACAAGACCACCTCAAGTGGGAGAAATTCTGTTACTCTGGAGAGAAAAGCCATGTTAGAGCTTGATGAAGAAAATGTGGATAGCACAAGGTCAACTGAAACCAGCAATAAAGTGGGCATTAAGGTCCAGGATGGTGACCCAAAAGGTGCCAACCCTGCAAATTTGTCTTTTGAAGTTTCATTCCAAAAACGGGCGGTGAACTGGGAGAAGGAGAAACAGAAGGAACACTATGAATTGGATGAATTTTTGCTTCTGGAGCAAGCTGCCGAGGACCTCTCCTTTTCCAGCAACTCTTCGTTTGTCCAGAAACTCCTTGATCAGAATTTCCAGACTGACAGCCGCAGGTTGTCTTCTACACCAGTTAAATCGGCAGAAAAGCACCAAGAAAAAGTAGGTAGCACCACGAGGAATGCAAGTGGTGGAAAGTTGTTTCAGAAAATGGAGGTGTCTGGGTCATTGTCAGAAAATGTTCCTAATGTTAGACTTCCGGAACAGAGTGGGAAAAACTCATATGAGTTACAAAGGACTAGTGAGAAAGCAAAACAATCTCACGTTTCTGACCCTGTATCAAGTGAAGGGGACTATGCATCTTCAGGAGATGAACATAGTAACTCGGTTTCCAGTGAAAGTGAAGATGATGATACTGGCGGCAGCACCAGGGGTGATGGCCCTAACACTGAAGACCTCAAGGGTTCTTCTCAAAGACTTAACAGGGGCAGTAAGGGCAGGGATTTCGATCTAGACTTATCAGATGGTGAAGATAATGAAAGTAAGGATAAGACACTATTAGCAGACACCAGCAAAGCATCCTTGAAAGATGACCATAGTTCTTCATCATCTGACTCAAGTCAAGTAGTGTTTGATGATGAACGGACTTGGGATGACCTTGGTAATGTGCAAAGCTTGAAGGGCGTTTATGAAAGTCATTTTGCCACCAAGCAGTTTATCCCATCTGAGTACACCAGCAGCAGTCCTAAAGATGCCCCGGACAAGGCTGTCACAAGGAAAGTGGCATCCAAAAAAGACCAGCTTCAAGCTACAAATACTAGTACCTCAGATACTCCTCCAGCTTCAGAACTCATGATGAAGTTGTTTCCAGCTCTTAAGCCAAAAGCAAAACCAGAGGCGAGTGTAACTAAACCAGCGTCAAGTCAAGATGGACAGGGTAAGAAGACTGTCAGCGGTTTTGTACCTATGACACCGACTGATCTGTTACATGTGCACTTGGCAGCTGAAGACATCTGTGTTGCTCCCATGTTCATATGTGTCTGCATTGCTGAGAGAAATTATGTTTTAATATATGCAAATGAGCCTGTAGGAGCAACGGGGGCGTTACCATTACACCTAGAGACTCTGCTCTCTCTGTAACCTCTGCATCCTCTGCACTTTGATCAACAGTGTCAGATAGTAAAAACCTCATCATGCCTGGTCCTGTCAATCAAAGTGCAGAGGACTCAACAGTTGCAGAGAGAGCCGAGCCTCTAGGTGTAACGGCAACACCCCCATTGCTCCAAGAGGCTCATTTGCATATATTAAAACTTTATCTTTCTAACATATGAACATGGGACCAACACAGATGCCTTCAGCTGCCAAGTGCACATGTAACAGATCAGCCAGTGTCATAGGTACAAAACTGCTGACAGATGCCGTTTAATTTTAAAATTGTACATTGGAATAATAATTAGCAACCTGTCGCCTCTCCTAACATGTCTGGTGTGCTAAATGATTTGATTTCCCATGCACTACCGATTCTGGAGCATCCTGTCATATAACTCTTTGTTCCTGTTTCAGGGTCCGACACCTTTTGGGTCCCCATCCTGGACCTTAGTGCCCACTTTATTGCTTGTTTCAGTTGACCTCATTTATTGCTACTGGTAGTCTATTAATGAATATGCATCTGGGTTTTACCAGTTGGGGGTGTGTCGCTGCTCATGCTGACACTGCCAGTGTGAGACTGTACAGGGATCCCCCCTCCACTTCCCTCTGGTAATGCTCAGATTTATAAATAAACTTCTAGTAGGAATAACTGTGGAATGGCATAGCACAGTGTTATATGAATAAATGCTCCAGAATTGTTTGTACATGGGAAATGCAAGTAGTTTCTAAAACGGACATGTCAGAAGAGAGGACAGGTCCTCTAAAGAGGACCTGTCCCCTCTCCCGACATGCCTGTTTTAATAGCTTCATGCATTCCCCATGTAATAACAATTCTGGAACATCTATTCTTATGTCTGTATGTTGTGACATTCCTTTATTATTTCTACTAGAAGTTATTAATTAATTGCTAGCAGTCTGCAGTAAGGGTACAGAAGGGTGTTACTAGTTTGGGGGGGGGGGGGGAGGTGTACCTGCCCATATTCACTCTATCCAATCAGTGATGGCATTTTCAGACTGTGCAGGTAGACACCACCTGTTTCCACCCCTCTGTACCCTTACTGCAGACTGCTAGCAATTCATTCATAACTTCTAGTGCAAATAATAAAGGAATGGCACAACATACAGACATAAGAATAGATGTTCCAGAATTGTTAGTACGTGGGGAATGCATGAAGCTATTAAAACGGACATGTCATGAGTGGGGAGAGGTCCTCTTTAAATCTATGAAAAAACTTTCTTCAGTAATGGCTAACATGATTTTTGCTTTAATTTTATATGATGTTCTAGAAAATTATAGACTGGTTGTTATGGGAAATTGTGTTTATTTATTTATTGTTTCTTAATATATTCTGTGACCTTCCTCCTCATATTGAGTAAACTCAGTTTTTTAGCCTTACGTTTAGGATCGGCCGACTGTTTCCGGTATGTTATACAGCGCCTTCTATATTCATTGTTTTTCAGGAGATGCTGCACGGTCTCAGCTTTTGAAGGAGAAACTAGTTGAATTAGAAACTGAAATTGAAAGGTTTAAGATGGAAAATGCCTCCCTGGCAAGACTCCGGGAAGACAAAGAAAAAACTCTAGAGACTCTAAGGTGGGATATGGTACTGTCTTGTAAATAACCAGTTACCACTTTTGACACCCCCTTTACATGTGGAAGGCTTCCTGATGCTGAGCAGTAGTTATTACTGTATGGCCTGAGGGTGTTTTATTTATATATATATATATATATAATCTAATCTCGCACCTCTGAGGCAGATCTATACAATTGCATGTGGTTAACAAATTTGCCACACCCCCTTAAACTCTACATGTGCGATCATTGCTTTTATAGACAAAACGCAGTATTTAGGGGTTGTCTTATTACTAGGATATGCACTCAAATGGAACAAGTGCTCACCAGGCATGCTTGGTCGCCCTCCAATCATTTCTTTGCAAGCGCCGTACATGCTTAGCTTTCTTTGGAAGTCCCATTTAAATGAATTCTAAAATCTATTATATGGCATGTTGGAGGCCGCCCCAGGGGGTCAGGATGTTGAGTATATTTTCAGCATGTGTTGGTGCGATACTCATATTGTTTGTACAGTTCTCACGAATCCTCCAAGACTGAAGAGGCTCCTTTCATAGTGTCATACCACTGATTTGATGTTCCTCCGAAATGTGTTTCTTTATTACGATGTTATTTTTTTTGTTCTTATATTATTACCTAGTATTACCTGATGCTATGCCCTTCATTGATCACACGCTGAGTGCTAACATATCCTTTCTGTCAATGTTATTTAAATTTACAATGTCAATAAAAACTGTTTAAAAAAAAAAAAAAAAGAGAGACGGTTTAGCGCATGAAATGCCAGCTTTTTCAGTGTGTGAACACCACTGGACACTTTTAGTTAATTAATCTGCTAACCTTTTTTCTTTTTCTGTAATTTGTATGAATATTATTATGATTTATTTTCACAGGAAAGAAGTTACAGACTTTGAACAGCAAAAAGCAAAAGAACTGGCCAGGATTGAGGAGTATAAAAAAGAAGAAATGAAGAAGCTCCAAAAAGAGCGCAAAGTGTTTGAGAAGTATGCTAGTGCTGCACGAGCAATTCCGGACAAGAAAGAACGGGAGGAAATCCAGGTGGGGACAGAATAGTTTGCGTTCTATCCATACAACTTTATATATTCTCATACTAGCAGCATAAAAACAGGAATGTAACACAATGCTTTTAGGGCTGTATGCATTCTTAATACTGTATATAGTTGACACGTCATTTCATTTATCTCCGAAGACTTTAAAGCAACAGATCAAAGACTTACAAGAGGAGTTGAAGAAAAAGGAGACAAAGTGGTCAACTACACACGTACGACTCCGAAACCAGATAGAAACCTTGTTAAAAGAAAACGGGGAACTGCGGGAAGAAATCAAGTTTATGGAAAAAGTTCGGTTGGAAACTTGGAAGAAAGCTGAGGCAGTGGAAAGCAGAAAGAAGACAAGTGAGGCTCCTACAACCCAAGTGAAGAGATCAGAATCTGTAGTAAGTGACCTAATCCGAGTAATAACTAAAGGCGCATTTACATCTGACGAGGAGCAGACAGTTGTTGGGAAGGAAACATGTTCTATTTGTTTTGCGGTGCGGACAAATCACAGACCCATTCAAGTTGAATGAGTCTGGAACTGTCGCGGCAGGCACACGGATAGTGCCCGTGCATTGGATACTGCAAATTGCAGTCCCCAATGCATGGAACGACCATGTGCATGAGGCCTTAAGCAGAGGATTTGTATATATGTATATATATATATATTTTTTTTTTTTTTCTTGCTGTTACGAATTTCCAATGACTTTTAATGTGATTCACTAAGTTGGATTTAATCTTGGAGTGATGGTCAAACAGAAACTGCTTTTGAATCTTACAGAATGGGCCATGTTCTCTAGATAGTAAGAGACACCGATCTGACATTGAAGGCATAGCCATCATAGTGACTTGCCATCAATGTCCTAGATGGGTCAACCCCTTTAAACCCTCCTGTCTCAACTTTCAGAGTCCCCTGCACATGTTAAAACAGAGACGGACGTCTGCTCCCGAACCAGAAAAGAGCACCAAGGTTCTCCGAAGCCATTCTCCCATTAAAGGTATGCTGAAGTAAAGATTGGTTATTGTCTAATTTCTACCCCTTACTCTGTCCGTCATATGTCTATACTGAATAAAATACTACACCATTCAGTTTCCGGTCATCTAGTTCACTGTAATACAGTCCAGTACTACAGGGAGGGTAAGTTGTAATAGCAGTAGCATCATCCGTCTTCTGTCCTCTTAGGACTATCCTCCAGAAGTTTCAGACAGATGTCCCTCAGTGACTCCAGTAATTCTGAAGCACCAAAAGCCAAAGCAACGGAGCCTATGACCAGCACTACTCCACAGGTAATGGAATTTATCATGGACCATCTTAGTAGTCACTTGGGTGCTATGTCTGTTTAGTTGCTGTAGTTGACTAGCAAAATGTATGTGATAAGAAGTATTCTCACAGTGCTCAAAATATAGGGCAAAGTAAGAGAAGTGATAGAGAAGAGACCCTACTCTAGTAAATATAACAGTGTCCTTTAAAGATCCAGTTCAGTTTTATTTTTTGTGAATGTAAATAGGGCCTTTGTAGGGGAGAATGACCAATCTGCCATCGAATTGCCCTGTGCAACCTTTCCATGGTTTAGAAATCTGGAGATCATTATGCTTTTAGTACTTGGCTAGAAGTCCATCTCTTTGAGCTCCAGCTGTCCCTTCTTAGTTCCTAGGGTATCTGGAAGGCTTTTTCTTTGGTACATGGCTCTTCTGTTCCCACAGTCCTAATTGTAAACCTCTTGGCTGCCTGTTGCCACCACTAGGCAGTTGATCTCTTTATTGGTATCTAAGGAATTGAGAGAACAGTAGCTAAATAAAGTGAGGAAAATGCTCCAGATGGTTTAGGCTTTGTACCGTCACAGATTCTGTTAAAATTCCTGGACAGAATAGGACAACTTGCTGTGCTATTTAGTCAGGAAAAGGGCTGGGCCCCATAATGAAACCCAGCAGGCATCAGTATAGTCGGTGGGGTCTGTTGAGTGGCATTTGTATCCTTTGTGCTAGGGATCTGACACTTCCATCTTCATCACTATGTTTCTCTGCAGGTTCCTGACAAGGTGCTACCTACAGAGCCCAAAAATGACAGCTCACCAGTGAAAGACAATGATGACATCCAGGGAGAAATTACATATCCAGATGGAAAGGTGAAATGATGATTATTTAATTTATATAGGACTTCTTTATCTCACTAACATATAGAATTCTATATTTTTGAAGTTCTTTAGGACAGTGTTCCTCAGGGCCCACCTGTCGGCCATGTTTTCAGGATTTCCTTAGTATTCAGCAGGAGATATAATTAGTGTCAGTGCATCAGGACTTACCACAGGCATTCATTCTGTGGGATCTTCTCAAATCATGACTGGAAGTTGGCCCGGAGGACTGGAGTTGAGGAACTGTGCTTTAGGAGGCAGCCTGAAACCCCCCCCCCCCTTTTCTTTATTTTTTATTTTTTTTTAAAGAAAAAGCCATCTCCAGAAGATTTCACAATACAAACTGCATATATTATAAATAGATGTCTTAAACCTGATGAGGCAGTTTGTGCATACTTGAAAAATCAATGTTAAACCTGCTGTATAATCCTTTTAGAACATTTTACTAACAAAGCGGAAAACATAAGTAGTATTATATAACCATTCTGACATGAATCATGAAAGTAAGTATTTCAGTCTCGTCATGAAGAGATCTGTCTAATCTGAAGTTCATATTGTGAAATCTGGTGATAGAGCCTCTAACTCTATTAACACTTTATTTCCTCTCTTTGCAGGTAGAGCGGATTTTAAGAAACGGCTGTCATGTCATTTTATTTCCGAATGGGACACGTAAAGAAGTGAGCCCTGATGGAAAGTCTACAACTGTGACCTTCTTCAATGGGGATGTTAAACAAGTGATGGCAGATCAGAGAGTGGTAAGTCCAAAAACAAAAGATAAAGTTAGTCGGCGCATCCTGTAAAACGTAGTAAATGCACAGGCGCACATCGTCATGGCTGAAAGTACAAAACTAAAAGCAAACTCAATGCAGCAGCACTCATATATGACCTAATGCTATATTCACTTTATAAAGTTAATGAGGTACTGGGAAAATATATCTGATCAAATTAATTTGTGCCTGTCCACCACGGCAAGGTGACCTCTTCCTGGATGGGAAACTGCTGTATATGATACCTCGCTTTCTGTGCTAAATGGCCTCAGTTTAATGGTTTTGATCAAAGTATATTTGGTAGTGCACTCCTAACTAACCTATCCTATCCACAGGCTGTTTTTAATTAGTGAAATGTACAGCTGTATTCTGCTGTCTCTAAATTCATTTGAGGACTGCTGGCACAGAGTTAGACATAAGATAGAGCAGACACAGTATACATGTGGAGTCTGCTCTCCTTAAATTAATTTTAAGCTGGTTGGCACAGGGATCATAGAGCAGGCTCCCATCTAGAAAGAGGTCATCTAGCCGTGGTGGATGGGCACGAATGATTTTTTTTTTTTATCAAAGTATATTTGCGAAATACCTCTTTTTCATTTTATGCATTGAGTATAGCATTAGTTCATATATTCTGTTTGCAGAGTGCTGTTGCATTGTTTGCATTCAGAGAGTGGTAAGTGATTGCAGTAAAAGTGTTGTGTGGCTTATTTTTCATTCTAGTTCGTCATTACAATTTTTTATTCTCACTGTAGATTTATTATTACGCTGATGCCCAAACTACTCATACAACATACCCCGATGGCCTCGAAATACTTCAGTTTTCCAATGGACAGATAGGTGAGAAATTGCTTGTGCTGTTGACTGTGTTTAGAAATGAATAGTGAAAGTTGCAAGTACATAGTTTAACACTATCGGGGGGGGGGGGGGGGGAGGAGGATTTATCATGGGGTATTTTTGGAAGTCCGCATTTTGAACAATGCTGATAAATAAAAGGTGCAGTTCATTGTTGTCTTAATCTGACCAAGTCACATCCACTTTTACAAACTGATGTGCATGGTGCAATGGCTCTAATTTCTGGTGAAGATGATTTAAAGGGGTTATCCGACACTGACAAATGCTCCCCCATATGCCAGTCCCCTCACACTGATTCTCCTGGTCCCCACAACGCTGCTTCTCCCTGTGCGTGGATGAAAACATCCGGGAGGGGTGGGGGGGTTGATGAGCCTCCCTAGTATCACTTGCGATGCTAGGGTGGCTCGTCCCCATCACCACCTGCCATTTGATGACCCATCCTCAAGATAGGTTATTAATATCACATCGGTGAAGGTCCGAAAACTCGCACCCGCATCGATCAGCTGTTCCTTGCCACCTCCAGTACCAGAACTAGCACTTTTAAAGGAGCCGGAAGCACAGCTCCATTCAAACTGTAGTGCCCTCACCTGTTTAGTATTCAAGTGAATGGGAGCTGCAGTAACTCAGCACGACCACTACATTGATTGGGGCTGTACAACAGCTGATAGGTGGGGGTGTGGAATGTCAGGTCCCCACTGATCGAATAATGAATAGGTTATTAATGGCAGGAGCCTGGAAAACCCCTTTAAATATTTCCTACCAAAATGTTGCTGTTATTGAACTTTATAAGATGCCAGGAGTGTAAGCTGTACAAGTTCTGCCTCCTTTCACAAATGCCCTAAATTGGTGTTTTGCAAACTCGGCCTGGAAGTAATTCTACACTTTTGAAAAAATAAAATGTATTGATAGAGCCACTTGTACCAGCGTCTGTCATTGGACATACTGGAGGAAAAAGCCGGTACATGGGCCAGATTGTTTCTGTGAAATTACTAGAGATGAGCGAACGTGCTCGTTACGAGCACTGTAGCGCTCGGCTCCCCTGCGAACAAATGCCCGCAGGCATTGCGGATCCGTCCTCAGCTGCATGTAAGTCTATGGGGACGGATCGTTTGGTATGACACTCATACCAAACGGATCTGTCCTCCTCATCACCCGACTGAAAGTCAGTGGGGACGGATCCGTTTGGTATGAGTGTCATACCAAACAGATCTGTCCCCATTGACTTACATGCAGCTGTGGACGGATCCGCAATGCCTGCGGGCATTTGTTCGCAGGGGAGCCGAGCGCTACAGTGCTCGTAACGAGCACGTTCGCTCATCTCTAGTAATTACATTCTCCTGCTTTTTTTTTACCTAAACAGCTTTGCCTTCTTCAGTTCTTTAATTTGAAATGATCTGTATGATCCAGAATAATTTTTTTTGCAAACAGTCATTGATTTGTTATATACAATGTATTTTTAGAAAAACATTTTCCTGATGGAAAGAAAGAGATAACATTTCCAGATCAAACAATAAAAAACCTTTACCGAGATGGAAGAGAAGAAAGCATCTTCCCTGATGGAACGATCATAACCACTCATCCGTAAGTTAGATGTTTTCTCCTGTGTTCATAGTCCCCGCAGTGTGGACCGCAGCTCACGCTTTATGATAAAACTACAGATATTTCTATGACAATGCAAACTATACTCCCAGGGCTGTATTCATGGTTACAGCAGCCCTAAGTACTGATACATAACACATAATAACACCGTGTGTTTAGCAAAAAAAGTTACTGAATTTTTCACCATTTTACATTATGGGGAAATCTCATGTCACCCACTGGGCCTGAGTGACCATAGTGCATGATAATTTCACAGTGTTCCATTTTAATGGAAGCTAACCACACTGCTTCATCGTATACTTCCTAATAAGCAATGGTACGTTCTCCCTGGTTGTCTGTAAGGCCCCATTCACACAACCGTATGAATGGGGCCGTATCTATCCGTAAAATTGCGGGAATAGATGCGGCCCCATTCACCTCTATGGGGCCGGGAGCCGCGGTGCGAAGCATGTCCTATACTTGTCCGTGCGCACTGACAAGTATAGGCATTTTCAATGGGGTCACACGGCGTGTGTTCCGAGCGCTGCGGAACACACGCCAAGCGGCCCCCGTGTATTTGCAGGTCCGCAAATATATGATCGTGTGAATGGGGCCTAAGAGAATGTTCTGATTAGCATTTAGTAAAAATGGCTGCAGGTCTGTATGCTCTTGTGTCATTAGAAGTGGAAAGGACATCTTGGTATGTAATGTCAGCTCATCCACAGCATTCCTACCTCTGACTGGTTTACCTGTCATATACTATTTACGTACAGTTTGCAGCAGGTATTGCAGAATTTTCCATTTTTCTTGGAAATAAAGATGTATCCATGTATAGTGATCCAGTCCTGTAACTTTCTCATATACACAATAGAGGTTCAAAACAGGGGCAATGCAAAAGTGGAGAGGTTTCCCATAACATGCTACTCTGACGCTCCATTCTTTTGAGGCAATGGAGTCCTTGTTCTCTTGAACGTCCCAATGGTCAGGCCCCTGCTGTTCAGATATATCCATGTCCTGCACACTCTTGTGTCCCTCCTACTCTTAATTACATGAAGTTTTTATTTTCTTATCCTTCAGAGATGGGACCAAAGTAATAGAATTTGACAATGGACAGCGAGAATTGCACACGGCTCAGTTTAAAAGGCGGGAATACCCGGACGGTACAGTCAAAACTGTGTACACCAACGGTCAACAGGAAACCAAGTACGCCTCAGGAAGGGTCAGGGTTAAAGACAAAGATGGCAACATTATCATGGACACTAAGATGTGAAGCATTGTTACCTTATTTATGTCACTATTTATGTCTGAACTCGGCATGTATATAGGTTTTGTAAAAGCAGAATGTCACAATGTACTTACTGTATATATGAGCTGTACATAAGCATTTTATTTTTTTAATGAACATGTATGTAAAATACAATTCTTAATATAATAAAACAAGATATGAAGTGTGACTGTCAATGACACATTATATAGAACGGCAGCAGGCTGGAGCTGGGAGGCTCTTCCTTTAGGTCTACAGTTCTCCAGTACAGGAAAGGTCTGAACACATCCACCTCCATTTTTTTTTTTCCAATGGGGGTGGATGTATCAAGTTTGTACTCAGGTTTTCTGTCATGGATTTTAGCCCAAGTGCTGTTTAATGCCACTTTCAAAGTGGTTTAGTGGAATAATATTTTTACACCAAAGTGCAAGGTTTACCGATGTGTCAAATTTAACATTGTGTGGTTTTTGATAAATTTTTGCACGCTTTTCTCCAACTCCAAAGTCTAAGCAAAAACGACTTCATGAAGTCCCATCGTGATGCGTTCCTACTATGTTTTTCTGTAGTGATGATTTAAGACTTTTTCTTTTAAATTGCAGCATGAACTGAAGCACCTTAAATGCCCCAATTTGTACCACAGTTCGTATTTATCTCCAATTTTACTTTTTTATATTCAAAAAAGTGCAGTATACAAGATTTCTAATTATTTCCCATAGCCAGCTGAATTGTATACTGATGGAGGGAAAATGGTTAATAATCCATTACTTATTTCTTCATCATAAGGGCCCTTGCACACGACTGTATGCGATCCGAGACATACGGTCCGTGAGACAGCCATATGTCCCGGAGCGGCATCGATCGTGTGCACGGGAGCGCACAGCATCATAGATTACAATGCTGCTGTGCACGTCGGGCCACCTGCGGGGCTAATATCCCAGGGGACGGCCCGACGTGCACAGCATCATTGTAATCAATGATGCTGTGCGCTCCCGTGCGCACGATCTATGCCGCTCTAGGACATATGGACCGTATGTCTTGGAGTGCATACGGTCGTGTGCAAGGGCCCTAAAGATACTGGGCAGGATCACTGAAAAGGTTCTTTCACACGAGCGTGTCCCTTGTGGGAATTGCGCTCCATGTGAGAGAGTGTGCGATCTGGACCACAGAATCGCACAGCCTTATTATGATTTGACAATGCTGTGTGCCTCTGCCAGACCTTTCTGTAACGGAATCATACTGATTGACAATGCTGCTGGGGGGAGTTACAGCCCATTACTGCTCCTCTAGCTTGGAGATCTCGCATGAGCCAGGCCTGTGCTCATGCCCAGAGTTGACAGACTCCCTTAAAGCACATGGGAAAGCTGGGTAGTAATTTCTGCATTGTCAGTGTCCTGATAATGTATAGTTTACCCGCACACACACAGGGGAGGTCTTGTGAGAATCTGCTGCAGTTTCCACCTCTTGCACAGTGCCCTGCATGTCCATTGGCCTGAATGGGCATTAATTGCCGCCCCTTTACTGAACTTCCTTTTTGGTGTGAGAGAGAACAGCCGGTTTTCAGCAAAAGGTGAAGAGACTGAGGGGAAGGAGGCATTTCTGACTGCAGGACATCTGATAAAACAGCTCTCATCTATAGCAGCATCCATACAGAAAGAGCTATAGACAAACTATACTTCGCATGTTTTTATTTCTCCAAGGTTTAGTGATCCTTTAAATCAGTGGTTCTCAACTCCAGTCCTCGGGACCCACCTGCCAGTCAGGTTTTCAGGATTTCCTTTGTATACAGCAGCTGATATAATTAGCGTCCATCCATCAGGACTTACCACAGGTATTCATTCTGTGGGATATTCCTAAATCCTGACTGGCAGGTGGGTCCCGAGGACTGGAGTTGAGAACCACTGCTTTAAATGATATTTGTTTGAATGAACTATGACACAGCACTGCGGACGAGCTCCTGTTTCTAACGGAGGCCAACGCCTATACATAGTCTTACACATTAAAAGCCCTGTGAGATACTCAATCTAACATAGCAACTTTTATTGGGATCAACATACTTATAATATTGATGATGTGACAAAAAAAAAGAACACACGACAACATTCATTTGCACATGTAATCAAAAGCAAAACTCTACTGCCACTTTGCAGTTGCTGCGCAAACATGTAGAACGGATGATACAATAACACAAACTAAGGAAACTTCTCACTGGGAAAGACCGATCGTTACCTGGAAGGAAAAAAGAAACACAAAAAGATTTATTCAATAAAAAATAAAAGTTGGATCAAACCTCATACAGTTTACACTTTTAATATGGAGGTCTCAGAACTGGTTCAAGGACTTGGAAGTCTTGTAATTTTAGTAGTGGTGCAGGAAACAATCCAGGCCAGGCCCTTGAAAGTTTAGACCCTTGGGCATGTCATTATTTCCTCACTTCTTTTATAGAACAACTTTTAAATCAGCAGTGGACAATCGGCTGGTGGACAGCTTCTCCCTACAGCATTTCACTGAGTGGACTGCACATACTGCTGTAACCCTTTTTTGCAGCGTCTTCTTAGGTCAGAACCTGCTTTTTACAAGAGATCGCCATTACCTCCCTTAAAGGGGTTGTCCATCTTTTAGATACTAATGGCCTATTCCTCACTTGAATGGGAGGTGAGCTGCTGTGGCATACACATTAGATTCTGCCTCCATTCAAGGTTACGTTTCTTGCACCAACTGCTGCTACCAACATCTGATCGGTGGAGGTCCCGGGCCCCCTCTGATCTGATATTGATGACCTAAAATGGTGGACACTGCCTTTAGGGTGCTCATACACCTCCATTAGCTGGTGGCCGAGGCTGCCAATGGCTCACAGAACAGAATGATCAGATTGTGAACTTTTTCTCATCCATCATCTGGGGTAAAGTCTGGTCCATCGGTGGAGAGAGGGCTACCTTATAGCTTGTCCTGCTGTGCCATTCAGAACACATACAGTATACATGAGTGTGTATGTCCACACTCACGTTCGTTAAACCCCGACCCATGTCATTGCAGGATTTCAAGTTCTGGTACAAAGAAAGATACCATGTTTCCAAAAAACGAAGCAGGACAACTCCAGGCTAATGTGCATGGGCGGAGCGGTCACGTTGATTTCTGAGTGGTTGAGTAATGGTGGCTGGGCAGACAGTGCTGAAGAGCGTGGCCAAGGGAGGAAACACTGCTTAACAGGATATGCGTAAAGAAGTAAACAGCCCGTCAGATATATCGGAACATAGCAGCAATTTCTGTAATGGATTCAAACTGCTGCAATGTTTAACTTTTGATGGAAAATCTAAAGAAGCATAATCCTTGAGCTCTTTTAAAAGGAAATAGGTCACCAAAAATATAAAAAAACCATATATGCTGGTTAACATATATCTCTTTTTATTTTCTGATTGCAGATTTCTTTATTCTATTTCCTGAACATGATTATCTGGGCGGCCATCTTGCCTGAGCTGTTCTTAACAGTATTTACAGAGCATTAAAAAATGCTTTACGGCAGCCCCATGGGCCATAGACACAATAGTCAGGAGGGAACCTCATTGACTTTTATGGGGGAGTTTTCTAGACATGCTCTGTGACCTGTGCAGAGGTCATTGTACAAGGAAAGAATAGATAAGATCTGACAATCACCTATTGTGAATGGTGGATCCCGTCTTATCTACACACAGAGGTGATATCTTTACAGGCAGGATTAGAATGACAGATAAGATGATGACTGCAATAGTGATCTGTGCAGACCATGAAGTGACACCTGTTATTAGACTGAGTGGCCAGTGTATATTTCCTGATGGCAATGATACCCAAAATGTTAAACAGTTTTATGAGCTATCAGATTTTATCTTCCTACATGTTTCTCTGAACTGCGGGTTGCCCTGTACTCTTCCTCTTACATAAACAGCCCACTTCCTCAAATTGTCAGTGCCAACAAAGAACACTCTTTGGTACTGGCAGATCAATGCCAAAATCCCACTGAAATGCACGCTGCAACGCAATTGTGGATTCATTTACATGCAGCAATGATCGGGACTGTATGGGGATGGACTTACTAAGATCATTTGTCCTTATATAATTTCATTTTTGGGTGCTACACGAAAGATGTGATCACCTGCTGAATGGACACCTTTACAAAGGGCAATTATTGGGATCAAGCGTTTGGAGAAACATTCGTTCCCAATAATTGGCCCGTAAAAACCTACAGCAGTGGTTGTTTCGACGGCACATTATTCTGCCACACAAGTAAATGTGTCCGGCTCCACATTTCTATCATTTTCCTTGAACAGTCATACGGTTACAAAGCTGCAGCTCAGAGTAGGGAAGAGCTTAAAAAAAATAAAATAAAATAGGAGCTGGAAATTATTTTTGCTTTTGTATTTTTGCTTTCTTACAGCTCCAGTCACCTAGGACTTTTTAGTGTGTAAAGCACACGTGAATTATGTGCATTTTTTTCTTCTTGAGAAGAGTATATTTTATACATACAATTTTTACGTTATTGGGGGGAGGGGTAGACGAGCCATATCTGGATGTATACTGGCTTTGAAAATACAGCCATTCACGTGGCAATTAAAATGCCACAAACCATTAATTTGCTGTGTTAATCATATTTCATCATTACCTTTCAGCATTTTTTTGAATGTTAGATAAAACTGTAAAAATGCTAATGTCAGACCACCTAAGACTGCCCTGCACATGATACGAGTGATCGCACATAAGATCAACATAAGTTTCTGTGTGAATTTCTGTGCGTTTCTGCACCATATCGCTGCAAAATCAACAATTTCTAAATGTGGAGTAGATGTGGTTTTACCAGAGATCTCATCCTTCGTTGGAAAAAGGTGAAATTCGCAGCTAAAACCGCAAGCATAGGCAGGTCAGTTTCTGCACAGAAAAAAAAAAATCTGCAAGGTTTACATGAGATTTGTGTAATCACATACACTATGCTGGTACTGTAATACACTGCGTTTTTTCCCCCACACCGGAACGTATTCTGCAACGTGGAGCAGGCGGGCTAAAAGCAAGTTTTCCTGCAAGAGTTCAAGGCTATTACACAAATTCATTGAATGGTTAAGCGCTCATTGGAGACAAAAACCATACCTTCATACACACTCAAATCTCATCTACGTCTGCCAGTCCCATGGTGATCAGTGGCTTGTGCACCAATTGCTGATTGTCGTCGTACAAGAAGACAGTATTTTCTGTCCCGGCCTAGGAACGGAAAGATTGTTTTAAGTCAATCATGTTTTGGCATATTGGCTCTCAAGAGGTAGCGATTTCTTTTTTTACATTTTTCTCATCCCTGTGATAACTTATTATTTTTCCACTGACATAGTTGAATAGTGCATTTTATTTTAAAAATCAATCAAAAATGTATGTTATAGTCCCCTTTTTTAAGTGGTAAAAAAAACAACAAAAAACCATTAAGTAAATAAAATTCCAGCTAAAAAAAAAAAAAAGTTTTTTCTTCCATTGAAAATAACCTCAATGATAAAAATTGCCAAAAAAATAATCTTCCCCATATGTTTGGTATGGCCGCGTCTGTAACGACCCGCACAGTGAATGCCGTTAAAAAATAAATTACAGAATTGCTAATTTATTCTTAGTTGCCGCAGAAAAAAACGTAATTTACTCCAAAATGATAGCCATGAAAAGTCGTCATGCAAAAATCAAGCCCTCACACAACTCCATGATATTTATACAGAAAAATGAACACCGTAAAATTTATAATGTAAAAACTTTGTGGCAATATTGCTATTTTTCCCATCTCCCTTCCAGAAAGAGTTAATAAAAGTTAATCAGAAAGTTATGTGCACCACAAAATGGCGCCATTAAAACGTACAACTTTTTCACGCAAAAAACAAGCCCTTATACAGATACATAGACGGGAAAAAAAACCAAAAAAAACAAACAAAAAAAAAACAACAACTTATAGCTCTTGGAAGGCAATGATAAACCCCCCCCCAAAAAAAACGCAGGGCCAGTAAGGCCTAAAACAGGCTGGTCCAGATGGTGTCAATAAAAACTACAACCTGGCCCACAAACAACGAGCCCTCACAACACAGCTCCATCAGTGAAAAAATAAAACTATGGCCGCCTGAATATGGAAAGTCAAAGCAAAACGTACAACCAGTCCTGTAAAAAATCCATAGAGAAAACACAAAAAAAAAATCAAAAAAAAAAATAAAAAAAAAAAAAATCAAGGTTTTCACTCTTTCCAGGCGGGGAGGGAAAATCTAATACCTTGCAAATGTGCTTGGTCCTTAAAGGCGTTATCCAACCCCTAAAATGCCTCCCCTCCTGCCCGGGTCCCTCACACTGATTGTACTTACCTTGCTCCCCTGCACCCACGTTGCTTCTGACAGCCGCCGCTGCATCGCCCCATCGCGTAGATGAAAACATCCAGTGTCGGGTGGGAGGAGCCTCCCTAGTGTTACCCGCAATACTAGTCCCCATCGGGGCCTGCCAACACGACTGGGAGATGCAGCAGAAGTGACGAGGGTGCCGGGGAGCAAGGTAAGTACGGGCAGTAGGGAAGGTATTTTAGGGGTTGGATAACCTCTTTAAAGAAGAACTCCCGCAAAAATTTTTATTCTCTGACCTGTTAGAAAGGTGCAGGATATAATCTGTAGTGATTGTCATTTTCTTATCAGTGACTGTTTCTGTGAGTAAAAACCTCTCTTCTTATTGTAGCTGGGTCATGTGACCAACTCCCTGACCTCCAACTGACCCAGGACAAAAAGCCAGTAACTGCTCTATTCATTCCTATGGGAGCCTCACTTTCAGTCTCATAGGAATACATAGAGAATTAGACTTCCTGTCTACACATAAGTCTATGTGTGAGTTGGTGGGTCTAATTGCTGGTCACATGACACAGATAAAAAACTTCAGGATGATAGAAGTCAAAAATACAGACACTGGTAAGAAAATGACATTCACTACAGATTATATCATGTACATTTCTTATTATATCATGTACATTAATTTTTGTCGGGAGTTCTTCTTTAAGGTGCTAAATCTATATATGGGAATTTGTATATAATACACTGAAGTGTAAAATGCTCTCACGCGACATGCTGCAGAGAGTGTCTTTCCTCCCACTGTGTCCACCATCTCAATCAATGCTTTGCTGCTCCACTCCGGGCAGTACTGAAGTCTCCGGATTTCAAAGTCTTCTTTCGGAGCCTTAAATCCAGCCAGTCTAACCTTGATAGCTCTTGCCGGATACTGAATGAGTTTAGCGGGAAGCTGAAATAAACTAGAAAGAAAAACCCAGGAGGGGACTGATGAAGTTCTGCATGTCTGCTTACTGGTGTTAAAAAGTCGAAAATTTACACCATTTTTTTTTTTAAAGAAGCAGTTTTACTCAGGTACAGGTTAGCAAAAACAAAACACTGAAGAAACCTCTGTAGACAAAATGTGTGAATGTATTTGTACAGATAAGCCAGATGTATCCAACATATAAACCTGGCTCAAAATTATATCAGCACAGACTAACACAAAACTGACAAGATTCCCCTCATGATAAATCTCTCCAATGGTCACTGCAGCTGCATTTCCATCACTACCCCTGGTTTCTGTTCATATTATTTACCATACCTCTCCGGATACAGCGGGACAGTCCAGGATGTCCCGTGGTCCTGGGATGGGTAAGGTATATATAATTTACACTGTATCTGTGTCCTGAGGATGCAGATACAGTTGAATACAAAGTGAGGCAGGAAGAAGTCAGCTCCCTGCTCCACCATTCAAATGCCCGTGCTTTCCCCAGCAGGAGCGATCATTGGTACAAGGTGGGGGTTGTTCTTAGGCTACTACATCAGCGTTTTAAATTCCGCCATAGGATCTCAAGAGCGGATGAAAACACTTCAGTTTTGTACCCATTTTGTACCCATTCTGTCAATGGGGACAAAACATAACTAAATGAAACAGAGTGCTCCAAAATTCATTTCGTTCCATTTGGTTTCTCTTCCATCACGGACAGAATAACACTGCAAGCAGCGTTTCTGCAATGTGGTGCGGAGCAAGACGGATCCATCCTGACACACAATGTAAGTCAACGGGGGACAGGAGCAATAGTGATGCCCTCATTGCACCAAAGACCTACTAAATCAGGGACTGAGCCTCAGGTCAACCAAAAACAGTGTTTTACTATATGTCTATGCAAACGGTTTGCTGGTGTGAGAGATAGGTTTTTATATATATTGTGTAAAGCCTGTACTACTCATTTTTGACCACTAGAAGGCAGCTAATTAGCTATGTGAGTCACGTGAACACTCTCTTTGTTTTAAGACCACTGGGGGGGGGGGGGAATGGTAATTTGCCTCTTTCAAATTAACCAATGAACTCAGTGTTGAAGTTGATGAACTACTCCGTTTTTGTGAAAGAGCCAATTACTTTGCTTAAAGGGAACCTGTCATCTCCAAAACACCCCCTGAACTAGAGTAAGAGATGTATAGTGTAAGTGATGCTGAATCCGAATATGTAAGTTTTATCTTCATACTCACTTCCATTCTGACTCTGTGCTTCCACAAACCGGCAGTAAAATACATTGACAGGACTCTTCTTTGAGTCCTCTCCATTATGTGAGTGAGCACCGGAGTCCAGTGAGTGCATTTTACTGCAGGTTTGTGGGAGCACAGTGTCGGAATGGAAGTGAGTATGAAGATAAAACTTACATATTCGGATTCAGCATCACTTACACTATACACCGCTTACTCTAGTTTGGAGGGTGTTTCAGAGCTGACAGGTTCCCTTTAAGTAACACCCCTTTTGTCTATGTCATACCTACTATTTAAAGGGGTTGTCCGGGTTCAGAGAAGAACCCGGACATACCTGCAATTTCACCCAGGCAGCCCGCCTGAAGAGGGCATCGGAGCATCCTATGCTCCGATGCCCTCCTTTGCCCTGCGCTAATTAGCGCAGGGCAAAGGAATTTAGCCCGGTTCCGGTGACGTACCGGTCCCTGCCAGGCAGAGGCTTCCGCCCGGCAGTGAGCCGGTGACGTCATCGGCGCTGATGGACGGGCTTTAGCGCTGCCCTAGCCAGTAAAACGGCTAGGGCAGCGCTAAAGCCTGCCCATTAAGGCCGGTGACGTCACCGAACTCACTGCCGGGTGGAAGTACCCGCCCGGCAGCGAGTATTTACAAACAAAAGAGACCTTGCCCTGCGCGATCTAGCGCAGGGCAAGGGGGGGCATCGGAGCATGAGATGCTCCGATGTCCTCTTCAGGCAGGCTGCCTGGGTGAAATTGCAGGTATGTCCGGGTTCTTCTCTGAACCCGGACAACCCCTTTAATAAACGCTCTCTTGCTCGGGGGATGTGAAGTATTTTCCACGAAACCAACTTGTGTGTCTGGTCTCATTGTGAAAGCTGTATGGCGCGCATACTTATACTTCTAACAGATTTGGCACCACACAAAGGCGGCGAAAGCATGAGAATTGCGATCACACTGGTGACAGATTCCCTTTCAAAGTCAAAGTCAAAGGAGGTATACTTTAACTGCACAGACAATTCTCTCAAGTGTAAAAATAGAGACTTTTAGAGGCCTTTTATCACTCTCATTTCTCAATCAAGCAATCTTAAAATATATTAAAGATGACCAGTCACCACTAAAGGCAGTGCAATCTGCAGGCAGCATACTATAGATGAGGTGGAGCAGAGCAGATAGTTTTATGGGGGGAGGGGAGTAGTTGATGCGGGTGACGGGGAGCGAGGTAAGTACAACCTGTGTGAAGGTCTAGGGCATTTTGGGGGGCATTATAGGGGTAGACATAAAAATCCCTTAAAAAGTGTGTTCAAACCCAGTCATAAACCGGACAAATATCACTCTAAAAATATCCTTTTTTTTTTTTTTATAATATTCAAGTCATACATCAAAGCATGTGAAGGAATCCACATAACACTGGTGAAAAATAGTAAGGGGGACAAAAAGTGGTAAATCAAAATAGTACACAGCCGCAGTATACATATCCCGAGGCACACTGAAACAAGCGGGGTACCCTCCTAATATATTATGTATTTTACAACTTCAGGCATAAGTCATGGTTCCATACCACATACAATTAAAGGAGATAACCCTCATAGGTTACAGTAATCTTCAAGATATCAACACAGGCTTGATAAAGTAACAACTATCCACACCAGTGTTCCTCACTCACCCAACGCGTTTCGCAAACGTGCGTCGTCTGTGTACCATTTTGATTTCCCATTGGTTGTCCCTCTTACTATTTTAAATTTATAAATGACAAGTTTTATAGATTTTGCTCCCCCCCCCCCCCCCACAAAACTATATATTAATCTTCTGTCCTATAACATGCTGTCTGCAGACTGCATTTTATTTCGTGGTGACAAGTCCTCCTTAAAGGAGTTGACCCATCTTAGACAATGGGGGCATATCGCTAGGTGCCAGTGCTCGGCTATTTTCGGTGGCCCCTTAGAAATGAATGGAGGGCAGCTGCGTATGTGCCCACCTTCACTTTGGGGGCTCCGTTCTCAATATAGGTGCGGATCTCAGAGATGGGACCCGCACCTATAAGACAATGGGGACATATCCTAACGATATGCCCCCATTGTCCAAGATGGGAATATTATACTGGTAATAGCACATTGTCACATTGTAGGCCCTTTAATACACCTAAAATATTCTTCTAGAATTTAAAAATTGAATCGTATTTTATTACCTGCTGGTATCCACCACCAATGTAGCTCCGTAATCAACAAATTCCACTACACAGGTGACGGGGTCGTAAGATTTTACGGACTGTAATTTCCCTCTGTGCAACAAACTGTCTGAGTAGGCAGCAAGACATGGCATATCTGTAAAGAAAAGGAGAAAAAAAAAATCAGCATTTCTCTAGCAAGAAAGCATCTGCTGCAGACAGGAACTATTGCGTTCCCTCAGAACCTGTTCTAAAATCCGTCAAGTGCGACAATTCAGTCCTTTCAGAGTTGATTTTCTCAAGGATGGATTGTAGAGACTCCACAACTCCATCGCCAGAGCCACTGATCTGGGATTTTCCATTTTCATTCTTAATACAAATGAAGCCCTGCAAAATAAATAAATAAATAAATAAATAAATAAATAAATAAATAAATAAATGGAAAACATTCAGTCCGTCTAGTGCTGTATAATATATTACAATTGTACTATAATTGTGCAATGTGCTATTTTAACTGCAGTAAAAGAGAACTCACCGTAAAATCCCTTAGGGAGGGTTCACATGAATGTTATTTTGACACTGTTCCGCCAGAAGAACAAGGAAAAAAAAAAACAAAAAAAAAAAAAACAAACACAGATCCTGTGCATCAGTTATGCACACTTGCATCCTTTTTAACCATTTCAGTCTGAAATCCTTATTTTAGACGGAATAAAATGTGTATAACGGATTCACAGGATCATTTCTTTTTTTTTTTTTTTTGCAGGATCATGTTTTTTTTTTGATGGATCAGATGTGAACTCATGTGAACTGGGCATAGAATGCTGCTACTAAAAGACTGACACTAAGAAAAAAGTTGTCCACACACTGCCTACTGACACAGACCTAACAAATTCGTACCCCAAGAGGAGTTGCATAAATGAACAGAAGTCAAATATCTATAAAAAAGCAAAAGAAAGATAAAAAAGACTGCGGAGTTAAAAAAGTCATGGAAATTTTTTACCCTCTTTTTACACCACTGATATATGCAAAATAACCGTGGAGCCCAGTTATGGGTCTTCAACACAGTGAAAGCCAGATATCCAATCAAAGGGGGGGGGGGGTCCCATTATAGAGATCGCCAGATCCACCATATTAAGTGGCCCCCGTGTCAAGGTCCAGTTCTGTTACAGGCCTTACGGATGTGACAGGGGAAGACCTAAGTCAGTTATCCATCCACAGACAGCTGTATCACGGTGTGAAGGTAGACCAGCAGAAATACTGAATTTTCCCCTCACAGTGTGATGTCATTTGTATATACATGTATTCAATACTATTTAGGCTTACAAAAATATCTCAGCTTTGCAAAATGCTTATGCAGCTGTGTCCAGTACATCCTGATACAGATTCCACTCCCCCCACCTGTCCGGGATGCTGCGGTGGAGTAACCAAGACAAGAAGAACAAAAGAATATGTGTTTAATGCTTATCAGCTTGCTGGGGAAACTCTGTGAACGAGGCCCCCACCTTTTCTACTGTGTGTATATGCTTTTGTAATAAACGGAGCAGCCCAGATCACCTCAGCGCCTGAAGGTGTTGGGAGACTCCAAACTGACATTTGTGTCCGTCTTGAGATCTTACCATGTGCACAACCATTCTTTTAATTTGGACAACTGACCTGACCCCTAAGAGGACAGATTGCGTCCCCCTTAACAGTTGGCGCCCAAAGTCGTGGGGCCCTCAAAAGGAGCACCTGTACCCCAATATCCGAAGGTGGTCGACATCTCCGAACCCCCATCTCTCGAAATCGAGGCCTGATCAACCTCTACGATCACGGTAAGTTTCATATACATTGTATGTGATAATTTGCCTGTGATTCGAGAGATGTGGGGCAGAGGAGAATAGACTTACGGGTGTTGTGGATGAGTCCAAAGTGACCGGACTGACTGGTGGTCTCCGCTGAGGGCTCTAACCTATGTAACGCACATAGAAGGTCACTGAGAGGACTCAGGTCGGTTGCATAGGGACCCAGACTGACAGTTCTGTGATAACCTCAATAGGGACTAGCCCGAGAGTTATCAGACATAGCTAAGTGATAGGGACAGTGTAGTGAGTGACAGAGTGGTCACGGAAGGACGCGCTGAGCGGTGCTTATTACGCCCATTGAGCGAATCTCCCCAGGATCAAAGACGATGAGGCTGTAATTTACGAGTATATAACGAGTATATAACGAGTATCTGTATGGCCGGGAACCTTTAATAGCTTCCCTCCCTTCCTGGTGAGAGATAAGAGGTTCAGATCGATAGAGGCCATATCGATAAGGCGTCATGTTTACTTTATTGTGCTGTCAGTCTGGTTGAACAAAGAGAAGGCAAAAGATATGTAAAGGATGTGAAGAACTTGCTTAAGATAATTGGGATGCCTCCAGGAGGCAGATTACAGCCCAGTGAAGGTTTGATCGATGTAGCAAGAGCCTTCTATAGAACTGCTTCAAATAAGAAAAAAAAAAAAAAAAAAAAAGGATGGACTGTGGAAAGTGTATTGAAGGGAAAGAGAAGTTGGTTAGAAGGGTAATAGGCTGGTGCAGGAAAAATGATTGATATGGTTTATGTAAGTGACTTATAGAAAGTTGTAGTAGGTTGAGAAAAATATTTCCATTGCAAAATGGCGGATTTGGCTCCTAAAGAGAGACAATGGGAGAAAAGAAAAAAAAAAAAAAGATCTTCTTCTTCAGTTTTTAGTTACAATTTCCCCCTCCTTTGGAATTTATGATTATGATAATGCTACCATGTCTTCAGCTCATGTTGAAACCCCCTCCTCAGGAATTCACTCCCCCCCCGTGAAGTGAGGAGTAGACAATAGTGTGAAAGTGACTTAAGATATAGAAATGTTCCTTTTTGTTGCTGTAGATTGGCTGTATATGTGACACAGAAGAGTAAAGATAAATTAATAACTTTCCTTTTTCTCTTCCTAGCAGCTTGTAAATGTCCAAGCGCCGAGACAATAGTTTATGTGCACACTGCGGTGTGCTTGTGTGTTCTTACAATAACGATGTGTTGTAGGAGTGAACAACCGAAGACAATGGTATTATGTGCCAGCAATTGACTCACTTAATGCTTCTTTCAACCCCCCCATACAGGATGGTCTTCTGTGTGTATCTGTATCCAGGAAAGCTGTGTAGCTAAGAGTTGGCTCATTCAGTGGAATGTGAATGAATGCAGCTGTTGTGTTGAATGTGTTTGAAGTTGTGAAGACTGATGGATGCTCAGCAAAGCTGTGTGTGAGTTGTGTGTGGATATGCAGCAGAAAATGAAGGAATGACAATGTGAATGTGTATGGCGTACGACATTTGTTTTTTTTGTTTATATGCGCATTGGGGATTTTTATTTTTTCCTTGGGATATTTTGTGTTTTTATTGGTACCAAATGTTTTGATCAAACTCTACATTTTATTTTTGAAATCAAGGCAATGAAACGTTTCCTATGGGCCCTTCATGTGTTCATGTCTGTATTGTCAGATCTGTTTGTTTCAATGTTTGTATTCTGTTGACTTGTTATATGTTAAATGTGCATCAGAGATCTGTCCTCATGGACAACTGAGACGAGACTGACTGAAAGAGGGAGGATCACACCGTCCGACCGAAAGGGGTGGACTTAGCTGACTCAGAGGGGAGGGAGGAGGACAGGGTGGACGTCACAGATACAAAGACAGCCCTTGTGCCCATCGCCTAATTACAAGACACCCCCATGAAAGACGAGTACTGTGTTCATTCAAGGAAAAAAAAAAAAAAAAAAAAAAAAGGGTCCGTTCATTTCCACATCCAGAAAAGCTGGGTACTTCTACAAAATGTGCAGAATACACAATATCATATATTTAGTAAACATCAAAGAGCATTGGGTATCTCAAGAAGGGTGGTTATGAATAAAAATGTTAATGGTGTTGTGTTTTATTTGGTTTAAAAGGTTTTACATTACACAAGATACCCGGGCATTGCTATTGATTAATGTATTGAAATATGCAGGATTATTTGTCAAAATATTATGAAAGTTTGTTCTGAAGTATCCTTTAATTAGACCAGATTTAGAGTTTCCAAAGTCCATTTTGGTTTGGCAGAAGACCTCTTTGGTCTCATTGGTAAGTGTTATTTATATACAGTGTTGGACCGACAAAAGTTCTAAGGACATTTGTTTATTTGATCAATGATGCGAGGGTGGAGAGGAGACCACCTCATTAACGGCTTTTTCTAACATGAACTGAGTTTTTAAATTGACATTTTCTTGATTGTGTGGGACTGTTCCAGTACATCTTACCTGTGTGCAGCTAAAAAGAGCTTGGACTGACAACCTCAGGAAAGTCCAGGGGCTGCTACGTCAAGTCAACAAGGTGTGGTAAGACACAGTTGTCAGTAACCTGTCACCCAACAAGAAACGGCTTCGACCACTGGTCTGCCATGCTGAACAAGGCCTTGCTGTTCGTACTATGGCTGTCCAGGGGCGGACCTTAATGGTGATCGTGTGCCCAAGACTTCCTGACCAACTAGCAGAGCTGATGCAACGATCTGCAGACCAGTGAGGGGAGGAGGTTCTTGTGTCAAAGCTCCTCCCACAGACAAGGTAATGGACTGTCTATCACCCACTGATAAGAGCCTTTAACATCTGCACTGACATCTACACCTGCTAACCCTTCACACACATAGGGATGGGTCATAGACTGAACTTTATAATAACAAGCATCAAGAGATGGACAATTGACTTTGCACCAGAGACTTTTGTTATTATCCAAGAAGATCAAAGAGAAGACGACCACAGAGAGACACTTCTTGTTAGTCCAACACACAGTTTTTGTTTTTTAGAAATTCAATGGTCCACAAGTAGGTTTCTGTCAAATGATTAGGATAAGCCCAAGTACACAGGGGGGTACCTGTTGGGTTTCAGCCTTGGTGAAGACTACCTTTTCCCCATGTCCATCTAGACACTCTTGACAATTAGAAAATCAAAGATTAGGGAAAAATTCAGTCTTTAGGGGGGACTGTGAAGGTAAACCAGCAGAAATACTGAATTTTCCCCTCACAGTGTGATGTCATTTGTATATACATGTATTCAATACTATTTAGGCTTACAAAAATATCTCAGCTTTGCAAAATGCTTATGCAGCTGTGTCCAGTACATCCTGATACAGATTCCACTCCCCCCACCTGTCCGGGATGCTGCGGTGGAGTAACCAAGACAAGAAGAACAAAAGAATATGTGTTTAATGCTTATCAGCTTGCTGGGGAAACTCTGTGAACGAGGCCCCCACCTTTTCTACTGTGTGTATATGCTTTTTTAATAAATGGAGCAGCCCAGATCACCTCAGCGCCTGAACGTGTTGGGAGACTCCAAACTGACATTTGTGTCCGTCTTGAGATCTTACCATGTGCACAACCGTTCTTTTAATTTGGACAACTGACCTGACCCCTAAGAGGACAGATTGCGTCCCCCTTAACAACGGTGTTGCCCTTCATCAGTGTCAAGTAGGATTCGGGCTAACTGGGAGCAATGCCTAGGAGACTACTCAAACAAAACAATAGCTGATCTTCGGGAGACCGCCTACATCCTGAAGGCTTGTAATAGAGCTGAATCTTGATATAGGAACCACTTAATATGGTGGATTTGGTAATGGGACTACAATGGCACAAGTGCCACTCTATGGGACTCAACTTCAACTGACGGAGGTAATTGGTGACTACATTTCCACACCAGGGATGAGCTGTTTGACTCCAGAGAGACTATGGGTAGCTTATGGTAATACCATGATGATTTAGGTTTGCCATGGCCGTCGCATTATCAATCTGGACTTGAATGGGGAGCCCCGTTAAGATCTCCTTCCAGAAGATGTTTTTAAAGATGTAGAAATGAATATCAAATTCATTCATCAAAGTTTCATACGACTACGGGTGACACGAATTTTGCCTCCATGGAGGTATTACCTTTTAATACCTTTGTAAATACCCAAGGAGCCATAGCTAAAAATATGGGTGACAAATTGAAAGTGTGCAGCTTTGACCACAAAACAGAAAAACCCTTGTGGAGAAAAGAAGGGAGAGAGTGGATTGTGCAAAACTATTAACAGGTTAAGAAAAAAAACCTATACTTATTGGGTATTATACCAGCCGTGAGTAGTGCTTGGGTGCAACAAGAGCAATTGTGATGCCCCAAAGCCTTAATTTACACATTAGGGGAAAGTATAACTAGGGAATGGAGCCTTGGATCAACTGGATAGGGAGGTCGCAAGTGAGAGTATCCTGTTAAGGGCCAAACCAGCCTGTTATATATATCGATATCTATCTATATATACACACACAACAAAGTGCAGGGCAGCATGATCCGTAACCAAGGAAAGGAGTGCCATCAGTTTAGACGTAACAAACCTCAATGCATAAGTGCCGCAGTCTTTTTCCATATAAAATATATATATATTAATTATATATAGTACTTACAAGATTGGGCGTTTGTAAGTGAGTGACTTCCACTTTAAAGAGTTCTCCTGTGCGAGGCAAAGATTCTGAAGAATATTCAGGCAATAAAGGTGTTTCCAAAGCATTCTGAAGCAATTCCTAGAAAAAAAAGATGCAAACTATTAACTTTCTGCAATTGTTCCAACCTATGTCATTGCATAGCTGGATGTGACAGACTATTATGCTTTCTATAAATCTACTCAATTAGTTATTTTGCTTGAAACGCCTTAAAAGGGTTGTCTTGAATCTCTTTTTCATGAAAAGGTTACAATAACAAATCAACGCTTTGTCAGGTTGAACTATACTGTTTGAATTTTCAAATCATATTTTCCTTTCTGCCTGCTACATAAAGCACATGTAGACATTAGATATTAAGATGACGCCTGTATCCGGGACTACACTTAAGACTGCACCATGTGATTCACGTGAAACTGAGTTTCGATTCAGTGAAAACGAGACCTAGGGGGCTGCTAGTACCTGCCTTGATCACGCAGCCTGCACGAGCCCAGAACAAAGGGAATCACACAGAAGAATAACCTATCAGAAGATACTAACTCTACCGGATACAAGACATATATGCTTTTGTAATACAGCTTTGCAGCGTGTCCAAAATGTAGCTTATGTCCTGGTACATCCTGATACGCATTCGACTCCCCCGCCCACCTGTCCAGGATGCTGCGGTGGAGTAACCAAGACATGCGACTAGAAGAACAAAGAATATGTGTTTAATGCTTATCAGCTTGCTGGGAAAACTCTGTGAACGAGGCCCCCCCCTTTTCTACTGTGTGTATATGCTTAAAGCCTGCCTATTAATCACGCCTTTTTTCGTATAATAAGTGTCTACACTGTGAATAAAGCTCAGAACTTCTTGCCGTGCTGCGACTGAGTGCCTTACGCATGAGCTGAGATTGAAACTGAACCACGTGTCAGACTCTTTCTTAGTATGCTAGCACATGCTTGAATGATTTGGAGCGAGTGACCGACGAGTTTCTAATCTAACTGAATCTTCAACTCAACATATGGCGCCCAACGTGGGGCCAGGCCAACTGACCATCGAGGACCACCGACCCAGACCGGACCTCCGATGTTTGCCACCTGTCCACTGACCCGAGGCCTGATCAATCTCTTCAGAGTCACGGTAAGTGTACGCATATATATATGTGTCACTTGCTGTTGGCTGTCAGTGTACAGTTGTCTGGATAGGAAAGTCTATATGGATCGGTGTCTACGTTGATAGTGATACAACGGTGTGGTTACAGTGCCTGGTCACAAACCTGTTTTCACGGCTTATCACTGACTACTCGGTCACTCGTGTTTTTCCTTCTTATGTGAGCGGACAAGGAACGGACATTATTGATTGACTGCTTAAATCTGACTCGAACTACTGAAATTGGGCAAATTCACATAAAACAGTCACAACATCCGACCTAGACGTAAGCTGCTAGTACGAGAAAGTAAACAGAGCAGGCGTTACCACGCACTGGACGCAGGCCGCTAGTCTAGTGGAGTGAAACAGAGCGGGCGTCAATATTTATGTGAGTGTCGTGATGATAGATATTACCCAGTGACCGCAACCTGTGGTTGGGGACCTGACTCTTGAAATCCTGTAACCTGGTATTGGTGGATTCAAGAGGTGGTTGTGGGGTCACATATCTGGCGAGTGGCCACGCAGATAAGTAATATCACCAGGTCATAAACATGTTGCGACTGTTTAAAAGAAAACATACCCTGCCAGATGGTGCACAGACGGCAGTGGATCTGGTCCGAGTCAGAGAAGGCAAGAAATATGTGAAGGAGGCTTCGAAGTTGTACAAAGGTTGAGGAAAATATTTCCATTGCAAAATGGCAGATTTGACTTTTAAAGTGAGACAATGGGAGAAAAGAAAAAAAAAAAAAAAAGATCTTCTTCAGTTTTAGTCCCCCCTCCCCTTTGGAATTTATGACTATGATAATCCACTTGTTATGTCTGTGTGAATCAGAAATCTGACCTTGTATGTTGCCAGAGAACCGACTAGTAGATGAAGGTCACACAGCCAAGTTTACTGTGAGTGATATCTGCTCTACTGATGTGATGATGAGGCCAAATTAAGGGTTAAGTTGAGAATGGAAGAAATCATCGCTCACAGGGAAGTGTTCTGGCATTAGGCCAAAAAGGAGTGAACACTGGACATTCGGCCTTGAATTTACATTATATTCTAGATGTCATGAAAACCAATGCGAGCATCAGCGGAAAATTATTAAATATAAGAATTTAGTCTGGGCAGAAATGTATAATGAAAAGACAAATGATTACTTTTACATGCCGTCAGCACGGCCCCTAAGATGGTACAGGAGGACCCAACCGTGCTCCCGCAGACACATCCCCCGCCATATCACTACCCCCCTCAGTCTGCCTCTTCAGAAGGGTGGACCTGTAAAGTACGTCAGTGCCAAAACCACGCCCGCGGCTCACCTCCTTGTATTCAGTTATCACAAGATGGCACGTCCTACGCGTCCCAATTTCCGTTTCAGCAGCCATCTTAACTAATCCCATTCCCACTCCGGTGGCCATCTTAACTCCTGCAACTTCCTTTCCAGGTGGCCATCTTAACTGAGGGAACATCAGTCCCCGCCCAGCGGCCATCTTAGTTACTGGTATTCTCTATGACACGGCTACAAGTGAGAAACAATGCACATAGATGCAAGTAGAAGCATAACGAGTACTCGACTTAGTAAATGAAGGATATACATATACCTGTAATTAGTTAATATTGTTTAATTAGAAATCAGAAATTTTATAAATTAATAACTTTCCTTTTTCTCTTTCTAGCAGCTTGTAAATGTCCAAGAGTCCAGACAATAGTTTAACAATGTGTTGTAGGAGTGAACAACCGAAGACAATGGTATTATGTGCCGGCAATTGATTCACTTAAAGGGGTTATCCCACGAATAATGTAAAACATGAAAATCAGACATCATATAGGACATGACAACCTCTTTTTAAAAAAGCTAGACCCAGCCCTGTACCTCACATGGATCCAGAGATCTCCCCAGTCATTGCTCTGCTAGATTTATATCAAACTAACAGCTCGGGGAGTGTCTTTTATGCTGCAGCTCAGGAGGCGTGTCCATGCTCTCCCTATCACAGCTCAGGAGACAGTTAAAAGTTGAAACTGAGCATGTGCGGCCTGCTCAGTGAATAGGTCAAAGAAATAGGAAATTAAGTGGTCCTATACAGATACATGTTATTGAATAACTCAGTAGGTATACAGAATTTTTAATGACATGCAATTACAAAAGTATTCAGATCCAGGTGCTGGTTTGAAAACTGTAGAATATTATTCGTGGGACAACCCCTTTAATGTTTCTTTCTACCCCCTCCGTACAGGATGGTTTTCTGTGTGTATCCGTATCCAGGAAAGCTGTGTCTGTGAGAGTTGACCCATTCAGTGGAATGTGAATGAATGTAGCTTGAAGTTGTACTTGTGTGTGGACTGTGCGTGGATGCAGCAGAGAAAATGAGGGATGTGTATGATGTACTACATTTGTTTTTCTTTATATGCGCATTGGGGATTTTTATTTTTTTTCCTTGGTACCAAATATTTTGACCAAACTCTACATTTTATTTTTGAAAACAAGGCAATAAAACGTTTATGGGCCCTTCATGTTTTGTGTCTGTATTGTCTGATCTGTTTGTTTCTATGTTTGCTTTTTGTCGACTTGTTGTATGTCTAATGTACTAACATCAGAGATCTGACCTCATGGACAACCAAGACAAGACTGACTCAAATAGGAAGCGGTTTGAACTGAGGAGAAATAGACGTCTGAATATTGTTACTTTCTATAGTTGTTCTGGTACAGTTGAAGAGCAATGGGGAATAATTTCAGTATACCGGAAGGTTATAAGACAGCCAAAACATTGGTGAAGGAAAGAGGAGGTAAAGAGGGTCTGAAGAATGTGGACAGAGTGCTGGAGAAGGCAGGGATGAAGTACGGGAATCTTAACCCTAGGAGTACTAGTACGGTGGCACCATGATTTATGGAGGAAGCTCCGAGGAAGCTAGTCTGGGAAAGATTCAGGAGGACTCATTGTGGTTGATACATGGATAATGGATGTGAAGATGTGGTTGATACATGGTTAAAGGTAGCTCGTGAGATTGAAACTGAGGGGTGGAGAGGAGAAGTTGTGAAAGGCAGATTGTTGTACATTCAGAAACAGCAATGTGAGAAGTCTGGAGAAACACCACCTCCATACCCCCTGGCCAATGCAGTCACCAGAGGGTCCAGGAGTGGACCAGAGGGATGGACGTGTAATGTCTGTGGAAACCAGAGCCCAGACTGGACTGACACGTGTAAGGTTTGTGGGGCACGTCGACCCCAGAAACCAGCAGACATTTGTCCTGTATTGACTAAGACTAGAACCCTACCTGCTCAGACACCCAAACCAGACACCACGGACCAGTCCGCCCCTACAGCTCCTGAAGCCCCAGGACCGTTAGGACAGTGTGGTTACGTTACTGTGACAGAATATCATCCCTGGAGTCCTAAAGACCAATTAGGACTGCTGACTAGACTCCCAGACCCCTGATGAGACCAATGCCCACTGCCAGGATGTTACAGCAGATTCAGGAGACGTACAGAGTCACTTGGGCTGACCTGAAGGACTTGATGAAACTAGGGGAATCACAGTATCAAGTTGTTGACCCTTTCCTGACTGAACATAGGAGGAGGGCTTTTGACAATTTCTCTCTAGAGGACTGGGAGAAGACTTTACCATCAGGAACAGAGTTTGTCCATGTTTTCAAGGAATGGGCAAAGGGAAAAGAAGATGAGAGTTCCAAAAATCTAAAAGACATAGTTCAGGGACCTCAAGAGACAGTAGAGACGTATACAGCTGGACTGCGGACCATGTGGACTGACATGGGTTGGGATGAGAATAAAAAAAATAAAAAATTGTTGACATCAGCATTTATGGAAGGCTTGAGACCTGCTCTATGAGCCAAGCTAAAAGCTTGTAAACCTGAGTGGAGAGTCACTCCACTGCCACAACTGATTGCTGCTGCAAAAGGTTTAGAACTGGACATGAAAAAGAATTCAGGGGCTTCAGTCAAATATGTCAATCAGGGCCAAGGACAGCAACAAACATCCCGTAGAGATCTCAGATGTTATAACTGTGGGAAACCTGGCCACATAAAACCAGATTGCCGCGCTCCACGCCAGTAATGGGATGTGCCCAAAGTCACTGATAACGGAGATCAACAGACCTCCACTGCCATTTCCACCCCCTGCTAGGAAATAGGCAACCCCGTGCCGGTACTGCTTGCAAAACCTGAAGAAAAGGGCCCTCAACTTCATGTACCCGTATCCATAGGCAACAGAAAGGCAGTACCATTCCTGGTTGACACGGGGGCAGCCAAAACAGTAGTAGAACAGAGTTTCTTGCGGCCACATCAGTTAATCCCTTGGCATGTACCAGCTATGGGATTTACAGGGGAAACAGTTTTTGTCCATGAATCTGAGCCAGTAAAACTAAAGATAAAAGACAGTACGGTTGTCACCCAATTGTTAGTTAAAGAAAACCTGCCAGAACCTCTTTTAGGGACTGATGTTTTACAAGCACTGGGAGCCCACATACACTTTGATCCCGATGGCACGACCCATGTAGATTTTGGGGCCCCAGAAGAAGTATTGTGTCCCCTAATAGTGACACTGGCCCTGCCTGAGACTGAGCTGTCAGAATTAACCCTTGTAGACCAGGCTGTTCTTGAGGTGGTACCGGAGGATTTGTGGGCAAAATCTAACACAGACATTGGAAGACTCCCTGTGTCTCTGGCTATAGTGCATCTTAAGCCAGGATGTCAGCCCCCTCAAGTGAAGCAGTACCCCCTCAGTCATGCCCAGGAGATAGCAGTGGCCAGTCACATTGATGCTTTTCTCCAAGGTGGTGTCAGACAGTTTAGTGGGGTTGATTCTGGTGACAGAAACCCTTTAACTTTCCTCCATCAGAACAGGTGTAAAAGCCTCAAAGCAGAAGCTGCAGTTTATAAAAACAAGGTTGTATTTTTAGGACACTGTCTCTCCCACGGAGCCCGTCACTTAACCCCAGAGAGGAAGGAGGCAGTGGAGAAAATACAAGTGCCCAAAGGAGCACAAAACCTTCGGGTGTTTTTGGGGCTGGTGTCACACTGTCGCCCCTGGATCAGGCATGCCTCCATGTTAATGCAGCCTCTGTATGATTGTCTGTCATCTGACCCATTTCACCTGACAGAAGAGGCAGTGAATAATTTTCATACATTGAAGCTGAGCATAACCTCAGCCCCTGCCCTGGGTATTCCAAAATATGACGAGGAATTTCAGTTGTTTTGCTCAGAAATGCAGAGTCACAGCATGGCTGTGCTGACTCAGAAACATGGTGACCGCCAACATCCAGTGGCGTACTTTTCAGCCAGATTAGATCCTGTTGCCAGAGGCGGCCCCTCCTGTGTCAGGGCAGTAGCGGCAGTGCAGGCAATGATAGAAAAAGCCTCTGACATTGTGTTAGACTACCCGGTGATTGTACAAACACCTCATGACATTCACGGCATCCTGACTCAAGTCCAACCTAAGCATATTTCTAGGCCAGGCACCTTAGACTCCAGTGTGCACTTCCCATGCCGATAACATTTCTTTCAAAAGGTGTGCTACTCTGAATCCTGCTACTCTGTTACCAATCACAGATTCAGAAATGGGGGAAGGGGGCAGAGAAGGTACAGGCAGCCTCCTAAATGACATGATGGAACATGATCCCCATGACAGTGTACAATTGATGCAACAAGAAACGTCAGGATTTAATCATGTACATGAAAACCCCCTTGATAACCCTGATTTTGAGTATGTTGTAGATGGAAGCAGGTTCATGGAAGAGGACGGCCGGTTCCACACTGGATATTCAGTGGTCACACAGCATGAGGTAGGGACAGCTGAACCACTGCCACCTCACATGTCGGCACAAGAGGTGGAGCTGAAGGCACTCACTGAGGCGTGTAAAATGGCCAAGGGGAAGAAGGTGAACATCTACACGGACTCAAGGTATGCTTTTGGTATTGCACATGACTATGGACCTATTTGGCGGGCTAGAGACTTCCTAACATCAGCAGGCCAGCCAATTAACAATAAAGACTCTGTACTAGAACTTATGAACTCTCTGTTGTTACCAGAGGAGGTTGCTATTATTAAGGTAAAGGCTCATACAAGATGTACCACGGTGGAAGCAAAAGGCAATGATCGAGCAGACAAGGCGGCCAAACAAGCTGCACTCCAGCCACTAAATGCTGACGCCACCCCGGTGAGAGCCTTGAGACCTGAGGACATTTCAGTAAGTACCTTTCAGAGAATGCTCCAACAAGCCCCTCCTGAGGAAAAAGAACAAGGGGCCAAACATGAAATTTGGAGAAACGAGGACATTTGTTGACCACGCCCTCTGTACCCAGCTATGGCTCAGGAGGCCCACGGGCCCACTCACCTATCAGAAGGTGCCATGGTAAGTGTGGTTAACACAGGGTGGATTGCTCCAGGATTTTCTACAGTAGCCGCTCGGTTTGTACAAGGATGTATGGTCTGTGCACTGAACAATCCCGGTCAAGTGGTGAAGACTCCAAGCAAGCACACCCCGAGGCCACTTTACCCGTTCCAGAGACTGCAGATAGACTATATACAACTGCCTAAGGTAGGAGTATATGAGTTTGTCCTTGTGTGTGTTGATCTCTTTTCAGGGTGGCCGGAAGCCTTCCCAGTAACAAAGGCAAATGCAAAGAACACAGCAGAGAAGCTGGTCAGTGAACTGGTGTGCAGGTATGGTGTCCCTGAAGTTACTGAATCAGACAGGAGTTCCCCAGATTAGGATTGTATTTTCCACAACTGGTTGTAAATGAACAATGATAGCCTAAAAAGCTACGTGTGGCCCTCACAAAGAGGCTTGAGAACTCCCATAAACAAGTGTTTGCTTCCCTTCCAGATTCAGTAGAAGGAACACACAGTCTACAACAATGAGACTGGTGGTGATAAACAGACATGTGAGGAAAGGCCTGGATCCCAGATTTGATGGTCTTTTCCAAGTCCTGCTGACTACTCATACAGCAGTAAAGGTTGAAGGACACGCTTCTCACTGCAAGAAAGTTCTGATGCCCAAGGATGAGGATCCTCCTGCTGATGGCCGCCCTAATCCTGGGAACAACGGCCCTGTACCAACAACTGAAGGATGATTGGGACAATGCACTGACATCACCAGGTGCTGTTCAGAGGACTCAATGACACTGGGAAAAAAAAAAAAAAAAAATTTCAGGACTGTTGGATCTGTACTCACAGTCCTGTGGGTTCAAGAACTGTGCCTTATCTGGCAATCCCTCTGACTTTTAAAGAACTTATTCATGATGAGGAGACACTTTCCCATTTCTAAATCCCACGAACTGGTTCAGCTCTGTCGGTTCTGTACCAAAAGGAGAAACTACCAGGATTATTGAGAAGTCTTGGGAATTGCATCGATACCTGGGAGGGAATCTGGCCTCCGGCTGGCGGTTGGGCCTATCCCAACTGAAGTACCTCTGGGTTAGGATGTCAGTTCCAAGATATCTCAAAATGGGGGAATTGTGAGGGATAAGAAGCCATCTTGTATAAGTATGTCCTCCATCTTGTGCATATGTGGAAAATTACTGAGCAGCTGTGAGAATGTGGGGAGTTTTCTGTGTATAAGATAGTTACAAGGCCTTGCTGTTCGTACTACGGCTGTCCAGGGGTGGACCTTAACGGTAATCTATGTGCCTAACCAGCAGAGCTGATGCAGACCAGTGAGGGTGGGAGGTCCTTGTGTCAAAGCTCCTCCCACAGTCAAGGTAACAGACTGTTTATCACCCACTGATAAGAGGCTCTAACATCTACACTGACACCTACACCTGCAACCCCTTCACATACATAAGGAGGGGTCATAGACTGCACTTTATAATAACAAGCATTAAGTGATGGACAATTGACTTTGCACCAGAGACTTTTGTTATTATCCAAGAAGATCGAAGAGAGGACGACCACAGAGAGACACTTCTTGTTAGTCCAACACACAGTTTTTGTTTTGTTTTTTTTTAGAAATCCAATGGTCCACAAATAGGTTTCTGTCAAATGATTAGGATAAGCCCAAGTACACAGGGGGGTACCTGTTGAATTTCAGCCTTGGTGAAGACTACCTTTTTCCCATGTCCGTCTAGACACTCTTGACAATTAGATAATCAAGTATTAGGGAAAGGAAAAGATGATTTAGGGGGGAATGTCAGGTTGAACTATACTGTTTGAATTTTCAAATCATATTTTCCTTTCTGCCTGCTACATAAAGCACATGTAGACATTAGATATTAAGATGACGCCTGTATCCGGGACTACACTTAAGACTGCACCATGTGATTCACGTGAAACTGAGTTTCGATTCAGTGAAAACGAGACCTAGGGGGCTGCTAGTACCTGCCTTGATCACGCAGCCTGCACGAGCCCAGAACAAAGGGAATCACACAGAAGAATAACCTATCAGAAGATACTAACTCTACCGGATACAAGACATATATGCTTTTGTAATACAGCTTTGCAGCGTGTCCAAAATGTAGCTTATGTCCTGGTACATCCTGATACGCATTCGACTCCCCCGCCCACCTGTCCAGGATGCTGCGGTGGAGTAACCAAGACATGCGACTAGAAGAACAAAGAATATGTGTTTAATGCTTATCAGCTTGCTGGGAAAACTCTGTGAACGAGGCCCCCCCCTTTTCTACTGTGTGTATATGCTTAAAGCCTGCCTATTAATCACGCCTTTTTTCGTATAATAAGTGTCTACACTGTGAATAAAGCTCAGAACTTCTTGCCGTGCTGCGACTGAGTGCCTTACGCATGAGCTGAGATTGAAACTGAACCACGTGTCAGACTCTTTCTTAGTATGCTAGCACATGCTTGAATGATTTGGAGCGAGTGACCGACGAGTTTCTAATCTAACTGAATCTTCAACTCAACAGCTTACCTTACTGGTCCTCCTGAAAATGACATTACTGTCTTGCATAAACTGTGTTTGGGCTGTGTGGCTGCAGAGAGGGCTTGATCTTGGGCTACAATTGAGCTAGAGTCACAATCTTAGGGTCCTTTCACACGTCCGTATTTTGTATCCGCATCCTTTCCGCAATTTCGGACAATTATGCGGATCCATTCATTTCAATGGGTCCCAAAAAAATGCGGACAGTACACCGTGTGGTGTCCGCATCCGTGTGTCCGTTCCGACTGCATAAAGAAATCCTCCTGTCCTACTTCTATCCCTATTTTGCGGTCCGTAGCTCAATACAAGTCTATGGAACCTCCAAACATGCGGAAGACATGCGGAAAGGCATCCGCATTTGCGGATACATCCTTTTCGTTTTTTGCGGAAAAACGGAATGAATGTGCTTGAAAAACTGAGTTTTTTCCGGAACAACGGATCTGCAAAAAACTGACCATTTTTCAGGATGTGCACAAATACGGACGTGTGAATGAAGCCTTAGTCTTGTTTGAAAGCAGACAATCTAAGCTTTAAGACAAGGCCAGGATCGCAGCTGCTATAAAACGGATTTGTAAAAGCTGTATTTCCATTTTTATGAAAGTTAACACCACACTCATGGTGTCAACTTTCGTGCGATTGTCGCAGCATGTTGCAGTGCAACACCATTGACTATCATTACAAGAAATGTTGCGCTAGCCTAAAGGGGTTATCTAAGACTCAGACTACACACACACACGTACGTCATTCACTATGTTGCATTAAAGTACTTGTTACTTTAATCTATGGTTCTGTACATTTATGCCGATGTCAAATGTGTATATTTTCTATGTACATTTCACAAGCCATAACTTGTGTTTTTCTCCACTGATGTAGCCAAATGAAGATTTTTATTGCGCAATGAATTATATTTTTTAATACATGTAAATTATGGATTGAAGGGTCGTCCGGGGGCGACAGTGTATCAATAATTATTTTCTATTATGCTGAAAATGCATATTTAAAACAGATTTATTAGATAGATACATATATTTTTATTCAGGTTCCTACAGCATCCACAGACAACAACAACAAAAAAAAAAAAGTCGCCATTTACCTGGAAGTCAATTCGCCAAATTTTCTCATAAGAAATATCTGTAATGCAGTCTGTCTCCTGAAATAAAGACAAACACATTAAAATATCTGAAAGTTTCCACTCTACCTGCATGTGCTGTTGACACATCTAATTCTATGAGTGAAGGGTTTGAAAATTTGCAAGAATAATCGTTCTTTAACCCCCCATCGATAATGACAAAGTGAAATTAAAGCAAACACGTGCCAACTGAATGGCCGGTACTTGATAAGGCAGTTCATCTGGCCTTGTGAAATGACCAGTGAGGTGCTGCTACACATCGCAGAGACCACCACCTGAGAAGCCTTGCTGATCAACGTTCTGATCCAGTGACCGATAGCGGACTCATCGGTCGCCAGGCCTCACTGACGACGTTCAGGGACCAAGATGATAAGGTCTGACTTGCGAAAAGACACCATCCTGTCCAGATAGGTTTTGAGTGTGCGTCGACGCCCAAGGTGCGAAGTGCTTCCTCCTGGGGGTGGGCTGTAATTTACATCTGACACCCTGCTGAAGATAGCAGGTCTGGCAGAAATCGAAAAATGATGGTCTTTTTTACAAATAATTGTGTGTATGGTACAAGGGAATTTGATTTTTTGATGAACCTTTAAAGGGGTATTCCCATCCCACACATTTACCATATGGTATATTCACTATTAGATAAAAGTCCATAAATGACTGGGGACAGCAGCCAAGCAGAACTGGTGTATGGGGGTCCCTGTTCTCTGACAGGTTAGGGTCCTGTAGGGGATCAGCACCTGTCACGCATTTATGAATGTTGTAAATGTGTAAGGTACAAAATGAGCAATTCAGCATTATTACTACTACTACTACTCAGTCCACGCCTGCCTGCAACGTACACTACACCCGCACATTGTGAAACACTTACCACGTTGTTTTTCTCACAACCTGTGGGAATACCGTGGTCATACTGCTCCAAAATAGAAGAGACTGAAGCATTTCCACAATATATACGAACAGATGCAATACCATCAGAATCATTTGGAGGCTCCTGTGGAATGCAAAGAGATATGTACAAAGGCATCAGACAGGAGACTGTAAGCACTGAAATGACTTACAAACTGGTATTGCACTAAAAAACCAAAGTAAACTATGCCGCACTGCACTGAGGAGTAAGAGTTTCCAAAAACGTACTGTTGATGCTCTGTCCTAACCCACCCGACCATCATAACTTCCAGGATTAAAAAAGAGGGGTCCGCTTTCTATTGCCATAAACAGCGCCACTCAGAGGTCGCAATAACGCATAAAAAAGCGTTACAGACGCGTGTTCAGGCGATTTTACTCCTTAAGAAAAGTCTAAGGCGTACCAATACACCTTAGACTTTTCTCTGCTTTTCATTAGCGCAGTGAGCGCTGTGAACGGCACAGGCAGCGCAGCGATGCTGCCTGTGCCTGAAATGACCAATAACAAAGCTCCTTACATCAAGGAGCTTTGTTATTGGTCGGTTTGAGCGGGCAGCCGGACCATTCGGCACGCCTCTCTGTGGGGAGGAAGAGTGCTGCGGCGTGAGATTCTCACGGGTGGCGTCTGGCGGGGAAAGCGGTCTTGGGCTGTGGGTCACTTCCTCCATGTGCTCATGGCGTCCTCTCCATTGAAGAACGTGCGCCCAAACTCCACAGTAACCAGATCCCTACAGACTTCCCCTGGGGCACTGTATGCCTGAGCATAAAATGATCGGGTCTGTGCTAGACCAGTGGGGCTCAGCGCATGTTGACATGGAGATTGGGGGGGCTGATGGTGATGTGTTGGGGTGGGCTATGAGTTTGGGCACGCGTTCTTCACTGGAGCGGACGCTGTGAGCACATGGAGAAAGTGACCCACAGCCGACCGTCCAGAACCTCATAAAGTGAATGTGACTATTGGACTAGTAGTCTGTCATCACATGGAAGAATTTTCTGATTGGTGAGCACATTAATTGAATTTATCATAATTAAACAGAACAATTTGTTTTATATATGTCCTGCTGGGATCTAAGAGGACTTACATTTTTAGGAAGACTCCAGAAAAACCAAGGAGTGTTGGAAAATAGGCAATAGATTGTCCCAGATATTGGGACAGCCATTTTGTCCCAATTAGGTCTCATGTACACGACTGTATCCATTTTGAGATCTGCAAATCGTGGATCCACAAAATATGGACATCCGTGTGCTATCCGCATCTCAATGCTGCAAAAGATAGAGCATGTCTTGTTCTGGAGGACCCACTGAAGTCAATGGGTCCGCTAGAAAATGCGGATTGCATACGGACCGCATCAGTGATCAGTACCACAAAACGGATACAGTCGTGTGCTTGAGACCTTATAGTGAAAGCCACAGTGCCCACAGATATAATGTACAGAGACGTCAAGTACACTGTACTGTGCAGTAGTCCAATATATTGTGTATTAGACTGTCCTATAACTGCTTCCTGTGCATTCGTCCCAGATGAAGGGTGGGCCACTACTCCCTACCACAATGACCAGACGTCCCTGTTGAATTCTTATTGCATTGAGTTTTGCACAGTCTACAGCTCCAATCCCTACGTGACAGATTTGGTGCTTAAAGAAAGGTAGGGATTCAGTCTTCTGAGAGATAAATTTAAAATGGTCAAAATTTGTTGTTTCTGCATGGAAGACATTATAGAGGAGACTGGAAATGGTTTCCCTGCAGAAATAGCAACATCTTAACATAATTTAGGCTTATGTATTATATATATGAATTACCACAAAATTCATACTCCTCCTTGGCTAAAAATACTCCTTAAAAAATGGTCAGAGGAGTATTTTTACTCTTCCGGAAAAAATGTAGTGCGACCTCTGACCACTCTTATCCATAGTTGTGTCTAGCATTGCAACTAAAAGGGGTAGACATACCCTTAATTTCACCCAGGCAGCTTGCCATCTGACAAGAGCATCGGAGCAAGGACAAGGGCTCTTCTGTTTACAATAACAGACTGTCAGGTGGAGGCTTCCGCCTGGTAGTATGTTCGGTGACGTCACCGGCTCAGTTTACTGGCTAGGGCAGCGCTAAAGCCCGTCCATCAGTGCCGGTGACGTCACCGGGCTCACTGCTGGGCAGAAGCCTCCACCTGACAGAGCCCGGTTAGTCACCGGAGCTGGGCTAACTGCCTTTGCCCTGCGCAGAGGGGCTGTCTGGGTGAAATTAAGGGTATGTCCGAGTTCAGCTCTGAACCCGGACAACCCCTTTAAACAAAAAGTTATGCAAAATTTTGTTTTCCAGTAAACCCCACACCCTTGTCGGCCTTGTCTGAAAAAAGTGTAGAAACCTTAGATGCCCCAATTTGCTCCACTGTTTTTCTTTTTTTTTTTTTTTTTATTAGTAAAGTAGATTAGTAAAATTGGGCCAATGTCTAAAGACACATCTTGGTAATCAACACATTGGCCCAATTTTACTAATCTACTTTACTAATAAAAAAAAAAAAAGAAAAAAGAAAAACAGTGGAGCAAATTGGGGCATCTAAGGTTTCTACACTTTTTTCAGACAAGGCCGACAAGGGTGTGGGGTTTACTGGAAAACAAAGTCTTGCATAACGGAAACCGGACGGATCCGTTATACTTGGCCATAGACTTCTATTATGACGGATCAAAACGGAGTGCCTCTTAAAGGTTTCAGTTTTGCATTCAGTCTACGAATTGTGTTACCCACCGGACCCGGGTTCCCTCATCCCTAGTTGTGAAAAAAGGTGATCATCCTTTTTTCTCTCATTAAGTTTTAGAAGACAAAAATAAAAAAAAGATACCACAATGTGAACGGTGACCAGTCTCTTCAGCAGAAGTTCTTTAAGAAACTGAATTGCATCCTGTTGCCAATGGTCACCAACCTGAAATTAGTAAAGGCATATATCATATTATCCACTGAAGGCCTCGTGCATATTCTTGCAGAACGGACATGTAGTTCCAGAATGCACTAAGGTCCTATACTTGGGGGCAAAATGTAGACCATGGACCCTTTGAAGTCAATTGCATAACAATTCTGTGCATGAGGCCTAAAGGGGTATTCCAGCTGAAACAAGTTATTCTCTATCCATAGAATAGGGCATAACTATTAGATTGGTCAGGGTCCGAACGCTGGGACCACCACCGATCATGAGAATGGGACCCAGTAACTATACTCTGCTATCTCTGGCAGTCCCACATCGATGGAGTGGAAGTGCACATGCTTGACCAGCCCCTCCATTCATTTTGGGACACCCCACCGTTATCCCCTATCCTGTGGAATACCAACACGAACATCCCTTTAAACTCTTTTTCACATGTACAAATTAAGTGATGAGTTTCTGTCTATCATGCTATATGAAAGCTGACAAAAAGACTTATGGACAGATAGGTCCAATCATACAGTATATGTCTGTACATTCCTCTGAGTATCTGCAGCCCCTCTTCTCTGCTCGCTGATCTATAACAAGATTGGAGCTTACACTATAAATTTACTTATTTGTACATGAAATGCAATAAAAACGAGAAAATATTCACAGTGTCCATAGCCTTCAACCCCAACCAACAGTCTGTAATGGACACATACGAGGGATTTATATAACTAGGTAATAAATAAAGTCTATATTAAAGCAAAGTTTTCAATACTTGTATCAGTCAAAGCAAAACGTAAAAATGATGGAAACTGTACCAGATACTCACAGGGACAATATCATTCAGCTGGCAAGGTA